>CM025993.1:49446014-50114764 GCA_014839755.1 Sylvia borin | reverse complement strand
TTTGTTTTTACGGAGAATGGGAGACATAACTCTTTCAACAATTTGATGAGTTTTGTTTATTCAATCTGTCCCTGGAAATCTATAACTAAAAGGTCAGACATCAAAAGATTTATGCTTTCTTTTACGTGATCTTTTTGTAAAAGATCC
Organism: Sylvia borin; assembly: GCA_014839755.1. Classification (NCBI taxonomy): domain Eukaryota; kingdom Metazoa; phylum Chordata; class Aves; order Passeriformes; family Sylviidae; genus Sylvia; species Sylvia borin. The sequence continues at coordinate 50,114,617 of CM025993.1, read as the reverse complement.
TTCCTTTCTCTTTTTGTATGCCATTTGTTGTCTGATTACTGTACAGATGTTAGTAAAAAGAAAAAAAAATAGAAACCCAAACTTCCTGCAGTCAGAAGAAAATAATTCACTCACTTTTCAGATTGCAGCAATTGTGAAACAGTGTAACCATATAGGGCTAGCAGCCAAAATCCTCTCTGAGAGGATGAGAGGCCACATGCACCAGTGAGCCTTGTAAATCTTTTTTTAAACCCAGTCTCAGTCCTGGATTTATTTGTTTTTCTAAGCAGACTGATTTGGCTCCCTTCAGGCCCTACAAAATGATCTGTCACTGTCTACCCAGATAACCTGAGGCAGCCAATAATGAAGTCAGCTCACCAGGCTTTGCAAATGGGCCTGGTACCTCAGATCAAGTAAGGCCTTTTCACTTATTAGGTTTCCACCTCAGGGTCCTCTCTGCCTCTCTGCCTTTCCCTGGTGTACACACATGTGTGCAGTTGAAATTACCTCCTGGGAAGATTCTGGGACAGTCTGAGAGCAACTTGGTGATTTGATTCAAAAAAACCTGAATGTTTCCAAATTAAAGAAGCTACCTATTTAGTTTGTTCTTAAATTGATGCTGGTGTTCTTTTAAATGGCCTTGGAGGCTGATCTGGAATGATCCCAGCTGCTAAATACTTTCAGATTTGACTCAGAGAGTAATAAAAACTTGGGACTTAGTTAAATGCAGGTCTTGACCTAACTTTAAAATAGAAGATTGTTTTTGTATTGTAGTAAATATTAGATTATTTGGGATTAGGTGTAGATAACCCCAAAGCTGCGAAGAAATTATTTATGTTGTGCAAGTCATAATCAGAGAATCAGACAAGTTGGAAGGGACCACAGTGGGTCACCTGGTCCAACCTCCCTGCTCAAGCAGGGTCATCCTCAAGCAAAAGGCACAGGATTTTGTCCAGATGGTTCTTGAATATCATCAGTGAGGGAGATTGAACAACCTCTTTAGCCAATCTCTGCCAGTGCTTTGTTGCTTGTCCAGCAAAGTTCTTCATCGTAATAGCCATGAAAGAAAAGGTGTGACAGAAAGTGGAATTTTACTTACTGAACCTATATCTTCCCAAGACTCCCAGAGAATTTATGTATTTTTCCCTTCCAGTTTCTATCTAGGTTGAATGTAATTATTATTTTTCACTGTATTTCTCTTTGTTACACTGCAATACTAAGAAAATTATTCATTTACACACTTCCATTAGCAGAATAATGATCTTACTCTGATCACGCTAGTTTTAAATCTGGGCCATACAATTCCCCTGCTCTTTATGATGCCCATAACCTCATATGGCAAGACATCCCAGCCAAGAGTCAGTGTAGCAGCATTTTCTGCAAGCTTCACAAAATCAGAGGTGTTGAATCAAGCTGGACACCTATCACTTGTAATAGGTGTTGAATAATACAACTTACCCAGTGATCTGAACTCAGAAAAGAGGCCTTATAGTACACTTTTGTTACCCATATTCTCAAGACTTGACAGTTTTGTCTAAGTTTCCTGACAGCACTCATTGCCTAAAAGTCAGCAATAGATGACTTTTTATTGGCTCTCTGATGGCTTTTCCTATCAGACAAAATAAGTGCAGAGAACGGTTAACTTGCAGCTGAATCCCAAGTTAGAGATGTAGCCTGTATGTTTCACCCTCCTCTGGAAAAAAAAGTGATGGGAATCTTTGCTCTGGAACAAGATGTGTGTTTGGTTTTCTAACAAAAGTGTTATAATTGAAAGGCTTTAAAAGAAATTGAGATCCAATATAGACTCTCTCTATGGTTAGACAGTATTACTTTGATCTTAATTTTCACTGACTGCATAACTAAATTTCCTCAGAATTAGTTCCTTTCTAAGTGTTTATTTGGGTAGGTTGTATGGAGTGTTTCTATTGATATTTAAAGATTTCCATTCACAGAGTGAACTGAAAAATTTCACTTATGGTTAAATACCAAACTAATTTAAATATGGGCTGTGGAGTCCCCACCTAAAAGGGGAAGAGGCAGGAAGTGGCAGTGCATGGGAAGGGAAGTTCCCGGAAAGGAAAGGAAGTTCCAGGAAAGGATGTTCCAGAAAGGAAAGGGAAGAGAAGTTCCAGGAACGGAAGTTCTGGGAAGGGATGCAGATTTGCAAATGCTCGTGGTAAAAAAGGATCAACACAAGTCAGAGAGTCTGCAAAAACATATAAGATTTTTATTAGTTAAATTATACACACAGTGTGGTGCTGCATGTTTTGGATTTTACTTTGCTTGTTCTGTTATATGAGTTATTTTCAGAAAGTTAAATGTAAAATGGTTTGTTTTTTGTACCTCCCTCCTGTTCCTTTCCCTTTGTTCATCCCCAAGTTGTTTGTCAGGTAGTCATTAAATGTCACTTGTTAGTTACATAACCCTCTGGTCAGTCACTCTGGGGCCTCTCCCTGCATCCAGAAAATTCCAAGAGAGGCGTCAAGTGATTGGGCAGAATCAGGGGGGTCCTCTCCCATTTGGTGATGATTTGATGTTGCACCTGTATGTCATGTTAAGAGTCACTCCATACTTTTCTGTTTTTGGTTTGTCACTATACCCCACCCCCTTTTATAAGCTGCTTCCCTCACATTCTCGGGGTCTCTTCTGACACAGAGCCCTGGGGCGAAGATCCCCCTGATCCAATAAACTCTGTAGCCCTGTCTCTGAAGAGTCCCACCTTTTATCTCCTGCCTTCACTGTGTCCCTGCTCTTGGTCAGCCAAGAACCACCAGTGTCATCGTGGTGCCAGGGCTGGCCGAGCCAGGGGACACGGGCAGCTGCAAAAACACAGCATGGAAATTGGTACATATGTTCATTCTCTTGTAGTAGAAAAGCATGGTGGAGGATATTGTATAAGTGTAGCGTAAAAGAGGAGAGGGAGGGATTAAACAGAGGGAGAGAGACAGGAAGAAAGATTACCAGTCCTGGCTCCAGCATTGATCCAGTTGATGGAGTGTTCAGGGTCCTCAGGGAAGCACCTTTTTATATTTAAATTTCCCCATTCCAGAGCTGAGTTTCTCACTTATGCTAATAAGAAAATTAGTTATAATGCACAATTCATTCTTCTAAATCTTTCTGGAAATAGGTCCAAGGGTTTTCGGGCACCTTAATGGTCATGATGCCTCTACTACTGGGTTAACGTCATTTCTGCATGTTCATGAGTCAGGAACTGGAAAAAGGAGGCTTGTTCTAGGAAAGTGCTGCACTACCTCTGTATGGCCCTCTTTTCCTGTCAAATCTTTTCTTCTCATGGCATGTTCTTACTATGACTATCCAGCTGTCAGTGTTGAGATATACACATTAGCCTATTCTATGCTTGTAGAAGGCATGGGTGGCTTTCAAATTTCAGACTATGGATAGGGGAGTATAAGATCACACAACTAAAATCTAGATATTTTGAGAGTCAGTGGCATCCCAAATATAACACCTCCACCATAAATTATTGTGATAATGTATCTGGCATTAAATATACAAAAATAATTATATTTTCTAAAAAGAAATCACAAGCCAGAGATTTAGTCACAAGTTATTAATAATTTCACTCAAAATCATGCACCAATTTCTCCTTAATAACTTTGAAAATATCAATCAGTAAATGCAAGCACAGTCAGAAAAATATGGCCCAGATTGTTTAACCCATCACATAGAATACAGACAAACAAGGCAGAAGAAGAGAAAAAGAGAGATTAAAGAAATCATCCCACAGAGAGTAAAATGCCTGAGAAACTCAGTTTCTAAAATACAATGAAAAGAACAAAAAACAAAAAAAAATTTACTGCAAATATCAACTCTTTTAATAAGTTTGACAATTTTATAGTAAAAGTTTTAGAGGGCTGCTCATTAAACATCAAGTTAAAATTATAATAAATTAGTTGAATAACTATAATCAATCAAGACTGTAGTCTTATTCCTGTCATCTATCCTGTTTCTTATGCTTTTATGGAAACACATCATGATGGAATTCAGTCATTTAGCACCTTAAGTTAGAAAAAATAGTCACATGTTAGCAATGTGAAAACTGCCATACATCAAAAACCAATTAGGTTTATTTTACACTTGGTATGAGTTACTAGAAATCTGCCAAATTTGCTCTTGGTGTGCATTTACATGAATGAGATAATTCATTACCAAATTTCTCATCTAAAGTATAGCATACTCAATAGAACCAAAAAAATTGTGTGAATTAGGGAAAATAAATTCTGCATGATGTATCTTCTTCTTTGAAACTCATGCATTGTGGTGCAAAACTAGGAAGATTCCCACCTTTATGAGATGTAGAAACATTGCAGCTTCCATTTGAGAGTAACTGTTCTCTTTCCGAAGATTTTTAAAGAACCATAGCAAAAAACACCAAACCAAAACAAACACAAAAGAAACCCCAAAATACAAAACAAAAACTCAAAAAACTCTGAAAAAACAAACAAACAAAAATAACCACAACCATACAGTGAAGAAAAGAATTTGCAGCATTCCTTTTCCCATTAATACATTTTTCCCCTTTCCAGGATATTTATTCAAGTTGCTGGTACTTCATAGTAATTATCATACATTACATGAAAGACTATGCATTAGAACACTAGAAATAGACTTTGACAGAATTTGAAGCCAACAGCTAATAGCCTTATTTTCAGGTAAATCTTTCTAACATAAGGCTTTGTGATTAAAGTATATGCCATATAAGGATGACTGGCAGACCCTAAAAGATCAATACCACTTAGATATGATGATGATTAGCGTCAGCAGAAAAGAAAGTTATTAGGACTTTAAGAAGGGAACAGAGAAGCAGAGCCAGATTTGGAGCCATACACATTTGAAGCAATGCACTGGCTTTTCTGGCTCACTGCTTGGCAGCTCTAGCATTATCTATTCATCACAGATAATTTCAGCAAAAACTTATTAATTTTGTATCAGCCTGACTTGGGCAATGCCTTTTGGCCATTTGTTCACATGACAACATAATCCCCAGTTCACACTAATTGAACACTTCCTTCACAGGAAAACCCTGGAATGAGAGGAAAGAGAACAGATTCACATGTCTACAGTCTACCTGGAAAAGTGTATGATGGGAACATGAAACAAGGAATTATCCTGGGAAGAATTAATTTAAGCTAGCACAAACTGCATTAAACATTTCTTCTTTTTACAGTGCCCTGGACCTAGGGCCAAATACATGCATGCACATGCATTCTGAAGCTTTTTACCATCTACCCAGGTAAAGTGGAAGAGATGGGTAGATCATGCTTCCTATTCAGCCAGAATAAAAAGCTTTCCAAATTGTTTGCCATTAGCATTCTACTCTGAATTCACCTCTTTCAGCTACACAGTTCTCTAAATCACCCATGCAATAAACCTAGATCCTCTAATTACCTGTATCAGTGTGCTAATTTTAATCACTTACATGCCTCAAATTTTCAGAAATTCTCTCATACTTCTATTTCAGCACCCCGTTTTGCAGAGAGGACAGAAAATGATGTAGAAATTACATAAACAGAGTTTTAAAAATCTGTCACAGTTTCTGTTCTGCTTTTCACAACTCATCTTTATCAGGTTTCTACATCTTTTCCTCACTGAATTTCTACTGTTACATTCCTTACAAATAAGAACTCTGCTTTTGAAAATCAAGCACATATTCTTATAAATAAGAAATCATAAATAACCATCATAATCCTCATTTAATGCGTAATATCCATTGTGATTGTAACCTCACTAATGATACCACCTCTCTTTTGCAACTTTCATGAAGCACTCGGCACTCTTAGAAACAGCATGTTTTCTATTACAATTAATTTGCCCAAAGCAGAAATTACTCTTCTCAATATTATGGTCATGATGTTGACAGCACAGAGACTCAGGCACAAAGAAACAACCAATCAAACATAAAAGCTCATTCAAGAAGCTCTTCGATTCCACTGACCAAAATTCTTGAGCAAGAACCTATTGGCTTCTGCTCATGGGTCACATTGGGGAATGCAGGTAGAATGACCTGCCTTCACTGAATCAAAAAACTTAAATCCCTTGGAAACATCAACATTTGCATCATGTAGATTTTGGTTTTACATCCAGGATTTCTTAAAGAACAATATGAGACACACTGAGATTTTGGACTTAAAAATTATTCCCTGAAAGCACTTAGCAAATAAAAGGTTTGGGGAAATAAATTGCCACAGTCATGGAAAAATAAGACATAGGAAACAGAGAAGGAGAAAAACAAGAGAGAAACAGAGAATGAAGGAGAGGTTTCACATTCTGTTATATACTCGTGCATGAGTTCAAAATGAAGAAAACACCTTTGCCAGCACACAAACTTTCTTTGTCTCCAAAAAAATGGTTGCTCTGTTCTGCCACCACATGGAAGGAGGAAAATAAAGAGAGTTGAGATATTAAGATGCCAAAGCTCAAGGCCTGCATTCAGGCAAGTGACTAGAGCAGGAGAAAAAATAACAGTGTTATGCAAAAACAGAGCTAAAGAAAAGAAAAACAAAACCTAGAAAGAAAAATAAGAAACAAAAATGGTACTTGAATTTAAACAAAAGTGATCTCCATAAGGCCAAATGAACTTAGCCTTTTCTTCCCACCACATCTTGCATAAACAAAACACAGAATGGAGAAAAAAACTTAGAGTAAAACCTTCCACCTATCAGAAGCAACAAACCATTCCAGCAAGAACTTTCAAGAGAGTCAAAATGAGTCACAATTCAAGTCAATATCTCACATTTTCATTATTTAATCCTAAAGCTACACAAATCACATCCAGAAGTGGTAAAAGTCAATTGACTTAACCCTTCAAGACATAATTTTTCCCCTCCACATCCTCAAATCTATGATATCCTGGCAAGAAACTGCAACCTAGATGAGAATTACTGAATCAAACTAAATGGTGACAATGGAGAAAAGAACAGCAGCTACAGTTAAACTTCAATTCAGGTTCTCAGTAAGCTACACCAACATCTGTACCACCCATGCAAACTAGCAGTATCTGTGTCAAGGGGTGGGGAAAATACCTGTTTAGTAAAAACCAGTAACACAGCCACTACATGAGCTGCCACACAAAGGACAGTTACCAATCTTTTGTGACAACAAAAGGCATTCAGAAATAAAGGAACAATTTCAAATTATAAAAATATTTATAACTTACGAAAAATATAAAAATATTTGTAATATATTGAAGGAAATGTTGTAGGACTTCAGAATTTTCCATGAGCTGTATCACAAGTAATGTTTCATCTGATAACTTCTACCAGCAGAATTTTATTTTTGTCATGTTTTCAGAAATCACTAAGATTTGATTAAGACAAACATACATGTATTAAATAAATGTTTGAATCAAATCTAAATGACAAAATTTTTAGAAGTATTAAATATACCAGGAAAAAAACCCCAAAAACTCAAGGCAAATAGTTAACTGAAATAATATTAATGATTACAAAAGTGACTTCACAAACTAGAATGGTCAATGAAAACTGGAACATGCCTTGTTTCCATTTTTCATCTTTTTTGCATCTTCTACACAAATATCTATTTCTTCATGCAGAAAGAGAAACTATTAAAAGCAACAGGTACCACATTATTTCTTTGTTAATGCTCTCCGTCCTAGACTTAGTCTGAGTTTCCTGATGCACTAGAAATGGCGTTGCTTAGGATATATTTATAAGCAATGTGCATTCTTTCTCCTCCTCTTCTCCTTAAAAATCAAACCCCTTTTGAATTTGGTTGAAAGGTTACCAGTTGTTTTCCATGTGACAGAAGTGATTTTTTAAGGTACTCAAAAACTGGTTTTCCTCAAGTCTCTTTTACTACAGAAATTACTACACAGATAAATTGATACACTTTACCTAATCTTATTTTTCAAAAAACCCAAACAAATATAACCCCAAACTCAGAATTTAAAGGGTATCATATTTGTCTACAGTCTCATTGCAATTTATGTACCTTTTTTTAATGTATGACTGAATTCTTAAGAGGACCAATGTCATCAAGGTAATGTATGTCTCTGGACATGAGCAATTCTGCTGTGATGGCACTGTCACCAGTGACACAAAGCTTCAACTACCAAGCCATGAGGCACAGGAGGACTCATCCTGCTCTGTGACAACATCCCACTGTTAAAGAAAAGTAATAACTAAGTCATTACAATGCTCCCTGGGAGCTCACATGAACATTTAATGATACTTACAATAGCTGAATATGTCTTTTATATATTAACATTTTTGGAAGTTAAATATTTCAAAAAGGGCAGTGATTATTATGCTATTGATCTCTGCCATTCACACACTTGACCAACAGCACTTGCTCAGGACTGTGCCTGCTGTTCCTCAGGGGAAATGAAATGGGTAGATGTAACCTCAGGATGCTGGAAGAAATCCAGTAACCTAGCCTTCAATCAAACACAAACACACATTATGTAAATTGTGCTATCAGTCTGACTGCTAGAACTCATCTAGTGGGAGATAGCACTGCAGATCACTACCAAAAACCCTTTATACTGTTCCACTTATAATCTTGTAAAAGAACAAAGAATATCCCAAGTATTAATCTATTGGTTTTCAAAATAAGTGTTACAGAGTGTTTAACATTAATTATCTGACTTATCAAAAATGCCAGATACAGATCTTTTAATAAATGTCACAGGATGGATCTTCAGATATTCTACATCTCTAACAGAACCTATATATTTCATCCAATTTAGTTTTAAAACATAAAAAAAAAAAAGTTTTTAAGACTACAGACATGAGCTAAATTTCTGTGATATGAGCAAAACATTTATTTGTGATAACTGCTTATATTCACACCTTAGTGCAAAACCAAAACCAGAATCAAATCCCCTTCATGTGGGATGTTCTGAGATATATCTTCTTGACATGCTCATTTCCATGTGCTTTTGAAAACAATTAAGATATCTTGAAAAACCTAAAGTATTTGTCTATTACTAGCTGACAGGAAGAGTGTGATGAGCTTCTCTACAGTTTTATTTATGTGTTTAAAAAACTCTACTTTTAAGGATGGCAGACATGATGCAGAAACATTTCTTGAACAGCTATGTGTCAAAAAGACAGGCCTTTATCATTTGTACACCAGCTTTTATTCATTTTCTGCACCATTAAAAATCAACAATAAAAAGAAAAGCAAAAACTGCTGCACATAAATTTGCATTGCTGTCTAAACAGTCTAACTAAAAAACTCCAATTGAAACTTTATTAATAATTAAATTTATTAATTTCTATTGAAGTAAAGCCTACTCAGGAATATACTAATGCTAGCTTTCATTAATATACCCTGACTTGTCTGACGTGAGTTAGGCACAATTTTCAGCTCCTACGCACCTGAGCTGCCCTAGTGACTGGACAATGTGTGAAACTGCACTCACTGCAAGGAATCTGGTGACACAACACTAAATAAACATTAATCAGGAAACTGGTCCTGCTACACCAGAGCCACAGGGTATTGGCTTTCCCACCAGTTCTGGGAAAAAACCCAATCCAAGCATAACTAAGTTTTGGTAGTGTGATTTACAAACTTCAGCCTATGTAAATCTATGTTCCTTGTGACTCCTTTGTGTCTAGAGGCATCTTAGCTTATTCAAAAACGAAAGCAACAGCACCATTTTCAGGACAAATTTGGTGGAATGACCAAAATGCACATGAAAAATTTGGTGGGAAAAAAAGATAATTATTTTATTGCTAAAATATATAGAATCTCTAAGAGACTGTGGTGGTTTAGCATGAATGTGAAAGGCTTTTTTTTCCTAAGGAAGTTCTAGCATGGATTGTGATTGACAGCTTGGCTGACAAATGGGAGTGTTTCTGCTGCTTGAGGGAATGCAAGTTCTAGCCAAAGGGTTGTGTGTATTGATATACATGAGTTTTAATTGAGAATTTTGAGTAGAATATGTCCCTGCCTCCTGGCAAAGAACAGGGAGGTCCGTATTTCTTTTGAGATAGAGGCAAATTTAGAGATGGAAAAGAATCCCTGTTTTGTGCTAGAAAAGCATTCTTAAAATGATACCCCAAACATGTGGAAGCCCATAAACAGCGTGAAAAACTGTCATATGGGTGAGACTGCACAGAATCTGCAAAAATTCCAGGCAGTTGCAGATCTGTGGCCTTCAAAGCCACCAGACCTTTTCTTGTTCTCCATAACCCTAGAGAGGCTCCTCTCCCAAGGTGATGTAGGATCGTGTTTAAATGGTGGTGACTGACTGAAGATCATAGTTTTCTCTCTGTGGTGAGTGGGAAAGTGAACAGTTGGGGGGGGGGGGGGGGGGGAAGGTGTTTGAATGTCTCGGAATGTCTCATTTTTTTTCTCTCTTTTTCTTTAATGTATGTTAATAAAATCTATCTGTTTTTACTTTTAAGTTGTGCCTGTTTTGCCTTTTCCTCTCAAAGTCCTATCTCCCAGTTGATAAACGAAATTTGGCAAATGTAAAACCACGACAGGGAGATTGGACAATGAAGAAATGTGGATACTATACTTGAAAATTGCATGAGGCAGACCCACAAGCGCTGCTAAATTCAAGGCATGAAGACCCAATGAATGCTTTGCTGACATACTCTGCATTTGATGCCTGCATCACAAGTGCTTGCCACATCTGCCAGATGTGGCAATATTTGTAATAACAAATAAATCCATGTTCAAAGTCACAGCCCAGCAAATTACAGTAAAGTGAGAGGCTGATAGATTAGGGCAATACTTGAAAGAACTTAAGATTTTGACCAAACAGGACACAGATTTTTGGGGAGAAATTAGTGGAGATACCTGGGGATGACTGCCTTGATAAATCATATGTGACAGACATGGGATTGAGTAAGACCTCCTCAGGTGCAGCATACCAGCCTTCACTCAGGACCCACCTTCCTTGCTAATGAACCCATACAATAAAGTACACTCATAATTTTTCAATTTGAGTCAATCTAGCTGTATCAGCACAAAATCAGAGAATGTTAAGAGAATGGATTCTTCCCTCCAGCTCTCAGTCGGATAATCACTTCTATTTCCTCACAATAAATTCTTTTTGTGAAATGAAAATGATTTCAAAGAACACAAACTGACAACTGAAAGCTACCATCAATGCCCACAGGATGTCATACATTTCCCTTTCAGGAAATTAAAGTAGTAACAAGAGCAGGCAGAGACAGTAAAAGGATGATAAAAATGTATTTTGATTAAATTATTCTACAATAAAACTAAAAGGAATCTAAAAACAAAGTCTGATTATCATCCTCATCATGCCTGTTGAATGGCCTGAACACAAAATCATTTCAAGATGAGAACTGAACTAGCAGCAAACAACATTAAAAGTCAGATCTTTTCCTGTCCCCTTCTTCTTCAGATGCCATGCCATCATGATCAGCTTTAACAGTCCCATACAACTCAAAATATCACCTGCAAGCAGAATGAATCCCTTCTGAATACAGCGCTTTCTGTAAACACACTCTGCCAACAAAAACATTGTTCAAAAGGTGGCCAGATCTTCTCTCCCCACTCTGCACTCCATCTTTCCACAAAACATAAAATAGCCATCTGCTAAGAAAACAATAAATAAAGACAAATCGATTACAGTGAAAAATGTTTCTACCTTTCCTTAAAAAACCAAAGCAGAGATACATTATAAATGACTAACTATACCAAAATAATACATGATTTATTCACAACCCAGACACTGTTTAAAAAAAAAAATTAATCACTTATTTTTATTCTTATTTTTGTTTTTAGGTGAATTTTTTTCCAGTGTATTGGTAAATATATGTTAACTATAGCTTATGTGTTGTTTTCGCATGGCCTAGTTTTTGGTTTTTTTGGGGGGGGAGGGGGGGGGCAGTGTTTGGCCAGTGTCAAACCACGACATTATAGCTTTTGGACTAGTTTTCTTTTATGAATCCTCTAAAACATTCTTTGAGAGACAAAGAAATTGCTTTCACCAATAAATTTCTAAAATCAATCAGACTGTGAACTACAGTTTGAAAGAAGAATAGACTGCAGCTGTAAACAACTGGTGAAATTTATTCAATATAATGACTATGGCATTAAGTATTTTTTTCTCTTCCAAGAAATGAGAATTTCAACAACAAAATGTACCAAATTTGTACTTGCATAATGTACAACAAAAAAACTCAGTTTGTTCAGCAGTGGCCCCATGAAGGATGACAAAAAAAGTAGTATTCTTGTCAAGCTTTACATTTTGCATGAAAATGGTCTATTTCACAAATTATTACTTAGAGTAAGGTGACTGCCTTTCTGATAACAAGCCAGCTGTTAAAACCAAGTGGAATATTGTTTCTTATCTCTGTTCACCCTCCCATCACCTCCATGGAGATATCTTCTGTTAATGGGCCATTAAAGATCACAAATGACATGACACATTACATCATCCCATTGTGAGATGCTCTACCCAGGGAGGACGAGCCAAACCATTTCCACCTAGGTAAAAAGGAGCCACAAGTGTCACTAGACATACAGTGTTCCCACGGGACTCCCAAAGGAAGACCAGACCCATTCCTGGACCCCTGGCTCCACAGAATCATCACTGCTTCCAACAGGACCACATCTGCCACTCGAGGAAGGACTACTTCTAGACTGTTTCCAACATCCTGACCAATAGGGTGTCAGGTTGTATTCTGACTCTGTCAGTGGTCTTTTTTATTATTGAATTTATTTCATTTTACTTTTTTTCCCTTCCTGTTAAATTGTATGTCTAACTTGGAGTGTCTCACTGGTTTTGCTTTCAAACCACTACATCTTTTCACACTGCTACTGGTTTGTTACTGATATATTTGTTGCTTTAAGCTTTGAAAATTTCAGTCTTGAATCTTGCAGAACTAATGCACCTCTGTTTGTCAGAAAGTATTTCAGAGACAAAAGTTCTTATGACTATGTAAAGCAGGATTCTGACTAAGAGGAATACTAATACCGGTATCAAAAGTCTCATGCAATGAGGTCTGATGAGCAATGTCATGGTTCTTCAAGCTGCTGAGAAATAGATACGATAGATATTTACAGTTTTGTATCAAGACTACCATTTTACAGCTACTTTACAAGTACGCTGAAAGCACAACAGTATCCCGAGTCCTAGAAACTAACACCACGATGTGTGGGGACTCATGGCTTCCTCTGAGGTGATGAATAATTCATCTGTCCACATTCACAGTTTATTTGAATGAACATTACAGGTACTTGAGCTACACAGAAGGAGAGAGAAAAAAGATTGCTGAGTGAGATTAAAGGCTTCTAAAGGCAGGTTTCTGTCAATTAAAATCCAAAAAACCCAAAGAAACCAAAACAAGCCAAATCAAAACCAACCAACCAACCAACCAACAACAACAAAACAATAGAAAAAACAATAATAAACAAAAACCTAAAAAAAAAAAAAAAACACACCAAAAAAAAAAAAAAACACACAAAAAATCCCCAAACACAAACCACTAAAAACAAACTAAACAACCAAGTAATGAAACAAACAAAACACATTTTCTTATTAGCTCTATGGATTGTATGAACAGTTTTAAAAGGAATGATAGAATCCACCTTCAAAACATGAGAAATACCGCTACAATAAACACTCATGCATATAACAAATAAGAGAAATGGAAAAATCATCAATTACCATTAGCATGCTGTTACCTCTAATATTTATTTGCCTAAAGAGTGAAAAATACTATTTTCATATCAAGCATTGGTTTTTAAATAACAATAATAATAAAATAATAATGCAGTTCAGACTGATGAAAGATCAGTTCTTTACCAGATGTATACAAAGTATTTTATTCTGATATTTCCCTTGTCCCCTGTTCATTATTTTTGTGCTGGAGTTATACTGACAGATGTTTAAAGTTCCTCTCACTTTCCCTTCCTCCTGCCGTTTACTTGAATTGGGGTAGCACTAGCTGTTTAAATGAACACTGTTATGATCAAAAAGAGACTTTCCTGCTGACTGATCCACTTTCTACATGATCCTAAATTATTCCTTTCAGAGATAATACTTATCCCTGGCTTACTTTTTAGGAGCAGTGCAGTATAGACCTCAGTTTATCCAGTTTCTGCAGATAAACAATGAGAAAATGACTTGGAACACAGCAGTGCTTCCTGTAGTTAAGCTTACCACAAAAGATCAAAGAATCATGGAATATGAGGTGGAAGGGACCTACAAGGATTATCAAGTCCTACTCCTGGCCTGTTTCAGGGCAACTGCAAAAGTCTCACCATGTGCCCAAGAGTACTGTTCAAATGCTTCTTGAACTCTGTCAGGCTGCTGCTGTGATCACTTCCCTGGGGAGCCTGTTCCAGTGTCTGAATGTAGGCTAAAGCAAAACAAAACTTACCAAAAGTAAATAAGTTTAGATTCATGTAAAATATAGAATAAAAATATTTGTTTGATATATTTTAAGGATAGATATATAATCAAATGGCACTAGATGGAAAAAAACAGGACTGGAAAGCTTTTTTATCCTTGGTAGTTGCCTGTGTCAGGAAGCTATAGCAAACAACACAAAGGAAGTCAAATATTTCTCTCCTGGTGAGAAATTCATAGCTGTGCCTCTTACCAAATCAAATGTAATCTGAAAATTCCTGACTGTTAACATGAATATATAACCTCAATGTATCATAATCCCACACCCACTCACATACAAACCTGTACTGTCCAAGTAATTCTCCTGCACAAAAATTATTTGTTGTATATTTTTTGAGTAAGTTCCCTGACTGAGGATAGGCTGAGCCATAAAAGAGAGGAAAACATACCTAGATTCAACACCAAAGAGCGATAAAAAAGCAGAATAAGAGCATGTTGTTGTTCTTTTAAAGTAGATGCACTGAAGGGGTTATTATTTTATTAATGGTGCTCTCACTGACATTATTCTGGTGTTATTTGAACAAACTGCCTTCTATTGTAATCTGTAGTGACACAAAGCTTTGCAAGAGACAGGATGCTTTGAACAATTCCCACTTTAGATTACGACTAGAAATAGCATGTTTAAAGCTGAATTTACATGTTGAATGCAAATCTTTGAGACTGAACTGGCATATCAAACTGGTGCAGCTGTACACAATTAGAGCAAAATGTGGCTGCTGTTTCAAAGAGCCTTCTTTTTGTTGTAGTATATACTGTTGTTCACTTGTTTGGAAACACATCACTTATCTCCAACACATAGGACTATTTGTGAATTAAGAACTGTTATTTTAAACATAGGATTTTAAACAAGGATTTCATAATCACTGAAAAACCATCTTACACCCCACAGTAAGTTTTTGGGTCAGAAACTGCTGTCTGAATCTAGATTGGACTCTTTTTAGAAGATCTATCAGTAACAATGTTTTTTGAGGTTAGGGTTTCTTTGGTTTGATTTTTAAATCATATTTTAGTCACAGTCAAAGCTTCCATGTACTCCTCACCTCACACAAAAAAGCAAAATGTTCTTCTCTGTGGCTATATGATGTTTTTCTATTTCCTCATCTCAGAAGGTGTCAGCTTCACTAAGGATTCCCACTTAAATTGAGCAGGAGAGGACAGTGCAGACAGAATACAAATTTGTGCTGGAGAAGTGGAACAAGGTTAGTGAAGTGTGCAGTTGGTGAGATTGATGTTGATACCCTTCACTGCCAAGTGAAATGCCAATAATGCTTGTATAGCATTTTGTGAGGGCAATGGGAGTATTGATTCCTGAGCAATAATAAAGAATGAAGCTGCTCTCTCAGGTATAAAAATATTGGCAACTGTTACAAAGAATTGACTCATAGAGGCCTGAGTGTTGGCCTATCTTAATACAAATAATTCAAGCTTCAGAAGGATTTCAAGAGCAGCCAGGCATGGTCCTCAGGCACATTCTCTGCTATTAATTTATCTGCAGCTTTCAAAAGTGTCTCTGTCTATCAGCCAATTGGTCTTTGAGGTGCAGGGACAAAAATGGATTTCTGAAGTCTTGTTGGGAGACAATATAAAAAGCCAGCTGAGCCATGAATTTTTAACACATTAAAAAAAAAAAAAGTTACATTCATTTCTTGCCATTTTTATGAGAAGAATCAGAACATATGGTTTCCCTGCACTCCATAAATAAATTTAACATGCATTTCATTGGGAGCTTAGATTTCTAAAGTTAGTATTTTTTTTTACATTGCTTAAAATAGCCTTACTCACCGAAAGAAGTGTAAAGCTCCCAGAACATGAAGCTATTAAAAGCTGTAGTACATCTTACTCGTTCCTTAACAATTTGCAGTATGCTGTCTGTGCTTAAACATGAGTACTAAGTGTGTCCTGAAAAATTCTGAAGATTAGCTGCCTTTTGTGGTGTTGAAAAGCAAACACCTTTAAATTACTTCTCACTTCTAAAACTGTGCAGCATGTCTGTTCACTCTGTTAGCTAATGGAATTCTGCTCCATCACCAACTATCAAAAGTACAACAGAAATGGAAGCACTGGGAGTAAATCAACACTCATTAAAAAAGCAGTGATGAAATCCACACAGTGGTGTAGAATTAGCTGTATTTCATTGGCAAATGCCTCACCCATGCTTAGTATAATAATAAACATTTGACAGAACTGCTGCTGACATGTGAACAATCAGTTTTCTTTCAAAGGCTATCAGACACCAAAAATCTGTCATTATAATCTATTGTTTTTTCTTTAGCAGTGAGTTGATTTCTCACACTAAAGTTAGAGGCGTAATGATTTTTAATCAAGAAAAGTATCAAAAAATTGCAAATAAAATTAGAAATAATTCCCAAAAATAAAAAAAATTCATGAAGAATTCTAACTACTGGACTTAACAATTCCAAGTAATCAAATTCAAATCCCACTTAAACATGTCGATTGTAAAATAGACATCTTAAACCATTGTGAAGTAACTTATTTTGCCACAAATATGCCCACTGAAATAAAATATTCTGACTGGAAGGCTTTCATCCTGGTCATGTGCTTTCTGATTCAAACACATAATGAATTTCTCAGTCTTGTAGGCTCTAAAAACTTTACAATGATTTCACCTCTGTCTTCCAAATCTGCAAGGAAATGTCTCTGAATAAATGAACAACCAAACGAGAAAATCATGTGCTTTGTAACAGAAGGGCAGGTGGCCAGTGCTGAGTCCAGGCTAAATGAAAACAGGAAAACCACAATATGGCTGCTGGAGAACCACAGGAGGAATTGCCAGCAGCCATGACTACTGAACTACTAATGCCTTTGGATGATTACATATTAAAAAACCCAATAGAGTTATGCATGGTTGAAAAATATTTGAAAAACTTATTTTCAAGGGGACAAGGAGGCATTGGATCAGAACCATATGAAAGAAAGAATATTAAGGAAACTCGATTCAAAGAAACAATGTTAAATTCCTTACAGAATTCACCTTCTTCTATGCTTTTGTAGACATCCATCCATCTATTCGTCAATAAAGGGACACAGCCAAAGGAAGCCACAGCTTTTTTCATCTTGAAGAAAATGTTGCCTTCTACAACTGATAGGCTTTGGCATTCATAACCCTGACCCATTCCTCTCTTTACCAAGCCAAAAACTGGATGGGAAAGTGTTTCTTTTTAATGTTTTGTTGCATATAAGATAGTCATCTCTTTATTCTAACCCCATCCCGTGTTGGACAAATAATCTCTTTATTTCCTTATACATATTAAACAACACTTTTGATAGAAGCTCACTTTTGCTGTGAAAGTGAGGCACCAAAGTGGTCTACTACCTGTTTCTCTCTCAGACATACAGAATCTCATATTATCCTAGTAAAAGAAATTTTGTACATGCACATATAGTCACGTGATCATACACAGTGAATGATCACCATGTATGAGGGTGATACATTCTCTTTTTTGCATCTTCTCTTTCCTTCACTCCTATAAAAATCTCTCCTATTACCTAGAGTATGAGGCAGTTATAATGTAGATTTCCTTTATATTATGCAAGTAAATAGGAATTAAATATCTAGTACCTATCATTACTTTTGACTACTCAATACTCAATTTGACTATTTAATACCCAAAATCCACAACAATGCTTGATCTTTATATTCCTGTTATTTTTGTGTAAAGAAAATGCACTAGAGTA
Source organism: Sylvia borin (assembly GCA_014839755.1). NCBI lineage: Eukaryota > Metazoa > Chordata > Aves > Passeriformes > Sylviidae > Sylvia > Sylvia borin. Next base: position 50,096,559 of record CM025993.1, on the reverse strand, counting down.
AAAAATTATTGCACATTGTCTTGTCTCTATTGACACAAAATTTCACCTGCCACCATCTTGCCTATTAATCCATTAAAGTCATCTCTCATTTTTGGTATTATAAATCACTAAGTATCATTTGCATGTTTCTTTTCCATTTTTCTTTTTTTCATTTGTCATAGCTATATTAAGAGATACCAGTGCTAGAAAATGCAAGTATGGCAAAGATTTGAAAAGACAGGTCATATATGTTTAATGATATGACCTGCTTCTTCATGGTTTCTTAAGAAAGGTTCAGGAAGTGCCCTTTCCTCTGACATTCAGTTTCTTTAAAAGGGTCTTTCAAAGCCTTTGGTTCAAGCTTCCAGATGGCAGTGTAGTACAGAAGTAGAAGAACAAGAGTAAAATGAAGATTAATCTCCATGTGTGTGATAAATGCTGAGAGCACTGCAGATCTGTCTGGTAAAAATCCATTGTGTCAGAGCTGAGGAAAAGAGACGACCAAATTGACATAAAGATGCTGTTTTGCCCTTTGAATTCTGAAAGTTATTTCTGTTTATTAGATACTGGCGAATCATAAAAACATTAAACATCAAAAGTGCTTCAGTTGTGCTATTAGGTCTTGAGTTTTAACCCAGTTGTCATGTTTTCTTCCTCTACTTGACAAGGTTAGACTTTAGTTACTCAAGCAGGACCTAGATGAGACCTCAGTGCATTCACCAACACTAGTATTTTTCTCTCCTTTTACACATACTTTCAAACACTCTGTCTAGTGACTTTAGAGAAACCAGCAGGAGGGAAGAAAAATTGTTTCAAATTGTTGTTTATTTGTTGATTTTTTTTAATGTGTCCACTTCTGTTCTGCAATAAGGGCAGATTCCCTTCTGCAATTTGTTGAACAAAGCAATTGATGATGGACTGAAGATATTTAAATTCCAGCTATAAATTCACTTATAAAGTGAATTTAGTTATCTTGAGAGATATTAGACTGAATGCCCCAGAGATTGAACTCATTGACTTATTCACAGGACTGCTACTGTGAAATATGAAATAGTGCAAGTTGTCCCACTAGAGCGCTCCAAGCCTGACCTGCCAGAATGACCTACGAGGGGAGAGATTAGTTCAGCTTTTATGTTCATTTAGGAAAGCACTTCTTTCACTTTAATCAATGGCAAAACCCCTTCTGAATTCAATGAAGGTTTGATCAGATCTTTGTCCTGTAAGAAAGACACTGTGACCACTGAACAAGTCACAGACACAAAAGATCAGGAAAAGATGATAAAATGTCTATGGGCACATGCAGCAAATGTGGTAATCATACTCCTGGGCACACAGCTCTGGTCTTCTTACAAATGTACATGTGGCAAAAGTTCATTATCTGAGCGTTTTAGACCTAACATACTTGGGGTTTTTAATCCTAAATTCATGATAGAGTTTTAGCTCAAATGCTAAATGCGTGCTTTGCTTTTTGTTGCCAAAAGAAGAGAAGGGAATCTTGAAGCAATACATTCTATTCTACCAAGCATGTGAATTAGGGACAGTTATTTTTGACACACTCTCACTTCTATCTTTTTCCATATGTGAAATAGGAGGTAATAACAGCTACCAAATTAGTGTATGAAAAGAAGACATAGATGAGAAAGAAAGGTAATTTGGGTTTTTACTCCAAATTTTTAAGTATAGAGATATCTTCAATGCCCATGGTATCACACTTGTTGACAAAACCATATACTTGTGTAACAGACCCTTATAATACCTCTTTGGAACAATAATATTCCTGCATGCAGGTGCAATAAGATCTTTCCTCCATGGTAAAAATAAAAAATATTGTAAATGTATGGTAAGTATAAAATATTTATTTAGCTGCCAAATGCAATGATGGTTACTATATTCTTCAGAAAAATTACTATTTCTACAGAAAAAATCCACCCACTGGTGGATATTCAGCTTCTCTGAATAATTGATAACTCAAAGTTGGATATCAACAGAGTTCTGTTGAATTTTCAATACAGGTACCAGGATGCAAATTCCAAGTTTTTAAGCATGGTAATGGAAGAAATCTGGAGGTGGAAACACTGTCAGTCATTGACAACAGGCTCTTGAAAACAAAACTACTGCACTTTGAGAAAGGTTTCTGCTAGTATTTGAGAAAGGAAGTGGTGTGACCTTTGTTTCCAAGAATACCCAAAGTGTCAGCCATGATCTATGCTTTTCACCAGGTTTTGGTGGGGTTTTTTTGGTATTTGTCACTTTACATTATATCTGGATACTTAAGAGGTTTCGAAATACTCGAAAATATAAAAGGATTAGCTGATTTTCTTACACCTCTGCTTCACTGCTTCTGTACTCCTTCACTCTTATTTTAATTACTCAGGCATTATTGTTTGCTGTTCTTCCTACTTTGGTCCTGGATTTAAATTATCCTGCTCTCTTATACAAATTTATCAACATTGATATTTTTCTTCTATTGAACATAGATTAGCACAACTAGGGCTTCTATCTATATGTGGGTACTCTGCCACTTAGTTCAGTAGCAGTGGCAGGCCTTCTATAGAGATTCTTACTGAACATTGGATTAATTATGATTGAAATTGAGATATCCAATTGAAGAGGTTTCTTTTAGTAGCTCAAACTATTACTCCAGATAGCCTGATGACAACTCAAAGTTGGATATTCAGCCCTAACTACTGATCTGCCATCCACATAAAGCTTTCACTGCTGTGTTCTCAGACATTTAAGACAAATTCATGAGCTGTTATTGAAGATTGAGGCACACAGGAAACATGGAGGTATCCAAAATTATATTGACTACAATAAAGCTGAAGAAGAGAGACAGGAACTTCTGTCTATTTAGTTATTCCATTGTAAACATAAGATTAAAGTTCCCCATGCCAGCCAAGCAGGGATATTCAAAATTCAAGTCCATAAAAAACATATTAGACTTGAGAAAAGGTTTATAGCTCTGAAATTTTGCGAAACTGCTAAAAGCTGAAGCATGAAGGTAGAAGAACACACAGAACTTGACTGAACACCCACAGTAATCAGTGGGAGACTTTCCACACATTTCAGTAACAGCACAAACCATCCAACACATGTCAGAGCTATTAGTATGACTTTTTACAGTCTCACAAGTTAAGTAATACATTCAAATGCAAAACCACACCTCAGTGTGAATTAAGAGGAGTGGAAAATACAGAGCTTTTATGTAACACACATTTTTGACATTGGAGTATAGATATATCAAAACTTTCCTCTTCTAAAAAGACAAAGTGAAATTAATGTAATTATTCCCTTTTACAACCTAATGTATGTCACTGAAAACAAAAGAATCTTTAATAGTACAGAAGGATTTCAAGTAGACATACTTGCCCTTAAAATACGTATTATCACATGACAGGGTAAAAAACTTCACAGGTTTATAAATGTGATGTGTAGAGCATTCCATGAACACCTAAAAAATGAGTCTGCTTCAAAAATGTTAGACTAATTAATATAAGGGCATGGGAGGGTGGAGAGTGAATTGATGAAATCATTGAAAAGAAAGGGTAAAAGCTACAAACATATGTTGTTGGTCCCGTGACTCATAGTTTTCTTGCATATAGAAACTTGCTTCTACTCACAGGATGAGTAGGCCAACATTTATAATTTTTTTTTCTCAAGTTGTGTGTCTTCACGAGTCATTCTGAAAGAGTGTGAAGGGTTGTCAGACTGCTTCAGGAAGTGGGATGAAGATAAACGGGGCCATATGGAAGAAGTTACAACAGCAGAGAAAGAGGAGAACATTGAGACAAGCTTGCAAGTCTTTGCTTTAGGTCAAACAAAGAGAGAAGAGAAAAAGCAGGTGGAAGTACAGAAGTTAATGGGTGGGCAGAATCATACAAGATCTTGAAGTGAAATCATGGCCTTTCAAGCCAGAACCCAATGGAGATGGCACTTCGTGCTCTACCCAGTAAGTCCAGGCAGCCCTTTCTCCAATTCTCTGAACAACAGACTGTTGCATCACCTCTGTGCAGACTTCTTTCCTTAGATGTATCTTCATCAGCAATGGCCAAAATCTGAGTCTGAAGCTACAGCTTTGAAACTGCACATGGTATTTGTGTTTGTATGGATTTCCAGACTAGGAAGAGTTATTGGAAGTTGCTGAATTATGAAAGTAAAGAATAAGGATTTCAAATACAAAAGTGGTGTGGAATTTTGTTTATACAGCAAGAGAGAAATACAGCAAGCAATGCTGGTACATTAGGGAAATGAATTAATAATTAATTGCTTATAAATGAGTTAACAACTCTTTACAATGACACATAATTGTAGGGGAAAAATTATTACCTAAAGATCACTAACAGCTTCTGATTATGTTGATTATTCCAGTGGAAAAAAAAGAGTGTTTAAAAAAAACCTCCATTAGATACCTCTTAGGATATAGCTGTCACATAAACAGCTTGTAAATGAGTAAAAACAGTATTCAAAGTAAACTTCTATTCTCCAGCTATTGCTGTTATTAACAAAGCAAGCAACTTGGTTACACTACAAATTGAAAAAAAAAAAACCCAAACAAAACAAAACAAAACAAAAAACAAAACAAACAAACAAACAAAAAAACCCACAAACAAAAAAACATCAAAAAAACCCCCACCACAACACCAAAAAAAACAAACAAACCAACCCTCCAATCACTAAATCATTACAGTTTAAATACATATTTTTTATCAGAAAGAATTAAAAATGTTACTGCTTAAATGAAACCACCTCTTCATTTCACATAGAAAAGAATATTTAGACACAAGATAAGGTTCAGGCATAATTCAGTCTAACAATTTTTTTCCTTTGTAGGAAACAAAAGATCCAATATAAAAAACATGATAAAGGAATAAAGAAGTATTATGTTCTTGTCCACATAACTAGAAGTCCTTTGGTAGTTCAACAATATAAAACTGACAAGACAAAGATATGTAGAATTAAAATAGCAATATACTTCTGTGAGGACTGCATTGACACTGAGAGCATACAACTATGTTATGCAGAAAATAAGATTAATGGCATCAACTTCATCTTCAACTTCAGAAAATGATTCAATAGCAGAAAAATAAGCAGAGTCCTATAAAATTCCACTCTCGCTTTTTGCTAATTATTTCTGTTCCACAAGTATTATATTCCCCATTTATGCATACATAAGAATATTAAATGTACTGAAATTGTAATTACTGGCAGCACTGAATTCCAAGGTAAAATATGTATCACTGTATCAAACCCCATATGAATAGAACTGATTATAAGAAATAATGTATGTGGGAAGATGTGAATGTGTGAGCATGGGAGAATAGCTTCTGTGCTGCCAAAGAAAGCCTAGACTCACAAAACAACTAGCTGAAGAAAAGAATACCATCCATTTATTCCTTGGTTCATATCCATTTCTTGACTTTACACTTGCTTTCTTCACACTTACTCTATTTTAAGAAAATTTTAAGAAAAATTGCAGAGCAGGAGCTAAAATATTGACGGCTGATTTGTATTGAACTCTAGCCCTAATTATAAAAACTAGTAAGACTATTCTTCTATGTGCAAATTCAGGGAAATGCTCCATTATATTGACATACTGGGGAAAGACATGGACCAATCAGAAGCAAAGACTGGTCTTCAACTGCACAAATATCTTCAGAAAAATCAAGTAAAACTAGGCTCAGAATAGCATATGAGTAATCTTTATATAAGTACGAGTTAACTTTTTAGGAAATAAAATACTAACAAATGCAGAAGTGGATTTAAGTAAACAAAATTTAATGGTATACTCCAGCAAAGACCAATATAGTCAGACTGAAATGCCTCACTTCCAACATACTTTTTTGGGGTTTTGTTTAAATACCTTCTGAAAACCAAGGCTGCTCTCTTTGCGCAAACTGCCTTACCATGCTAGCTCAAAGCTACTTATGCAGGATTGGGACACTTCTTCTCATGGGCCAAGGCATTTTTGTATAAGTTTAGCCTCATGCTCCCATATACACATAAAGTCTTGCACAATTATAATTAGTGTCAATAGTTTTCATTGCTTAAATTTATTTTAAATGGAAAACCAGTAATATATTACTAGTTGACTAGTCAGCAAAGTGGCATAGACTTAATCAAAGACAAAAAAGCAGATCAGGCTCTACAGGAGCTATTCATACAAACAAGTGTATTAATCTGTTGGTAGCATATGAAAAATTGTGCACTGAACCTTGTACATTGAAATTTAAATAAGCATTATTAAGGCTATACAAGTTGAGTGGTTGTGGGAAAACTGAGTGGTACAAGATGCCAAAACAGTAATAAAACTCTGCAGATTAAGACAGGTTAATTAAGCAAAAAGGGGTAAGACAGAAGTTATGTGAACTGACTTACTTATTATGGCCAAAATGAGCCATGAAAAATAAAATAATATAATTATTTCTCAAGATGTCAAGGTAATTGTGTCAACACTTGCAGAGCACCTAGGAATAGCAGCAATATCAAATGGCAAGAAAAATAGCCAGGTGAAAAAGATCAAAGTGCACAGTGATGCTCTGTAGAAGGTATGGCTGTCAGAAGGAACAACACAATACAAACTCATAGAATGATAATGATTGTGCTAGAATGTACTGTATTTAATAACACAGTAGTACTTATAGTATCCCATCATAATTCAAGCTGATCCACTTACAGTGCCAGTGCATAAGGAGCACAATTTTCTAGCAGTTGGGCATGTTTCACTAGCTTGCACATTCTTGAAATAATAGTCATAAAATTTACTCCCAAGTAACACTTGCAAATTAATTTATTAGACTGTTAAGAAGAGCCTAAATAAGAGATATTGAACTCCAGAATATCACGGAAAATGAGACGTCTGAAATGAGATGTTTATTTAAGCATGTAACATCTGACCTAACCAGTGCAGTGGCAATTCTTCTGTTCAAAAAACCTCAGTGGATCCCTGAGACCTAGCAAAGGATTTGTGAAGACCTATATTTTGCAAACCTGAGTGGGTTCTTTAATTAATAAAACATCTCTAGAAATGTGAATGAAGCAGTTTAAGGGCTTAAATGCAACATGGAATCTGACAGGCCAGGGTGTTTTCTTTATCCATTGTGTAATGACTTATATTGGTTTTTCTGTATGAATGAAATGCATGAATGAAAACCTGTAGGTTTTTTAATGTTGTAAATATGCTGTGAGTAAAATTTCTTTCTAAAATACATACAATTATTTTAATTATAGGATATTTCAAGATATACTTCACAGAAAAATCAGTCCTATTTAATAAATCAGTTGACTAGGAGCAGAATGGAGCATTGCAGGGCCATAGAGTTAACTCCCTTTGGAAACTGTATAAATCACCTTCTGATGAATTATTTAATCATTCGTCATTAACATGAAGTAATATTTGGTCAAATGTTCAAGTGACTTCAGAAATCAGGAGATATGGAATCAGTTTAGATGTCTACTTAAAAAAAAACAAAACAAAAAAAAAAAAAAAAAAAAAAAAACCAAAACAAAACAAAAAAAAAACCACCATTTTAAATATATGTATCACAACACTCCTTTCACCAAAATCAATCCCCTTGTGTTTCTTATTTTTCAACTGAAGTATCCTACATCTCTGCATGAAAAGATATGTGAAGCTTGTATCCGAATCTGCATACAAATTCAATAATTCTTCTAGCCCTCACAAATTTTGAAGAGTGTAAGGATCAAAGAGAAATATAGAGAGGAAAGGAAAATTCTGCATAAAGAAGTAAGGATTTGCTACAATGACAGCATGAGAATTTTTACACTATGTAGATTAGATAGTATTCACACAAACTACACATGGTGTGTTTTGCATCGCAAAAAGGATTTGAGAAAGAAAAACTGTTTTGAACATTCCAAATAAAAGGAGAGTATTTCTGCCTAGGAATTACTCAGGATTTTATCTAACTGATATCCAACTAACCAAGGTTACAAGCCAAATAAACATTCTATAGAAAACTTGATGATATAATTCCCCAAAGTCACACTACCTTTAAATGATTGGGAAATGTTGAAGTGCCTTAGAAGACTTGCATGCCTTTGGCTTTGATACTTGCAGATATTGAAAACGCACTGTGATTGAACCCATTCAAGATACCCTCAGTATACACACAAAGGAAAAGCATATCAAATATCACTTACCCTTCAAGCTTTCATTTAAAAAGCATAATTCCTGAAAATATTTTGAAAATTTAGATTGTTTCATTCAGTTTTTCAAAAATATTCTCAGAATAACACCTTTCTTATCTCTATTTTCACACTGTCAGGTTTAACATATTGGCATCCTCCTGATCAACAATGAAACCACTGTTAAACAACTCTCCATCACTAATATTTGAAGTCCTGGACTTGACTTATACTAACTATGCACCAACAAATATTCCGTGACTAGGAAAAGTCCTCCTTGGAAGCCTAGCCAGAAGTGGACTGAGAGTACCATATTTACCTCTTCAATATACTCCTCTGCATAATTCTCTGAAGATCAGGTGTGGAACTGATGCAAGTTCATGGCAAAGAGAATGGTGTTTCTGAAAGTTCTAATTAGTGTTATTAAAACAGTCATAACTTAATTACAGAAAAGTTTCAATTTAATTTGTCACAACAGATTCAACTCCTAACAGTGGTAACAACTATGTTTAAACATAGTGCGCAGTCCAGTATACATCTACATGACTATAAACGAAATTCAGCTGAGGAAACTTCCAATAATTCAAGTTCTGTTGCAAGTTCAAACATGGATCACTAGCAACTGAGCAAATATTTGGATCCCCTATGCAAAATATTTTCCATCCACCTGAATCCCAGGAATTACAGTCTTTGAAAGAACAGCACTCCAAAGTTAGGTCAACTTCAATATCAGTATGATATAGATAAACACAGATCTTATTTCCCTAATCTTCTAATATTATTTCACTCTAGATGAAGGTGAACTCTGTCCCTTTGCTTAGCTGTAGCTGGAATCTAACTAGTGAACTGAAAATACAAGAGGGATTTTGATATATGGCAATTGGACACAGGCTGTTAACATGAGGGGGCTGTATATTTATCTGTGTAAGAAGAAAAGGCAGAAAATAGTACATGCTGAAAATTATATTCAAGATGTGTAAAAGCAGTAGAAGCAATGAAGAAGATGACATTTATCAATCAATGAACAAAGGATTCAGAAATATTTGAGATTTGAAAAAAGTTCCACGACTCAGTATGGAAGGAATGGTCAGAAGGAGTAATTAAAACAGATATGCCAAAATTAGCTTCCAGAGAAACTGTACAATACTTCAAACTACCTGCTTCTCTTCTGAAAAGTTTTGAAATACTGAGGTATTCTAAGAGCATTGAAACATTAGCATTGTTTTGGCAAGCCAGCAGATCTCAAAACACCCTTCAAAAAGGAAACACGAACAATCAGATGATTATTTTATCCTTTTAAGGTAATGAGCACACAACTTGCAACAGTCCCATTCCACTGCAAACTTCTAAAGTAATTTAAAGCAATGGTCTCTACTGGCTGTCACACCAGCTTGATCAAATGCCAGTCCACCTCTTGCAGACTATAATTTGTTTTGTCATATATGTCAGTATAAAAGATTAGTGCATTACATGCCCACACACTTAGTGCTCAAGAGACTCCTTAGCTTATACTTAGACTAGGATGTGTTTAGCTTACAAAATTGAACTGGACAAATCCCAAGAACATCATGGCTACAAAATAACCAAAGACTAGGGTCTCAAGGACAATAAATAGTTTCCTAAATTCATTTCAGAAGTCTAAAATACTTCATTTAACATTGATCTACGCGTACATCAAAATAATATCTCTATTAATAATATCTAATGTCTCTATTTTTTCATTCAATAATATTCCTTTCCTCACAAGCCCACATGGGTTAAAATTAAAATTAGATAATAAAAGTGTGAAGTAAATTATTTTTTATGTGGCTATTATTTGATAGTCTTTATACTAACATCCAGCATGTTAATGGACAAAAGATAATCTCAGTAATTTGCGTCTCCTATGGATATTGATGGCACCATTTGGAATTACAGTAATTTCACATGTCTCTCAGCAAAGAAGAAAATTAATATTCAGCAATGATTTTACAACTAATTGGATGAGTAAGAGTAAAGCATGTCATACCGTAATGCACATAAACTCATGCCTCTATTGAACACAGTCCGAGGGATAATGCAATTACTTACAAAGTCAGCTTTGCTTTGAATAGATATAGCCTATGACTTAAACAAACAAACAAAAGCCTATAAATATGTGCTTTCTACAAAGATGAGTACACAGAGACTGTCCAGCTCTAAGAGACAGAAGACATCTGTAGTCAAATTGGAATGGAAAAGGCCACAATATTACCACATAATTAACTGCTCCAGAAGGAAGTACTCCGGGTTTTCACATTTTCATTTGGTAAATTTGACTTTCATCAATACAATTTTCTCTGTGATTTAAAAATCTTCTTTTCATGGGTTTTATCTTGCATAGATGTATTCATACAGCTAAATGGAAGAGAGGAAATGAATGTATGAAGAGCTAATTATAGGTATAACGAACAGTTTCCCTGGTGCCATAAATAACAGGATAGAATCTGAATTACAGTGTTTGGGGAAGAATAGTTATTGGACTGTTTAAAAATAATATCAACAAACAAACACTTAAAGGCAGTACTAAACTGAGAAACCAGAATTACTCCAGGGTAGGGGCCAGAGGTTGTGCTTTTAATGATGAAGTACCTTGATGCTCTACACAACAACCTGAAAACTTGAGAAATACAGTGTAATTGGCAAAAAGCTGCCATTTCAAACCCAAAAGAATGCTAAATGCCATTGTTTCACACTAGAGGTCACCCCCAGTAAGAAAATATAATTGTAGCATCTTTTATTTTTTGCCTATAGCTGGTACAATATTGAAAGAGTGTCCTTTGTAGTACTGTAGTACAGATGTAGGAATGTAGGGTTTTGGTGGTTTTTTTGCATGTGCTAAACACCAATTCAGCTGGGTAAAAGGAAACCTCATTAAAGAGGGTTCACAGGTTCACTTTTCATTATCACACACCTGTCTATTATTCCTCATACTGAAAAAGATTTTGTTAAAGAAACCAGATGTTTGGCTTTAGGGATTGTCTGTTAATAAACAATATAGTAACATTTCACTTGAAGAAATGTTATGCATCTCATGATCTTTTCAATTTTTTTTTTTTACTTTCTTAACAAGGGTTATCACTGTTGGTTAGGCACAGCAGTATACACATACACAAAATATTGGACAATAATTTGTATTTGAGCAAAAAATATACTCTATATAGTACTGAAAATGAGTATATCTTTACTACTATTCATAATTGGATTTTTTTAAAAAAATACATATCTGTCATTGAAAGTATGAAGATTAAAGATTTAGGAGAATTTGAAAAATAAAGAACTCAATATTAGGTTGATGTTAAGATGAAGATACAGCCACAGAAATTATATGAGTGTATAATTACTGTATATATGATCTTTCATTTCTAACTAAGACTTCAAAAATTAATGTTTGAAAATGGTTAGAGAGGCAAAGGTTAGAAATGTTGTATTTATTTAATTATTACTATCTGTAGAAGTTTGTACTTATATAACCAAGAAACATTTTTAGCTCCTCTGTTGTACTATAAAGATGACAGGTATTCACTGATAAAGACATAATTCATTATCTTTTTGTTACCAGAGCTTAAAACATTTACTTTTCACCAAGTTTTGCTTCATTCCTCCAATTTTTTCTGTGAGGCAACCTTATTCACAGCAGAGATATAGCTAAAATTTGTGTGAAAAAGCCGACTGCAGCAAATTAAAAGGAACTGACAGGACCAGACCACTTCACTGGGTTTTGCTCACTATGTTCTGAATATCTTAAAATGTTATATGTGCCAAAACACCTTGAATAGTCAATGAAACATAACAGTTACTATTTCCTAAATACTCTAAAATATTATCCATCTGCCTTGCCAGGATTTTCCTGCTTTGTTTGTATAGGATGCTGTCCTGGTTTGGAATAAATTAGGGGAGAACCTCTAAAAGGAGTCCCCTAATAACGATCCTCCACCACCCCTTCCAACTCCTTCCAACCCCCCGGCCCTGGGTTCGGGAAGGAAAATGCCTTGGAGGAAAAGTGGAAAAAAACGGTTTATTGACAAATGAAAAAGAACACTCCCCAACACCAAAGGAAGGAAAACAGTACTTTCTGTGAGGAGAGAGTGCGACGCTTCTTTCTGCAGGCCTCGGAGATCCTCCTACTTCTCAGGTCAGGTCAGGTCCGGAGCCGGTCCAAAATCTTTAGGGGAGGGGGCGGGGAAGGGAAAAGAAAAGGAAGGAAAGAAAAAAACAAACAGAAGCGGCAAAAGCCAGCGGCAGGGGCAGGCAGCAGGCAGGCAGAGAGAGAGAGAGAAGCAGCAGCAAGCAGCAGCAGGCCAAGCGAGCAGCCGAGCCAGAGAGTGAGAGAGAGCGAGCAAGCACCAAAAAGCAGCAGGCCCCACCAAAGAGGGAGGGGGCAGCTGCCAGACACAACAATGTAGTCCAAGATATGGGATAGGGGACAGCATCAACCCAGAACATTCCACCCCTTACCCATATCGTGGACACACAATAAAAACTTTCATCTCACTTGCTCAGACCTTTGACGCTTACACATTTCCGTCCGTCTTACTTGCTCAGACCTTTGAAACTTATGCATTTCCTTCTGTTTCATGTCTGACTGATCTAACGCGCAGACAATGGTCACATTCAGCACATATCAATCTTACCCCATATTCAGATCTCCCTGAGGTACACATCATATTGTTCCATCTTTCTGCATTATCCACCATGTACAACCTGGTCCTTGAGCAGAGACAATTCCATGGATGGGTTTGCCTGTACTCGAGGCAGGGTTGATCCATACTGTCTTTCCCAAGAAACCTCTAACATGGGCCACTGGAGTAGATCTCCATCTACTATATTAAGGTGCTGGGACTGAGCAGGACCCGCTCAGTTGGTGGAACCTTGGGTGTTAACTAACCAGGTGGCTTTTGCTAAATGCTGCTCCTAGCTTTTTAAGGACTCCCTACTCAATGCTTTCAGGGTGGTTTTTAACAACCCATTGTATCTCTCCACTTTACCTGCAGCTGGTGCATGGTAGGGGATATGATATACTCATTCAATACCATGTTCCCTAGCCCAGGTTTTAATAAGATTATTTTTTAAATGAGTCCCATTGTCTGACTCAATTCTCTTGGGAGTGCCGTGCCTCCAAAGGACCTGCTTTTCAAGGCCCAGGATGGTGTTGCGGGTTGTAGCATGAGACACAGGGTAGGTTTCCAACCAACCCGTGGTGGCTTCTACCATGGTCAGCACATGGCGCTTGCCTTGGCGGGTTTGAGGCAGTGTGATGTAATCAATCTGCCAGGCCTCCCCATACTTGTACTTAGACCACAGCCCTCCATACCAGAGAGGCTTCATCCACTTGGCTTGCTTAATGGCAGTGCATGTCTTACAGTCACTGATAACTTGAGAAATACTGTCCATGGTTAAATCCACCCCTCGGTCTCATGCCCACTTATAGGTGGCATTTCTACCTCGGTGACCTGAGGCATCATGGGCCCATCGTGCTAGGAACAACTCTCCCTTGTGCTCCCAGTCAAGATCTATCTTCAACTCCCCTATCTTTGCAGCTTGATCTACCTGCTGATTATTTTGCTGCTCCTCATTAGCTCTACTCCTGGGGACATGGGCATCTACATGGCGTATCTTCACAGGCAGGTTTTCTAACCGGGCAGCGATATCTTTCCACTCTTCAGCAGCCCAAATTGGTTTTCCTCTACGCTGCCAGTTCGCCTCTTTCCATTTCTTCAGCCATCCCCACAGAGCATTGTCTACCATCCAAGAATCAGTGTACAGATAGAGCCTTGGCCACTTCTCTCTCTTTGCAATATCTACGACCAGTTGAATGGCTTTGAGTTCAGCAAATTGACTGGATCCACCCTCTCCTTCAGCAACCCCTACAATCTGTCGTGTGGGGCTCCATACAGCTGCTTTCCACCTCCGACCCATCCCTATGACATGGCAGGAACCGTCGGTGAATAAAGCATAACATATTTTCTCTGCCAGCAGCTGGTCGCATGGCCGAGCTTCCTCAACCTGGGTCACTGGTTCTTGTTCTTCATCTGCAACACTGAAACTTTCACCTTCGGGCCAGTTTGTAATTACTTCCAAAATTCCAGGGCAATTCAATTTCCCAACGTGAGCGCGTTGTATAATGAGGGCAATCCACTTGCTCCAGGTAGCACTGGGGCGTGGTGGGTGGAGGGAACCTTTCCTCTAAACATCCACCCCAGCACCGGTAGTCAGGGTACCAGGAGGATTTGTGTTTCAGTGCCTATAACCTCTGAGGCAGCCCGGATCCCTTCATAGGCTGCTAAAATTTCCTTCTCTGTTGGAGTGTAGCTGGCTTCAGACCCTCGGTAACTTTGACTCCAGAATCCCAGTGGTCGGCCTCGAGTCTCCCCAGGCACCTTCTGCCAAAGGCTCCAGGACAGACCGTGGCTCCCGGCTGCAGAGTAGAGCACATTCTTCAGGTCCAGTCCCGTCCTGACTGGGCCAAGGGCTACCGCGTGAGCAGTCTCCTGTTTGATCTGGGTAAAGGCATGTTGCTGCTCAGGGCCCCACTGGAAAGTGTTTTTCTTGCGAGTTACCAGGTAGAGAGGGCTCACAGTCTGGCTGTACTCTGGAATATGCATTCTCCAAAAGCCTATGGCATCTAGGAAAGCTTGCATCTCTTTCTTGCTGGTTGGTGGAGACATCGCTGTGATCTTGTTGATGACATCAGTGGGAATCTGATGCCGTCCACCTAATTCCCAGGAGCTAGATTTCTCTAGCAGGTCCCTTAACTTTGCTCTTCTTGATAGCAAAACCAGCTTCCAGGAGAATCTGGATGATCTTTTCCCCTTTTTCAAACACTTCAGCTGCAGTATTCCCCCACACAATGATGTCATCGATGTATTGTAGATGTTCTGGCGCCTCACCCTTTTCCAATACGGTTTGAATCAGTCCATGGCAAATGGTAGGACTGTGCTTCCACCCCTGGGGCAGTCAGTTCCAAGTGTACTGCACACCCCTCTAGATGAAAGCAAACTGAGGCCTGCATTCTGCAGCCAGAGGAATGGAGAAAAATGCATTAGCAATGTCAATAGTGGCATACCACCTTGCTGCCCTGGACTCCATCTTGTACTGGAGTTCCAGCATGTCTGGTACAGCAGCACTCAGTGGTGGAGTCACTTCATTCAAGGCATGGTAGTCCACAGTCAGTCTCCATTCTTCATCAGACTTGCTAACAGGCCAGATGGGGCTGTTGAAGGGTGAGTGGGTTTTGCTGACCACCCCTTGGCTCTCCAGCTCACGGATCATCTTGTGGATGGGGATCACTGCATCTCGATTTGTCTGATACTGCCGGCGGTGCACTGTTGAGGTGGCAACAGGTACTCGTTGTTCTTTTACCTTCAGAAGTCCTACTGCAGATGGGTTCTCTGAAAGTCCAGGCAAGGTATTCAATTGCTTAATGCCCTCTACTTCCACAGCAGCTATCCCAAATGCTCATCTGAGTTCCTTAGGGTCTTTGTAGTAGCCATTCCTGAGGAAGTCTATGCTCAGAATACATGGGACCTTTGGGCCGGTCACAATCAGATGTTTTTGCGACTCCTTCCCAGTCAGGCTCACCTCAGCTTTCAACAAAGTCAATTCTTGTGATCCCTCTGTCACCCCAGCAATAGAAATCGGTTCTGCCCCCACATGTTCCGATGGCATTAGAGTACACTGTCACCCAGTATCAACCAAAGTTTCATGTTTTTGTGGCTCTGATGTGCCAGGCCATCGAATCCACACAGTCCAAAACAGACGATTTTCCCTAACCACTACCTGGCTAGAGGCAGGCCCCTCTAAGCATGATTATCCTTCTTTCCCTGGGCATGTGTCCTAGAGGTTCTATCTAGGGGATTCGACATGTCATCATCGTCACCATACTTAACGTCCTGGCTGCAGACAGCTGGAGCTGCTCTCTGTTTAGTAGGACTTCCTCTTTGAATCCTACCTTCCTTCAATTTACGTACCCGTTGTGCCAGAGCAGCAGTGGGTTTTCCATCCCATCTCCTCATGTCTTCTCCAGCTTCACGCAGGAAGAACCACAACTCAGCTTGCGGAGTGTGCCTTCTCTCCCCATCAAAGGAGCACCTGTGTTGAATACCAGGGCCTCTAATTTGCACAGCTGAAATTTGGAGGAAGTCCTCCTTAATCTCTTCCCTGAGCTTCTTATGATTCTCCTCTAATTTATCTTCCAATTTCTGCAGTCGTGTTTCCACGGCTGCAATCCTGGCGTGAGTTGGGCCGTGTACCGCACCAGCATATGCTTGAAGCTTTTTTGCCATATCGAGCACGGTTTCATATGTCTCCTCCCTCTTCATTATTGCTAGAGCAGAAGCATATTCGGATGGCCCAAGTCGTACAAGTTTTCACCACATCACGGGTGTACATGGTACCAAGTCTGGGTTCTTAATGCTTAGGCCATCTGAGAAGATGATTTCCGCCACTGCCATTTCTCTCAAGCGTTGAATCTCTTGTTCTGTGGTCTTCTACTGGGTCTGCTGCATGTAAAGATCGTCTGCACACAGGTATCTTTGTGCCACACTTCCCAGGACTCGTTCCCAGAGACTGCAAGGAGTAGCCTCCCTCATCATTCCTTGGTCAATAACTGGATCATGTGACAGGGAGCCCAAATGCCTTGCTTCAGTGCCATCCAGAATTGTAGCCTCGCCTGCAGCATCCCAAAGACGGACTAACCAACTAATTATAGACTCCTCTGGTTGTCGAGTGTAATCCTTTCTTAAGCCTCGAAGGTTCTTCAGGGAAAAGGAATCAATAGTGGGTCCTGATCTTGTGCCAGCTGGTTGGGCATTTGATCTTAGGCCAGTGGGTCCGGCTGCCAATCGGGTGTCAGTTGGTTTGACTTCTGATTTTATGTCAGTTTGTCCAGCTTCTGATTGGGTGTCCTCAGGAGGCCTTGAGGGCCCTTCACCTGCATCATCATCATCCTCCACTGGTCAGTCTTTCGTGCTCTCTTCGCCCCAGCGACTGCCAGTGTCTTAGACTCCCTGTATGGTTTAGCTGTTGGCCTGGAGCCCAGAATATCAGCTGCAGCCTGAGTGACTGGGATGGTAACTAGCTTATGTCCCTGTTCCCTTTCTTCTATCTGCTGCCCTTCACTATCTAGCAGCGTATGATAAACATATGCCAGGGCCCAGCTCACTGCAATAATCCTTTTCTTCTTAGTATTACCACGGCACTTCTCTTTCAAATACTTTGCCACCTCAGCTGGGTTCTGAATTTGTTCAGATGGGAAGTCACAGTCTATAGGATCAGAAAATTCCTTTAAAATTTGGCCAATATCTTCCCATTTCCCACTCCACTCAAGATTTCTCTTTGTTGGCTTTACCCCTAAATCAGAAGTCTCATTAGCCCCTTTGGAAATCTCAGCTTTCATTTTATATAAACTGCAGACAGTATAGAGAAAAGTTACTAAATTAAATGCCAGAAAGATGGTCTCTTTAACACTCAGGGGAAACTAAACATTTTCTACTAGAGATGTAAACAATTCAAAGGAGAAGAGGGAAGACAGAGGCTGAAAAAACTCTCCCCCTGCTTCTCCCCTAACAAACTGAATGCACCACCATAACAACGAACTATACACTCCTGGAACAGATTCAAGCATCTTAACAGCCCTCCTATAAAGCATCACAAGCCCAGCCCAATAAATATTCTGGTTAGTGCCCCACGGCCCCAAGAACTACATATTAGGAGCAATATCAGAGCTATTTCTGGGTAAAGAAATAACCCTAGATACCACAGAGGTATTAAGACCTCAAAAACCCCTGGCAACCAGAAATACTGGCAGACTTTCACCCCAAATGACATTATGAGTCCAGAAAAAACCATCCCAATACACCCACAAAACAATTAGAACCACCAATATTATTATTAAGGTTTTTCCACTTTCTCTGGCCTCTTTCCCGGCCAACGCACCAAGAAATGTCCTGGTTTGGCATAAATTAGGGAAGAACCTCCAAAAGGAGTCCCCTAAATCAAAACCTCCACCACCCCTTCCCCCCCAGCCCTGGGTTCGGGAAGGAAAATACCTCGGAGGAAAAGTGGAAAAACTGGTTTATTGACAATGACAAAGAACACTCCCCAACACCGAAAGTGGGAAAGGAACCGAGTTACTGTGGGGGAGGGTACTCAGCTTCTCTTGCAGACCCAGGACTTCTCCAACTTCTCAAGTCAGTCAGGTCCGGAGCCGGTTCAAACCTTGGGGGCGGGGGGAGGAAAGGAAGGAAAAAAAAAACCAAACAGAAGCAGCGAAAAGCCAGCGGCAGGGGCAGCAGGAGAGAGAGAGAGAGAGAGAGAGAGAAAGCAGCAGGAAAACAACAGCAGGCCAAGCAAGGCAGCCAAGCTAGAAAGCCAAAGCAGAAAAGCCAGCAGCAGCAGCAAAGCAAGAAAAAACAGCAGGCCCCGCCAGAGAGGGAGGGGCAGCTGCCAGACACAACAATGTATCCAGGATATGGGATATATGGGATAGGAGGCAGGTCAACCCAGAACACCTCATATACCAAAATAAACAAAACAAGATATACACATCGAATAAAATGTTTAGCAAGCTATTATGCATGAGGATCAGGCTCTGATACCGTCTTCTGCAAGAGACTCAACGAGTTCATATGGTTTCAGCAAGAATAATCACCTTAAAATAACCAGTTCTTAATGTCTGTCATTTTAAAGTCTAAACAGAAACAAAGTAGTCAGCAAAGCAAAATAACGAAGTCTTACTTTTCAGTGTCTTCTACATGTTTTCTTGGTTCTGACAAGAGGAAACAGTTACACTCAACTTGAGAAATTCCAGAAATTCTGATATGGAAAAGTTTTGATAGTTCAAAAGGCCAAGTATGATATCCAAGCTTACAAAACACAACCTGTTTCCTAGATCCTCTTTCTCTGCAGAAGCATAAGAATCTTTTTCTATTTCATTTTAATGATTCAGTCACCAATTCTAGCACCAGCAGCTGTGGTGTAGGAAGCTGCACTCTTGCTACTGTACCCTGTCCCTGTCAGGAGTCTGATACAACCACTCTGCCAGTGCAGATGCCTCACTTCTGGCACCAAGCTCCCTGAGACCCAGCCACCAATCCCTGCAAAGAGCTGAACTGCACAGGAATTCTCTGGCAGCTGGTAGAAGGCAAGTATGGAGACACCTGAGCATCATGCAACTCCTGGAAACAACCTGATGTTGGGAATTTGGCCTACATGCAATCCATTTTTACTACCTGACTTGAAGAACCAACTTTATAATTTATACCTATAAAAATATGTATGCTTGCTTGTGTGTATACCTATAGATATAGCTATATAAACATCCAAGCATGCAACACATTAGCCCTGGGCTGACAAACACTTTCTTGAATGTACTATTGCCTGTCTGGAAGAAGTTGGATGGAACAGAAGACAAGACTAACATGGAATGACTTCTCTGGCAGAAATCTTGTTACAGCAAGAGCAGGGCACAGAATGAATCAGTTCTTCCAGATGGTCTGAAGAAACCAATATATGAGAGGGAGAGAAAGAAAAATACAGTGGCAGAAAAGCTCAGGGTGAGAGGAAAAATAAGCAGCTTTCACCTTCTTTCTGACTGAAAACAGCAGCTGAAGGAGAGTGTCTGTTTTGATGACAGGGAAGAAGAAAACAGTAAGCAGAGAAGAGTGGGATGTCTCCGATACAGTTGACAGCATCTAGGAATTCAAAGGATAACAGTAATTTCTGTGATAGAAATGGCAGCTGTTGGTGTTTATTCTATGGAGTAATTCACTTAATCTGCAACTTATTAAAAAACTAGTACAGAGTGGAGTTTGGGAACAGCTGGAACAGCTTGCTCAGAGAATTGTGGAGTCTCCTTCTCTGGAGATATTTAGGAACCATTTCGACGCAACCCTGAATAACATGTTCTAGGGAACCTTGTTTAAGCAAAGAGGTTGTTCTAGACAACCTTCAGGGCTCCCTTCCAGTCATACCCATTCTGCAACTCTGTGACTGTCTAAACCTGAGATGGAAGAAGAAAGTAAAGTAAGACAAAAGGAAATTGGGTTGGGTTGAATTCAAGGGGGAAGAAAACAAAGAAAGTGACAGACTCCTATGAAGACAGGCTGAGACATCTGCAGCTGTTCAGCCTGAGGAAGACTCCAGGGAGATCTTGTAGAAACCTTTCAGTATCTAAAGCAGGCACACCAGAAAGCTGGAGATGGACTTTTAACAAAGGTATGTAGTTAAAGTACAATGGTCAATGGCTTTAAACTGAAAGACAGCAGATTTAGATTGGACACCAGCAAGAAATTCTTTATTGTGAGTGTGGGGAGGTACAGGAACACCTGCCCCAGAGAAGCTGTGGATGTCCCATCCTCGAAAGAATTCAAGGCCAGGCTGGATGGGTCACCTGGTTTAGTGAAAATTATCTCTCCAGAGGGATTGGAACTAGAAGATCTTTAAGGTCCCTTCCAACCCAAATCATTCTATGATTCTATGCTGGTCACTGCTGAAAACTAAGCTTTAATCTAGTATGAAAAAGATGATCAGTGAGGTCTAGGATGTCTTTCAAGACCAACTAATAACCTACTAAAACTGCAGAAGCATTTTGAATGCACAAAAACAGGTTAGCAAAGCATGAAACAGAAAACACTCAAAAGGCAGACCACTTCTCATTTGTTGTAAGTGAAAAAATATAGAAAAAGGGTAGAAAGACGATCTCTCTTAAAAACAACCAACCAACCAATCAACCAACAACAACCCCAAACAAAACAAAACAATACAAACAAAACAAACAAACAAAAAATCAACAACCACCTGTACTTGAAAGGAGGTAGAAGAGGAAAACTAAGGGTCTGCATCCCAGACCTTGAGACAAAAAATGTGTCATATGAATGCACCTTTTCAATACTTCTCAAGCCTAATTTTCATACATTTGTTTTTCAAACCATGGTAGAGATTATAACATGGTAATAGTATTTGATTCAGGATGGTTAAAAAAAAACCTCAACCCTCTCTACAACTGATTTTGTATAGAAAAATTAAAACTTTGGCTTTCTTTGCAGTAGGAATGCGTGAAACTGACTCAAGTACCAAGAGCAAACCAACAGAAAACATAAACCACCTGACTTCTCAATCTCTTAAATTTAATTTGCTCTTTGACAGGTAGTTTTTAAAACAATGGTAACATATTATTTTGTTCTTGTGTGAACTAGACTACAGTATTGGGTAGTTTTCTGCTTCTATTGTCCTAGATGATGGCTTAAAAATCAAATATTCACAAAAGATGTTCTAACAGTTCAAAAGCAGGAAAAATGTTGTTCTGTATTTCAGTCATCTGGAAGACTACTGAAAGAGCAGGAGAGTATCATTACAGCAGAGGCCATCGTGGGTGTGTAGAAGGAGGGAAGCACAATAGCAGTTAAGAATTTGAGTGTTTGCTCTCGGAAATTAAAGCCCTAAAGAAGGTGCTTAACAGATTATTGCCGAGTTCTTGAACACCACCAGTCTGATTTACAGCCAGAACTCACATACCTTTGCATCATTTGAACTTGGGGAATAGCAAGCCATGGCACAAGAGCTAGACTGAATAACTAGAAACAGGACCCTCATGTAGTTTTGCCACATGGAGTAAGTATGTTTGACAATTCCTTAAACTGCTTTTAAAAGTGTATCAGGCTAATCCTTAACCTCCATGCAAATGTCCTGACCTTGTTGATCACAATATATTTACCCTTGGGTTTATATCAAATTTTATTTAAAATTACTTGGGAAATTTATTTAGTTCAGACTAATATAGTTTATATAGTTAAATAATCATTGTTTTCTTTTATTCTTTGTATTTGTGCATGTTCCTACAACTGTTTTTCAACAGAACTCCCCTAATGGCCTGTCCTGACTGAGAGACCAAAACATTGCAGAAAAATTTGAATAGAAAAAGATTGATATATATTTAGTAGAATTTCAGAAACAGGATACTTCCAAGGTGTGATTAAACGCATTTCAAACTCTAGTGTCGCTTTTATTTTTTGTTCTTCCTTTTGTCTTTGTTCTCTCCACACTTCCAGCTATTCTTATCACTCTGCTCACTGCCAAAAAGGTCTTTCCATTTAGAAACCAACATACAACATTTGATCCTATTCTAGAATCCTTCTTTTGATAAGGAACAAGAGCAAGCTGTTGGCTCAGTGTCAAAGGCAGACTTCAAAGTCATCAGCAGTAGGAAGAAACAAAGAGATCTGAGCCCTATTTGGTTGGAAACCATAACCTTTTTTTTTTTTTTAACATTCATGTTTGCCATGCCAGTTCAGCATCTTGAAATCCAAACCAGCCTCAGACTCAAACTTTGCCTTTAATTAAAAGTATTTTCTACTACAAAACTAGGAGACAGGATATTTTAGGACATCTAGAGTGAGGGATTACCAGAATGTAAAGTCTGGTTTATACATTAAAAATAAATAATAATAGTAGTAGTAATTGATTAATTTGGCTTCTTTTCAGTTGCTGTGTTTGTTTGAACCAATCCCTTTCCCCTAACATATGTTAAAAAAAGGAAACAAGCCAGAAAATTATGTATCTGTAAGAACATACAAAGTTTACGTAAAAGCCACCTCTGAATAATTAGTAAAACATAAATTCAGCAAAAACAATTCTTTGTACTGACAGTAGACTTATGTAGTTAGTCTTGGTCATTTCCCAGATTGTCATAAACTTGTAGGCTAAATATCTTAAAGCTGACTTAAATATCTTGAACTTTAAAGTAGTAGTGAAGAGAAAATAAGGTATGTCTTATCTTTGAACTTACCATCCCTGTTTTGACTCTTTAGGATAGTCCAAAGCCAAATTTCAGGGGATTCTTTTTCTATAGCTAGAAGTAAATAAACTTTTCTTCTTGTTTCCTCATATCCTCAGTGAAAGATTTCTTTTCTATTTAATACCTATTCTCAGGAACTAGAGCCTGAGGTAAACATTGAACTATCATCACTTTGTGGCAAAACACAGCAAGGACTGGCAATGCTCCAAAACTGTTACTAGAAAGTGTTCCTCATGAATGAAAGGCTTACAGTTTTACTTAAACCAAACAGGACTTTGCAGGTCCTCAAGATTTTTCAGATTTCAGGTATGCAATTGAGCAAGTTTTGCTGCTCAGCTTCTTATATTTGCAGAGAAACACAATTGTGTGTTCACACATCATTTGTCTCAACAGAGAGCAACACCCAACACAATGCGGCCATCCATTTACGTCTCACCAAGCCCAGATTTCAAAGCCCAAAGCTCATGAATCTTTAGATTAGACATCCTTTAGATAGCAAGTCCACAGCAGAGAGCACAACTGATCTTTGATCAAACCCTTCACCTATTTCCAAAACTGAAAAACTCTTTCTTTGCAAGTTATCCCAGAAGAATATGGTAAGTTAAAGGCCTTCATCACATAGAAGTAAAACCTTAGAACATTTTTAAAGAAGTTCTCACACTTACCTTTTCCAGCAGCGCTGCATCTTATGTTACAAGATGTAACTAAAAGTATGTATTCTATTACCATCTACATAAGCTGTTGAGAAAAGAAGGAGCAAAGTTCTTTATCTTCCCCATGACTCACCCTTGAGAACTCCCTCCAGGGGCTATCTTCTGTTAATGGGCCATCAAGTCTCACTGCATGACCAATACATTTACATCATCCCACTGTGAGATGCTCCACCCAAGGGGAGGAACCAAGCATTCCCACCTGGATATAACCTGAGGCCTAGAACACCACAGGCAGTTCTACCTACTGGATTCCCAGAGGAAAAAAGTGACATAATCATTGCTGGACCTCCAGAGACAGACCAGATCCTGTAGCCCCTTCTACAGGTTCACTGCTTCAACGGGACCACATCTATCACTCCAACAGGACTGCAGACACCATTTAATTGGACTGCTACCACCACCCAGACCAACAGTGTGTTAATTTGTATTCTGACTGTCAGTTTAAGCCAGTGCTTCTTTACTATTACTTTATTTTAATTTTCCTACTCAATTGTCAATTCTAAATTCTTACTTGGAATGTCCTGCTGGTTTGCTTTCAAATTAGTACATGCTGGTAGACTTGTGACATAAACTAGAAAACAATCCTATTTTATTACAGATAAGACTTAAATAGAGATACGCCAAGTTTGGCTAATATTCTCATCTTTTTGAGTCCAAAGAACAGCTTGTACGCATTTACTTTACTTCCATTACAAGGAAATCCTTTTTATGCAGAAGCCACCTCAGTAGATTTGCTTAGCAGTGTACAAGTAACTTCACTTGTTTTCTCTGCAATGAAAACAAGTTCAAACAGCCAATCCTCTTTCCTTTCATGGAAACTCAACATCTCTAATGGCTTTTCCAAGCAAAACCTGCATCTTTCTTTGGTCACTCAGAGTGAACCATGGTAATGAATCATTGTCTGTCACAACAGTTTGTATTTAAGTTGGCTGCTTTCCCTCGTGTTTCCCTCAATCTGGAGAAAGATTTATAGAATTGAGTTTCCAGGTGTTTCTACAATCACATTTTTGTGGTGAATAACAAACCACTTATAATAACAAAGCAGACAAATAAGACAAAAGAGGACACAGTGGGCAAAAATATCGACATAATTCTGGACAGCAGGATAGGCAATATTTTAAGGGCATTTTATATTTCTTCACCCACTATCTACAACATAAAATTGAACTGCACTTAGATGGGATTTCCATGGGAATTTAGTATCCAACTGGTTGAATATCAATACAATTTTGAGCCTCTATTCCCAGATTCTGCTCTGCAGATCCTTTTCATAATCTATTTGGAGAGCATATCTGTCCACCTGCAGCACACTAAGTTAACCATACAATAATCAAATATTGGTTATGCATATTTAAGCTCACTTTGTTAAATGAGAACAAAAAAGTAAATAGCTATAAAGGCTGGAAGAGTAGGGAACAAAATCACTTGAAGAAATTTATCCCAAGCACAACACAATTTTGCATTTAGAATACAAGCAAGTATTTATTTCTATTTGTGATATAATTATTTGACATTAATAAAAAAGAAGGAAAATTAGTGATATAAAAAATTCAGTTCTAGAGGAGTATAACAAATTGAAAGGCTACAAATTCCATTCAACGCAGTTTGTTTTAAAATGCAGTACCACTTCTAATTCCACCAATTTCTTTTAGGATTAAACATCCTTTCAATATCATCTCAGAGAAATATTTCTTGAAAGTCTATTATTGTTTTTTAAATGATTATTTAAATGTTATGCACAAAATCTCCCAAATTATCTTTGTGTAATGGGTGAGGAGTGGTCTGTAGATCAATTTAAGAAAAATTCTTGGAGCATTTAACTTCAGCCACAAATACATATAATATGCCAAATTATATTTTGTGGGAGGGTTCTACTTCCAGCTTGTATTTTTATATTTAAAACAAGAAATCCACACATGGATGTCAGAAAGATAATTTTACCATTGAATTAAATTGAGTATCGAATTAAAAATATATTTCTTCAGTTCTGATTGCCCAGGAAGTATGAGACTGAGGACAATCACAGGGAAAAAATAGAAGACCCATGTTACTGTAGTTAATTATTTATTTGATTATTTAATTTTTTAATTATAGTAGTAAGAATAACATATTATGATTTAGTTTACATACTTTCTTTGCTAACAAAATTTTAATCTCCTCAAAACCAACAACAGAAAACAAAGGCATTAAACACCAGATCCCTCTGTATTTGCCTTCTTCAATGAAACATTTACTACAGTGTTCAGCACATGCTGGGACATGTTTTAGAGGCAGGCCTTCTTAAGGACTGTTTTTCACTTCCTGACACAATTAATCATATTATGAATCAGAATTCTATTGAAGATTAGTTGTTATGTCTCAATGCAACTGTACTGGGAAAGAAAGACAGCAAAGAGATGGGGAATTTGGACAGCTCTGCATTTGTTTATCAGACCTACAGGGTCAGAAAGTACACGGTCAGAAATCACAGGATACTTTGGTGGGTCTGTTACAATGACCTTGTTGTCTCAGGTGAATCTTTGAAATCTCTGAAGGTGGAATACTAAGCAGCAAGTTTAAGAGCTAGGGAGGAAGGGAAGCAGACAGACTAGATAAAAAGAAAATATCAGAGTACATTAAACTGAGTAAGTATATAAAATACTTGCACTTGCTTGCCTGCAATCTTAACACATACCATCTTTAAAACTCCTGCAAAGTCTTCCCACTGCTTATAACAAGAATAGGGCAGTAACATAACATCCAGAAGTACAAATCTTTAAAAATCTTTAAAATCTTAAACTTTCTAAAT
Source organism: Sylvia borin (assembly GCA_014839755.1). Classification (NCBI taxonomy): domain Eukaryota; kingdom Metazoa; phylum Chordata; class Aves; order Passeriformes; family Sylviidae; genus Sylvia; species Sylvia borin. The sequence goes on along the minus strand of CM025993.1, from coordinate 50,070,122 downwards.
TCAGCTGGAAATTTTCCAACGGCTGTTGGTACATTAAGCTTTTTATTAAAAAGGATATGCATCAAGAATGGAATCTCTCACTGTTTAGGGTGTTTCTTTTGCTCTTTTCCTAAATTATAGCCAAAATGCACGGTCTCAAAATTAAAACAAAAACTAGTTATATGAACAATTTTAAGACTAGCTCTTATTCTAGAATCATTACAACAAAAAGAAAATGCAGTAAGTATTCATGTCCTGAGAAACCGTTAAAATGGGTATATGAAATGCCAAAAAGTGCAATGAATAATTACTGGAGCATTACCATTGTATTCCTACAGTAATATTGGTTTACACTCTTTAATCACCGGACACTCTTAAAATGTGACAAGTATTGACATAGTAAGATTCCAATTTGCCAACAAGTTTTCGAACTGTCTCCTGTATCAGTGGGCTTTGGCTTCAACAGACCTATCTGCTCATATTAATTTGCAATATTGCAGTATTGTAAACATTTAAAAAATATCAACATCCAGTACAGCCCTCAGAATTAGATACTGAAGCAAGGCCTTTCTTTGTTAGAGCAGGGTAAGCACTTAACAAAAAATCAGTATTTGCAAAAATTCTGTATGTTAGGCCTACGAGAGAAAAATTCAGTTCCATGATTGAATCACATTGAGTGAATTCAAAAGCAAAAATGACCACTCACATTCATGCTTGTAGCATATATTTCAGCTTCCATTTTATGCTATTTTAGCTTTCTTACTGCTAACTTACTATTAACTTCCTGCATCATCTTTATCAATTATTATTCTAAAACTAATTATTCATTAAATGGAAAATATTTTGGACACTGCATTGCCACATCTTCATGAGTCTCAATTTGTTTGCTTTTTCTTCTTAGCTGTTCTGTCATTACTCAGTCAAAAATTTAATCCTGATCAAGACTGATCAAAACAATTTCACATACAAGTTACACTAATCACTTAATGCCAACTTTCTTTGCTTTTCTATCTGGTTATTGTAGTTAATCACAATACATTATATTTTTTCCTTTTAGAAACAACGACTGGGGACAGATAAACAACTCACACGAGCCTTTCCAAGTGAACCCTGAAGATGTGTTTCTCAGAAAGAATTTATGAACAGCTTAAACTCACTCTGCTCTCACAAAATAAGGAGGAATGTTGCCAAGCTACTAACACCCCAGGATCATGGATTCAGACAAAACAAGACATTACATGCTTACAAAGCTGGCCTCTCTAAGACAGCAAAGATGTAGCTTTTTAGTCTAAGACATTCGATTGACTATCTTTTTTACATTTTGTAGAATACATATAGAATGAAGGCTAAATAATGGCAGCCTCCTTTCAAAACTGCTGTCACACAATTAAAAAAAATAAAAATAATAATAACAAAAAACCTCAAATGCACAAGTAGTACTTTGACTGATTTTCAAAGATTTGGGGGAAGAGGTGTCCCCAGAACATGCATGCCTGTAAAGAGGCTGAAAAAGAGGAAGGAAGCAGCACATTGCCATCACAAAGAGTAAACCACCTATTAGAGAACAACTAAGGTCATGTAAAGGTTATTTTCTGCTATGTCTCCATGTTTCTATTTTAAAGCTTCACAGACATCTGAGCATAAAAGCTTCTTACAATCATTCTGCATTCAAAAATTCTAGAAGTAAGTGTGCTTGCCTTTTCATAAGGAAGAGAAACCGTGAAATACAGCAATCATGGTCATTTTACACTTTCTTAAACCATCCATGTAGATCTGATTTGTGACTTCATAAGCATGTTCTTAATACCTACCAATCCTATGACTTTATAACACAACTATCATAGTTTGAACAAAGTATTGAATTTCAAATGAAATTGCTGTCCCATGAGAGCTAGATTAAACACACAGTTAAGCATTGATTTAAATGTAAAATTAGACTGGATCAGCATCATGGCATTCAACTTGAGCTGAACTACGAATGTTTCTGGGCTCATTTATCATGGCAAACAGGCAGGCCATGCAAATAAATTTTAAAGTGGGAGAAACTGAAAGGCACAATGTCCCAAGGCAAGCTGTTTTGTTCATTCACTGATTGCTAGGCCTTTTAAAAGCTAATAGTCTAACATAGAACCATTTATACCTCAGTTGCTTTCCCCTGTGAAATTGAGGCACTTGTCTCTTTTCTCATTTTGATAGGTGTTTTTTTTAATACAATGGTGGTTCAAACATGATGTACATCCACTGAACTACTGAGCACATTATGGATAAAACTCATTATTACATGTTTACCTTTGCATCAGGTTGCAATGCACAAATAAGCAAACAGTTTAATGATTTCCAATGGGTATACTTTATTTCAGGTTCAAGTACCAGTTTGCTCGTTATGCTGCTGCTAATCACCTCTCACCAATGAACCATTCATTGCTTTACTGCCCTCAAAGAAGAGCAACCAGCTGGTGAAAGGTCTAGAGCACAAACCTTATAAGAAGCCACTTAGGGAGGTTGGTCTCTTCTCCCAGGTAATAAGTGACAAGAGGAGAGGAAATGAAATCACATTGTCCCAATGGAGCTTTAGGATTTAGAAAAAACCTCTTGACTGAAAAAGTCCAGGGAGGTGGCTGAGTCAAAATCCTTTGAAGTATTTAAAAGCCATGAGGATATGGCATGTGGTGACATAGTTTAACGCAGGACTTTGCAGAGCTGGGTTAATTGTCAGACTGACAATCTTAGAGATCTTTTCCAACATAATTGATTCTGTAATCCTAAATATGTATTGTCATTTCACTTTCAAATTATGAGTGTGTTTCACTCATAGCTTATCATGATATACAAGGAACAATTTTGCTGAAAACAGTCTTGTATCACATTCTATGTGGAAAATATTCAAAAACCAAGACCCTTGTTTTAACGATAAATCTGACTACTTGAAGTTTTTCATGAGTTCTGCTTCTGCTGGCTTTGTCAATTAAATTCAGTACACTCATTCAATGTATCGAATGTAATATTTTTGAAGAAAAAATGTTAATACTTGGCATGTAGATTTACACAGTAACACTGAAGACCCAACAAACACCCAGTGATTTCTCAGCATATCTTAGAAGGACCCACATAGATATCAAAAGTGAAAAATTACTAATTGACCGTGTCTTGAACATACAGCAGATTCCATGCTGCATTACCCTAGTTCCACACATTATGATAAAGTAACTCTGGGAATAAGATTTATAGGATGAGTTTTTAGAATACCGTAGTTCTGTGGCATATTATTACTATTTTTTTTCTGAGCAGGAATAGAATTTCTGGGTTTGTTCAGTATTCATTTTATATGGTTTTAAAGCCTGAAATGGTGCAGGGAGGAAAAAGCTATGTGAGGAGAAACTTATTTTTTACTTTATTAGTAAGTCGTTTATCATTTGCATGCCCTTAGTGGGAGCAATACCTTTGAAAGCACTGTAATGCAGAAGATTTTGGTTGATATGGGCTGGGTTCTTTTAGCTCCTATAGAGTGAAAGCAGTGTAGCAAGGGTATCGAGGTAGTAGCAAAGCTGAATTTATATTATACTTTCCAAGTATTAATTATTCCCTTCATCATCTGTATTATAAGGAACTGGTTGTGAAAATTTGCATACTGATTTCAGTGTAAGAGAGCACATATCTGAAACAACCTGGGCCATCCCAAGGGATGGAATTTGTTCATTTAATACTGGAACTTCATTTTTTAAAACACTTTTGATTAAAGTAAGGAAAAATTTGGACAATAAGAAAGATGCTTGGAAGGGCTTGCAAAACCATAAGCCTTAGAGAAAAAACACCAAATTTGAAGTTGTTTCAAATAAAATCCTTCCTTTTTGTCTCTCTTTAGAGACAAATTTTAGGAGAAAAACGCTCTGGAACGAGTGTTTTCTCTAAAGAGAAGGTCTTCAGTAATCCCATTTGCCAATGAGAGAAATGAAAATTAGTGGGTCCAAGTGGGAAAAAAAAAAATAAAAAAAGGTGTCCGCAAGGCACAGAAGAAAAAAGGCTGAAAAATATTAGATATTGAACTTTCAAAACCTTACCCCCACCCACCAGCTGGTCGTGTGGCTGGGAGGACAAAAATGGTGGCCGGCCCTTTGTCTCCAGGAGGGGAAAAGAAAAGGGAGTTCACGCAGCAGTTTGGGCAAAGCAGATGGGAACCTGTTGGACTTCTGGTGTTGGTCTCCTCCTCACAGCCAGTGGGTTTTGATGTCCTTTCTTTTGCTGGCTTGGTTCTTCCGGGGCTCGGACCGGCTGGAGCAAGCTCCAGAGACACCATCTTGGACATTTTGATCTCCGACCGAAAAAAAACCAAGCCCAAAAAGAGTTCAAGGAAAAAAAAAAAACCCAAAAAGCTAAAGAATCACTGCTGGAGCTCATGAAAAAATTGGGGAAAGGAATAAGAAAGGAAACTTGTTGCTTGAGCTAGCAGAAGAACGAATCTGGTAAAGGCAGTGATAGAGCACTCTGTGCCACAACTCAGCACACGCCGAGAAGACTTCGAATAAAACCCACACAGCAGCCCAAGGCTCCCTGCCCCTTCCCTGGGTCCCCTTTTCCGCACATGAAGCAGACAACTAGGGAATAAACTATCATTATAAAATCACCCCAAGACACTTCTTTCTTCTCTTTTTCCTTTTTTTTTTTTTTTTTTTAATGATTTATGTGTACATATACCAAATATATATTACACATTCTCGAGGACAAAAATATTGTTCCTTAAATTACATTCATATGATTCCTTGATAAAAAAAATCAATTTGCCAGATCAATTTTTCTTAAACAAGTTCATCATTCTCTGGAGCAATGAATTAATCAATAGGGAATGTTTTTCAGATGCTTTGCAGCCATCCCACTTTAGTAATTGCTAGAATTTCATATTGACAGATGATAGGATGGTTTGAAGGAGGAATTGATTTGTTAGCCTGTAGCGCTACAAGTCAACACCGCAACAATAAAGATATATCCCCAGAGTGCCAGGGTTTGGAAATCAAACAGGAGGTAAGTTGTTACATTATGCATTTGACCCTGGAGGTAATTCAAGATTGCAAGTTTTGTGGTTGTATTCAAAGCCACAGAAAGGAAAGAGGAAAGGAACCACTACCACATCACTTTGTAGTGATTTTTTAATTGAAGAAAACAACAGTGCATGTCACCATCTAACTGTTTATGTTGGATGTTTGAATAAAAAAAAAACTATTGAAAAATCAAAAGTTTTCTAACCAGTGGTATGCATCAGTAGCATTGTCAGTTTTGGTCAGTGGTTTCTGACAGAAGCAGGAATGGTATAAGAAATTACAAGTAAAATGGTTAAAGTGAGTGAAAGGATTTCTATCTCAGTATAGAAAGGAAAAATTATTTGCCTTGTAATGATTCTTGAACAGCTGTATTCCATATTTCCACAACCGGAAATGATAATATAAAAAACACAGCTACTGAAATCAAGGTTGATTCATCATGAAGAGGACTTTCAGCTGTGTGCTCAGGTCACATTGTTGGATGCATTTTACAGAAGCATGTCAAAGTACAAATCTATTCACAATGCCAAAAGAAAAATTCAAGATCTGCATTCATGTCTAATGGCCAAAGATTTGAGCTCAATTAAACAACTGAGTTGGCTACAAGAGAAGAAAAGCATTGGCTCTGCATTTCTAAATGTCTCAAATTTGCAAAACAATTAAAGAGGACTTTTCAGCAAAAGGGTCAGTGATCAGTCTCAGGGAAGTTAACAAAAACATTGACATCCACAGGTACAGGACCAAGTGCTGTTCTCCAAACTCATGTACATACTCCAGAAGTCAGCTGGAGTTTCCACACCTTGGGGACAGCCAAGCACAGTGAATGCTACACAACACGAAGCTCTGGTGCTGTCACACACATAGACATTTGATGCGGCCAGTGTACACCATCTGCCTCATCTAAACAAAACCAGACAGCAAAAATGCCTTTTTTTGCCTTTTGGTTCACTGGTTCGAGCCCTCCTCAACTCAAAGAATCTCTAACAAGTTGGTACAGCTTGTGTAGTGGAATATGTGGACAGTTAGTTATTGCACATGTAATTTTATTTTTTTAATGCCAGTTAGGACCCCCTTCTTCCAGAGCAGGCAAAATGTGAAAGCTCTCTACTAGGAAAAACCTTCAGTGATACCAGTGTGTCAGTTCAGAATAGTATTAGCTAGGTGACATCTGTTAGGTAGTGCAGTTACTAAACATTCTTCTAAATAAAAAGCTTTGCTTATCTTGCATAATGTTTCCTTGAAGCACTCCCCCGCAGCCCCCCGGGGCTAGCTCTGTTTCTTGGGAGACTTTGGGGGAATGTTTCGAGGGGACCAGGGCAAAAGATTCCAAAAGAGGCTCTTACCCCCAGGGTTGATCCAAGACGTTTATTCCATGCGGGGAGGCGAAGGCAGGAGGGCCAAGAGGCAAGGGCCCAGAGAGTAGGAGGCAGGGGCCCCAGGAGGCAAGAGAGGACCCAGGAGGTAAGAGGGGACCCAGGAGGTAAGAGAGCGAGAAGAGGAAGAGCAGGACCTTATCAAGGCTCCTGCCAGGGGGGATGGCTGGAACTCAGCCAATTAGGTCCAGAAAGGAAGGAAGGGTCAAACTACAGCGTTACAAGCTCCAGGGGCCCTGGGGAAAGACCATTCCCCAGAGAAATACAACAATTCCCCCTTTTTTGTTTAACAAAGTTAAAAAAAAGCATTAGGTTCATTTTGACTTGGAATGCTGATTTCCCCACCACTCACAATTGGTGGGAAAGTCAGACTGCTTTAGGTTTGTCAACTCTATGTGGTTGACTTCTGAGGTAGAAGGTATGAGACTATTGATAGCCTTGAAAATCAAACAACGTAGGATCCCAAACGCTATGGTTACGAGGAAAAGAATCACAAGAAACAACAAAATGGTTTTAACTATAGAAATCCACCACCCTGTGAATCCCCAACCCCTGAACAGTTCCTTGACCCAATCTTCAGATTCTTGTTTCACTTGTTTGATCAAGTTGTTCATGCTACGAAGGGCGGCATGGATATTTGGAGCTTTCGAGGTCAGGTTCATGCAACAGAGTCCTTCAAATTCCTGGCATTCATGTCCATGCAGTAACAAGAGGAAGTCTATGGCAGCACGATTTTGAAGTGTGGCCTGTCTGGTAATTTCCTCGTCTTCTAGGAGAGAGCTGATGGCAGTGGACGTTAAGTTTGCCTGTTTGACCACCCAGCACTCTAGATGGCCCAATTCACCTAGAGCTTTGGCTGCTGCGACCCATGGAAGGAACAGGGACACAGCAATTCTTTTTGACTTTGCCCAATGAAAAATTTCTGAATTACAATTTGGGTCCAAATTGTCAGCACTTCTCTTTTGAATTTTGTTTGCCGATTTGTTTTTGTGAGTCCATTCACCAATTAAAGTTTGGTTGGGTGTCAATATGGACAACCGCCCTATGGTACATGGCCCTCCTAAAAGCCGAGATGGAATTCCTGCCCATGCCCGATCCCCACAAATCAGGATCAATCCCTTAGGGAGGCTTTTGGGACTTGAGTGAGATGGGTTGTCAGCTGCAGTATGGCTTACATTCTGACACCGCCTTTTTGCAGTAAACTCCCCACGATATTGTTTTATGTTGTGGTACTCCTTAATGCTAGAAGGTTTTGGGAAGACAGAAAAATGTATGCAGTATGTCGCAGGGGAAGAACCCAATAACTCCAACTCTTGGGGTTCCTGAGGTATTTTGGGCAAGTTTTGCAACAACTCCTTTAAGGGGTTCACTATCATCACAGCTTGCTGTTGATGATCTTTGTGTGGTCGGGGTGTATGTGACTCTGGAATTTCATTGGATCTATGTTTGTCCAAACCTGCTGGAAATTCTCCGGCCTGCAATGGAATTCCTACCAGACAGGTAGACATAGGATTCTTTGCTGCTGCAGTGGACAAGCATATATTTTCCTGCTGAAGTGTCTGTGCCAGGGTCACCCAGACGTTTTGATGCGGCTGAGGGACGATCCATGCAGCTGCCAGACTGTTCATCACTAACAAGATGACAGCTTGGAGGGGGTTCATCACAGGGTTGAGTGGGAGGTAGGTTTTCTCTAAAAGGGAAAAACAGACATTTTAAAACACGGTAGAAGTTTCTGTTTCTGCCGGAAGGAGTCCACACCTAGGAAGATTCTTTTTCCTCCATCCGGCGGCGTCTTCTCTTTGAGGCAACGGCTACTTGCCTGTCATCCCCTTCTGCTAGAGCTGGATTTTTGGGGACAAAAGGTTTCATCCACTTCTGAGGAATCCACCGAGGGCCTGAGGGAGTAGCCACACATGCATAGCCATGACCCCAGGTCACGAGCTCATAGGGACCTTTGGTTTCCCAAGTTTCAGGATCCCTAATCAAGACTGGTGGACGCTGAGACAATTTGAATTGATTGCCACTGTTAAAATGACGTACCACAGGTGGACTCATATTTTCAAATGAACAGTTCAGAAAATTGATAGTAAACATGGCTTTGCAGAGCTTCTGCTGCGGAGACATCCATGCAGTTGAACTGTTCTGTCTAACCAAGACTTGCTTGAGCATCTGGTGTGCACGCTCAACTACAGCTTGACCTGTGGGGGAGTGAGGGATGCCAGTTTTACGTTTCACTCCCCACTGCTGAACAAATTCCAGGAACTCCTTGGACACATACGCTGGGCCGTTATCAGTTTTGATTTCTTTCGGGATTCCCAATACTGAAAAAGCTTGCACTAGGTGCTGCTTGGCATGCACAGACTTTTCTCCTGCATGGGCAGAGGCATACACTGCGCCTGAATATGTGTCAATGCTTACATGAACATACTTGAGGTGACCAAAACTAGGAATGTGTGTGATGTCTGTCTGCCACACTTCACAACTGCCAAGGCCCCGGGGGTTAACCCCCATGCCCATTGATGGCATGGCTTGGAGCTGGCAGTTGGGACAGGTGGCCACAATGGCTCGAGCCTGACTCCGTGTTAGCTGGAACTGACGGATCAGACCTGGCACATTTTGATGGTATTGTTGGTGACTCAGCTTTGCCTGTTGGAAGACGTCAGGGAGACGTGCTTTTTCAACTGGTGCAGCAAGGGAGTCTGCCTGACGATTCCCCTCTGCAATTTCATCTGGCAAATCAGTGTGTGACCTTACATGCATCACGTAGAATGGATGCTCTCAATGAGAGACTAAATAAATTAGCCTTGAAAGCAATCTGAAGAGATGCTCATTCTCGATTTCTTTGAGCACAGTCTGCTCCGCTCTGGACACTACCCCCGCTACGTATGCAGAGTCCGTTACCAAGTTAATTGGTTCTGAGAACTTCTCAAAAGCTCTTACCACTGCAGCCAGTTCAGCCACTTGGGGGGATCCCTCCACAAACTCAATATCAGCTTCCCAATGCTGAGTCTGTGGATTTCTCCAAGTCATCACCGACTTGTGGGAAGCCCCAGAAGCATCCGTGAACACTGTGAGAGCCTTGAGTGGTCTCCGACTCCTTATCTCACAAGGAATGAGGTGGAATTCCTCGTTGAACAACTTGTGAGACGGGGCATGGACTGATATTTGTCCTCTGTAGCTGTCCAGAGATAACTGGAGACTGGCATTGCTCTGGAGCAAATGCTCAAACATCTCTTTGGTCAATCTCTCAGGAGAGTTCCTTCCCTCCTTAGAAAGTTTGACTGGAAGGTGAATACGTGTAAAGTCACAACCAGCCAGTTCACGCAATCTCACCCTGGCCTTCCGAATCAGCTGAGCTATCAACTCTTGTGGCTCAGTGATGGTCTTGGATCTTTGGTGAGAGAGGAAGACCCACTCTATGATCAAGAGTGAATCTCTCTGCTTTTCGATCCATTGGAAAATCAAACCATGCAAATGTGGCAGCTTTCCTAGAACAATGAAATGGAAAGGCACATTTGGCTCACACCGATGAGCCTGCCTCTCTGACAAGGCCTTCTGTACCTTTTCGATCGCCGTCTTTGCCTCTGGGGTCAGTTCCCTGGGAGAAACCAGCTCCCTCCCCCCTTCAATAAATTGAAGAGGGGGGCTAGATCCTCATTTGTGAGGCCTAGCCAGGGTCTTACCCAATTCAAAGACCCACACAAGGAGTGAAGATCTGCTAGGGTTTTGGGATTGCACTCAATTTCCAATTTCTGCGGAACAATGGTCCTCGCACTGATTTCCAGACCCAGGTACTTCCAAGGTGGCATCCTTTGAACTTTGTCTTCCTGCAATTGAAATCCAGCAGAGGTTAAAACCTTAACCACTAGGTCAAGTGTGTGTTGGAGTATTATGTTATTAGGGCAGCACAGTAATATGTCGTCCATGTAGTGAAGGATGATGGCATCTTTTCTCTTGTCACGTACCGAAGATAGTAATGAGGCTACGTACTGTTGGCATATGAAAGGACTCACTTTAAGGCCTTGGGGCAAAACTCTCCAGTGATAGCGCTTCATTGGGGCTTCTCGATTGATGGTGGGAACCGAGAATGCAAACCGTGGGGCATCTTCTGGGTGCAGTGGAATTTGGAAGAAACAGTCCTTGATATCTAGGACAGCCAATTGCCAATCTCGAGGGAGCATTGATGGAGTGGGCATCCCTGGTTGGAGTGGTCCCATGTCCTCTACAATTTTGTTTATTTCCCGGAGATCGTGGAGCAACCTCCACTTGTCCTTCCCCGGTTTCTTTACTACAAAGACTGGGGAATTCCAAGGGCTTGTTGTCTCTTCTAGGTGTCCTTGAGCCAATTGTTCTTCCACGAGCTCCTCAAGCGCCTTGAGCTTCTCTTTACTCAATGGCCACTGTGCTACCCATTTTGGGGTATTATCCAACCACGTTAACTTTTGGGTAGGGCGCTCCACAGTGGCTATTTGCAAAAATCCTGAGGAGTCTTAGGAATGACCAATTGGACTCCCCACTGGGACATGGTGTCTTTCCCCCACAGGGGGGCCTTATACTCTGCAACAAATGGACGGACGCTGGCCAATTTTTCATCAGGTCCCTCAATTTGCACAATTTTTTTTGAAATTTTTGCCAATGTGATTCCACCTATGCCCTGAAGTTTGCCCGCTACAGGTTGCAATTCCCAATGTGATGGCCACATGGTCTTAGGTATAATCGTGATGTCCGCGCCCGTGTCCAGGACCCCTTCCACATGGAGGCGGTCTGGCCCACAGGCTAGGTTGCATGCCATAGAGGGTTTATTCTCTCCCACCACCTCAGCCCAGTAGACTTCTGGTGATTTTCCATCTGCTGTGATCTCTGCTGGGACAGGAATGGCCTGAGCAAGAATTTGCCCCTCTACTAGGTAAAATGGTGGGTGCATGCAGCGTGCCAACAGCATAAGGTTTGTTATCTCTCCCTTAATGGTCATGGGAGCTACCTCAATCTCCAAAGGTGTGTGTGCTGTGTCCCCAATAACAAAATACTCACTGTCCAATCCCATGTGGTAAATTGTCAGATCCTGTGGGATGTTTGACAGGTCCACTGTAATGACTGTCCAATCAGTAGACCTGAAATGAAAACCTTTGGCAGTCACGAGCCTGAATCGGCCTCGCGGCTGCCAAACCTTGTTAATTGAACATTTGACATTTTTATTTTTCTGCACCCCCACACCGTGTGTCCCGTCCTCCCCCTTTTTTGTTAAGAGAGAGGCATTTGCCAGTGTGGGTCCTGCTATATTTATATCTTTGCGCGTTTTTTTATCACCAGCGGGTACGCGCTGTAAGCTCAGTTTTTTTGTTTGTTGAATTTCTGTTTCTGGTTTTGTGGGCAGGCTCTGGCAAAGTGTCCTGGCTTTTTGCAACGGAGGCAGGTGATGTGCTGCAGCTGGTCTGGTGACATTGGTTGCCTCCTTGGTCCTGGTACCGCAGCTGCTGCATGCTGTGGGTGTGCCAGTCCTGGATTCCTTTCAGGTGCACTGAGCAATTCTGCTTTCCTGGTACAGGCTTCAATCATATGTGCAAGACTAGGCGATGGGTCGAGGGGAAGGCTAAGAATAATTCTACGACAGGTCTCATTAGCATTCCTCTGAGCCATCTCCTTGATCAATTCTGCCTGCACCACCGGATCCTGCACTTGTCTTTCCACTTGTGTTCTCAGACGGTCCACAAACTGCAAGAAATTCTCTGAAGGAAACTGTTTAATGTTAACATAACTGCCCTTAACTTCTATTGTTGGTAGCTGATAAAACATTTTTTCTGAAGCATTACAGATCTTATCTAAGACTGGCTTGGATAACACTCGAGTTTGGTTTTCTGGACAGTGCCAATTCCCTTCACCACACAAATTATTATCATCATTGTCTTTTGCTTCGCCAGGAGTTTGGTGAATTTCCTGTAATACTGTTATCAAAGCCCTTTTCCATCTGGTTTCCCATAAGTCATATTCTGAGGGACTCAACAAGCATCTGAATAGGTCTTTGATGTCAGTAGGTACCATTTCATTCGAATTAAAAGTTGCTCTCATCATACCTTTAAAAATTTCACTGGATCTTCCAAATTCTCTCTGTATTTTGCAAAGTTCCTTTTTATCTTGATAGGATAACGGCTGATAAGTTCTCCTGCCGTTTCTCTTACCAAGATAAACTACAGGTGCTACAGAGGGTATGCTTTCACCAACATCTTTCTGAGTTACTAAAATTTCTGCTGCTCTTCCACTGCCCAGGGAGGCAGGAGGTATTCCCTCCCCCACCCCCTGGGGTCTGGCACGAGGCAGCTCCCCCCCGCTCTCCTGGGGTCCCGGAGGAGGCTGCCCATTTCCCCTTGCAGCAAGGAAATCTCCTCCCCCGCTGGGGCTGTATGCTGGGAGCTGCCCACCCCTACCCCACCCGGGGCCGCAGGCTGCAAGGGGCCCGCCCCCGTCCCCGCTCCTGCCGCTCGGAGGGAGGGGGAGGCACTGGGAGGAAGGATGAGGCGGGACAGCCCAAGGCACGAATGAATTGGGGAAGAGATACGGAGCAGGGGCGGGGAACTGGGGAGAGAGGGGGTCGTTGGGAGAAGGAGCAAGCACATGGTGTCCGCCATTGTCCCCCAGCACGTGGTCTTGTTTCTGCTGGGGAAGCTCATTGAGCTTTTCCAGTTCGGGAACGGAGGAATCAGGGAAAGGGGAAAAGGCATTTGGGGGATTTGTCTGTGGCTGTCTGCTTTTTTCCGCTTCAAACAGCTGCTTGTGGGCTTATAAAAATATTGGAATGAATAGAGGAGCCTTCTTATCACCATTCTCAATTTTTGAAGTTAATGAATGTCCAATTTTATCCCAAAATGAAACAGAATTTCAGTCTTGCAAGGCAGATTCTGGAATTTCAGCTGATAGTCAACAGACGAAATGTATTAGTAACTTTTTAGGGATTTTAACATCAATTAGAATACTTTTAAGCTGTTGTAATAAACTCTTTTGGTGAACAGATAGCCGTACGCCCATGTGTCTGATGTTTTTTAAAAACTACCTGTTCAAAATCTACCTTCTGACGCGAAAACACAGCACGAAATCTTCCCGACACTCGGTATAGCCGAGCAAGCGGGACGGGGAAACCACGGGGCCGAGAGAGCGTCACTGCTGCCGCTTCTCTCCGGCTCCGGGGGCACTGGGGGGGGTCCAGCCGCCGTAGCCTGGCTTTTGTGACCCGACCTGTGCCGTGAAAACCCCGAAACGTGGGCTGTGCCGGCCGGGCGGCGCTGCTCGCTGCGGAGCTCCGGCAAGGGAAAACCCCCCACGTTTACTTCAAACTGCCTCTGCTGGGTCCTAGCGCACCCTGCAGCCGTGCAGTGTCCACGATCCAATGGTAAACCTCCCCCCAGCTAGGAGCTATTCCCGGGTTAGCCGCAACATGGGAGAACTTTACCTGTCTTGAGGACCGAGGCTTGTGCGTGCAGCTGCATCAGAAGTCCCTAGTCCTGAGCCGACTTGCCTCAGGCGTAAGGCAAGTTACCGGTTCAATCCCAACCATTTAGGGTCACGAAAAAAGGCAACTCATAGATGGTAGGGTAGTTGACTGCTCAAAAGCTTTTGAGACCCCTGGAAGGGGCTCCAGCTACTGCGTGGGCTTTTAATACAATAAAAACCGACGTTGGGCGCCAACTGAAGCACTCCCCCGCAGCCCCCCGGGGCTAGCTCTGTTTCTTGGGAGACTTTGGGGGAATGTTTCGAGGGGACCAGGGCAAAAGATTCCAAAAGAGGCTCTTACCCCCAGGGTTGATCCAAGACGTTTATTCCATGCGGGGAGGCGAAGGCAGGAGGGCCAAGAGGCAAGGGCCCAGAGAGTAGGAGGCAGGGGCCCCAGGAGGCAAGAGAGGACCCAGGAGGTAAGAGGGGACCCAGGAGGTAAGAGAGCGAGAAGAGGAAGAGCAGGACCTTATCAAGGCTCCTGCCAGGGGGGATGGCTGGAACTCAGCCAATTAGGTCCAGAAAGGAAGGAAGGGTCAAACTACAGGGTTACAAGCTCCAGGGGCCCTGGGGAAAGACCATTCCCCAGAGAAATACAACATTTCCTATGACATAATTCAAGTGGCATTTCAGTCTGACACAGCCAGCATAAGGAATATATTTTGAACAACTTTATCTTCATTATATATTCTCTGAAACTATATGTTTCCAAAGTTTTTGGGACTGCTGTTTGTGCCATGTCCCACATCATCTTTAGACCATGCCTCTCAGTTTGAAATTGAAATCAGCAGATGAGCTAATTTTTGAGTAATTTTCTCGATCATAAAGTAGATTGAGAAAAAATCTCAATGCACAAAGTCTCTTTGATCTCATGTGATACAGTAAAAAGAATAATTAACTCTCTTTATATCACATATTGCATGATAAACATATAATTATATGTCAGTTTTTAAATTTTATTTTTATATATACTTATTTAAATTTGCCAGATCACTTCACATTCCCACCTCTGTGTTTAACTGGGGATGTGTTTAAAAGGAAAATCTTAATACAGTAATTGGTCTTTCAAATAAAATTTTCAAAGTTGGAGGAGCTAATTTAGTGCAGCTGGGTCTGTGACATTCAAGCCCAACCACAAAAAGGATACCTGTATTCATCCCTGAAGGAGCTAAAACTTCTATAGATTTCATAGGAAAATGATCAATCTTTGTAGCACTATGTACATTCATGCTACTATACTGAAGAGGTACATATTATATAGAATAGGTATTGAAAGGAAGACAGAAATTGGTTATTAATATTACCTTTATTCACAGCAGAGAAAAAATAGCATTTTTTGCTTTTGACATGAGCAATTGAGCATTTAGCATATCAGTATGGAAATGCAGTGCAAGGAGGAAGTAGCAGCAGTAAGTGCAGGGTACAAAGGATTTAGTTTGTGTTCTTACCTCAACTAATTTACCTTTTTCACTGTCTAATTTTAGTAGGGTCATTTTCCACTGATATTTACCATTTCATACAAATATTGTAAAAGTTTTCCATACAATGGATGTATTTGCTTTTATTTTAAGAAAAAACATTTCAGCAAACTAAATCATTTTTACATCATACTGCTTTTTTTCTTAGTTTGCAATTTCTGAAGTTCTAAACTTTAGTGACAAGGAAAATGGTGTCCCAGGTTGTATTTATGTTAATATCATGAGTGTCTTGCACTTGCTTGCATCCTTCTGCTGGAGTTGAATTCTATAATAAAAAAAGAAAATTATTACTTTATGGTAATAAATACTAAATTCTTCATGCAATGAAAAGTAAGAAAGCAAAACATATATCACTTGTTTTCCAAGTGGCACAAGCACAAAATCATTTATAAAATCTGCCTGGCTCTTCTTGTAGCTGATCACAAATTTAAGTATACATCTGATGATCTGAGCTTGTAACATAGATGAAGTATGCCAGTTCTGAGCCATAACCCCACAAGTAGTTCTTACTCAGAAACAGTAAATTGAAACGGTGACATTTGTTACAACTCATGCTGATATGCCTTTTCCCCCCTGTGTGTGGAAGGTGTGATAAATGTATAAATTTATGTATAAAATATTGTATCAGAAGTCTGGACTATTAAAAGGCTACTCGAGAGCGTCTCTGAGATTCCAAGGCCTATTGTGCAGCTGTGAAACCACAAAATTTGCAACAGAAACGACATGGCCGGACTGGAGATGGCCCATCCATCAAGGATGGACTTCCACATCATGGATACTCAAGATCTGATATCGATCTTGGTGGAGGATCCAGAGGATGATCAAATCAGCACCCCAAAGAAGGAATCCAGGAATACTCTTGAAACATCTTTTCATACTTACGGGAACCCCTTTCAAAACCTTACTTGGGAATAAAGGAATACATGAATATTTGGACTTTCAGTAGACTTAGCCTCAGGACAAATAAACTGCATAAAAGCCTTATGCCAAGATCCAGCATTCATGGCAGGGTTGGATGGCACCTTTGCTGCTGTTACCACCCAATATTTGATTGATGTTGTCCGATTTTACTGTTGCTTTTTAATTTGATCTTGGAAAATTGCTAAATAATTTTTTTTTTTATTTTGGATTGGCTTCTAATCATTTATAACAGAGGGCAAGGAGACAAAAATCAATATAAATTTCCTCCAGTAGGACTCAGAAGGTGCCATTATAATTCCCACTTTTGCTACAGTACCTCAGACAAGAAACTACGATCCTGTACCAGTGTTGCCAGTCTTCACTTCCAGCTCCATTCAGCAAGGACCATCTTATTAAAGATGTGTTCATCCCTTAACATTGCAAGCCCAAACTCCAAGGCAATTAATGGGGGTGCAATTAACAGTAGTTTTAGATAAAGTTAGGTACACCTAAAGTAGACACCTTGTTACTTCTCCATAACAAAATACCACACTTTGTTCCAAATAGATGCCCAAAACTACTAGGGGGTATAATTTGAAGATATAACTGAAAGAAGGAAAGAAATGCAAAGCAGATTTGGAAGCTGTCTTTTATGTCAGAATACCTCACGGATAAGGAAGGCAAGACCTTTAGTTAAGTGAAACCACTTCAGAATACCTCCTACCCACCAATACCAGGGGATATTACCAGCCTCCAACTCACCAAGACTTCCAACACATAACATCTGAAAGCTGAGTGAGAAGCCTCTGGCACCAATTCCCCCACAGAGCTGTCAAGAGATGTGTCCTGTACAGCTATCAGCTGTAATGCCCCAGCTCAGGCTGGAGTCGCCCCAGCTGCAATGGTTAAGATAACTTCAAAGCAATTTTTTGAGAAGTGCATATTGCATACGTGTACACAATGGACATACGTAAAGATAATAGAACAACTGAAACAGCCAGAGTGTAGCTTAGGGCTTCAGTATAGACTTATCCTCAGGACAAGTGTGCCCTCGGAGCTATTTGGAAAGAGCTATTTTTCCTGGATGAAAAGGAGTGCTTTGTTTTGGTTTAGCTTATGTTTGAATTACTACTAGCCTCTAAAAACACTCACAGAGCTGAAGTTTGAAATACTACCTCACAATTCCTTTAAAATTAAGAAGACACCTTTCTAAGAAACAGCTTTTTGTGACAATTTTAGTGGGTTTCTTCAGTCATAAAGTAACACAAAAAAATGAAGGAGCATTTACCCTTAGGTAAGCTTGCATGTATGACTGTGTCTGCAAGTGTGTGTGTGTGTGTGTGCAGGTGTGCAGATTCACACACACACACGTACATATACACACACATATATATGTATGGTAGCCTGAGGCTGCCAGAAACTTTGCCTGCTGAATGAATTATAGAACAGGAAGCAGATGGGTTGTGTATATGAAACAACTACTATCTGGCATGATATGCTGTGCAATTTGGCTGCAAAGATTAAATTGAGCTATTGAATGTTTAATACACTATGCATAACAAATACAGCAGAGCCACAAAACAGCATAAATTACAGAATTGGTATTCACGCTGCCTTTCCCAGGAATCAATACACTGCCACAGCTCATAAGAGTCTGTTGTTTAATACACATAAAGAAGAGAAGAATTCTTCTATTAAAATGAGTTATCTGGGCTATTTACCAAAGGCAGTGATTTAACAGTGGTAAAGTCTATGTAGTGCTGTCGAATGCAGATGATAATACTTCTTGTCCTTGTCGGCCTATTTCATAGCTCCTATCAGTTCCTGCTGCTGCAAGGTCCCCTGGGTACATTAGCAGTCAGCCCAGGAAGTGTGTTTAAGTAACGGACATAATGTTCACATTTGCTAGACCAGCCTTCTCCCTAATCATGAATTATTCTTCCCCAAGGCTCAATTGGAACATTACTTTAGAAGCAGAAGATTTAATCCTTTTCAGCTGATTGGAGGGAATGATTACAGTATTATTTTCTTGTACAGGCTGTCTCCAGTGAAGGTGCCTTTTTCTGTCCCCATCTTTAATAGGCAGCAATCTTTATTTCCCTGGAGGGAAATGGCAGTGTATTCAAAATGGGATAAATCTTCAGGAATGTGAGGTGCTGAGACTGTAGATCACTGCTGGTTAGTTAATTAGTTTAGCCCTTGCTTATTTCATCTCCAAGACAAAACACCTTCCTACAAGGCAAAAAGAAGGAAACATGCAAATAACCAATCACACTGCCTGCAAAATCTAGCCTCTGTGCACTTGATTTTAGAATATAACTTACAGTTTTGATTTCTATTTTGATGCAATCAGCCAAATAAGCAGTGAACTGTTCCCTTAGACTTTTCTGACTGCTAAGGATTATTTGACCCACAGAAATGTCTTTATTCACTGGAAACCGCTGAAACGGATACAGGCAGGAGGCTACAAAAGGAGACGTGTAGACCAGCAAGAATGTTATTGCAGTTGGAATACAGAGATATGCTTACTTAGACAGTGAATCCTGCATCCTGTGAGATTAAAAAACAAATATTTTTTGCACATAAATGTTAAATGTATCTTTGAACACTGGACTCACAAATTCCCAATTACTGATGTTTCAACATTAAAGATGAGGAAAAAATTATGGTTGTAATCATCTTTATTCTACAAGAGAATATGGTTTGAAAGTCTAATAATTCTCAATAGTTTTTCTTTCAAAAGGGTAAGACCCGCTAAGGTTTTGAAATCCCTTCACAGAAGCAAGTTAAACTATGGTTTGCCACTGCATAAACATTTTAATTATCCAAATTTTTTTCTCAAGGGGTCAACTTTTAAAGCAATAAAAATTGGAGGAGAAACAATACAATCTCATTAATATACGTGTAACCCAAAATCCTGTTTAGTCTGTCTTTCATTTAAAGAGAGGCCCCAAATCTGTCATCCTGCAAATTATTTACAGGGTCATGATATCCTGGCATTGATTATATTACATTGCCAAGAGCTAAATACAATGCTTGCAAAGTGCAGGAAATCAGAATGCCTGGGGCTGACATTTTTCAATCTCTAAAACAATAGAAAAAAGAAAATAAAAATTAAATTTGCAGGAAAGGGGCATTGTAAAATAATGATTGCTTTGTTAAATAAAGCTAAGAAGGTGTTCAAGGACTGTGTCAGCTTGGGTTCTTTGCTTCTTTTCTTTACTATACAAAATTATATTTTGATACGAATTCAGAGATACATGTTAAAAGTAGAACCAATTATTTACAGCCTTTTCAGACACTGGCAAGAATATTTCTTCAGTCCTTGATAAAAAGTTGAAAGGTCATGGAGAGCTTTTACCTTAGGATGTGGAGTGTGAAGGTTATCTGGAAAGCACTAATGTTCACACTCTGCAGGCTCACCCTATGAGCAAAGTGTGAATTTTTTTCCCTGAGGTTCCTCCTTAAAACATTCCAATCTAAACTTAGTAACCAACTGCATAAGAGTTACCCCATAAATGATATTTGAATTTTACATTACTTGGTTTTGTTTTTCTGCATTTACAGTTCTTTGCATAATGGGTAACATTCACAGCTGTTATTTTCAGGAAAGTTACCTAAATTTAATTTGCAATGTCATTGCAAGCAATGACACACACCCATAGTTTGAACAGAAAATCTACGAAATTGCATTTGAAGCTTGCATATATAGGATCAATTTTTCTTTCTTTCTTTAAGATATAGTGCTTTGTCCTTCAGGATCAGGACTGCTATCTGTAATAATACATTACTGTGGACACAGATTTACTCTGGATGGGCAGAGAACACGATTGATTCTAAGGATCATCCATGTCTGAATATTAAACTTCTGCCAGGAGTGGAAAATCAACTTTCCTGGAGAATCCACAATAGCAAAAAAAAAGAATGTCTAGCTTTTAGCATTTGACCCAAATTGAATGAAAGCTTAGACCTTCTGTAATACAGATAATGATTCAAATTTAATCATGCTTAGGAGTTATTTCTATCAGGGACTATAACCAAGAATCTCTGCAAAGTATGAAAAAGGGGAATTTTTCTCTTATGTTGACATCCATTAGCAGGGAAACTGCACAAATCTAGTAAGAGACTGACAAAATTCCTCAAGAAAAATCTGAAAATTGCACAATTCAGATTGACAACTGTATGTACATAAGTATAGGGAGAATAGAGGAAAACTATTGACGCCATGCAAGAATGAGTCCTCCATTATGTCGCTCAGTATGTACATACAGCATATTGACTTGTGCTAACTTAGTACCTCAAGCTGCCTCATGATTTTAGCAAACTTCATAGATCAGTGCTCATTCATCCAGTATTATTTCTTCAGTAACCTCTGATTTCTCGAGTGACTTTGTCCTCTTTGTTCCCCAGTGAATCTACAATTTCAGCTTCCTAACATTTTGGATTACCATTACATCACTGTGAAGAATTCTGTTTAGTAAGCAGTGCAATGAACTGAAGGTGTTCAAAAATGTCTTGCAAAACCTTGCCCATCATTTTTCTCACTTTACTCCCAAGAAGACAATTTATGATGATTCCTGAGTTAGAAGGATCTCTTCCATTTTCTTTCAGACACTAGAAATTGGGCCAGGTTCTTCTGATGAGAAAAGGAGTTGAATGGGACTTCAAGAAGAATGGAAATAAACGACCTTTCAGCTCTACTGAAATACCTTTCTGAGTTGTAAGAACATTGCATATAAAGTACCTTGATTGGCTATATAACTCTCTCAGTGATTTTTTTCAATCATCAATAGTTGAAAATAGTTACAATCAATCTTTGTGTGATCTAGTAAAACAGAAATACATGAAACTGTTTATAATGATAGTGAAGAGAAGATATTTCCCAGATGCTAGGAAAATGTTCCATTTAAAACACGTTTGATGTTATTTATTTTTGATAAAAAAATACCCCAAACCAAGCCAAAAGTAAGTTTCTCTTAATGCATTCTGTGAGCTAACTGATAAACAAGAAAGGATGAACTATAACAATTTTTCTTTTTTCAGTTAAATGAGCTTGACGTGGTTTCCATGCTATTTGTAGATAACTGCCAATGAGAAGAATTGTTTGAAAGTAAATTTGTGCTCACAATAAAACAAATCCCACACAAAGCAGGCAGGAAAACTAAAATACAGATGAGAGTTCACTGAAGTGAAGCCACCAGTAATTAATGTCCAGAACACAAAACATAAAACAGTTTAAAAATAGTAAGCTGCTCAGCTTAATGAATAAATCCCCTCCAAGAAGAGTTATCATAGAGAAATGTGAATGACTAAAAGGCAGTGAGGCATTCAGCATTATTCTGATTGTAACAGTAAATGTCACATATTTATGAACAGTCCCATGCAATTAAGTTTTCCAAAACAGCAAGACCATATGCATGAAATAGGAGTTCTATATAGTAATAGTTGAGCTATAAATATTAATATTTCTATAATAATTTTAATTAAAAATATGCAAATACCTCTGTCTGTTAGAACAGAAACTAAAACTCAGGCCTTTCAACCCATATACTATACACTATACTTGGTCCAGTGCAGAACGGTGAAGAGCAGGGAAAGAGGGAGAGGGAGAGATGGTCATTAATGTACCATTGTGTTGATGTGTTTTTTCCTGATTCTAATCCCTCAAATCGTTTATTCTGTACTCCCTCCCTCCTTCTTTGTGTAGCTGGTTTAGTCCTTACTGCATTCCTTTATAGAGCTGTCATTCACCCTTTGGATCCACCCTCTGTTCCCAATTGTGCCAATTCTACCGTGTGCTAGCTCCTCCCACTTTGGAAATCCCCTAATCTTGGACACCCCAGGGGCTCGTTCAAATTATTCCCCACCCTTTGTGTTTTCCATTGGTCATTGCACTGTAACTCCCACATTATGATCCACTCGAAGTGTGTACCTGATTGACTAAGGATTTGTACCCTCCCCTGAGACCCCCTCTGGTTTATAAGTCATTGTAATGCTTTTTTTGAGGTTCTCTGCTTCTGCCCAGCCTTCGAGTGGAGCTCTCTTTCTGTTTTTGTTAATAAATTTGGTACTCAGAGTGGGAAGCAGAGCCAGTCTCATTTTTCCTATCCCAATCGTCTGGTGGGTGCTAAGGACACTCGGGAACCCTGGGAGAAGGGTCACAACCCCCTTGCTCATGGCCCTGGACTAGGACTGCTGTTGCAACATGCTATATATGAAGTTCAGTTGCATAGGTTTGTTTCAGATGGGTAAAAAACATGCATACTTGACCAGGTTCTACGGGAGAGAGTGTCTAGGGAGAAAAGTCGTGGAAGCTGGAGGAATTTTATTTTGAATACTGAACAAAACTCAGGCACTGAGCACCTCTGCACTAACAAGAGAAAACCTTTTTTGGCACATCTTTAAAGACTACACAGTACACTGCCAAAAAAGTAAAAGATGACTAAGCAGTTATGCATGGAATTGTGAATCATACTTTTGGTTCTGAATCCTAGATCTACTTATAGATCTACTTCACAGGTACTGAAGATCTTTCTGAGAAAGCCAACCAACAGAGGACTTGAGTCCAGGTATACCAAACAATTGTCAACCACTGGCTCAACTTCCCTGATTTTTGGGAGGGCAAAAGATCCTATTTTAGCCATAATCCTATTTTAGTAGTACATTAAGTAGTAGCACAGAAATGGAGCACCTTCTGGAATACCGAGTTTAATACAAATGTTTAAGGAAGGAGCTTATTCAAGGGGATATCAAAAGCTCAGATTCAAATCTCCCCTTTTCTTTCCACTATTTTTCTTTTTGAAAGAATGTAACATGCTTTCAACCTTAGTTTTGCCATCTTCAGAAGGAAGTTAGAAATCTCTTTAAGAATACTAAGAATTATCATTATTTATAAAATAATTGAAGGTCAAAGGTATCATTTAAAGGTGTTTTAGGGCTTTTGAAAAGTATTTTTGGAAAAATGGAAATGGTTAAGTTTTGTGGTAGGTTTCAGCATAAGAGGTATAGCTCCTTATGAATACATAATTTACTTTTTGAACAATAAGATTATATGTTTATTAACATAATTCTCTAGCTATTCAATAATTTCCACAGAGATATGCCTGAAAATACCCCACAGGAATTTTACTCTCTATCTAAGATAACATTATTTAGCCCTTGAGCAGTCAAGGGGTCATTGTGGCACATGTGAAAAGTTATTCTGCCTAAAACAGCTTTCAAAGAAATAGATGGCTCTATTGAGCAAAAAGAAGCACAAATATCACATCCTCTTCTGCTACGTCTGGAAGACCTGTGTTGTTAATAAAACAAAGAATAAATCAGTTAGATTTTTTGCTGGTGATTGGAGAATGTACACATCTTTTGACTACACAAAAACTGTGCTGTGAAACAAGTGCTATGAACCCCTTCATCTTCTTTACTCTCTTATACAGTGATTGAGATTGTACACTGCCATGCTTGAGAATCACTTACCACAAATACAACATGTTACTGAGAACCAACTGTGCTTGTGACTCTGCCAGAATATTTCTCTTCTTGAAGTACTCAAATGTCAGGTTGAGGTAATGAAACACTCAATACTCAAAATAACTTTAGTCCAACAGAGAAAGCAGCAATGTCTTTTTTTTTTTTTTTTTTTTTTTTTTTTTTTTTTTTTTTTTTTTTTTTTACCCTGTAAAGATTTTATTGGCAGATAAATTATTCCTCTTAAAATCAAACTTTAGGATGGAAAGCATGAGGGATATCCAGAATTCAGTTATTCTAAGATCTTACAGAAAATGTCCAGATAAGCAGATGCCTATGCACTTTTTAAAAATTCATCTTGTAGATCAACAGATTTTATCTATCTGAAGCCTTTTATCACAATAACTACATGTAGAATTTCATACTTTTCTCTATTAAAAGTGTAGAATTTCATACTTTTCTCTATTAAAAGTGTAATATCCACAATAATGTCACCATACTTTCAGTTTTCTAGACTGTACTGATGAGTAATACAGCCAATGTCTCACTTACCTAAAGGGTTTGTTTCTTTGCAGAGACTACATCAAAACCAGTGGCAGGCATCAAGAACATCTCAAGAGAGATTTTTTCTCCTGTCTTCTCTCCTTACTCACAGGAATATCACAAAATTAAATAGAATCAATATAGAGAGATCCAGGATACCTAAATTCACTTTGACATCCAGTCACTGGTTTGGGCCCTAACTTTACAACTCATGAATATAGTTCCACTGCCTGAGAGAAGGCTGCCAAAATGTCCTAATTTTGTGACAACTTAGCAATTGGTGGCTCAGCTAATTTAATTATAAAAATAACTCCATTGAAGAATATGTCTGTGAAATAACTATATTTTGCATAACAATTACATTGCATCAAAAAAGAGAGAAAATAGTTTATGCTTTAGTTATTTCAAACTACATCTTTCTGTGGCCCAATTTCTGTGTACAAATTCAAGTTTATACAGCACATGACCCACCATGTCACTATTTACCTGTAAGACAAACTGATGAGGAAACAGTTGAGTGTTCCTCTCATTCTCTCAGTTAGGCAATTTAGATTTTCATTTCAAATTTTCAGTTGGCAGAAAGCCTGGAAGATCAGTTTAACAAAAACCTGAAATGATGAAATGGCCAGAATACCATCCCAGAATTGTTCACAGTCTTTCATCATCCCTTTTTGTAAGT
The DNA here is from genome assembly GCA_014839755.1 of Sylvia borin. NCBI lineage: Eukaryota > Metazoa > Chordata > Aves > Passeriformes > Sylviidae > Sylvia > Sylvia borin. Next base: position 50,045,191 of record CM025993.1, on the reverse strand, counting down.
GCACATACAGTGTGCAATAGCATGGCAGAAATTTTAAGGTTTAGAGCCTCAGCCTGACAACTTTGCCACAGCATAACAGCCAAGTGTGAAATCATCACTTACTTCCACTTTTTCTGTTACTCCTCCAAGTTAATAAGGATAGAGCAAAAGGAAAGTTGAGAGGAGAAGTAGAAGAGGTTTATCAGTGGAAGGAATGGGCAAGAAAGTCCCAGTCTGATGCACCCAGTGGGTGATGGCAGCAGACTTGGAACAAAGAAGCCTGAAACTTGGGTCTGCAGCTATGGTGTGCTTCACAAGTCAGGAAGTTTGCCTGCCTCTAACCTGAGAAGAAAATTAACTATTCTTGCCAATTGATTTGTCTGTAGAATGAAAATGTTCTTGGCAGGTGTGTTGTTGGAAAGCATCCTCAGAATGGAGCAATTTAGATCCCCAGAGTTTGTTGCAGTTTGAGTCCCAGCCCACTACTGTCATCCTGCAGTGATTCCTACCCCTTGTCCCATGCATGCCATATAAAAAATTCTGTATTTCCAGACAACATGCTTTTTGTGAAAGCTGTTGTGGTACCCAAATCCTCTGTTTTTCTGTGCCTTTTCTTTTATTCAAAGCAATTCTATTTGCTTTGCAGTATCTAGAGGTAAAAGTTTAATCCCCAAGGAAACATATGGTACACATTTCCAGCAAATGCAGAATGCAGTTATTTGTGAAACAGTCAGGAGTTATTTTATAAATGTCTTTCAGAACACAAGGCTTTTCAGCTGATCAGGATGTTTTTCTGTTTAGCATTGATTTAAAAGACTTGCCAAGTATATCAGGAAATTAAGAGACAAATTTCACAGTCCACAGAAAAGCAGCTGTTTCTTTCCCCATCAAGTCCTGGCAATTTAACCAAATGTTTCTTTCAATAACAGCAACAAGTAGTAAGGTATACAATAACTTTGTTTCATTACAGTACAGAGACAATTTAGCATTTGCAAAAGGTTTCCAGAAGAACATGTGTGTGCACTAAATTGGTATTTTTCTCTGTGAAGGGCATGAGAGGACATATAAATTTAATCACACATTACACTTGAACAACATTTTAGCATGTGAGGAGACAAAACATCCTTAGCAGCTGCTCTAAGATTTGTAATGGATTCCCAAGCAAAAATTTTCCATCACTAGCTAAAAGTCATTCAAAATACAACTGAAAAGCTTTGAACTTTGCCCTCTCAGATGAAAACTGGTTTAATGCAATGACACACTGTGAAATCTGAACCTAATATAAGTGCATTTAAAACAGATATTTTTCTTTTACAGAAAAGGTAAACAATTTTGTTGCTCATAACAATTAAGAGCATCTTGTGCTGTAGACTGTATGGTAACTTCAGCTGAATATAATTCAGTATTTTTTTGCAACTATCAACTTTAGAAGGAAGAACCACTCAATTTAGTCACATTTATTTTTTAGTCAGATGTCTTTACCACGCTTTTATTTCCACAAACACCTGTAGTCAGAGTATCCATTTTCTCAATATGAGCAATGACACTTGTGCAGTAGGGAAAGCACTATGTTCTACAAAGCTTTTTACTATTCTTCCATTTAAAAGTTTCCGCAAGGAAGCAGAAAAAATAATGTAAGTCAGTTCACAAAGAGAAGCCACTGGGAGAAAAGAGCATAATAATCCAGGGCTTCAAAACTAGCGCTGATTATATGAGTTCAGTGACATTTTCATAATTCAGGTCTGATTAGCAATTCAGTAATATGCATCTATACTAGTCTGACACCCTTTTACAGCGATTGAACTGCATCTAAAGGTACAGAGACAGGCCACCCATCTTTCACACCTCAGAAACTCACTTGTCTCAAGTGTTTATCTGTCTTCTCTATACGAGCAAACCTAGGGTATTAGTACTACCTGCTAAAATGGTAACACTATTTAAAAGTCCTTTTAGAAAATGTACTTCCCTAATCCACTTAATACAGGCAAAGTGTATGGGATGTCAGTAGCAAGCATTTCTTGTCCAAGTGCCTTGAAATGTACAAGATCTGTAGAAGGCTATAAAATACTTCACAGTCTTCTTTGCTGATGGAGGCAGAGAAGAGCAAATATATGGATTTACAGCCCCAGCAATTTCTGAAACCCTTTTAGTTTCACTTGGGCCACCTAGACCTTTCCCATCAGAAAAGAAGGGTGTTTCCAATGGTAGGCACCAGCGTGATTGTATTTGTACACACACATGCAAAAACTAATTGCTGCCTAGAGAAAAAAAAATAAAAATACTCCACACATGTTGGGGTTTTTGTTGTTGTTGTTGTTGTTTTTTGGGTTTTTGTGTTTTGTTTTGTTTTGTTTTGTTTTTTAATTGGCCCATTTATATTTGTTGAAATATGTACCTGGATGTATACTTAGGAAGGATTTGAAGCAAGGGGCTTGACAATTCATTCAGCAGCTAGACTCTGGGAAAGAGCAACAGTGCTTGAATTTCTGCCCATAAAGCAAATTCAGCATGCACAAATTTCACACACCACAACGAGCCTGCACCTTCACAAAAAGGAAGCTATGCTTATGTTGACCCTATCTCTCCTGTGTGCTTAGAAGACCAGGGGAGAGGTGGTTAGCTGTGGGTCTTGGTGGATTCCTGGTCTACTGGCTCTGTCTGCACTCAGCCCTGTGAAACTGCCAGCACATCTAGTGAGCCACACGTCTTATTTACCCTTCCGTTTGTACTTTTGCATGCAGCAGTGAAAATACCTTTCCCTAAGGCCAAACAGAATCATGCTCTGATGAAATCATTGCCTCTTCATTCCAAGGCTGATGAATCTCACTGTGACTGTGAGAGCAGGCTGTGCTCCCCACCACACAGCACTGAGCAAGCCAGGAGCAGTGCTGACCTGAGGAGGGCTGTGAAGCCAGAGGCAGCCATCCTCTGAGCCCGGGAGTGTACTGCAGAGCAAGGCTTCAGACCACTAGATAGAGAGCTGGCAGGCCTCAAAGCCCTGGCTTTCATTCCCTGCTCCCAACTGCTGCCACAGATGTCTAGACTTTATTGCAGAGATGAGTTTGGATGGCTGCAGGAACAGCTGGAAGAGAGAAGCAAGACATTGGCGCCAGTGCAGGACACTGCTATTCTGAAAAAGGAAGCAAGAGAAAGAAAGAAAGAAAGAGAGCTGTCTTCAGAGGCTGCAGCCACTAGTGAAACAGTTAAAATCATTAAACACTTTCCTAGTTTTGCTTCTCCCCTTAGAAAACTGCAATAGATGCCACAAGACTATGTCTGGAGGTTCTCTGTGACAGGAGCTATGGAGGCCTAGTACACACCACAAAAATGTGGTCTTTTCTTGGGGAAAAATGAGACGCCCTGGGTTAAAAGTTGCATCAGACACTAGTGCTCCCAGTGGGACAAATGCCTGCTGAAGTTTCAATTTCAGCCAAGAGACAGTCCACAAGGTTATTTTGGAACATGCACCATGTCTTACAGCATATTGTGAAAATACAAACATGGGACAGTTTAGCAGATCTTTGAGGAGAACAAAACCCACAGCAGGTATAGTAATATATGTGCTCTAATATGTGTGCTTCTAATATGGGCAAACCTAGCTAAAGGTATGTCCAAATATAGTGCTTGGAGTTAAAACATTTGATGAAAAGGCACAAGCAGCTGACTATTTAACATGAACAGCCTAAGACTCAGCTATCCTGTAACAAAACCAAGACCTTTGATTTGCCACACAGTACACAGACCCTCTTGTTACCTAGTCAAATCTTGAATGCAGAGCACTGTTAACTAAATCCTCTAAAAAAAAAGTAGCAGAAACTGTCGCCAAAATCTAAGCTGAATTCAGAACTGCATGCAAGACTTGAGAGCATTTTCTAGTACCTAGGGCAGTGTGGTCCTAGGAAGAATGCCAAGATGCAGTACAAGTACGTAGCACATACACTACTAAGGCCACTGAGGAGAGAAAAACCGACCAAACAAACAACCAAACAAACAAACAAACTATAACAAAAAAACAAACACCAATAGGAGCATAGATTGAGAAACAGCTATGGTACAACCTGAGGAGGTATCTGGCTTGGTTGAGCAGCAAAGAATATATCAGCTTGTCTGGAGATAGCCAGCCAATGAATGATTTCTGCAAGAACAACTAGCAATTGTGAGGAAATTATGAGGAAAAAAAGGACAAATAATGCGAAGTGTTGGAAGATATAAGTCACACCTTTAAGTATATCTAGGGTAAGAACAAATGGTTTTGACCTGTGTACGATACATTGCAAACCTACTGAAAACCCATTTGAGACCAGAACTTTGATAATTTCCTTGCAATTTATGGATCATTTGTTTCCAATACAACAAATCCATTTTTCCTGCCTACTACATTAACTGCTACTGCTCTACCATTCCCTCATGTTTACCATATGTCTGTTTTGAATGGGCTATTCAATACTGTTTTCTTTTCAAAAGTAAACAACTCCAATCTGTGATTATTTAATGAATTCATTAAATTTTGATAATTTTGTCAATATTTGTCTTCTGTGAGTCCTCACACTGATTGTAACTGCCTTCACCTACACTTCCTCCAAAAATTCCTGAGTTTCTCATATGTCATTTTCATTTTAATTAGAATTTTTATGTCCAGGCAACATGCTAATATATCTTGTTTTCCGTTACTAAAATTATAATCTAGAAGCATATTGAATCAATTATTCTAATAGTATAATGCATTTTTATAATAGAAAATACTAACTTTAATTTATAAACAATCACTCTGTATCATAGCTCACAAGTTTTCTAGTCTTCTAAGAAGACATCTTCAAAATAATTTCTGATGATTGAAACTAAGGAATTATGGTCCCATAATTTAGTTAATCTTAACATGATTTTTGTAGCTGTGAACATTTTAATTACATATCTACTGTTTGTGAAACATTTTGCAGCCTCTGGCAATAAGCTCTTGAAATTGCCTCCAGATTAAAACTATAATTTTCAACAAAAAAGTGAAGTCCAACATTTCTATGCCTTTACTGTTAAGCTACAAATCATTGCTCAGAATGTAAATTACAGATGCATCATACTGTCAGAAAACTACATTCCTTTGACAAGGAAACTGTCAAAGCAGCACTTTGTTCTAGACTAGCATGTCTTGAGCATGAGATTCTCAGTGGAATTCTGTACCAAGTTCCTCACTAACTTTGTATAATAAATGTCATGAATTTAAAAAGGAAAATTAAATAGTTATAGACCAGTAGTTTAAAAAAAAAAAAAAAAAAAAAAAAAGACAAATAACGAGCATTTTCAAAGACTGGAAATAAATCAAGCACAGCTCATCAAACATCTCTACACCTTGCCAGGCTTCATCCTGATTTTTCTTTGAAGAACCTGGATAATATGGAAGAGGAGTCCATTTTGAAAGAGTTAGTATGTGAGTATAAGTCTTGCTACCATGGGAAGCAGAAGAATGAAGTAAGCAGGATAAGGTCAACACATTAACATTTACATGAATTCAGATCCCATATAGCTTTAATCCTCTTCAGTGTCAGGCAAACCATCAGAGAGGAGGAAATGAGACTTCAACATTAATTCAAAATGCCTGGTTTAACCTTTAGAAAATAATTCAATTTTCCCTTTTTTTCCCTTTCCTGTTCTCTTTTCCATACACCGAAAAGGCACTTTTCTGTTTCTTCAAAATTAACTACGTCTTTTTCAAGTTTTCATTTAAATTTGGAAAAACTGTCCATGCACACTTTATGAAACCTAAAGTACACATGTGGGACTTAAACTCCTTTCAAACTCTTTGTGCCTCATTCCTGTAGACTTAACTGAACTAACAAAGGAGATTGAGTCAGGATTAGCTTCTATTCACCCAAAATACCATTGGACAAATTTTAGCAGTCACTGTCTGGGAGTTCTAGGTGAACTTTTCAGTAACAAATCACCCAAAAAGAGACAAACATGCCTAAGGTTACAAGGAAGAGCACTCACACATTATTTTAAACAGTGGAGTAAAGAATTTCTGGTCCAGTGTAAGAATGCAAAGCAGTGGAGTGGAGAAAGGAGTGGTGTGACAGAATCCTAAATCTTAAATACATAGAACTTAAAATATCTTAAAACACTGAGAAGAGTTATCTTTAGAAGATTTTTTTTAAAACACTTTAGAAAGTGGAGAGTTTTTGCGTGGGGCTACATAGTGTAATAATTGTGTTTCTACTGGGATCCTCCACATTTCCCCAGGCAGGTGAACTGCAGCTTACAGACTGCAGCTGGGAGAAGGACCAGTTTAATCAAATCTGGCTGTCCTAGATCAGCAGAATGAAAATGAGATAACAGTGTCTTCATGTCACGCAGGACATTGAGGAGGGTAAAATATAGTGCCCCAAAGAACTGAACATACTCAGACTCAGACTCAGACCCAGACCCAAATGGATAGAAGCCAGCTTGCCTCACTGAAAGACAGTCTGTAAAGATTGAAATTTTCCTTATACGGTGGTATCTTATTTCTAACCGTATCAGCACAAGTTCTTCTTTCTGAAAAGTTTTTCTGTTTACCTTCATGTAGGTTAGTGTAAAAGTGTGTATTCATCTGCACCACAATCCTAAACAAATCTTAATGGCTTCCAAATGGCTTGTCTTTTGTTAAAGACAAGCATCTGTTATTCCTCTATAGATGAGGCACTGCAATGGTACATATACACAAAAATGAAGATAGTCAGTCCCTACATAGGATGAGACACAGGAATATTATTGAAGTTAAGTACTTGCAGGAGAAGTGTTCTCATACTCCAGGTAATGGGGAATGTCATGAAGCAGGACTGAAGAAATGTTTCTTGAACTCAAAGGTGCATACTGAAAACCAAAAACCAATCACAGATTCCATTTCTTGATGAATAGATGAAAGTATATGTTTATTCCACTTAATTTCTACTAAAAAATAAAAGGAAAAAAATAGGAGGGAAAATAGCCTAAAGCAAAGCAATCTTTCTTATTTAAATCTCTTCTATCTTCACTATGGTCAGAAAAGTTTCATCCTTTTCATTTTATGTCTGGCACTGACTTCATTTTAAATACAACCCAGTAGAGTACTCAGTTGCCAAATTGCTGCATTTTTAAACATTCTAAATAGGACATTAGTTCTGAGCATGAATGTTTTGAAATCTGATCAACAAGCCGTTTCTCAATACATTAGGCAAAGCAAGCAAAATTAGGCTGTTTTATGTCAGGTGCTTAGCACAAATCCGTTAATAATGTGTTTGAGTGCAAGAAACCATTAATAAATACATAATTCCCTAAGACAGGCTTGATTAATTAAGTCATATGTGTATCCTTCTAATTAAAAAAAGAACATTAGGCAGATGAGTGGAATTTCTGAGTACAAAATTCAAAGGCTGTTTTGCTTTTATTTGAACAATGAAAGAAAAGCTGCTCGTTAATATAGCTGCCAAAAAACCAGAGAGTGCTGACACAAACCCCCCAAACTCTGACTTGTTCAAAATAGCTAAGTATTTACTCGCTCATTTGTAGTCCAATTTTTAATCAGGTAGCTGCTTGATTAATCCAGGCAGTTCAAATTACAAAGGCAGCTGGTGCTAATACATACATAACTAGATGATATGTTGGTTGCATTTCTTCCAGTACGTTGTTTAAAACCAAAGACTCATAGGTTTTTACACTCTCAGGAAAAACTATTTTATGAAAAAATAACAGTCTAATAGCTGACCCCAGACTCTTCCCAAGCATGCCCTTTATTGTTTTGTGAACTGCAAATTTTGGTATGATAACATAATTTGTAGCAATACTGAAGTAATAAATATTTTTAAATGCATAGATTTCTTGTAAAACAATTAGCATTTTTGAAGTTCCTTACAAAACAAAACAGAGAGAGTAGAAAACATAATGTTATGAGATATAATAGGAACATAAAAAATTCTGCTAAGCTAACAGACACTGTTAAGCATAACAATTTGGCCAAGGTGATTTTTGATGATAAGTAGGATTGATAACAGTCAGCACAATTTGGTATAAAAATGCTACTAAGCCAAATACAAGCCTAGTACTGTAAGATTTTAATCTTAAAAACGTGAACCTGTTGAAGATAAATGGTAAATTTAGTGGCTCATGTGTGGGCAAACCTGGTACCAGTTAGGCACAGACAACAGACTGATCTGCAGGATTAATCCCCTTTGGGGAAAGGACTCCACTGCTTTGAGTAGGGGGTTTGAACTATATGAACTTCAGAGTTCGTTCTGTGACTTGCCCTTGAAGCATTGCTCTTCTTACAAGAACACCATGTTGTGCATTTAATTTAATTGTTGTCCCTTTTATTTACAGGTAAGAGCCTCGATTTTGGTGAGAAAATTGACCAGGCTTGAAAACAAGAGGGAAAACAGTAGGCAACAAGGAGTAAGGAGCAGAGACTGGTAGATTTGATGGAGACTTGATGAATACATTGCATGCATGGGACAGGATGGAGAGAGGAAAGCAGAAACAAGGGTGTAGAAGTGATTTGAGTGCCATTTATGAGCATCCCAAGAAACATTATTTGGACCTAACAGAGCTGGCAAAAAGCTTGACTCTCATGGCCTGAAAGAAGCTAAAAGTCACATCCAGCTGTAAAGCCACTGAATTGATTTCTCAAATGCAACCAATGATTTGAAGGGATTAAGTCTTTTAGTTCTTCAGCTGCTGTATCCCAAACCATCAACATAAGCAACATTCCCAAACAAAAAAGCAAAGCAGCTCAGCACAATACCAGCCAGGAGGCTGTGGTATGTAGTCCTAATTGGTTGATGCAGCTTGATTCCCAGTCCAGGCCTTATGTCTAGGCAATTACATAATTCTCAACAGGAGTGACAAGACTGAAATAAGGCCCACCATGACTGCTATTTTTTCCCCTGTGTCTTCCTCTAAAAGACAGTTGGCTACAACAACTGAGAGTGGCTGAAGCTTAGAGAGGCTGAGTCTGCAGCTATGAAGAAGACAATACATTACTGCCACACAAGTGCAAGAAGACTTGCTGTGTTGGACATTTATAAGAGGTTACATAAGGGCACATCTGTTGTGCAATCAAAATCTCCAACATAATTATCAGTTATGCTGTGCATTATACATGTGAAAATGAGATCTTGAGTGGTCTGGAAGATGACAGTTTGACTGATTAGGCTATTCTTGATTTGGATGACCTCAGAATGTGAAGTCATGCTGATACACAAATAGAAATCAAAATCAGGCCTTACACTGCAGACAGGCACTGAAAAAACTCCAGTAGGTAGACTTTTGTCAGTATTGTCCATTTTCCTTAAGCATTTGATTTTGTTATTGCATGTCCTTGACTTCTGCCTGGCAACACATTAGAGAGCAAGTCTATTCCCTGAAGACCAGCATTCTATCACAGCTTATCATTCCTTCAGACTCAGGTCAGATTAAGATCCATGTTCACATGATCTAGTCCTCTAAGGTTAAATGTCACATCTCACTAATAATTTTTTTTTTAAGAAAAATTCCTGAGATACAGAAGTTATCCTCTCTATCAAAAACCTTCTTCCCTTCACTGTTTCTCTTACTGTCTTCTAGATCAAAAAGCTAAGAAACTTGAACAATTCAAGAATGAATCTTACAAGTGAGCACTCATTTTTCCTCTCTTTTTTTGGTGTTTTTGAAATTATTTTTTGGGTTTTTTTTTGGGGGGGTTGTTTGTTTTTTTGTTGTGTTTGTTGTTTTAGTTTTGTTTTGTTTTTGGTGGGTTTTTGTTGTTGGTGGTGGTGGTGGTTGGTTGGTTCTTTTTACAATATCTCTGCTTTTTAGAAAATGCTTATGGTCCAAGTATATATTCCAGGACACCAAAAATACTCTTTCCACCTTCTCTGTATACATGAACCTTTCCTATATATGTAAACCAGCATTTAGACTGGGTATGTTGACACGCTTCAAAGAACAAGGGAAAAATATTTGTAATTTTCAACTTAAATAAGAAGAGCATCTCTTTTCTTGCAAGACCTCATTCTGGTGAATATCAGGGACAGACAGTGCAGTGTGGACATCCAGAGACAGGTTTCCTCAACAATTACATTTTCTTCCCTTGTACACAATCCCAGTGTTATTAAATGTTTGCAGACCATTCACTGCAGGAGACAAGGGCACAGCCAATTCAGACCAAAGCCTGGAACAAGGATAAACACTGAAATTCTGGAACTCACCTAACAGCCAAGAGTCTGGAGCCAGGGCCGGAATACAAGCCAAGGCTGAAGCCAAAGACAGGAACCAAACAAGCTGCCAAGAGGCAGGACCCAGAGCCAGGATATGATCCAAGGGTTGTGAGCCAGAGCCAAGATACAAGTCAGAGGTCAGGAACAGATGCCAGGGACTTGGATCAACAACAGGCTTCAACTGTTCAACAGCTGATGGGAAAATACAGACACCACTTTTACGCCCAGCAACAAACTACATGGGATGGTTACACATGTGACTGTGCTGCTGAAAAGCATCAGCCCTCTCTACCCCAGCAATTTCTAACAGACTCCAGCTAGCACTGAGCTCAGGCCCCAAAGCCAGCATCCAGACTCAAATAAATTGCAAACTATTGCATCACAGCTAAGTGATGTGTACGAGTGGTGTAGTGGTGTACGAGCTCATGTCTGAAAGTGGCATCACAGTTTACTTGCCCCCACAGCCCTGTATCAGCTTGATAACATGGTTACAACATTACACATATCACAGGCATGAGGTGCTGTATCCCTGTATCTTTGTCAGGGTGAATGAGAGCATCCACTACTGACAGGAAATGGGATGCCTAGATGACTGGAGATTGGAGCACAAAAAAGTTACAGGTACTCAACTACTTTTGATGATAGCTTTCTCAACAAATTTGTTGCTATAAAAACAGATATTCCAATAAGGCCTGATGGCAATCTGGTCTCTTTTTCAATAATCAGACTGTCATACTTGCTAAGACAAAATTTAGGAAAAAAGACAATATAAAAATACATCCTTGCATGCAGGTACAAACATACAAACAAATAGCCACAGCATAATAATTAATTTACTTTCTCCTATAATTTTTTAAAAGTCTTAAATGAGGATTAGAAGTTTTAGAAATCAGAGTAGGAGAACAGCATGAAATACCTTATCACAATCTCTGGCTAACTGGAGGAAAAGAAAAGCAGTAATTGCATGAAAGCTGTAGAGCTAACAAGAGTGGCTTATCTAACCACTATGAAAATAAGCCCAAGTGGTGTAGCAATGAACTAAGACAGATAATCAGAGCCTATTGCCACTCCAACCTTATTCAATTGTTCAATTCAATGAGAAGCATTGATAAAATAGTATCATCTAATTTGTCCAGATTAAATAGCTGGCATTCCCCAAACTTCGTCCTCTCTGTATCAAGTTTTAAATAAGTTTTAATGAGGTACATATATTCCTTTAAATTTGCCCTCAATTTTTATTTTTCCAGATGCAAAATTTCAGGCTTTGTAGCAAGGAACAAGTTGTATATTATCAGCATACAAAACCATCAGGATTCATGGTCTTCACACTCTTCCACATTTGCATTAGACATCCTGCTGACCCAGAAGAGGTAAATTATAGCTTATGAAAGCAAAAGGTGGTGTTTTTCATTTCATTTTCTTTACAAATAGTTTGTAAATGCATGAAAAAGTGAATTAAGTTTGGTTGAGAGATTATAGTAGTTTCTGTAGTGCTCTTTAGGAAGGAGGGTGAGAGATAGAGTTTAACAGCACTGTTAAAATTTTGTATGGAATTTTTTTGCAGGCTGAAGAAATGTCTATGTGTTGATAGGGACAAGTCCTGTGGAGTGCTAATACACTTTAGAACAGCTAGAAAGGATTTACTTAGACCACACATAAAGTGAAAAAGGGTAAAAGTAGCTTTTAGCTTGTCATTTAGCCTGAGGTCTAAAAATATTTTGTGACAAGGTTATGACACATGTCCTACAAGTAGAAGCTTACATCTCTATGGGGGAAGTACCTGGCTGCTATTAAAGCTGGATGGATTGTTAACAACACTGGTGCCCCTGTAATTTCACAGCTGCCTGGAGGGTTCATCAGGTATCTCTTCATTTGAACATCAGCAAGTGCCTGTAGGCAAAACCATATGGGATGAAAAGGGCTCTCCCAGTAAAGTAATTTCTTACTTGTAAATCCTACTAATTTATGACCCTGTGTTAATTCCTTGAGCTCTATGAAGAACTATTACATAAATCTTTTTAACTGCATTATCATCTCTTGCACACAAATCATAATTTATTCTAAGGACTTCAAAGGTCATTAGTTATCCTGACTGCAGCTCCAGCCTGACATGGCAATCCATTAAAAACAGAGAGACTTTTACCAACAAAGTTTTTCACTTTAAATTGCCAGATGACTGAAACTGTTAAGAGGTCACTTTCAGACAAATATTTTTTTATCATTTTTAAAATGCTCTGTTAAATTCTGAAGCCTATTAAGGCACCAAACATCTCCCCCATTGCCTCTATTATTCAAGAATTATTCAACGCCCTCATTATGATATGTAAATGTATATTTGACCTTGATGAGTTCCATCTTCAGTATTATCCCAAACAAACTCTTAGAATGGAGCACATATCAAAGAATAAGCTCCTGCTTTGAAAATATAATCAAAAGAAAGGCACCCTTTTCAATATATTTCAAGCAATATTTCTTTGGTATTCAGAAAAGATCTTCCTGCTTCACATGTGTTTATACCCCTAGTTTGAATGTGCTTTCTCTATCAAAAGGGTAAAATGTCTGAAAAAATATTTTGAGTTATCATACAAAGTCCAAAATACACTTTCATATCACAGTTTAAACAAAACAAAACAAACCTCAAAAACAAACAAACAAACCCCCCCAAAAAAAACCCAAACCAACCAACCAACAACAACAACAAAAAAATCCCCAAAAAACACCACACAAACCAAAAATACCACAAAAAATCCCAAACCCAAACAATCAAAAACCCCCAGAAAATTAAAAAGGCTTGAAAGCAAATCAAACAAAGAGGGATTTACCAAATGGGAAAGGCAGCCGTAATGGCTGAACTATTTTTATCAGTATTCTAACAAATAACACCTCCTGTGCTTTAAATATTTAATGTGAAATCCATGGATTTATATAGCTTACAAAATGCCAGAGGCTTATTATCTTTACAGATTGTATGACAGGAATATTCATATAATTTGATTCCACTTTTTAAGACAACAGGAATTCCTCCAGGTGCTAATGGTAGATAACTTGTGTGCTGCTTCAATAATCTACTAATTATAGAATCCCTCAGGTAGAACAATGTCATTAATCTGATTAAATTATTTATATTTCTGGAAAGCAAAATCTTATTAGGTCCTTGGCATTTGACTGTATATATTATGCAGCTGTGTTTGCAGTTTATGGTGTGGAGAAAAAATATCTATATTTTGCCTAACTATCAACATAGCTGGAAAAGGACCAGAGTCTCTTATACCCTAACTTACATCGCCATTCATAAATTCCAGAGCATACCCAGCATTGCATAAGTTGTCCATATACAGCACTATAACACTTCTGAGAACAAAGATTTGTTGTAGGCATTTACTAGGCATCTTGTCCTCTCAAAAGCAATATAACAACAAATGTGGACGGATTCTCATCCACCCATTACACAGTAATCATGTTAACTAGTGAAATTATCAGATACTCTAATGTAAGGTCAGAATCAACCAACTGCCAGAATTAAAATGAGGGGTTTAGTTTTCTAGTAAATATAGCAGGACCAGCGAAAGCAACATATGTTTGCAGAAAGCACAGTCTGATCTCACTTCAGTAGCTTTGATTTTAAATCAGGAAGGAGTGTAGGGGATTGAGAGCTGGTATTAACTTGTAACCTAACACATAATAATGACACTGAAACTAGATTCATTTTAAGTTGCAAAACCAGAAATTTCGATTAGTTCCTGCAGCAGAAAATATACTTTCTGCAGCAACCATTATCACATCACATGGGGTAGGTAATTTTTTTTAAAAGAGAAGCCAAAAATTCCACTGTCATCTCTATGCACCATTGTGCAATATATCTAACTTCTATTCTGCCACGTCTCTATTTGAAACTTATCTTCCTAGATTTGCATGACTATTTGGCAATTTATGTATAACATAAATATGTTCCCATAGAAAAGAAATAAAAACATCAGTAGACTTTTAGTCATTTAAATATTAATTTATTTAGAAATTTCTTAAGGATGTGATTTGGTGTTGAACCTGTTTTGGCTGCTGTATCAAACAACTTACATGTACAACAATTTACAGAATAATATAAAACTGTCTCAGTAGGTCATTATTCTGGTAACATTTATTTACAATCAACATAAATTCACATCCACTTACACCTACAGACAAGCTTAAAAGTTAGCAGTATCCCATCAAGCAAATGATTGCTATGTTGCTTTTATGAAAAAATCAACTCATGATAATTTATCTTCTTGCCCTTCTAAACTTCTAGAATATTTAAGTACAAATAAACTGTATAGAAAAAGTTGAGAACACCAGTGTCCCATTTGGCGCCTATTAAAATATATGATCTAACTGTTCCTTCTTGCTTTAGAAAGATAAGAACTTCTATATTTCAGATTTTGCCAAGAATTCCAGTTTTATTTTGGGAATAACTTATACAGTACATACTGTATTCAGGCAGCCACTCTAAATATTGTACAGCATAAAATATTTCAAGTTCTAACATTACAGAATAAAGTAAAGGGTTTCATTCCTTTATACAAATTACCGAGGATTCCTGCCAGTGCATTACTGTCCATCTAGCAAATTTCTGAAAAGGGATTAGAAGGAACAGCTTCACATATTCAGCTGACTCTTCAAGCAAAAATAGTTTCAGTTTGTGAGTCATCTCACTTTCTGGCAACGAAAACCCAAAAAATAAAGTGATAACATATTTCACCTCTGTACTACGCAAATCTGGTCGTATAAAATGTAGGATGTTCTTCACAGTGAAAGTGAGAAAAAAGAGTCCTCTTTACCCTTCTACAGCAACTCCTGCAATGTGTCATAGCAAAAAGTCCCCTTGCATAAAACACAGTCTTTCTCTCGGTCCAGATTCTCCTAGTTGATCTGGCACAGTATAACTGAGATTAAATAACCATCAACCATTTGTACCATAAGAAAGTTCAATGCTCTTTTTATCAATAGGTTTCTGATGTGCCTCTTTAGAACAGACTTTCCCAGGGGAAGGTGGTTTGCATGGCACAGCTCAGAATTGACAGCACAGCTCCTGCTGATTATCACTATGTTGGTAGACTTCCTTAAAATCTCTTAAGTGACATAAATGCCCGATTTTAAGACACGTCCACTTGAGCAATTGCCAGAGGAAATTTACAAGCCATCCTGAAAAATGCTAATGTGATGAGTCCTTCATCTGCCTCAAATCACAGGGGTACTAAGCATGTTCACACAATCAGTTCACTGCTCAGTTGGACAACATTCTCAAGGCTTGATGCCTTCTTATGCTTAAGAAAGTCCTCTGCAAAGAATGAGACACACAGATGCAAGCACTTTTTTTTTGTGACCATCTTCACTGTTCCTCAGGCCAAGTATGTCTGATTCATGATTGCTAGATAGGGTGTGTATCTGTTAAATAGCCAAGTTTACAGAGAAAAGAAAAAGTATGCAATACCTCACCTTCAAGTTTAAAGACCTCATTTTCTCCTTCTCTACAGCTACTGTGGTATCACAAGTCATTGTTCAGCATATATAATATTTCTGCAAAGTCTACTACTCTATGGAGTGATAAAAATCCAAGTGGGTGGAAAAACAGAATTATTCAATGCTGAATGAGCAGTAAAGCCTGTTAAAAGCTCTTTGCTGAAGGATTTGAGAATCTGCTCTAGCAGATACTCTTATATGCTTTCCTAGGTCCACTAGACATCAAATCCCAAACCAATGATTTTTTTTTCACCTCTAAGATGTTATATTGCACATCAGAAGACAAACCTAGATTCAGAAGGCACTGAAACCAGCATTGGTTCTTATATCTGTTAGTGGGAAGGAGAAGATTATAAGAAATGACAGGATCACCTGTAGGTAATGCTGCCACATTATTCATAGTTCTCACTGCAAAAAGGTTTTTTGGCTTAAGCTATCATACCTTCTTATCTAATGTAATTAATTGTTTCTCTCAGTCTTTTTTTAGGAAAGATAATGAATTTCACCAGGCATGTAAGTACAACAACCCTGTTATTTCAAAAAAATTCTGAAGTTCCACTTACGAAATTAATTTTGCTTTTGCCCTACACAATGGACCATTTCTGCTTATCCTGACTAGTAATAGAAATTTTTAAAGAGTTAATTCATACATGATATTCTCTTTTTTTCACAATTTAAATGGGTCTCAAGTTCTCATGCATATATACTCCATTACTGAAAGTTAAACTTCAAGAAGCAGACCAACCATTCCTCTCACCTGAATGCAAATAGAAATACTAACAGAGTGCTCCTAGGGCACAAAAAACTGAAGGAATGCAAGAGAGAATAGCATAAAACAGGAGTAACAGATAATCTATTTTAACCTGCAGAAATTTCTCTGGCTCTAGTACACTACAGCGGCTTGCACAGTTGAGAGGTGTCCTGGGATGAGAGAAAAAGAAGGAGGGATTGGACAGAACATGGCATCACAATCCCTTGTCAAAACTGGATTTCAGGTGTTAACCTTTACTGAGATATCTTTGGTCTTCCAGCTATCCAAGATGTTAGTTCAGTGGTGGTGACTAGAAAGGTGAGCAATCAAAAACATCTGCCAGGATAGAAATATCCATTTGCAGTATTAAATGTCTACTCACAACAGGTATTGCAGTTGCATTGTTTGTAGGAGAATAAAGGTTACTATTTTTCTATTTTCTATATCACTATGTACTTGACTACGGTTTCATGGTTGTCACTATCTTTTGGCTGATTAAATAATTGTGTGTGTAAATGGCGGGTATATAGAGTTGTGAATTTTTAAAAACCGCTATTCTTGCAACATCAGCAACATATGCAAAATTCTTCTTCCTCCTACTCATTGAAAAATACAGCCCCAGGTACAAAATAATTCACATTTTAGTCACTGAAAAACAATCTAAAATCTGATTCTCAGAATTTAAATATGCTCAGGCAGGTCTGTGCCTCCAGCAAAACGACACCTGACGTTCTTTATAGGATTTAACAACAAATATGAGCACGTTTGAATGAATGCATTAGATGTCTGACTGTTCTTTTTGTCTCAATCATTCTCAAGGCTTCTTTTCCACCCAGTAAAACAATATCAGCATCACTCAGATTCACTCTTGGCTTTGTGTGGGGTTTTTAATCCATAATGAATATTGTCTCTCCATCTACTTCATTCTCCTGATTAAAATGGTATGAAATTCAGTAAAACAACAAATACTAGTAGGCCTAACTAAGAAAGCTGTCATCTCACATAGCTATAGCCCATTACCTAAGAATCCACCAGATTACAAATTCAATGACCATTTACAATCAAAATCACTATATCACAGAACTACAGAATCATGTAATTCAGAGACAATGAACCACAATATAAATTGTAAGTGTACTTCTGTGTGATGGGTAAGATAGAGAAACTTAATTTAGTTCTAAAAACTGATCTCAAACGTATATTTTTATTACTTGGTTTAGTTCTCACATGCTAGCTGAATGAGAGGCTTATTAGGTTTTGGGAAAAGAAGGGGCTAGTCAGCCACATCTACCAAAGGAAAAAGATAATTTTATAGCAGTAGGAATATTCTTATTACTTTTTCTGTCTCTAGCTTTCATGGTTGTATCATCAACTATCTATAAATATTGTCTTTTCTCAGAATGCCTTCAGCAACAGGTAAATATAATTTCAATGTTATAGTTCATTCTTGGTGTTTCAGATGATTCAGCAATACTCCAAACCCCTTCTTGTGTTGCTCAGAAATATCCACCAGTACACATATACAACACAGAATTATTCAGGTTAGAAAAACCTTTAAGATTGTAATGTTCAACTATTATGCCAGCACTACCAAGTCCATCACTAAACCATTCTCTTAAGCACCATGTCTATAAGTCTTTCAAATACCTCCAGAGATGGTGAATCAGCCACCTACCTGGACAGCCTGTTCAATTGCATGACAATCCTTTCTGTGAAGGAACTTTTCCTGATATCCAGTTTAAAACTTCCCTGGCGCAACTTGGCTCCATCATCTCTCATTTAGTTGCTTCCTACTTGGGAGTAGAGACCAACCACCACCTCACTACACCCTCCTTTCAGGTAGTTTTAGAGAGTGATAAGCTCTCATGTCAGTCTCTTTTTCTCCAGACTAAACAATCCCAGATCCTTCAGCCACTCCTCATAGGACTTGTGCTCCAGACCCTTCACCAGCTCTGAACACACCACTTCAATTGTTTTGCTCTGAACACTCTTCACCACCTCAATGTCTTTCTTGTCATGAGAAACTCTAAACTGGACACAGGATTCAAGGTGTGGCCTCACCAGTGCTGAATACAGAGTGACAAACCCTTCCCTAGTCCTTTTAGCCATATAATTTTTAATACAAACCAGGATGGCTACTGACGTTTTTCCAGACTAATGATATTTTTCCAGGGTACTGACCTGGACACACACTGGATCATGTTCAACTGCTGTCAAAGAGCACCCCCAGGTCCTTTTCCCCTGGTAGCTTTTCATCCACTCTGCCCCAAGTCTGTAGGGCTGCCTGGGGCTGTTGTGACTGAAGTTCAGGACCCTGCACTTGCGTCATTGAACCTCATACTGTTGTTCTCAGCCTCAGTCCAGATCCCTCTGCAGGTCCTTCCTACACTACAGCAGATCAACACTCCCACCCAACTTTGCGTCATCTGCAGGCTGACTGAAGGGGGACTCATCCAGGTTGATGATAAAGATATTAAATAGAACTGGCCCTAACACTGAGCTCTTGGAAACCCCACTGGTGAGTGGCCACCAACAGGATGGCACCATTCACCAATCCTCTCTGGGCCAGGGGGGTTTTAACTTAGTGAAGAGTGCACTGATCCAAGCCATAAGAAGCCAGTTTCTCCAGGACAGTGCTGCAGGAAACTGTATCAAAGATTTTACAGAAGTCTGTGTAGACCCATCCACATGAGCATGGCTCAGTGAGTACTTTCACCAGCTCCCATAGTGCCCTCATGTGGATCTATTCTGGCCCCATAGATTTGGGAGTATGTACTGGGCAAGCAGGTTGCTGACCATTTTCTTCTGGACTATGGGACCTTTTACTCACCATCCCTGTCTTCCAGCTTGGGGGCCTAGGTACCCTAACTATTACAGACTGAGGCAAAGAAAGGATTACAAGCCTTAGCCTTTTCCCAGTATCTAGTAGCTGACATGGTATTGGCATGGTATTTCTACATGGCATCCTGTAAAAGCTGTGGTACAACCAAACACAAAGGCTACACCTCACCACATGAGTTATTTTCTAGTACTTCAATTGAAGTGAAGAAGCACAAATAAGGATAGCAAAGAAAGCTCAGATAAGAAGTGAGGTTTAATTCTCTGACATTACCATCCCCAAGGGTGTGTTATCATTGCTTAAAATAAGTGTAATTAATTTTAATTCTAACTCTAATCCTGCTTGGAATTTGCATATCAGGGACAGGCCTAAATCTTCTCTAAAAAAATGTAACTGCCATATATCTTTATGTCGAGTATTCATCATATTCAAGTACATTATTTTTCATGAGTATCTGCACTGTTTGGGATCATTTCTGAATAAAGATTTCATGGTAGGTCTAGTTCAGAAATCTCCTGAATAATTTTCTGCTCAACAAAATACCAAAAGACCTAAAAGTTTTCTTGCCACTTATTAAAACTGATGGCCATTTCTGAATTCTTCTCAATATCTACCCAAAAGGACTAGAGAATAGACCTCCCAGCCTTAAGACCCCTTGAATTCTCACTAAATCTACTGAACAAAATCTTCCTTTCTGATGGAAAAATGGATGAAAAATATGACCCTCTTCCCTCCAAATCATTCAGACTCTGAAATAAGGGCCTTTCAGGCAAAGATTTGGGAAAGGGAATACCAGTTCTTTGCTACTGTGTGTGTGTATAACCAGTCAAACACACGACGGCCGTGCCAACACAAGGAAAGGGCAGAAATCCCACTGGAGTCTCTTCCCGCTCTGTCCGCGCTGTCCCCGTTGGGGCGGGTACGGCCGCAGCCGGCAGGGGGCGCTGTGGCGCGGCGCCCTCACGCGGTGATGGCGGACAGGCGAGGGGAGACGGCTGCCCTCCTGAAACTCGTGGGGAGCAGCCGGTCTCAATGCCACTCTGGGTGACGAGCTGGACTCTAGCAGGGACCTCGAGCAATGGGTTGGAACAGCAGAGGCGAACAGGCCCGGGGCAGCAAACTAAAGTGTAGCATTAACCCTGGCACAGCAGCAGGAACAGTGGTCAGATGGACCCCTGGGGATGGGTCAAACTCAAGAGTAGTGAAAACCTCAGTGCAGCTCTTCCTTGGCAGGAAACTGTGGGAGCCAGATGCTGGGAGAAGTTGAGCTAAGTGTCACAAAAGACCCCAGAGCAGTGGCAAGAAACAGCAGGGGCAGGCAGGTCCAATTGGGCAGCAATGGACCTCGGCATCACTCACTGGCAGCTGGCAGCAATGGTGAAGGCAGGCAGGTCCAGTCAAGCAGCACTCGATGTCAGCAGCCAGTAGAAACAGAAAAAAGAAATAGATAGAACCAAACCACAACTCAGCTCTGTCAGGGGAAGAACAGGCACCCGCTTCCCATACCACACATGGCTGCTCTCCCCTCTGATTGCGGAGAGGAGAAAGTGCTGAGCCCAGCTTCTAACCCCAGCCAAGTGTTGGCTGGATCCCAACATCTCATGGTATTGCTGCTGCACCCAGCCAGAGAGCTCACTCCCCAGCTAAGGGTCTGCTACAGCTGTACCCCTTCCCCCCCTCCACCCCCAGGACCATCTCAGTGGAATTTGAAGATACTCAGCCATGTTTTTTGTCTCCCAACACTGTCCATTCATCATCTCCTGTGCAACAAATGGGAAGAAAAATACCCTGAGAGAAAGAAAAAGCCCCAGCCTTAAGATATTTACTTTTTCTTTCTGTAGGAAAGTTTGGAATATATACTTCTTGTTTCAGAAAACTAGAATTTTGACTTTTGGACTAGTTTTACCATCTTATGTCTGAAGTAGACAAATCATTATCATAAGAAAAGGAACACTATGGAAGAGAATTTTCTGTGCAATTCACTTTCCTGTATTCTCCCATGGGTCCATTTGATGTTCTCAACATTAGAATTTTAACATAGTGGTCAGATCACACCCTTGCCATATGCTTTACTTCCTTCTAAAGGCTGCCTGAATGGTGAAGGCAGCTAAGACATGAGTAGGTGCCTTATGCAAGAGTGCTGGGACCTGTTGACCTGTCGCCCTGAGTGCAAATGCACATTTTGGCAAGTTGGCTCAAGGAAGGCCAATAGCAGCACCAGCTGCAGCTCAGGCGGCCGGCACTGAGTCTGCCAGCAGCACCATCTCAGCCAAGGGTTGTCGCAGATGATTTGCATAGCTCAGCTCTCAGAAGAATGAAATATCTAGCTCATCTGGCTGTACTACTGATTCTCCCTTGCGAAAAAGAGGGGAATCTTCCTCAAGGCTTTCCACAGCTACTCACAAAAATCTGATGCAATCAAACTAACCTTAAAAAGAGGCATTTTTGGCAGCAGTCACTTCATGCATGGGATCACCTTACTATGAGGCAGAGACACCCAGTTACATACTCTGATCCCAGTTTTTTTCTGCAAAAGAAAAGAATTATACTGCTCCACTGCTGCTGTCCATTGTGCATCCAAGAGGGGACAACACAGCTGCCAGCTGGCACTAAGCTGATTTACATCCAGTCATGGACATGAGTGGGAAGATGAGAAGATTCAGGGCTAACTAGATTCAGTCATAAGATAATTTTGGTGTTTATGATCATATGTCTGTGATGGGCATTACTCAGAGGTACAAGCCATGCCAAAAGGAGAGAGATCAAGATTATTGCAAAGCCTCAAACAATAAAAATAAATCCATGTTTGAGGAGGGAGATACACACATTTCATCCTTGCCTAGACATGACTCATCAGTATTCCTCTCTCCATGCAGCCTGAGGAACTGCCCTAGAGCTTCCCTCCCTCTCTCTCACTTAGAAACCATGTTGGCCATGGGTTTACAGCTATATCACTTTCCCTACACAGACAGGCATATATGTGCATAAAAATTCAAGGACTACTGTTAAATAACTTTTTGCCAGCAAATAGGGATGCAGTCAGATTAGCTTTCACTCCCTGACTTTATAAATGGCTCAGACCAGTGGGAATGAGTTGTAAAAGTTTTATTGAGAACAAATAAAAAATTTACAAAGCAAGAGGGCCAGTGGTTGGGAGCGTGGCTGGCTGCCAGAAGCTCATCCAAAATGGCAGCTCCATCTTTAATACTCCTGGTGTGGCATCAGCCAAATACTTATTCACAAACAGTCATACATATACAGACATTTTCCTTAAATATTACTGGCCCGTCCCAAAGTCTGCAAGTTGAGTCTTCTTTGCTGTCCATTGATGGAGACCCTCTTGCAGCTTGATTTGAGGTGAAGTGTTGTCATGCCAAGTTCCCCCATTGACAAGCTTCCCCCATTCCTGGCTGCCTCTGGCAAGGGTCACATATACATGCCCTCCCCACATGTGTCTGACTACCCTGACCACCAGGGTTGTCTGGTGACAACAATACAGAGAGGGGAAGAGAGGATTAAAGGGAGGACAAAAAGGGGTCCAAAAGCAACCTACAACAAAGTCACATACCAAAAGAACTTTAAATGTCTGCAAAGCTTCTTTTAACACACATAATATCCATTCCCCATCTATGAGAGCCAATCACCACACCACACCACCCATCTATGACATTAATCTTGCAGCCACACTGCCCACCACCTGAAGTGCTGCATCCAGCTCTGGGTTCCCCAGCAAAGGAATGACATGGATCTGTTGGAATGAGTGTAGAAGGTCACCAAGACGATTAGGAGGATGTGAAAAGGCTGAGTGATTGGGATTGTTCAGCCTGGAGAAAAGAAGACTTTAGTGTGACTTAATTGTGGCCTTCCAGTGCCAAGGAAGCTGGGCTTTTTGCAAGAGCATACAGTGTAACAGGACAAAGAGGAATGGCTTCACACTGAAAGCGAGTAGGTTTAGATCAGGTATTAGGAACAAATTCTTTACTGTAGGGGTGGTGAGGCACTGGAACAAGTTGCCCAAAGAAGCTATAGGTGTCTCATCCCTGGAAATGTTTTAAGCCAGACTGGATGGAGCTTTGAACAACCTGGTCTGGTGGAAGGTGCCTGTACCCATGAAAGGGGGTTTGGAACTAGATGATCTTTAAGGACCCTTCCAACCTAAGATATTCTATGATTCTATGATAAAAATAAGTAAATTGTACTAGCAGATTTGTCATTTTTACATACTTATTATTGCACTTGGTTTGTATAATAAGGAGATATTTCATCTAAACATTGGGTTACAGTGAATAGTGTCACTCTTGGGTGAACTCTAATGCGGAGAGTTTAGCATGGCTGATCTCTAGTGATTCATGAAGATAAGCGCATTATAACTTCAATAAGGGGACAATATCTCAGACAAAGGAACAAAAACCAAAGGAAGATGTAGCTGGAAAGTCAGGGAAAATTGCTTCAAGTATACAGAATAACTGCATCACATACTTCAGAAGAAAAAAAAAATAAAAACAGCAAAGGAAAAATACTTTTCTCTATTAAAAAGCCCACCATTTTTAGGATAGTTTCAGGGGTTAAGAGCTAGAGAGGAAAAATAAAAGGAAAAGATAGACAGAAAGAAAGAGAGAAATATAAATAATCTATTTCAAGGCTAAGTGAAATTTTAGTAAATATGATAAAGGTTCATTATCTCCCTCCCTGCTTCTTTGTAGTTATTGTCTACATAGACAACTTTTAATTGTTTGTGATCTGGAACCCAGAAACTTTTACTATGTTTGAATATCTACAGAGAAAAATAGTTTCTGGAAAAATACCTCACAATATAATAACCAAGAAAGAACAATGGAAAATATACCATAATCACTGTCCTTTTAGTGAAGCTTCTTACATTGTTCTTGCTGGGAGATGAAAAATATGAGATTTATGACGGGAAAGAAATCCCTCTTTCTGCACAGTTCCACTGTTCCAAACGAGCATCACATGATAAAACATATGCATCCCCATTATAAGCTTCGTTCTTTTGCTGTGTGAAAGAGCTTTCTCTGTGCTATTTTCCAGCAGTTATGCACAAACCATGGTTTAATCTCCAAAATCTACACAGTATAGCTGAGACCCTGCCTCATGGTTTGCAGACTGCTCACACACCTCTTGTCTTTCTCTTTGTCACATCCCATGCTTGTTCTGCAGCTGCACAGTATTACCACTACAGGTAAGCACTTTTTACTGTCTGTCATACAAGGGCCTTTCATCTTCTTGGAGTCACTAGTATTTGCAAGGTACTTGTTTGTTCAGTGATTCCTCAGGACTTGGTTGACATCTTGTACTTTTTTCTAATTTGACATGAGGCTTTTCATTATTTTAACATCTTCCACATGGAAATAGGCAAAAGTAATTTGAAAATTATGCAATTTCACTTTTTCTATCTCTCTCATTTTTAAATGAGAATTTCCAAATCCCTGCAATTGTCATTCCTTTCACTGGACTCTGGCCACCTTTTAGCACTATTGTGTACAGAACTTCAAACCAAAAAAGGACATCATTCTGATAACATGTTGTCTGAAGAACAGTTTTCCTCCCTCAGCTTGGCTTCCTCTTCACATTAGGATCTCTTGTGTCCATGGCACAGACTCAGGAAAATTTCATTAAAAGGGATGCTCACAAATTAAGCTGTGCTAATGTGTGGTGTCTTAGTGCTTGGGTGTTAGCTTATTTTCTCTTCCCATGGGGAGAACAACCTATTCTTACCCTATAATTTCCTTCACTTTGTCTGGAGAATAAGAAATGTTTGCAGATTTCAAACATATGTATAGCATTTCTGCCCTAATCTCTTTTTAATCTTGAATCTTTAATGTAAAGTTTTCATTTTTTCAGGTAAAAGCAATCTGAGATGCTTGGGTAAAAGCAGACTGAGGTGTTGTAACCATAGACCTTAGATGTCCTTAGGAAATTCAAAGTGCTTTAGCTAAGCTGTTCTCAGTTTCAGTATTGTGGGTGTTTGGAATTAGCATTTGTCACATTTATCTTATGTTAAAATGGTTACAAATGCATCACTGAAACCCCATTTTAACAAGCTGCCACTATAGATTAGTGCTACCTAGGTTTTGCATGGAATTTTATATATGAATCTCAAGCACAATACAGAAGATGGTAAACAACATGCCATTCAGCAGAAAAATAAGAGTGAGAGACAGTTTGGTTAAAAAGCCTGCAAGAGGCTGATCAGGAAAACCATTCTTGATGACTTGAACAGGACTCAGTAACATCCTGAGCCAGAATGATCTCTCCCTGCCTGCCAGCACAACTTAAGAAACAACGTGGAGACGTGTACAAAGACTAGGATTTCCATGCCATACTATGGATCTGGAACCCTTGATGCTGCAAAAGAGTAAGGGCAAGGCACAAGGCACCTTGCAAGACTTCACTTCCACAGGCTTGTCTTCTCCTAAAATGTATTCTCAGTGGACTTTTCACCAGGAGTGCTTTTTCTGTTCTAGCATACTCCAGTGCCATATTTTGAGACTCTATTCAAACCAGATTCTGCTGCTGAAACCGCTTGAAACCTTCCCAATTTATACTTGAAAAGCAGAGAAAGACTCTAATCAAAACATTCTTCCATATGAAAATGTCAGTAACCATCTAAAACTGCAATGTATTTCTTTAGCAGATGTTTAAAAACAAGCTGACGCTTAGCCAGCCACTCCACTCTGCTGTGCTGTACCATATCTTCCTTCACTAAAGAATACTGAAGGTTTTTTTACTAATCCCACAGTCTCTAACACTGATAAAAAGCAGGATAAGCAGCAGACATAAAAAACATTGAAACATCTTTTTGATAGAATAAAACAAAGGTAGTTTAGAAACCAGGTGGCAAAAATAGCAAACTCCTAGTTTTAAGGAGCCAAAAGTTTTAGAAGATATTTATTTTAAAACATTCATGGGAAAAGTCTGAATAAACAAAATTTCAACTACATGTTTCAGGAAAGAGAAATCTGTGAAGCAGAACTATATATCCAAACCTGAATTTCTTGGTTACTTGCGGAAGGAAGCAAATGCATAACGTTCATAGAGGACCATGCTTAAGCATCTCTGAATCTCTGTATGTCTGACATGTTTTAAGACTACTTAGAAGGCATCTCAGAGTGGACTGCAACATGAACACTGTTCACACCTGTGTGTGCCTCAGCACCGCATCTTCTGTCTCAGCAACAACTAGACATTTGCCAACGTTGGCAAAGGGATCAGTGTGACACATGGTAAGTTTTCTGTTGTTTATCCTCTCTTGAAATCTATTTCAACTCTTTGAGTGGATTCATGCTACTTCAGCCATATGATATGGTTTAAAAGTAACTGGAATGAGAATAAATTGTAATTTGCATACCTTGAGTACAGCACTCAGAAAGAAAAACATTTTGAGGCCTACTTTTGAATTGTTGGACTTGCATGGCAACTTCAGGCTTCAAAAGAGGACTTACATTTCCCATTTAAAATTACTCAAAGTTATGAAGAAAGAAGCAAGATGGAGATAAACTTTCACAGAACAAAAAAAAGTTTTAAAAATATGTTTCGTAGTCACATCATATGGGTCTTCTAGTTTGAGGATTTCATGTCTATATTCTTCTTGTAGATAAATCTGCCCAGTAAGCCCGTATTTTCTTGTGATGCATTACTTGTATTCAGAGTGGTTGTATTCCTTCCAGCATCCCTACAATGAAACCCAGTCAGGAATTTGAGTGCTAGGAAAAAGAAAAACCTAAGGATACAGAAGGCTGCAGCATCTGAGAACAGAAGAAATTAGATTTTCTCTGATAAAGATAACATGATTCTTGAAAGGAAATTGGATTTTCAATTAAACTTAGTTACAAACAGCAACCCCCTTTTTATTGGTAGAGAGACAGCAGATATTCTAACTGATTTTCTGTAATCAATCATTACAACAAGAAATAACAAATTATCTAGTTAGACAGTGACACAGAAAAAATATACACTTATTACTTTTCAAATGAACTGATTAATATATTTCTTGTACTACAATTTTCAGTTTGCTGGCCTGACAAATAATGCATTCTGAGAGAAAATTATGAATTTTAATTTCCAAGCAATTCTGTCACAACCTTGATATTTTGTATATATGCACACAAGCGCACAGACAAAGTGGAATCATTCACTATATCACACTTATATTCGTAGGCAGGGTATTCAGTATTTTATATTAAGCAGTAGATGTAAAAAAAGTATTAAAGATACGTATTGATGTTTTTATTTATGCATTGGTAAGTTTATGCCTTTGTTCCTGAAAGCAAAGGGCTTTTTATCTTTATCTAATAATGTAATTGATTTCCTTCAAAATTAAGAAACCGGAAATAATACCATAGTTTTTGACTAAGAAAGTAACTCTGTATTGTTTAGAGGAAGAGCTGAAAATAAACAAAAGATAAAAGTAAGAATGTAATACTTGAAACCTTTAATGGTACATAAGGGGGTACTCAAATCGTCAGCCTCAACTTTTTTTTTTAAACAAAGGGAATGGAAAAAACAACAAAAGTATTCACAAGAACAGTGTAGGATTATTTATTTCAGCAAATGCAGGCATTCATAGGCATCTTATTCCCTGAGCCAATATTTGGAAAACACTGTATTCTAGAAGCAGTTTCTAAAGCCCCCTACATCTTAGCAAGACAGAAGAGGGTAGGGAAATTTCAGTCAGTATTATGACCTATATAAAAGAAATACAGTAAGTAAAATTACAAAATGAAACTCCAGGGATTACTACACCGAATAGATGTTAGATTTTTTTTTTCTTAGAGCCTGATGGTTAAGAAAAAGTGGTTTCAAGCTCACAGGGTAGCATTCATGCTACTCTCTCAGTTACAAGCTTCATTTTCGTTTCTGTGCCCTAGATCTTGTTCTATAAATATGCTCAGTTTTTCATTCTTAGTTTCTTATTCATAATGGCAAGGCTGCTTTCCTCCTTCTCATTTTTTTACTTATCAGGTTCTTCAGATCTTATTAGACATGATCAGAAAGAAATTATTTTCCTGCTGAACTGAAAGTTGGAAACATTATTCCACAGAAAAATGACAAATTTACTCTTCATTGCAAAATAAAAGAATTCAATTAAAACATAATTAAAACAATTATGTGCACTTTGCCAAAAATATTTTTTCTTGTGCTTTCTTCTAAAAAATACCATTCAGTGCATGCTTCCCATTGAAGTCTAGCCTTTCAAACAACAAAAAATTGAATAATTTCCTACCAATCGTAAAAATTCTCAATGCACAAGAGACTAAAAAAAGACGATAACACAAATCCCACAAAAAACCCACATGAATCAAAAGCTTGCCTTCATAAGAACATAACCATCTAAAAGAGTAAAGTTGCCAACATCACTCTTCTTTAGTTTCTCCCCACTGCCTGGATAAAGAAACTCAGTCCTCTGTCTTCTTCTCTGGCTCTCTTCCCATTTTTATTTTTTTTTCTTTTCCAAAGCCATTTAGTTCTAGCTCAAACCTGTTTGGCTAAAGCTTGAGGCAAGCTGCAGGGAGTCATCTCTAGGGCTCACTGACTCCAGAAATGTAGATAGGATAAGGAAAGCCTCTTTCATGTTCAAAATTATTTTCAAAGTGGTAACTTTTCGATGGAAATGAGGATGGATGGCAACAATAGAGGTGACCCTTTATTCATATTCTCTTCCTTTTTAAGTCCTTACCCAACCCTGTGAAGAGATTCACAGGGATAAGGAAGCTTTGTGCCACATGCCTATGCTCTCTGGGTAGGCAGTGGCTCAAATCCAATGTAATCACCAAAAGTGGAAGATGTTGTATTTTGGCTTTCTGCCCTCTAGGAAGGGGTGCATGGCAGACTCTGGTAATTTCCATGTCCCCCTACTCCTTGGCCATTTTCAGGCAAGCTCTTCCTAATAGCAGAAGAGAAGTTTCTATATCCTGGAACTTCCTCCTGTTCTTTTATCTTCCACTGTAGCAGAGCTCACATAATGAGTGTATTAAAAACAATTTTCAGATTAGGAAGATATAATCAAAGTGTTGACACAGTCCACATTCCTGTTGATGCTTGGAGTGGCACCCACCTAGCTGGCTTTCACATATTACTAAATACAATCCATCAAGTTATTTCTGCATTTGTTGTAACAATGAAATTTTAATATGTATTTTCATTATTTAAAAAGCTTATAGATTTCTGGCATAACTTAGCCTTGGTTTTGTCAAATGCACCTAAAATAACATACACAATCGTTATCATATTCTTGTTCTCCAATTAGTACACATTTATTTCACAATGACAGTTCTTGCCTTTGCCTTATGTTATCTTCAAAGAGCAGTAGAGTTGCAATTAGTAAAACTTGGTGAAAGCAGAGCCATACCCATTCATCTTTGGAAAAACAGAGCTAAAGTTGTACTGATGTGATTCAGCTTCCATTCTGGAGACTGACAGCTATGTAAAATGCCTTTCAACACAGTAAGAACAAGGATTTCCCCTCCTCACTTGTACTGAGTATCCTGGAGATGGAATTTATGATGAATTCACACACAAAATGGTCAGTGGTTACGTACAAACCAAACATAAGCAGACACATTTCTAAACCCATCCGTCATGCTGCTTACACAATCTGTTGATCCATTGAACAAATATATGTTGAAAGATTAGGTGGGAGTTGACTGCCATTCAGTAAAATAAATGTGGAGTAGACTCATTTTCTGCCTGACTTAACACTTAAGGATTTGTATTAAAGGGGAGGGAGATGGAATTCCAGCCACCTAGATTTTTGGAATGAGATTACCCCTCCAAGAACCTCACACAGAGGTCCCTACCAGCCTTCTTTCACATACTGAATCATCGTTTTTTGAATAAAATTGCTAGGCAAGTGAACTGCTACTAAAGGAGCGCTAATTCTGCCTATTCAGGTTTTTTTTCTTGGCAGAAGAGAAAAAAAAGCAGAAGGACGAAGTTCTACAATGTACAGTTGTAAGTTAAAAGTGCTAGCTGTGCTGTCGTGGTCTTTGTTATGGTGTTGTTTTACAACAGAATTGCAGAAAACTGAAGACCATTAACTGAGGAAAATCACTCATGCTACTTAGGGCATGCTATTTCCTGGCATGCACTAAACCTAGTATTTATTCAGCTTCTTTTTGGTGACAGTTCCTCTAAAAGCAGCAGCTTTCCCAGAGGAGGACTTCTTGGGTTTTGTCAGAAAAATCCTTCACCAAAAGACATATTGGTTTTTGGAAATTCTGTCCAAAACCTGTGTTTAAGTCATTTGTTGAGATTAGAAGTAGTTCTTAGAGGGAAACAAGCTTGGTTTATGATTCAGGTTTCCCAGGAGACTTGGGAAATACTGGCATCCCCAGAAAAAAGGGATACTGAAAGCTTAGGTAGGTAAGCTGACAAGAGCTCCAACAGGCTTAAACCACCTCAGGTAGTTCATCATAACAAAGCATTACCTTTTCTGACAAACAAACAAACCAACAAAAAGAAATCCATCAAAAGAAGAAAGTTTCTCATGTGTTTTTACACAACACTAAAATGTAATTATGAATATTTCCTGTCGGTCTTCAATGGACTCCTGAAGAAATATTGAAAATAAAATAGATACAGCTGTTTTGTCGTGCAGACCTGGGTTTTAGAAACACGGCATAGAAAAATGTGATGAAATTCCAGATTCACTGCAGTCAATGACAGCATTTCTGCAGGTTTGAATGTCTGTATATTTTCAAAAGCTTACCAAAACCCCTCCATCTTTCTATTGAGTCCGAAGTTTGAATCCCACATGCTTCTGGGAATGTGTCTTTCTGTAATGATTCCAGCAATCCGTACCAGGTGTCTGTTTTGTGGTCCTAGGTCTCCTGGCAGCATCTCAGAGCCTTCTATCCCATGATACCTGAAATAAATTTGTAAAGATTTTGGAACAGGTCTAAGTGTCTTGATTCCAATCTCTGACTCTTGCTGCATTCTCACATAAGACAAAATTTCCCAGGCTGGATATGAATGTCATTACACAATCCCTTGTTTGTGCAATACTCTCTTGGACCAACACTGACATGTTCCCTTGAATGTTTTGCTACTTCACAACTAAAAACACCTTACAAGCATCAGTGCATATTTCTCTTATGTTATAAAAAAGCTACCTCTTCTGTTTATTTTGTTTTCCAATTAAAAAAAAAAAAAAAAGGAAAAAAAAATCCCCACCAAAACAACAAAAAACCCACAAACACCCCCCACTTTCCAGTGCTTAACCTGGTCTACCACCTCACCTTTCTGCCAGTAAATCTGTTTAATTTACTCTAAAGCAGATCCTATAGTGTTTAGTACAAGATGCCTTTTTGGTATGCTTGTTTCAACTAGTGGAGCCTAATGAAATGCTGATTCCTACTGGACTTTCAGTACTGAAAATAGCATGTCAGCAAAATAAGTAAGCCCATTGTTCTAGATACAGCAAACACTGTGCAAACATTACTATGGTTGATTGCATCTCACTGACTCATGTGCAAACACTAGTCTCTGAATATTAAAGTTCAAGTTCACTGCAGGGATGGAAGCATCTTAGGAAACAGAAAAGACTTTGCTTAATAATTGTCTAATACCTATGATAAAAACCACAGGCATACTCATGCATTGGTGCTAGTACTTTGATATTTTCTTGGGGCCTTTTACTCAGATGGAATTTTTTCCTCTACTAGTAGTAGCTATTAGAGTGTCTTTGAAGATTTAATTCTATCAAAATCAATTCACATAAAAACATTTAATTTAGATTCTCGGAATTGTTTCAGCTTTAGTCTACTTTAATTACACAATTAAATAAGTACCCAAATTTTGGGTACTTTTGACAAATCTTTGAAATAAGTTAAGAAGGAAATCCAAAATAACAAAAGTATAGGAAGAAACAGTCTGGAAGCCTGGGTAAAGACGTTTATCTTACTTAGGACCAATGTTTCTTATTCAGTAAACTGATGCAGCTGTGGTAGGAACAAGGCAGCAACACTGGATGAATGCATTACAATTACAGGTCCCTATTATTCAAACATCTAGATTAATCCCAGACAAAACACAATGTATTAGCTATCTCTAGATACCCTAAGCCAATAACTCAGTGTTGTACAGTGGTGTACTTAAAAAAAAATAAAAAGCAGTAAGAAAAACTAGATGGGAAAAAGAGAGGGAAAGAAAAAGTTTAGTTGAATAGTTTAAATCCTTCAAAAATAAAATAATCAGACACTTGAGATTACTTTGGCAGACCAAGGCTTTTTAACCTAGCTGCTAAAATTATACTAGAAAAGAAAGCTACAATATGGTTCTAATGAATTCACTTGAGACAGTTTGCATTTTAAAGAAAACATAAACTTGACCATCTGGATTAAGTTATGGCAGATTGCTGAGTATTTTCTTCCTTCAGTCCCACATATATGACTAGCAACATCATTTTTGGCTGAGCAGTAATCTGTGATAGGCTCCATGGCTCTTTTGAAAGCCTGATGGTACTTGCTCCAAAATTGTGCAATTGAATGGTAATCATCATGACAAACGGCAAACAAGGAAAGCCTCGTTTGGTAGCTTCCTTTCCTGCAGACAGCCACTATTATTGCTCTTTCTTTTTATGATGTCATAACACATACTCAGCCAATAGCATCTACAGGGACCCAAGTCAGTGTATCAAGCCATTAGTGTCTAAGATGAGTATTTTGCACACACATGCACACACACAGAAATAGTACCTGCCCATAAGATCAATGTTATTCATGAGCTCCTAGGAGTGCAATATATGCCTAGTTAAGAATAACTTCTTTGAATTTATCACTCTTTCTCCTTTCTCCTCCATGTAGATGGATGTTCCTACTCACTTGAAAGGAGGAACAGACAAGCTATACTTGTTATATTAGGATTAACAAACAACAGCACAGAAACCAACAAATAAAATTACACAGACAGCATGTAAGAAGTCCTGAACTAGAAGAAAGTCTTCAACAGCTACTGAAGTAGCCCAGTTCTACATTCAGCACAACGTACTTGCTCTTCACAAAGCACAACAAAATTTTGTACAACTGATACCCAAGTCAGGCTCATCTCTCTAAAAATTTTTAAACTTTCTGCCCTGGAACTTGGAGAATAATTTGCTGGCTGCTAAATCCATGAATGTTACAATCATTTTCTTAAACAAAGATTGAAACACACTTAAATTAAAATTTTCAGGGATAAGAAAACGAGATCCTGTTTGAAAGACAGGAAGTTGAGACATGGAGTTTTTCCCAAAGAGAGAATCTCATAGTGTATTAAAATACCTGACCCGGCAAAAGATAAGCAGTGGCAAGAAGAATATTTACTGTGTCTTGAGAACACAGAACAGGTCAATCCTGATTTCTGTTTGCACTGCAGTGAACCTTGAATCTCCTGGAGCAATTTGTTTACCTGTGTCTGCAAGCGACATTATTCAGTGTGTTTTATCTGGTAGGCCACATTTTACACTACCACAAATATCTTCACATAGTTTTTGTTCTATGCTTATTACACTGGAGAGGCAGTGTTTCTGCATCACAGGAACTTTAACTTACACTTGACAACTAGCAAATATAATCTGTACATCTCAATGCCATTGTAGAGTACATGATGTCTAATTGGACCAACACACAATGGATTTTACAATAGCTGAAGCTACAGATAGCTGAATAAGGAGCAGAAAATAAGCTCTCTTAGGATCTCCTTTGGTCCCTCATATGCAGCATCTTGGAGGTGTGTATCTGACAGCTGAGTACTCCCAGGTCTTCTCCATTAAGCATGCCCAGAAGAAGACAACCATGAAAACACTGCTATCCTTTTGAATCCACACTTTGCATTATTATCACTAGCCAAGACCACTCCAGTGTTCCAAGTTCATTTTAATGTTCCTGTGACTGCTCAAGTTATACAAAGACCTTTTAGGACAACTTGGGCACAATAAGAGCTTTCTAGTGCCTTTGCAGTTCACCTGAGAATAAGTCCTTCTCCATAAAGTCCATGCTGCATGCCAGTGCTGTGTTTGAATTTAAGGTAAAGTCTTCTCAGCTGCTGCATGGGAGGGAGTGACTTACAAACAGAAGAGTTTTAACAGTTTTCAAGGATGAAAACCACAATGGCATTTTTAAGATAAAAATTCTTTCTTCATAGAACTAAATGGGAAAAAAACATGACACGATTTTACAGCCCACTCAAGACTGAGTCATAACCATGGAGGAGTTAAAATTACCAATTTTTTACCCTACTCAAGGGAAAGAATGGTCCACAAATCATTTTCCCCATCAAACTATTTCTGCTGGGCAGGACAAGGCACATCTTTCTGGACTGCACAGCATATTGAAAAGAGGCAGCAGTCCTTATTCCAACAGCATTATTAAACAACAACAACAACAACAACAACAAACCTCAAGCAAGAAAACCTCCCCAGAAAACAGGGAAGCCATAATGTGAATATCTAAAACATGTTGTCTAGAAAACTTCTGGTAACTCTATTCTCAGAGTTAGGCAAAATCCAACTGGACAAGTCTTAAGCAACTCAGCTTTGAAAAGGAGCTGGCAGGAGGTGAGAAGCCTTTAGGACAAATATCAGCATAAGGATTATGTTTCCTCCTTGGTTTTATTGAAGTAATGAATAGACACTAGGGAGCAAGAACAATATATGGAGATAGGGGCCTACACTAAATAAATGAGGTAGTTTTATGGGACAAATACAAGAGAATGGGCTGAAAGTTAAATAGATTTTAGCAAAGACTGGCATAGACGTATAATAGAGGAGACCTACAGTGGCTGTGAATGTGTCATCCTCCCCTCGGTGGAGCAAGTAGGTCTAAAGAGAAAGGCTTTTTTCCAGTCAGTTTTTTGGTTTGGTTGTGGTGGTTTTGTTGTGGTTTTTTTCCCCAATAAATTTCCTGCTGGATGCCTGAATTGATAGTTATGAGATGACATCCCTCCACCCACAGCAGGAAATTGAGCACGTATTGATTGCACAAAATGACATTCATTACAAAGCTAGCAGAAATGACAAAAAAGCTCCTTCTGCCATTACAACCAAATACTGCCCACTGTGGCCTCCTAAGCTGCCAACACCCAGCAGATTGAGATTTAAAACCATTTTTAGCTAGTTTCTTATAAAGAGGTTAGTGCTAATTTACCCATTCATGCAGAAAGTCCAGCAGCCCAAATCAACACATTCACCACATGGATTCCTCAGGACTGGATATTTTGCTTATCTGCAACCCAAAGACGAACACCCATCAAGGAGGAAAAAAGAGCAAAAGAGTTACAGATGTTAGAGAGGTCCTTCAAATCTCCAATTAGAGACACTGGAAAAAGGAAACACCTACTTTTAAAAGCTCAAAAATTGAAGCAGAAAATAAATCAGTGAAAGTAAGATCAAATTAAAGCTGTTCTTCTAGAAGGGAAAAGTTGATTGCTCTGGGATACTCA
Organism: Sylvia borin; assembly: GCA_014839755.1. NCBI lineage: Eukaryota > Metazoa > Chordata > Aves > Passeriformes > Sylviidae > Sylvia > Sylvia borin. The sequence goes on along the minus strand of CM025993.1, from coordinate 50,009,490 downwards.
GACAATTGCTCAGAACTGAAGCTGCTCTTATTGTTTAATTTCTGTTTTCTTTCATTTGCTTTTGCAATATAAATTTCTTCACATTGGCATAGCAGCAAGCTGCCTCCCAAGGAGCTGGACAGAAAGTCAAATAGCTGGCAAAATTTTCCTTTTGATTGAATGACTTGCTTGAGGCATATTTTCAGGATTTGGATGAAAGCATGGGAAATTACTATTATAAGTATTTGACTTCTAAAAGCAGTGTAGTGGGGAAGACACTGCTATAGTACATATTGTGGAATATTTCAAAGCAACATGGCAGAACACTATTCTGTCATTACACATGAGAGTAACAACTTACATAAATACAAAACCAACTTTCAAGGATTTCTATGGTAGCAGACCAAGAAAAGCTACAATAATTTTGAACAATACCTGTGATTTTCTGTACTATTTGCCAGATTTCAAAAAATTAGACAGCTAATAATTTTCAGTAAGATTACCAAAGGATTTTATATTTTGGAGGTAAATGCCATACAATGTTTAGCACTTTGTGACATAGGTCTGTATTACATCAAAACAGGAGCTTGTAGTGTCATACTATAGTTATGTCATGATAAAAAAGACAGAGTCTTCATCTGGGCAAATATCTCCTCTGTTTGTCACTCTATATGCAGGTTTCAAAGTCTCCAGCTTGACTGTTCAGGGGTCAATAATCATCATACATGCTGGGTGTTTTCAGTCTTTTCTGGATATTGTGTTCCTGAACAGAAAGGTGAAATTCCTTACAAGTAAGATTGTTTTCCTGGCAACAGAGGATTTCTGATGGTACTTACATACAGCTTGTTTTCATTAGAACAACTGCAAGCAAGCTGTTTCAAACGAGAATTTTGAAGTCTCTGCCAAAAGCACATTACACTTTAACCCGGTTGGTAGCCATTGCCTAGTTGGATATGACCATTTCTCAGGAACTTATCAAACACACAGATAAACATTTGCTTGGTTATTTGTTCTTCTACTACCTTCTTTCCTGAGACTATTAAGAAAAACTCGGAACAACCTACAGTGTATTCCAACTTTGCCATATTTTGTTCAACAAATGTAATATTCCACCCAAATATCTTCAATTGAGTAAAGAGTCTTGGCTTACCTTTTTAATGTTGCTGCTCATGTATGCTATTTCTAATGCATCTCCATTTCTTCTGTATATGGAAAAGTCTTCCCTGCTGGCAGAAAAGCAATGTTCTTTTCCAAATCCAGTCCATGGTTACCTTCTTGACAAAGCCCCACATAAAGTCCTATGCCCTGGCTGGAGAAAGGCAGCAGAGCCAGAATATGCAACTCCTTCACCTCAGGTGGTTTGAATCCACTGCAGAGCAGCTTGCTGCAGGGACGTGAGGGAGATGAGAAATTCACTATTAGTGGATACATCCCAGGCGGAAGTAGCCATGACCAGCCAAAGACTTGGTGGCACCCACAAACCCCTTTACTACTCATGGTTTTTTTCTTCACTTGTCCCTGGCCCGTCTTGGACAAGTCCAGACCCGAAAAAATACTTGGTGATGGGGCTGTAAATTATTTATTTAGAAATTTTGGGGCTTATTCTCATCCACAAGAGATTTATGCAGTCTTTTCATCCTCATTTCCTACTGCTGACACTCTCTTCCCCTGAATTTGTCCCAGCAACCCTTCTCCCAGCAGGCCTCAAACAATGGTTCCTCTCCTGCACCTCCCCATCCCTCGGCTCCTTGCCCAGCATTCCAACCCTAGCCCTATCTCCAGCAGCACTGGGGCTGCCTGGACAAGATGGAAGCCCAGGCTACAGCTACCACCCTGGTTAACATACCATTGGTTAACATACCATTGTTAAAATTTCCCCAAGCCCAGCTTTACTAGGGGTCCACCAGAACATGGCACCTCTGCTCCTCCAAACCTTTGCTAGCCCTGTCTTACAGGCCACTGGTCTCTCCCGCATTTGGTCCAATGGATCCAAAAGTCAGTCTTTACTCTTCATTCTTTCCACCCTACTTCAAACTATCTCTACACCATCCCAGTACAAAACGCCTTTAGAAGGGCTGTAGTCATGCTATATGCCTTCTTAGCGCCTTTTTATAGCAGAAGGATGAATCTTTGATAGAATATAAAATAAAAATGTTGAGAGAGTTCACAGAAATAATAGTTTTTTTGGTAATTTTTGTTCCACAATGTCAGATTGTTAAGAAAATATGGTGGTCGGAACTCAGTTTACTCTGAGCTAGAGTATAAGAAAGGTATGGGGTGCAGCAGAAAGGATATTATCTTAGAGTTCAGGAATACTAAGATGCAATTTTTTCATAAAAAAATAAATACCCAGTAAATGCCATTGATGGAAAAATTGAAAAAAGTTGTGAATTGTTTTAATGAATGACAATGAATATGATTCCAGGTACAATGAACAGTTGAAAAAAATTAGGTAAAAAAATTTTGCTGGGGGCTAGAAAAAATGACATTAGCAAAAACATTCATGTTTACCAGCATACTGCAGTAAACTGGAACTATTTCATAGTTCTGCACTTGAAATGTTGGAAATTTGAACAGTATTGGGTAAAAAAGCACTGCATTTTCGTAGTGTGGCGAGAGAGAAGTGTTACCTAGGAAGACATAGTTAGAAAATAAAATCAGGCTGATTAAAGAACTTGGAGTGTGTTTTTCTCATGTGTTATTGGCTGTAATTATGCATTATGAAAAACATGGTCTGACCAAAGTTGGTCTGACCAGAAGTTAGATTGACAACAAACTCTCTTTGAAATAACTACAGAAAAAGGAAGCAAGCACAGTTTACTCCGCTGTCTTTTGCTGGAGCTCGTCAGCTGTTGCAAGATAAAAGGTGCTATTTATGGTTTGCCCATCTTTTCCAGTGTTGGCTGAGAACTGGTTTGTCAGTTTTTTCCCCCGCCAATCCTCTTTTAAACCAATCGTCCACAGCACGGTTTTTGTGCACTCCAAATTCCTCACAGCCCAGTATAAATTTTGGTTCTTTCCATAAGAAAGCAAGAGCTTGCAGCTTTGAATTTATGAAAAGAAAGCTTCTGTTTTCATACGGCATAATTTATTACTTCCTTGCTCTGCATAGAATAGTAGGCATTGCATGCATGCAGGTAAGAGTGCACATAGTTCCATCAGCCAGAAGAAATGAAATTCTCAATACTTTATCACCTAATTTAGTTTATCTGTTTGTTATACGAGAAGGCAAATTCAGTGATTAGATGGGGCAGATTTTCTGTATCCTTTAAATAGGGAAGATTTACTCTGTCCTCTAAATGTTCTTTGCTCATCCAATATATGTATTGAACTATTAAAAAAAAAAAAAAAAAAAAAAAAAAAAACAGTGTCTTACTAAATGGCAAGGTTTATTTTGAGAATTCAATTAATATGTAATACCTTGGAAGATGAACAGCTATTGTAAACACATAATAAAGGCCCAAGCATCACAGCTCTTCTGTTCCTGTATTTGTGTTTTACAAGAAAAGACACACAGCACTACACTGCATAACTTCCATAAAAGGTGTTTAAAAAATTTGAAATTTAAATTTAAAAAAAGCAATGCCTCAACGAATTAGCATTTCAGACTGACATATGTGTTCATGACTACAAGAATTCAAAACAGTGGTCCAGAAAGACCCACAACATGAAGTTCTCTTGATCCCCTTCAGCTGTGCTTTGAACTATGCACAATTCCTTTTTTACCCTACTGCCTCCGCCTGAGCTCCATAAGGCAGGCCACTAATTTTCTCTAATCAGTGGTGTGAGTGTTCATAAGCCCTGTTAGCTCATTTACAACAGTGGACACTGATACAACAGGACATGCACCTATTTGTTTTACTTAGATCCCTGGGCAGCTGCAGTTACCAAGAGATCTTGTCTGAGTTTGAAAACAGCAAAGCTCTTGATTGCAAAATGATTTCTTCCCTGCTGCTGCCACCCTCCTCATACTCGCTTCTAATCAATACACCATTCTGACTCATAACCACATCTTCCTCAGGAGGCTTTGAATCAACTAAGTACAATTGCAAGCTCAAAGAAAATGCTGGCATTTATTTTTATGTTGCAGACTAACTTTACATAACCCCCTCTCTCAGAATTCACAAAAAAGTGGAATCTTTTATTGAAAGGCCCTATAAAACTGAGGTAAAGTACAAAACTAGAAAGGTAGTGTAGAAACGACAGAGGATGAAACTCATTGTATATCACACCAAAAAAGAACACATGGGAATCGGTTTAAACATGACAGAAGTGAGCTGCCTAGCAGCAAGGAATTTAATGCTAAAATCTATGCTAAGTAATGTATCCCATGACATTTTACAGTTCACAGTTACAGAACAAATCAGTTCCTTTTCACTGTAACTGCTCCAAAATCAAATTTATAATACTTATATACAAACAGAATGAAATAGCCAAAAAGGTGTTCCTAGTCTGACCGAGACTTGACCAAGCAGAAGCACCTAATAATTTTTTTGCAATCAGTGTCATGAATTATCTTTCAGCTTTGTCACTAAACCTTTGAATTTGATATGTACTAGCATCATTTAAATACATAACAGGCTTTTGCCTATCCATACAAAGAAATTTGTGTATAAGGCTCTAACATGTTGTCTCCCACCTTCCAATGGGAATGAGCCGGGGGGCAGCAAAACTTACTGCTAATGCTTAAGCTTCCTGGAACAGGCTGACTACAAGCATAGCTAGGATAATTCCTTCCCTCCTTCAACCACACATAATACAGTCTTTATTCAGCAAAGTCATTTCACACCGTGCCAAAGGTCAGCTTTTGCTGTATTAATAGCTGCTCTGGGAGGATCAGTGTTGTGCTATCCTACATTTTTTCCAGGGCCTGGAGATGCAATTTCCTACAATCTGCAGGCAATTTCCCACCAATTTTCTTGGGGAGCTAATAGGCTGTGACAGGAGATGGAGCTAGCTAGCAGCAGGCGGCTTCAGAAAAGACAAATTGCATCTCTGCCACCTAACTGGGCAATCTAGAAAGACAGAGTTTATAGCTTTGTAGTGTTATTGGGCCCCATGCTAACAGCAAATCGCTCAAGCTGCTATCTGAATTTCATATTCTTTTCCTTCAGAATTGTAATCACCACATACCACTTTGTTGCACTTTTTCGATGAATGATAGACACAGATCATGTGTGATTATTGTTTTAACTGCTTTTTAACTAGACAAACCCTGTTAAATGCTATACACATCAGAAACAGGGAAATATACAGTGTCTCTGTCAAACAATGATATTTTGATTATTTTAATACTTGTTAAAGTACAAAGCAGATACCTATGGAAAGAGATTAATTTGTAAGTTAAATTCAAATGAAACAGATGGAGTAAACTATGGGAACATTACAACTGTGAGCACACCTACTGTGGTAAGAAAGTCTCACTGATATACAGTACAAAATGAAAGCAATAAACCCTCCTCCCCTTAAATATGACTGGTAATTTCTCCCTCTACTATAGTAGATTTTGAAATCTAAGAAGTTAATCTGAACAGTTGAATCAGTTCAAAACCATCCATGTAACCATTTACCTTGCAGATTTAAAATTAGTATGACTAGTAAAGCTCTAAGAATGTATTATTATATCCACTTTGATGGAAATTAAACTGATTTAAAGTGGCTCACCTCACCTAAGATTACAAAAAATTTAATAACTAAAGAAAATGATTCAAAGGCACATAGCACTAGCAACTATTGCAAGTGGTATCTGTCGCTGTACTTCCCCTTACTGTTATAGCTAACCCAGGGGATAAATACTGTAAACATATTCTATTACAGAACCCTGTATATCTGTATGTTTTCTTCAAAATATAGAAGAAAGTTTCTGAAGGCATGGAGGTTATTAAAAACAATAGTAATGAAATTATTATAATTAGCAAAATTTGCAAGGTTAATATTTTTCCCCTTCCCCCTTGCCCAAGAATAAATTAGATAGAGTAAAAACAATCCCATCTAAATTATTGCTGTCCACTGGGAGACAAAATTAGTACTGAGATGTATAAAATTTCACTATAATTCAACCCTAAGGATTTTTTTTTAATTACTTAAGTAATGAAAAAATGTAAAATTACAGTGAACAAAGTGTGGAAATAGTCTAACATGCATTTTGAAACTCTCACATTTAAACCACTTGTCATTAATATCCCCATTTCATATTTGTGGTTTTTAATAAGTTACAGCTAGATAAAATACTGAAGAACCAGGAAGAATTATAAATAGAATACCAGGTCAATAACTTGTACTCAACAAAGAAGAGTCTCTACATAAACAAATAAAAAAAGCTACGAAAACCATTCAAAATTCAGAAGTATTTCCTTAAACAGATTCACTGATAAAAATACAAGAGTATCGGGGCTTGAAAATCTTGAAATTGACAAATTAAAATCAATTATTTATCTATACAAGTCTATAAACTTCTTGAAGCACACATTCAAAAATTCAATTATATCATATATTTGTGAATATTCACTCAACTGCTGTCAGAAATACACATCTCACATAATTAACAATCAGAAAGACAGAGAAAAATAAGAAGCATAATGTATGTATAACTCATTAAAACATCTCTAGAGATCTAATGTATATTCAGGAGGAACCACAAAGGAGCATGGAAGTAAACTGATTTCTGTATGAAAAAGGAAACTTATTCCAGTAAGTAAATTTAAGGTGGCCACAAAAGTTGAATCACTCCAAAGTTTTGTTGCATGCATGGCATGCTAAGCAAATACCACGCTGACATTAAGGACATTTACATACTTAACAGCAGTGTTTGGCTCATTTATCAACAATTAGAAAACATTTTGAATTTGCAAAGCCATAAATTTATATTTATTTGAAATCTAATTAAAAAAAAATCATGTCTAACTGAAAAAAAAAAAAACAAAAAACCCAAAAACAACAACAACAAAAAAAAAAAAACAACCAGTAGCTGACTATTTTTTGAGAATAAGGGACATCTTCATTGGTCTGCTAAATTTTCTGCTACAGCAAACCACAAAATAAAAGTTATTAGCTTATCATAATTGCAGCCAGTTTTTAAAGTAAAGGGGTAATCCACTGTATATTGCTGAAGGATGTGTGACTAAGACTGTGAAATGAGCAGATGGATTTTATTTTAAACAAATTAGGCTCACTACCAGGAAAGTAACAAGGATTTCTCAGTTTCCAGCTACTATGGGTTAACTTTCATTTATGACCCCTTCATTCTGCTTGTTAACTTCTTTAAACTGCCATTAAAATCAGTGCTCAAAGGAAAAACAGCACTTATTGTTTGCAGTTACAGGCTATCATCTCCATTTTCTATGTTAATGACAGAGTATACAAAAGGGATAAATGATAACAGTATGTTTGATTACTTAGTCTCCAGACTATGTGTTATCTTCACCTGAAACTCATTTTTGTCAGAAAACAGACAGAAACAGGGTTTGAGAGATAGCTCTGTGCTGTGAACATAGTAAAGGCAATCGTTGCCTAGCTGTACACAATAGAAAGGTCTAGTGTTCCTTGCAGCATCTCTTCTATGAATCAACATACCTTTAAAATTATGGGCAAAATCATGTGAAATTACAGGACAGGAAAAATCTCATAATTTTAAGTTTTACCTCAGAAGACACCAAAGAATTTTTCTAGGAAGAGCCAACTATGCCATACCAGGAATTCCGTAAACAATAAAAGCATGGTTATAGAATAATGCAGCTATCTTATGTGTGCTTGCTTTAGTAAGGGAAATCATTACAACAGACACTGCCCAATATAATTATGCAGGTATCCACTAAAATATTCAATCAGATTTTCCTGTATTCTATATATCATTAACTTAGCATTCTTACTAATGCATAGTAGAGCATAGAGCCAGAAAGGACACAGGCTACTGTTTAGCTTCTCAGAGTGAACTGTGAGACCCAGATCTAAGAAACATGGAGGAAAAAACCCAAAACAACCCAAATCCCACAAAAAACCCTGCTGAGATTCAAAAATGATAACTAGCATTTGCCCCACAACACAAAGTTTTTCATATTCAGTTTTCTGAGCAGCACTTTAGCCTCAAGGAAATAGAAATCCAGGTCTCTCAAGAATTAATGTATCACAGAAGCAGTAGATTCTTTGCTTTGAGTTACAGCATCTTCTACATTCCGCCCTTTAAAGACTATTTTTCATTTTTTTGATTTCCCTTCACGTTTTCTTGTCGTATTTAATTTATACTTTTTAAAGTGATGTCAGAAGAACAAAAGAAATAAATCAACAGAAAATACTAAAAAACTGAATCAAAAAAACCCCAAGCCCACCCGTGTGCTTAAAATGTGTGCAAAACACACTTTTTGCTGATTTAGAAAATGCTTCAGTGAGTGTTTGAGCTCTCCTATATAACTGAGCAAAAATTCTGGGTAAATTTCTCAGAAATGTCAGTAAGATAGACCCATAGGGCAGATTTTTCAAGCACCCAGTTGTTACATGTCTGGTTTCCCTAGCAAAATCTACCACACTGCACTAAGCACTTAAGTTGCAATGGGACATTTGGGAGCATGCTGCTGAAAATGGACTTATCAATTGCTTTGAAGCAGATCTTGTGCTACAGAAATAAAAAGTAATGGTAAATTTTTAGAATTGGCTATGATTTAACTCTCTTTCCTCTTAGGATGAGTTGATTAGATGTTTACGGATATCAAAGAAATGTCCACTTGGAGTTCAAACACACAACTCAAGTGTCCTTGAATAACTATGGAGAAACATTTGAACAATTTTACAGAGAAACAGAAGTCAGTGAAATTGCACACTGAAATCTCATTCTAGGTGAATTGCGTAGATCGCCCATTAGATTACACCTAAAATGTATGTGTTTCTGTGTTCTCATTTTCCCTTGTCCTGCAGTATGACTAGGTGGCCAATGGCATCCTGCTTTGTGTCAGCAATAGTGTGGTCAGCAGGACTAGGATTTTCCCTGTCCTTGTCACCAGAAAGGATGCACCTCAAATCCTGTGTTCAGTTTCAGACCACACATGACAAGGACATTGAGGTGTGTTCAGAGAGGGCAAAGGAGCTGGTGGGAAGGGTCTGGAGCACACAAGTATTTTAAAGAGTGGCTGAGGAGCTGGGTTTGTTTAGCCTGAAAAAAAGGCTCAGGGGAGACTTCATCACTCTACAACTCCTTGAAAGCTGTAGCAAGTTGGGTGTCACTTGGCCTCTCCTCTCAGCCACAGGACAAGAGGACACAGCTTCAAGCTGAGCCAGGGGAGGTTCAGGTTGGACCTCAGGAAGAATTTTCTCATGGATAAAGTTGTAAAGCATTGGAGCAGGCTGCTCAGGGAGGTGGTAGAGTAACCCATCTCACAGGTGTTCAAGAAATAACTGGATGCAGCACATAATGCTGCGGTTTAGCTTACATGTGATGTTCAGTCAAAGTTGGACTAGATGATCTTGGAGGGCTTTTCTAACTGAAGTAATCCTGTCCATGAAGGAATTTCCTGTCATGAACTCTTTTGCATTCTGGTGTTTGTCAGGTTCAACTCAGAGTTGCTTCACCTTCACCATTATTTAATAAAGTGTGTCTGTCTGGCAGGACAGAATGAATTGACTGGAGTCTTACATTGACCTACATTCTCAAATTCTTTCTGTGTACTTGTGGTAGAAGAAAAAACAAAACCCTTCAAGGAGACAGCAGAGTTGGAGTCAGTCCAGATTATCCAGTGATTTAAGGGGTAAACACTTTATCAGTAGTGCGAAATCAGAAGTCAGTACTCCCCCTTACCCAAAACTTCAAAATCCACCTTTCTTCATTAACAGAATGGTGGAATTTCCCCATCAACTCAAAATTGCACCAATACAATAGAAAATATGAAATACCATTCTAACTAGACTACATAATCCCATGGGCACCAAAATGGGCCAGTCATTCCACAAAATTACAAACAAAAAAACCTATCAAGAATTAAACACCAAAACCAAAAATCAGTTTGTCAATCTGAGTTAAAGTTACTTGAGTAACTTGGAAGCTTCTGAAATTGTACTTGTATCACCAATGCAAAAATCTGACCCAAAAATTATGGTCAATCACTCATACACAGAAGTATGTATGAGACTAATGACAGATTCTACCTTGATGTTTATATTAAAAATAAGTTGTTATAACAGTCTATGAAAATCATAGAGCATTTAGTACTCCCTCTTTCCTTTATAGAAACAAAAGCCTCATCAACTAATGTAGATGAAACTTCTCTCTCAGGTACCGGTGTCTTGTGGACTAACATGGAGAACTATTGTTGCTTGGAATTATAATAAAAAAGAAAGTCTGACACACTGACAAATACATTGTGTGGAATGATATCATGACTTTCTGCACAATCATTTTATGAAGGGTTATGCCAAATGCACATATACAAAATATACATATTAAAGCTGGCAAAGGATTTTGTTCAGTTGAACTGGTATTACAATGAATCCCCTCTTCATCAGTTATTGTTTACACTGACATCCAAAATGTCTTTTGTAAGGACCCCCTGCTTCTATCTAGCACTAGCATTTGCCAGAGTGGCATTCAGACATCTCTGAATACTGAAGGCCACCCAGCACACAAAGACTATCCCAAAAAGGGGCTAACCAAAGGAATCTTTTAGGACTGCAATTAAATTGACACCCTCCACCCACCCCCTCCCCCAAAAAATTAATTACCTACACAATAGTTACTGGTGCACTTCTTTCTCCCATATGGTTTTCCCAGTGCCTTTTCTGTTCCTGCTCTTCTTGGTTGGTCTGTTTTTTTTCATTCAATAAGCAATTATTTCCACCCACTACTTTACACAGGGCTACAAGAACTTACAAAAGTTTTAAGCTTTGCAAGTTTTACATCTTTTAGGGAATTGCATAGACAAACATGCTAGGAGTTCAGCAAATCTATCTTTTCATTAAAAATTACATCTGCAAGCAGAATATGCTTTACTGTCTCACAAATGGAAACTCCGAATGTTTTAATAACATTAAGTGAAATCTGAAACAACAAATGGAGTCAACTACTCATCCACAAGTATGGATGATGCATCCAGAAGTTTTCAGATGCATCCACTAATTTTTAAACCCAAGGCATAAACTAGATATAATGGGGGGAAAAGAATTAATTTCTTAATTGCAATTAAGAGATATATGATACAATTATGATTAAATTCATTCGCATGCATAAATTTCTGATTCCATAACTGCTCTAACACCCTGTGTATTCTAGAAGCCAAGAAAACAAGGTATTTTAAGATTTTCCTGATGATTTTGAGCCTTGTGATCTTACCAGCAAGCACTATGTCACAACATATACTAGACCACTTACACTTGTGGGTTTTTTTGGTTTTTTATTTATATGGATAGGTAAGAATATTTGTATTCTTGGTTCCTCTGATACTGACTTCAGAGAACAGCAAAAGGATACCTATAAAGTATAAGCCAAGGTGATAGCAGTTTGGCAAAAATCCCAAAGGTTCTACCTAAAACAAATTTGCCAGTGTTGCTAAAATCAGTGATCACTGCCAGAGCCAGATGTTCAGAAAAATTTCAATATGAAATGTGTAAAAATCAAGTAATCTCATACATACTCATTTTAAATCTTTCCTTTTTAAAAATGGCATAGCACTTCCCAGTATTTCAGTGTAGCAAGTATAGTTAGTTCTTTGCAAAGTCTGATGATTCTGCTTTTTTGCCCCACTATGTCTGAAAGCAACATGACCAGCATCTAAACTAGTCTGTCATTTTCATACAGATATAAATTAAGAACTAGGCAATCAAAAATGATGTACATGAATACATATATGTAGAATGCTAATTTTAAATGTCTAGGAGACCAGATTATCCTGAATGGTAACATTTTACATTCCACATGTAATGTGAATATGCTAAGGCTATTACACTTCTAGATGCTATAAAATGGTTTCAGTAGAATGGTCATGTAAATTGAAAAGAAAACCTGTGTCTCTTCAGACTAGAAACTTAGATAAAATTTGCCCCCAGATGAAAAATTCCTTGTCCTATCAATGCATTTGTCAGTCAAGCATGTTTCTTCCTAGCTACGTGTCTTTGAAAGAGCAGGGAGATAGGCCATTGTCAAATGCTAGCAAAATAAGAAAGCACCTCTTCTTCTGTCTGTCAGTTTCTGTAATCTAAATTAGTTGTTCAAAGAAATCCTTCTGTTCATCTGTACTCTCCATTAGCAACAGAAATTCTAACCAAATTACAGAAGGTAGGAAATGTATGGCTCTCATTAGTGCAACAGCAAAGTTTGTTGTCCAGCACACAATGGTAGAACACATTAGACTGAAAAAATACTAGTTAAATAAAGTGAACACATTCTCTCCTCATCCATTGCTCTTGAGTACACCAAGAAAACTTGAAGATGCATAGCTTTGGTAACTGGCTGCTTATCATGGCTCTTCACGGATGTCCCACAGTGATGTGACAATGGAAAGGACTCAAAGATTGCTCAGCATGAATACATAGAACGTACAGGCCTGTGAAACATGGGACACTCAGGAAAATTAATTCTAATTTGTAGAGTGGATTAGTTAAAAATCAAAATATTCCTTTGTCAATATTCTCACAAGAAATTAAGAAGCAAGTTTAACTCAGTTTAGATTAATTCACTTCACTTGCAACTCTGCAAGTATTTAATATCTTTAAGCAATCCCCTGTAAAACTCACACTTTTGGTAATTTAGTAAAATTTACCTGAGTATCTAAGTATAGACAAGACTTTTAAAAGGAAATGGTCATTAACTACCACTTCTCTGTAAAACATGAATGATGCAACTTATCTAGCTTATCTAATCACAGACATCCTCACAAAACGAATAAAGGCTCTGATGTACTTAGTTGAAATGCAGTCTCACACGAATTCTGTTCAGCTGGGGGAAGAAAGGACAGGCAAGTCACCTCCTCTTCTAGAGAAATGACCAAATGAGTTATATCAGGCACGTATTACTGTATCTGCCAAAGAACATATGCATGGGACATCAGAATAAACTTAAACTGCACAGCTTTATGAAATGTTCAATTTTTATATTTACACTATAATTAGTACAAAACTGCCTTTAAGTTTCTGTAGAACAAGACAATATCTACTGGACTTTATACCCTAGTATGTCAAATCAACTACTTTGAAGTATGATAAAGGAATCTAAGAATAGTTATAAAGAATAAGACACCATTTTCAAACTATACATAGTGTTTGCTTTTACTCCTAAAAAGGTACTTATATCCCCAAAAGGTTTTTAATTTTAAATAAGCAGGGCAAGCAGGAAGGGGGCGAGGGGGAAGACTGGTTGTTGGTACTAAAGCCTTTACTGTAGTAAACTAAATATATTTACAATTTATACAAATGTTTGACCTTCAACAAAAATACAAAAACATATCACAAGATGCAAAACCAGGAAACAAGTTCATCTGAGACACTGCTGCTCTACACAGGACAGAATGCAACTTGAACTGCAAGGAACAGAAAGGTGTTTATCCCCCATATTCAGGCAATGAAAAAAATTTGCATGAGGTCACAAAAAGAAAAAAATTAAAGGCTCCAAACATTCTTCAGTAGACTTGGCTTTTAAAAAGTATGCCAAAAACCTAGGCTACATCTGTCCATCTTGCCTCTGTGTTCCGTCTGGTCCACGTAGCCAACACTTTGTTGCTGCATGTTGCCTTCTATTTTGAAAAATCGGAGTAGTTGCATGGCAAGGTCTGGAACCTCAACACTTTTTTTTCCTTTCAAAAATGCAAAACCTTTCCGCTTCTACAAACAATTTTGGCCCAGTTCAACCTCTAAAAGAATATCCCCATCATATTTTTCAGTAGATAACTTCATAGACTGTAGCCTTTTTGTCTCCAGAGCCAGTGACTATGTATTTATCATCCACAGAGATGTCACAGCTAAGCACTGATGAAGATTCTTTGGACTAGAAGAAAAATAGAAATACATTACATTATTAAAAAGAAGTCTATTTACCCTCATTTCATCATCTCATTTTAGGTAGATCACAAATGTGGAGATATCTGAATCCACTCTTGGAACTCTGCATGCTTTATTTTTTTTTCATTAAAAGCAATATCATCCTCACCTGGAAGATACTGGCTCCATAAGGAGTTCTCCATGCATTAAGAAGGTTATCTTTCCCAGTACTCACAAACCATTTACCTAGAATATAAACCAGAAGGATTATAGAAACATGAAAGAGACATCTGACCAATTTTGGGTTTTCAATTCACATAAATGAAATCTGTTAACTAATTCCCTTATTAAAGCTCTTACTACTAATCAACACAGTACTTTTGCATACAATCAGTGTGGATGCTCAGCACATTAGCTGTGTGTTACATGCTAGGAAATCCCTAAACTCCTCAAACAGAAATAGCTTTTTACACATGAATCAATTCTCACAGCAGCCTCTAGACAAACAGATGGTTGTTCGTAGATAAGTGCATTTGAATTCATAAAGCAGAGATGTTTTTGCATTACTTAAGAAACTGAGATGTAATAACTAATGACTACGAAACAACTAATTAGCAAAACATGAATTAAGAGCCCTGACCTCCAGCTCTATTTCAGAGTAACTTACCACAGTAAGCAAACTTGAGTGACAATACACAGCTCTCATGAAGGTGCAGTTGATACTTGTCTGGTTTATTTACATGTAGCACTTCGACATTGCTGCTCTCCATTCCCACAGCTAGCCATTCACCAGTAGGACAATAACCAAGGGAAAATATCTGAAAATTAAGCCACATTTATACCTTTTAGGTTTTTTTTCCTATAGACAATTTTTTTTGCAGTTAAAATTGTTTGATAGAGGGAGACAGAGAGAGAGAAGGGCAAATTCACATAGTTCAATAGCAAAAGTGCATTTCAAAATTCAAGTAATTAAATAACCCCTGTTTTCACATAATAACTTCAAAAAATAGGAAAAAAGTAGTGTCAGGCTGTTAATTTTCTTCTGTAATCTAAGCACATAAGAAAAATTCATAATATTGTGTTGAGAGCAGCCAAAAGGAAGAGAGGGAACAATCTGCCAGTTCTGCTGGGCTCAGTCTTACCTTTGATCCTAAGGGTTTCCTTCCCACCCCACACATTGCCACAGGCTGTAGGAAAATCCAGTTACCTGTGATGTGAAGTCATGCTGTTGTAGCTGTCTCCCTTCTCTCAAGTCCCAGGATCTGACAGTGTTATCCAAACCTCCTGTCCAGAGCTTGGTACCATCATTAGAAATGTCAATACAGCTGGCTCCATCTGTGTGGCCCTGGAATTGCCTGATAAAACAAACCAGATTGAATAATGATTTCCTGCCGGAGCTCAAGGTAAACACTGTTGTGGTGTTAGTTTTGGACTCTGTACATGTGTCATCTGTTCTGTGTCTGACGATGAGGAATAATCAGCCCCTCCCTCTCACTGAGCATTAAATACCAGTATTACAAAAACATTTTCCAAATGCTAGAGAAATGAACTGCATCATGGCTAGATGAATAAAGTCAAATATTTCCTATCAGATTTTGAAAAAAGAAAACAAAACAACAAAAACAACAAAAACCCAAACCCACTTGTGAGAATATTAAAGCACAGTAACTACAGTTAAAACCACTAAGCATAACTCAGATTAAATCAAAGCAGCCAGAGAACAAAACCTCTAATTTCAGAAAACAGCTTCTGTATTTTTCTTTGGCTGCAAGTCAAGAAGATAAATAACAAGCAGATATACTAATAGAAAGGGATCCAGATAGAGATCCAGATAGTTAAACACGAGCATTGCTGAGTCACAAAGTTGCATTCTCTGTGGCAGGAGATTAGAAAAATCTAAACGGTGCAGTTTGTTTTATAACCTTCTCATTAGCAACTCGCAGCTTTCAGCAACCAGAAGGTCATCTTAAGTTTTTCTTAATCCTTCGGCAAAAGCATTCTGAGGCTCCTGCGTTTTTCATCGGCAAAGCTTTAGCAAAGTCCTATGCCTCAGTGTGAACGATGGAGGGCGGGTGGGGAAAAGACAATCAGCTTGGGAACGAAGGGTATGAATCACCACAAGCTGCCACAGAAAGGTCACACGGCATGTTTTGTTTAGTAGCTCTGGCCTCAAAATTCCATGTGTTATCAACAGCAAAATCAGTGTGCAAGTGGTGGGAACACATACAGCAAACATTTAAACAGCAAGACATTCATAGATGTGTATAGATGTTGCCAAGTGCACCTTTACAGGGACTAAGCAAGCACATGACAAAGACAAAACTTTATATAATTTAAATTGTATTTGTTGACCCAAAGGTTCAACAGAAAGTAAAATTTGCATGCACAATTAACATGACTCTCTGCATGTAATTTTCAGCTAATTATGGATACACAAGAAGTTTAATGGAAACACAGCAGACTAAGCATATTCTTTAGTTTTTGGGTTCAGAATTTTCAAGGTATCATAGCTCAGATCCAAATTAGACTCTCTCTTCTGAAAATATTGTAAGCCACTACTACTTCGGTAAACATAAACTAAATTTATCTTATAGTAAAGCCCCTGTGCTTTCCTAAAGAACTGAGAGGATCCATGCTTTCAAACACTTTTGTAAAATAATCTTATGACTTACAATCACAACATCAGAACTGAAAATACTTAACAAGGTTTAAGACAAAGGAAAAGAACAAACCTCAAAGTGTTCCCTAAAAGTCATGTTCAGTCCACATCAGTAACAAGCCAGCAAGAATGCTGCTTGTAGAAACCTGCAGACCAATCCCAAATAACAGAGACCCGCAGGAGCTTTTACATTGATTAAAGCACGTTATGGACCAACCCTGAAAGCTCATCTTCCAAGACTAGGCTGAAGCTACCAAAACTAATTTCTGCCCAACTTGGGTGTAAACCACTCCTTTGAGTAAGAGACACTATTTACTTTGCTGTCATAAACTCTATTCAGGCAGATAAATATTTATGCAGCTGTCCAAAGAGTAATTTCCATTAAAATTTTCTGTAAACAAGACTCACCTGACCAATGTCTGATTGTGCAGATCCCACACTGCAATGTTCCCATCACTGCAGCAGGAAAAGCACACCTTGGAATCAGGGCTGATAGCTAGGGCATAGCAGGCAGGTGCTGAGGATGTCAGCTCTGCTTTTATACGAGGAGTTGGAGCTGCCAGGTCCCATATGGATAATGTGCTGGCTTCCCCGCCAACTATGAGGGTGCATCCATCAGGCAGCAGTTTGCAGGAGCGGATGTAGTTATCTCTGTTCTGTACAACACAAATAACCTCAGTTACATGCCTGCCAGTAATGACCACTAATACAATTCTGACTGCATGAAAGTTTCTAACAGTTTGATACTTTTTCCATTACCAAAGTACTGAAGACGAACCAGCAGATCATAAAAGGCTGGAAACACCTACTCCTCATCCCTAATTAGAAACTGTAGCTGCAGAAATTAAAACTGCAGACTCCTGTTGCCACAGTCTACTCTGTTTCAAACGTGACAAATGGCAGGTTTTCTATCTCATTACGTGAACAGAGCCAAAGTAAGCTTGCTTTTCTGCAAATGTACTCCATCAGTGAAGGTCACCAACAACAGAAATATTAAAGCAAATGACCTTTCATTTGGCATTTAACAGCCCTATATGAAAATGTTGTTCTAGTTTCACGCCCTTCAGATTTTTGAATTTTTCTTTCAAATACTATTTTGCATTCACAGTAATAAAGTTGAAAGATTAAGGATTCCTGTGTTGGTCCTTATTTATGTTGGTCCTTTGTTGTTCAGTGTGATTCTTATTGTACACATTGATCTCTCACTTGTGATACTATTGTTGATTTGAGAGGTACTGAGGGGGAGTTAGTGATGGAAGACATTTTTACCTTTCCTTATTCCTAAGGTTGTAACCTTGCTTGACCAGCAATAGTTTTTTACAAAGTTGATGATTAAGATCTGTAACTTAAGACATAGAAAAAAACACTGCAAGAATTAGTTAACAGCATTCCTACTATGACTTTTTCTAAATTTGCAACAAAGAAGCAGAAAGTAGGGCAGTGAAAATGTTGACTTAACAGTCACTACTGCTCCATAACTAAAATGAAGGCACTGTATCCAGACTGATACCTGCCACAGAACAGAATACCTATTCAACTTCACTATTACTACTAGACAGTTACAAAATGATAGCAGTAAAGAAAAGAGAAAGGGTGGAAAACCCAAAACCTCCTACCACATTTAATTGGATCAACACTGAAGCTAGAGTTTTCATTTACAATAGATACTGCTTGTGCTTGACAACATTAGGTCTTCTCAGTTAACACTGCACAAAACTCTGTGCTGCTTCTAGTGAGAAGTATCTCTTATTGAGCCATTACCTTTCCTGAGTTAGCTTTTCAGCTACCTTTACTATTGCACCCAGTCCCTTTTGTACCCTGCACATGTGAAAATAACCAGCCTACGTATTTAACTAGTGGATCATGAACAAAAATCATTGCAAAACTTAAAGTAACCTTTGGTACTGTGTCGCATTATTTCAGTATGTGGCTGCTATAATCTTACAAAAATGAGGCTTTTGCTCCTTGTTGGAGTGAAAGACCAAGGAAGGTTCTCTGCAGCCCTGCAGAAAACAAGCTACATTCCCTTTTAAACTCATGCCCCAAAATCATCAGTATAACTAGAAAGGGGAAAAAAAAAATCACATTTTATTCAAAACACGATGTACACGTTCTGTCCAGAAATCTGATCTAATCTGTTATTTGACCCTTAGTGATAATTAGCATTAAACAAGCCAGCACTATTCTCTGTAACACCGCTATGTATGAAAAAAAAAAAAAAAATAAAGGACACCAGGAAACAGATCTACCTGCTATTTCCTCCTAATATGAGCAAAATCTAAACAGTGACAGCTTTTTTTTTTGTTTTTTTCCCTCGAGTCTTCAAGGAGAAGCTACCCTTGTGCATAAATTCTTGTTCACCTACCAGGCAGTCCAGCTGAGAGACAGGACTCTTGTTGCCAGGCTGACTAATGTCCCAGACCTTGACACAGCCCTTCCCACCCGTGTACACATGTCTCGTGGGGTTGCTGATGGTAACTGCACACACAACTTCCCCGTGGTTCAGCGTGTTGATCTGACGGGCATGGCGAGGGATTCCTGGACCAATGAGGGCATCAGGAGGGAAAGGAACTGGCTGCATCTGACCATCTGCAGTAACATGAAAGGAGTAGGCTCTTTTGGGGAAGAGAAAGAGAGAAAACAATTTTAAAAATCAGCCATTACACAACTGCAATGCAAGAAAAACACAGTATTTTTAGTTTTACTTCTTTGCCGATCATCTCACAAAAACCAGGGCTACAGTGCCAAGTAATACAGGCATATGAAACCTCAGAAGGATGGAATGATTCCCAATAGAAATTTTCAGTATGCCTCAGCTGAAGTATTTGTGTAATGAGGAAGCAAGTTAAATTCCACACTTAACTCTACAGACCGAGGTCATGGCTGCTGTCCCTCAGCCACTTAGATAATCAAAAGACCTTTCAGCCCCTGGTTTCTAGGTAGCAGATCCAAGTCTTATTACCACAAGTCCTACAGCAGCAGTCCCTCACCAGGCACTATTCCCATCCTTCCATGAGGCTTGCACCTGTTGCCTTGCAGTACCACAAGCCAAAGTTTTGCTTGACTCCTGCATCTCATCTTTAACATCACCACTGGCTCATATACTCCTCCTAGCTGTAAGTAGTGCTTTAAACAGAAAATAGAAACACCAAGTGGTTGCACACAGATTTCATCAGAAAGCTGATATCATCTTCTCATAATTATGTTTTCTTGAGTAAGTTCATTGAAGAACCTTAAAGGGTCAGTTTTCCAGGTACTTTTGGCACTTCAGAAATACCTTTTATTTGTATTCATTGCATGATATCAAGTTTATTGAAACTGAGGGTTGAGGAAGTGACATCCTAGCACTGAATAAAAAGTCTCTTTAGGGAAAGTACATGAAATTACTTTTTCATGGTCACTGAAAAGTTTAAATCCAGCTCTACTCAAGGACAAGGCCACAAACGCCAACTGAAAAAGGTTTCAGGTGCAAGGGGGGTTGCTTGTTTATTTTAACTAGTAATGAAAATACTACTGTAAAAGGCTGGTTTTGTTATACTAGTGAGCTCCTTTTCTGCTATTTCTGTTGTAAGTGGACCCATAGCTCATGCTTTTGCTACTGCTGTTACATCAATAGGATAAAAAATGGTGAGAGTATTTTTCTTCACAAATAAGCTGTCATCTCCCTACTGAAACACTCTTTTTTTTTAATATATTCTTTTGTTCAGAATTTCCCCTTCTTTTCCAAATCTACTCTCTTCCTCAGAAATCTTCAATCACTGTAGCTCAACTATTAGTATAACAGCCATCTTCCAAGAACAAAAATAGATATTTCTATTAAATCTTCTGAATAATAAGCTAGTATTTTCAAGGTATTTTATTACGTATTCCCAAGTATCACACAGTTTGAAATGAAGGAACAAGGAAGATGCCTGGTTCCATCCAATGTCTGATGAACAGACATCACAGAGCAACTGAATCTGCACTGCTCCTGGGCATAAGATACTCCTCTGAAAAAGCATGATGGGAGATGAAAGAACTGTACAGCTCATCCATACAGAAAGACTGAAAAGAGTCAACCCATGCAATATCACAGTTTTTTCTTAAGTGAAGGGTAAAAACTGGTTAACAGTAACTGCTCTTAAACAGAGGAGAAACTGAAAGTTCATATCTATGCAAGTCCTGTCTCATTCATGTTTCATGGTTAGTAGACATATAAGCAGAAAGCTTGCTCAGAGAGTACACAGACATAGAGCATGAGCAAGTGCAAAAGACGACATCTTTTTTGTCACAAATGTCAGGAATGGGAAAAGTAAGATAAGAAAGAAAGTGCAACGTTCACTCCCTTCCATGTACACAAGGCACACAGATTTGTATTTTGCATTATCAATATCAGTAATATCCACATCAAAAAACATCAAAGGTATTTGATATGGGATCCTTTCTGGCTTTCTGTATGAACAATTACAGTAATGACAAAGGCTTAACTAGAAACCCATTCCTCTCTGTGAACAAGAATAGAGACAGGATTGTCCCAAAGTAGCTATTCACTAAACAGATCAGACACAGGATGGGAGAGGAAGCAGAACAGGAGTGGCAACAGGACTGCTTGGGGCTGAGCTGCTCAGGCTCATCTACAGAATCCAACAAATAAGTCATAGCATTTAAGACACTGAAAAACTTAGACCCATCCTGGCATCCAGATCAAAGTCAGTTGCAGAGTATTTGTTAGCAGTAAGAGTACACAGAACTGTACAACTTTGAAGCTTCAGGCCGCCCTTGCTTTTATCATGGTCTGAAGCAAAACATTAAGCATGCATTAGGCAATTTTTTCCAGCATGTCCAAGATGAAAAATTTACTTGTCCATGACTTTTTTTATTTTTTTTGAAGGTTACAGCTTAAATGTTCTGCTCAATTCAAAATACCTAAACAATTAGTGGTTTGAACTGCTTAGGTACACACATAGAGCTTCTCAGTTCTTGCTGAGATGGCGTATGAATAGGGTGACAATAGAAATATTTCTCAAGCATTTCCTGTTTACCGTAGAATTGTAATGACTCTTACGCTTTGAAACATCAGAGGCCTACCCAGTGTATTTTTAATCATGTAGAATTTTACCAGTATGTCTATGTTTAAAGTGGAGCTATACTAATCATAGAAGCAGACACTCTTTTTTAGCATTTGCTTCTAAGACTGGTTGATCAGCACGCAGGATGACTGAGTTTGATGGCTAACAAACAGAACCCCAGTGACAGTTTCTTACAAGCCAGGACAGCTTTTTCAACAGTGCAAGTTATCTGCAATCCACTATAGAAAGAAATGGCTGCAGTTTGCCAAATTCCTCTGCCAAGACAAGCACTTAAAACAGTACATGTTCCTGTTTGCTTGTGGCATGTAATGCTAACATCACCACTGCCAGCATACTTATGGTATGGTAGTAAAGTGACTTGTATCTGCTAGATATTAGGGTACAACTTTAATGACAATACCTTTTAACCTTGAAAACGCTTACATCCTTTTGCCAGACTGACACTCCTGACACTCCCTGGACAAGTGTCTGTCAGCAGAAGAATGCAGGACCGGACACAGCATTGCAAATGACTATATGCAGCTCAACTGCTGCAGCCCTTGGCTTCCTCTTCTTCAGGTCACCATGAGAGAGATCCTGCTGCTTCTGGGAAGGACTGTACTTACAATTCTACACCTATAGAAGACTCCGTTTTTAATGAACTAGACATACTCACAGACCTCAATTCTCAAAAATGACAAAAATTTTCATTATCTAACCTCAAAAGAGTCAACAGCTAGCAAAATCTGGGATATTATTGAGTTCCGTAAAGCTCAGGATTTCTTAACAGGCACCACTCAACCATCCATTTTTCTCTTAGAACTGACCATGTATGCCAGAAACTGCTGTTTAGTCTCACGACTAGATGTGATAGTATCACTAATTGCTCCCCACCATGTGTGCTAAACCAACACACTAGCAGAGTTTTCTGTCTCACTCAGAGCATTCTGTCTGTATAAAAGATGGCTATCCTGTCATGGATTCCACAATTACCCCTCTTTGGTCAAAGGAGAGTCTTTCCTTGTGTTGGGCTAACAACAAACAAAGAAAATTATCATATAAAAATGCAATTAAAATTTAATATAAAATAAGCTAAGTACATATCAAGTAATACATAAATATACACTTTTAATTAACTGAATATTATGACAAGAACAATAACAGGGCAAATTTCTGTGCCTTTTACTTAGAAGAGTTCTGAGAAATAGTATACTGTCACTTATATTATTTCTGAATAATGGAAGTCTTCTGAATTAACTGCATACAAAAACCTCTCTCATGTGTGTCAAAGCAGTAAGTACTGAGAACCTGCACAGTTTCCTATGCACAGCAACATGAAACTAAATTATGCTAACACAAACCAGTTTCTCAGCTTAACTCTCCAATTTCCAAATTAGTATACAGCAAGTATCATCTGACATGCTGAGGAGAGTTCAGGATAATTAATTCACTACCCAAGAATATAGCATATTAACTAAACTACCTGCTAGTGACTCTAAGTATTCAGATTGATGTACCAATGCACATAATTCCTGCCTACTAAAGTACCGTGCCTTAAAAAAAAATCCCTCAAAAACTTCCACTTTATCCCTTCAATTCAAGCAGACTTCTTTAACTAGCACAACAATACCCCAAACAGCTAAACACAAAAGCAAAAAGTTCCTTCCTTTCATGACTGCATTTTCCTTTCAGCTTTTCTTTGCACTGCAGCTCATTTTTAATAGTAATTATCACAAGAAACAGTGAATGTCTGAGTGTGTTGTTTCATCATATAGAAAAAAATGCCAAGAAATAAGGATAGAGGTATTTGTACAGAAATGACTGAATTTTCATCTTCATACATGTCCCCAACTAACTCTGTTTAGAAATTAATGGCAGGGATGCACACAGCAATTAATCTCCTATAATACAGTAAAATGAGCCTTCCTTTACAATATCTCTCATTGTGCATTCACTGTAAAAGTATGAAGATCTGAAGAACAGAACTGAAATCTAGCAATTCCAAGAGACTTATCCAAAATCACAATGAAAGTCAGCTTACAAGTAGAAGAAGAAAGATTTAACATTTGCTATCTAAAGTTTCCCTTTCCAACTCAAATGAGAAACACATACTTTCAGCTCTTTTCACTGTCCAGGAAAACACGCTGAGAAACATATTTGTCCTCAAAACTACCATTAATTCAGAAGTTTAAACACCAGGGAAGCAGTACTGCGGACATAAATTTACCACTAATCTTGAAACTCTACTTAGTCCACAATCCAAGTTCTAGAAGGCATGGTTCAAATAAACCAGAAATTCATAAGAATGTTAATTTAGCAAATATAGAATACTAAAAGCCAAGTACTTGTTACACTATGCAAAGCAAATAAAAAATTGTTAGAGCAACTCACCAAAAACTTATAGTTCCAGGCATATTTAAATACATCAAAACAAAAGAGTTCAGTACTCAGACAGCACATATTCATGTCCAAGTGGGTCTTTATTAAGCTACACATTTTTCTAACGAGCAGGTCATTAACGGATCTCAGAACATATAAAGGTTAAAAAAAAAAACAAACTAGGTGCCACCAGAAGTGTCCTTTGGAAAGAAGGGAATATAATTTTCTCTTGGGTGAAAAAAACAGTGTAAGCATCACTGTTGATAAAAAATGTGCAGCCCTAAAGCATACACATGAGTGGGGATTCAATAGTTAAATTCAAAAATTCTCTGTACCACTCGCAACAAGACTCACTAAAATTTCACATCTAATAAATTCCATGTGTCACTGTATCTGCACTCAAGAAAAAGGCTGACTTTGAAAATAAACAAGGCCTACTCCACCAGTTTGCATGATTATATCTGCTCTGTACAGAAAATACAGGAGAAAAACCTGAAGTGAGGGAGATACTCATAAAAGCTGCAGGCAGCAGACAGCATCTAGCCAATCAAGACTAAAGCATGAAATTGTTCTATAGCTGTCAATGGAAAGACAATTGCATGAGTTTATGGAATTTTAGGCTTGCTTCACTAAGATAAGCAAAGAAGTAGTTTTAGAAGAAATGTACAAGTAACATGACCACAACTACCTGCCCCCGCCCCCCCAAAAAAAAATTGCAGAACACATTAAATGGAGACCAGGGAGTATGTATCAAAGTATGCAGTATCTGAAGCAGTGTGAATTAAGTGGTAAAAGCATTTAAAAAACCAAAGCAGCCCCCACACAGCTTCTCCCAACAGAAATTTAGCTAAATTACCAGGATTCAAAGTAGAGCAGTATACATATGCTGTCATTTTGTCTTGAGCAGTGTAACAACTAGAACTCAGCCACAGAAAATTTCTGATTGAACAGAAACAGATTTCACTAAATTACAATATAAAATATCACAAGTCATTAATAATGAAATATGTTATTGAAAGTTTATGAATACAGTTGTTTAGAAGTAAAAAACTTAGAGTCACTTTACAATTATGCAATTTCCAAAATTATTCTCCTAAAGTATGCCAAATTCTATGAAAGTCAGCAAGAATGTGTCTGAGTTTTGAGCACAAAACCTGATCCTTACTGCACTAAATTTAAATATGCCACATTTGATACACAACACCAACTCATTGAGCACTCACTTCACTAATCTTGTCAACACACTACCAACTTTAAGTACAACCAAGATTTAACAGGTTTCTCACACTGTCATCAGATAGCTAAGCCTATTCCCAGGAGCATGGTAGATAACCACAAAAACACATTCAGGATGGCTTTTCAAACTAAGTCGGCCACTTTCCTATTGTTAAAGGAAAAGATTAGAAGAAAATACACACTTAGTTGCCTGTAATCTGGTAGCCTTTCAAGGATGTTTGCAAGACTGACATGACTAGTTACTAACAGGAGTCCAAAATCAAAGCAAACAGATATAACTGAGTAGAAAACTTTCACCACAGCCTGTCTGATAACTTAGCATCCTAAAAGTAATAGTTTCTAAATGTTTCCTGAAACTGCAAAAGGAAAAATTACATTTAAATTGGCAAATTGACATTATGTAACATGAACATCCTGCACAGAAAATGCAACATGTTAAATAAGTTTCAAAATTCTGTAAGTAGCTAGGTAGAGAAAAACTACTCTAATTGCAAGCCCCTGTTGAAAGAGAAATTAGGACTGACTGCCAAGTGTGAACAAAGAACAGGTTCTAACAGACTGCTGAAAAAAACTGTTGAGTTCTCTCTGCCCTATTCTCTCCAGAGAAACAGCTGAGTTAAATTTGCTCTGTTAGTAACACAGACTACTTTAGTTTTCTAATTTTGCATAGACTACTTGTCCAAAAATACCCACACATTACTTGCATATTTTCAGAGGTCATATACGCTCACGAGTCTATTTGTACTGGTTAAGTTCATGGTCAACAGTCTACCAAAGCCAAATTACTGAAATATTTACTGTATGCTGCTGAATTTATTTTATTGAAACATCAGTAAGTCACAGCATCATATAAGTATTTTATTTAATAACTGCTTCACCAATAACCAAAACTTTTAAATGAAAAGAACTTACTGTGCAAACTTTTCTACATCTATGCACCACCTGCTCCACAACTGCATCATCATCCTTTTGCTCTCCAGCTGCACTCACACAAAAGTTCTAAATAGCTTCTATATTATGCAAGGTGTGTGTAATCTGTTGCTAAAGTAACAGCTCCAGATATGCACTGTCATCACTTGCAGACTCCCATGCCTGATAAAACAAGTGCCAGACAAGGAATCTGCAAGCTTGCACTACACATTTATCCTCAGTGTAGTGCAAATTTTAGTTCAAATATATTTTTATCTAACACATTTTACCACTATTTAGAGTTTAGTTTGTAGTCCCCTTAACTTCCTCCAGGAAAAAAGAAATGTAAAACACCTTAAAGTAAAATTCTTAACAACTTTTCCTTGGAAACAGGTATATAGACATCTGTTTTGGGATATGACAACTACTATTTGAGAGTTTTTATGCTGTAGGTTCTACTTGGAGAGGTCTAAAACATCCTCTTAAAAAGAACCAGACACTATCCCCCTTGAAATCCCTGTTCACTGACAAATAGAACTTCATTTCCTCTAAATATTGCAGATGTTACCAAAATGTTAAAAGTTACTTACGGTTTTCCCCCAGGAATCCCTGCTAGGTTTGGAGGGATTCCAGGTACTCTCATATGAGGAGGAGGATCAAACCCAACCTGACAACAAAAAGTGAATTAATCTCACGCTTAGAATTTCTCATCCATTTCTCAGCAAGTCTCTTTTCTCCACTCCCAACACATTATGCATTTAACCAAAAGGTGGCTTTTACCCACAGTATCAGATAACTGCATGACCCTCCACTGAGGGACAAAACCCAGACCTTTTCCCCGAGCATACTTCTGATAGAAGCACTCATATGAAAGCAGAAAATAATTTATCATGCATTCACACAACTGAACATAACTCAGCAGTCCTGGTTAGCAGGGAGAGTCCTCTGTTAGCCCTGAAATTAGAATCCCTGTCAGCACCAAGCCATGCCAGTGCTCTTTACTTCTGAGAGAGCTGGCAGGTACTCAGGCTGACAAAGGGTGGTGCTGGAAAGTAGTTCTGGGCCCCAGCTAGGATCTCACTGCCTCCACAGCCTTCTGTGTGGGCACAGAAGCTGAGATCTCTCACAGAGACATGTCGTGGGGTGCAAACAAGCTTGTCCACGGCTTAAAAAAAAGAAATTCTTTTTACATGCTGTGATTCTACTGAATTTTTATATCTTGAGTAAATATGTTTATCAAATAATCGAAGCAGAAATTCTGGACAGAAAAACATTAGTTTTTCTTCTGAACATTATACCAGAAAAAGCATTTTTATTGCATTAAATGGAGGGTGTAGGCTGTTTAAAATTTGTGCATTTTCACATAAAAGCCCCATTTGCTAGTTTGAAAAAAAATGGTCATACAAACAGTGATGAGAAGTTGACAAGCATAAATCAAATTTTGCAAATTTACAAGTAGGTAAGTTTGTCTATGCAGAAAGCTGCCATCAAGCTCATGTTTGCAGAATCAGACCCCTAAGTCACTTTGTGTGACAAGCGACTATAACTACCAGGGTTCCATTTACCTAGTACACCCACAACAGCAACTATTCTTAACACACCTGATCTCAGAGCTCCAAAATAGGTGCTGACCAACTTCTCAGGTTGATTTTCACCAAGAAACCAACAAAATACAGGGACAGAGACCCAGATAAAAAGACTTCTACACGCTTTAAGATTAATTTGTTATGTCTATATGGAACACCAGTGTGGTTCAGGAACAAAAAAGCAGATGTCCACAGCTACAATGAAAGAAAGACTTAATGTCTACTAAAACTACTTTTTCATATACAGCAGCACAAAATAATTTTTTGGCATTTGTTCATCAGTTATAGCACTGATGAATGTGAAGGACAAAAAGCAAACATACATTAATACATTGAAATTCTTTGTTTTCAAGGTGCAAATTTGCTTCTTCAGCCACACAGCAAAGTGAAGCATGCAGTGAAGCATGCAGTGAAGCTGTCAAGCCCCTGGCACTATTATGAGTTGGGAATTCTGCAGTGCTAAATGAAGCATGGAGCTTTTCTCAGTGAACCACAACTCACAGGACTGTGATTGCATGCAGCGTATGGCCTACCATAGGAGTTCTTCCATACGCAACCACAGCAGCTGCAGCAGCAGCAGCACTCATCTGGGGTGACATATTGTGCAGACTGGCATAGGCTGCCCCTGGGCTGGTTAACTCTCCATTCATGCCAGCATGAGGTACCATTCCAAATGGAGCAGGGTACGGTCCTGGTACTGCCAACGGTGTCCGCAAACCTGCAGCTACAGAATAATGAAATTAAGTGGGTTTATTTATGTATCCCTGCATACAAGAAAGAAGTCCTTTTTTTTCTCCCCTGAAACACCTCACCTTCCCCTCTCACACACTGTCAAGAAACATTGCCATAATCTGTCAGTACCACCAGCTCTTTTCAGTGCAAATAATATCTACTGAAGTCTGAACTTCATGATTACTTCTAGTAATCTCTTCTGGCATTACCTATTTCCATTTCTGTAATATTCCCCTGTTTACATTAATTTTTTCTTTCCAAATTAAGCAGTAAAGCTGACAGACATGGTTTACACAGCTCATGTCTGAAGCAACTGTGTGTACCGGTCTGAATAGCAAAAGTAAACTTCCCCAGGCATTTGTCAAGCTGTGCACTGCAGCAAATATTAGTAGATTCAGACAAAGACTGTAGAAAAGATTGCATGCAGAATATGTACCAGAAACTTCTGAGAAGTCTTTCTATATTGCATTCAGTCTCTGGATTATTTGCAAAAAAAGATAAAGACAAAAGTAAACAAAGACTGAGAGACAGAAAGATATTCAAACTCCTGATAATCCAAACATCTGCTTCTCATCAAGCCCTCTCTTGATATCAAGAACAAAGCAATATATTTAGTAACAGCCACATGTGTAAAAAACGATTAATTTTGGAACCATAACACATGAGGTAACGTATTTACCAGCTTGGTTAACCAGAGGGTCCATTGTTGGAGGTTTGCCAAGGCCTGGACGGAGTCCTGGAGTTGCACTAGTGCCTGGGGTTGGCACATCACCTCGAGGAGTTGGTGTGCTGGATTTCAGAACAGGCGTGCTGGCTTTTTCATGCTGGTATCATTAAACAAATTAAATGAGTATTATTTTTAATCCAGGCCATATTATACAATTTATCACAACAGCAGCTGGGATGCTGGGCACCTACTACCTAGTCCCTCAGCCAATTTTCATAAATCCACACAATACTGACAACATTAACTCATGAGAGAGAAATGTTGACCTTTTTGATTGCTGCCAAAATTAAAATAAGAAACGTACTAAGTTATCTTTTCCTCTTCTACTGACATAAAAAAAGGAATGCCTGAGCTCATTTTTTTCTTCAGGAAAATACAGTATGCATTACCAAACTATTTTAGTTTGAAATCATTGAAATGTCAATTATTACTGGACACAGAAAATCTAACTACAAAAACAAAGTACCACAATAGTTGATAGTATCAAAAAGACATGGCACAAAAATTACAGAGAATCAGATCAAACTATTAGTGATCCTAACAAGAAAAAGTCTACAAGAAATAACATCTTATTTAGAAGTGTTTAACAAAAGCCTGAAGAATTTCTTAGTGATTTGATACAGGCCATGTTAAACCCTAAGTTATTGCTCCCAAAAAAACACAAACCAATGCTTAAAGCAACTCTAGTTCCTTGCAAAAAATTTGCAACTACTTTGACAGAAATGTAGGAAACACAAGAAATCAAAACAAGGCAGAAAATACTACTGAAGAGGAAAGCTCAATAATAATTTCAAGATCTGGAAATACAGTGATCAATTTCAGCCTCAAACATGTCACGCCAGGTAATCTGTGCCACAAGTAGTTGCAGAAGTGTAGAGAGTTAGATTTTACAAGAAAGGCTACCTAGACCACAGACTGCTACCTACCAGACCCATTTCTTTGGATTTGAGGGAAGTGGAACTTCCTGAAGAGGCTGTAGATGCTGGACTGCTGGAGGCATCCTTCTTCAGCAGGCGGGTTTTATCTATACCATTTTCACGTGGTGAATGGGTGGGACTTGCCCTTGGGGAAGAAGGATCCTGAAACAATGGGAAGGGAAGAACAGTGTAGAACTGTGTCATAAACTGGTACACAAACACCACTAAGGAGTCTATGGGATATATATATATATATATATATATATATATTAAAAAAAAAAAAAAAAAAAAAAAAAAAAAACACCAAACTAGGAGAATTTAACCAATAAGTGCAAAAGATATTTTCATAATCTTTATAGAAAAAAAAAAAGCTGAAATCCCTTCATCAGCCTAGAGAAGTCAGTAAAGTCATTATTATTAAAATGATTAAAATATTAAAATAATAAGCAATCTGTTTTTATTTTACACTACATTTAATCATAAATTGTTTTCAAGCACAGAGCTTGCAAAGCATACCTAAGCATAATGAAAAACAAGTGCAGAAAATGTGTAAGAGAGCAAAGAAAACCAACAGAAACAGCAGTAACTTGACACTGTTTTTATCATGTATGTTCTCCATTCTCTGCTTGTTGCACTAAATATTTCAATAAGCTTTTTTAGGTGATAAAGACTCTGCTCATCTCTACCTTCGGAAGAACAGATAGATGCATGCCTTCACAGATTTCACAGAATATTTTGAGCTGGAACAGACCCACAAGGATCATCGAGCCCAACTCTTAAGTGAAATGGCCCATACAGGGATCTTTATTTGCCATAATAGCTGTCACATTTTTGCTAAACACGATCTGTAATTGCCTTACCACTTATATCTACAGGAAAACTGAAATCACCTCTCAGGTGATTATTTTTCTTTGTTCCAGAGACACTCTTTGCATTTTCTTTAACTTGAAATAGCCCCATGAGTTACAATGCTATCAGAGCAGGTTCTCCATGCTTCTTTGGCTCATAAGAATACAACCAGGGAGAAATCACACCTCACAAAAGGGCAATAAGTCTACTGACTGATTATTAAGCAGTTTCATTGTGAGCCAACCTTCTGAAAAGATTACTAAAATCCCTAGTTGGACATCAATTTTTCTACTTGGCTGATATCATTTGGACACCTGGAGCTACTGAGGGCACTTCTCTACCAGCTTCTCTCCCTGTGCTTTTCACAGACTGGAAGAACCCTACTACCATATTCAGGCTTCCTAAATCTGTGTGTCATATAAAATAAAAGATGAAGAAAAGGGAGGACCCATGCCTTTACCTTGATGCCATTACCAAATATCAGCCCTGGAGAAAAAGTGTCTATAATCTCTGGAAAATCTTCTAAACTAACTTCATTTCAAAAAACATTTCTGGAAAATTTCTTTAATGTGGGAGATTAAAATACAAGCAATTTTAAGGTAATTTTTAAAATAACAATCTTACTATGAAATACAACGTTAGATAATGTCTTCATTTTTAATTCGAAGACAGTAGTTTGGAAACCTCAGCCTTCCACACGTACTTCACCACAACTCTCTGCATTACAGAGCAGCTGTGAAGCATCAGAACATTTACTGCAGAAGGAAGAGATCTGGACAAAGCAGCAGAAGGAAAAACTGAGAAGGCAATCAGATAAAGCTCAGAGGTAGACACAGACTGATAAAAAGGAGAAGCTGTGAATATTTTAACATATCCACATAGAAGATTATTTTTCTAACAACTATATGTACTTTTCCTTTCACCTTTGGGCAAACATCAAGACTACAAAAATGTAAAAAGTTACCTCATTGGATACATCTACAACCAAGTTATCGTCACTCTTGTCCCCATCACTGTCCTATTAAAAATAAATAAATAAATATAGTGTTCATTTCAATTAGAACAATAAGAGTCCAGACAGAAAGATCACGCATCTACTCAGACATTTTTTGTTTTTCCTAAACAAAACGCAAACAGCCTTTGATTAAGTTATTAGCAATAAGGAGAACAATTAAAACAGAAACAGAACACCTTATTTCTGCTACAATCGTAAAACTCAAGTAAGGTAGAACTAGTTGAAAGATGGGGATCTCACCATGGTGATGGTCCAAAACCCCTCCTTATTACCATCATAAACAGTGTTATCACTAGTCCTGAAAGAGAAATGTACTCTGTTCATACACTAATCTTACATTAATTTAGAGAAAGTACTGTTTGTGCATACCTGGAAAAACACCAAAAAACAGATCTCAAGAAAATGGAACTTTTTTGGCATGTTCGATGAATTCTCTTCCTTAGAGTGATAGCACCATTTCCCTTGTCTTTTCAGAAAGGCAAGTTTTGAAATCTAAAGTTCTGGGAAGAAAAAACTTAAGAAATGCCAAGGCATTTCAACATTTCTGCCCAAGGAAAGCAAAATACTTGGATGTTCCTAAACAGAGATGTTCTACTGCAGCTTGTCAAGCTGCATTTTGACTGTTCCACTTTGAGGTTCACCTGAGCTAGTCTATTAATGATGCCTGTTACTGTACTGCCTCCTGGTGCCTCTCATTAATAGAGGCCAGGACGCCCCAACAGACACATTCTGATAACACAGAAATCTAGAGATTTTCACAGTACCACAGAGTCTTTCAATCAGAAGGCAACTCTTGGCTCAAAATCAAAGAAATTAAGTGAATGTTAAAACTTGAAATTTTTGCAGGAATAAGCTTGACATTTGCAAAAAAAGTACTCTTAGTTAAAAAGCTTCTATGCAAACAAACCAGACATACAAGATTGCTAAACTGTGCTCCATTTCTTGCTTTCAAAGTATCTGAGCTTCCACACGTAACACTAAATCCTTTCTCTCACTTCAGGCCACAACGCTTTAAAAAAAAGAAAACAAAACCAAGCCACCCAAAACTAACCAAATAAGAAAGCCCAAACCAACCAAGCAACAACAACAACAAAAAAAAACCAACCCAAAACCCAAAAATCCAACTGAAAAAAAAGTCCTAACAAACAGGTAGTTTCAACCCTTCCCTTCTGTTAACAGCTGAATCCTGCTCCAAGAAATACCACAAACATATTAGGTATCCAAGAGTACCACTGGACACAGAATGGTCACTCTATTTGCTACTCAGGAAGCTATCCAATCAACAGGTGCAAACAAAGGACATGAAAGCTTTAGCTCTGTTCATCTTCCACCTCTTGAGAAGTACGAAGCACCCAGAAGTACGAAGCGGGAGAACGTGGGAGAACGTGGGAGAACGTGGGAGAACGTGGGAGAACGTGGGAGAACGTGGGAGAACGTGGGAGAACGTGGGAGAACGTGGGAGAACGTGGGAGAACGTGGGAGAACGTGGGAGAACGTGGGAGAACGTGGGAGAACGTGGGAGAACGTGGGAGAACGTGGGAGAACGTGGGAGAACGTGGGAGAACGTGGGAGAACGTGGGAGAACGTGGGAGAACGTGGGAGAACGTGGGAGAACGTGGGACACTTGTTTGCCAGAAATGCTCCTCTGGAGAAGGTCAAAATTAGTTGCAAAGCAATGTTTAAGTGAACCCCACTGTCTCTATCATCTTAATAAATAGAAATTTTCTTGGATTATCAAAGGCATCTCCTGTAAATTCTAATATCAGAAGATTTGCCTCACTAATAAAGTCAAAAACTGAAACTACATAGGTACTAATATGAAAATCAGTTAAAAAGAGGAAAAAAACTCACTTTTCATTCTTATTCCAAAAGCTACAGGTCCTACAGCTCATTTATGCCCCCTTTGACAAAAGCAGATTTCCTTGTCCCTACAAGGGGTTTATCTAAAATGAGCTCAAAATCAGCAGCTTTGTATTTGCTTAACTGGTTGACCTTAAAAAAGAAAAAATTATCTTTGAGATTAGAATAAATGTGGAGCTTTCAAATATCCTTGCTTTACTCCATTTTTTAATTTGATGCTACCTTTAGCTGTAAAATCCATTTCAAACAAACAGTGGGCAGAAACACATTTAAAAGGTGGATTAAAAACTGCTTTTATTGTGCAATAGCATCCTTTATGGTAGAAACCCAAGAAAAACAAGTAAGTTAAGCTTTTTCTTTCATTTTATGTAAAGCATAGCTTAAGAATGCCTAATCTCCAAATATTTAAAAAGAAAAATGCCAATAGATTATCAAACCCTTAAAGTTGAGAGACTGACATTGGGAAGTTTGCCAAACCCTTCTGTAATCAAAACATTATTATTAGAAAGTGGCAGAAACACAACTTATAAAACCATTAGCAGCACTAAAATACGTAATAGCTGCTCAAAGATATTGTCCAAGTAGAGAGAAATTAAAATTATCCTAACAAATACTGAGAAAATAAAATGGCACCTAATTTTCTCCTGGGTTTCAGTAACCAAGAACTAATTAGTGATCTGAATCACATAAAACGAACAATTTGCCATATTATTGCTATATCAAAGTACAGTATGTTCTATGAGCTTTAAATTTTGCTTTTCAGTACTCTCTCACACCAGTCCTAGTCTCCTGTTCAAGTGCTTTCCTATGTTTTGGCTGAGCATATAGACTTGAAGTCAAAAGCCTATGTGAACCTTCTGATGTTCACAGTGCTGTACTGAAGTGTCTCTTTGAAACCAAGCAACAAGCAAGCTAGTCAAAAATGCAGAACACAAAACTCTGAACTTTCAATATTTCAATTTGCTTTCTGCTGAAATCGCCATATCAGCCAAAAGTAAACTTCAGTAAGTTGGTACAGCCTGACAGCATATGCACTTTGTAATGGTAATTATAACTCAGCACAGTAATAGCTACTTATAATTAAAATTTTCCAAACCCCTCTCAATAACAAAATCCTCCATTTCAAACAAACCTGCAGTTTCTAGAGCAGAAAGAATGTCACTCAAACTCTGAAAAATGCCCCAGAGCACATGTGTATCCCAAACAGCTACTCCTACTGACGACTATTACTTCACAATATCCCAAACTACTGAGTAACTGCTCTCCCACAGTCTGAATCCTGTGACACTCTGGCATGTATATTCATGCGCCATAGGGAAGTTGCCTTGTTCTTCACAGCTTTTTTACTCTTCATACAAGCACAGTATGTGCAAATAAATTAATCATTTCCTTGGTACAGATTTGCTTACATAGTGGCTGGAATCCTTATCATCCACCTTTCTCTTTTTGATGTCATTGGCATATTCAGGGCCATTCCTGCGTTTATCTGTGCTTCGTAGACTGTCGGGGACCAACATAGAATTACTCTGTAAAGACAAAAAACAACGTAAATCAAAAATTCCTTATAGGATTCCTTCATATAGTCTTAAAAACTCAAATCGATGTGACAGATGCTTTAGAAATGTGATACCTACTTAGTCTTTAATTCAATTTAATTCAAAACAAAGTCCTCCAGGCAAACATGTACAGCTTCACGCATTCTAAGAAGCTTGGCTTTCCATTGTTCAACTTATCAGAAGTTTCACTTGTCAGTCACCATCTATTTAACTAATTAATTCAACTGAATTTATTGTTTAGGAGAAGAAGCCGGATTGCAGTTTATTCACGAGCAAATAACAACAATTTTCTTATTTTTTTAATATCCAGATTCCATATAATAAAAGAGATTTACTACACAATCTGATTGACCAGTCACTTTTAGAACATCATAAATAGATGACGCTTTGATATGCACACCTGCAGGTATGGACACATAAATAGCAGCTTGCCTTTAATGCCTAAAATAACAAGTATTTGCTGAATACTGTTATGCAGTAATCAATTGTTAGCTGGAGTAAACTCCAACTGGATTCCTTCAACAAATGTATTGCAAACAAAGTTCAAATATTTTTCCTTCCAGCATAACATTCACTACTAGCGTGAAATTAAGGCTAAAGTGTTGCTTAATCAGACTTGATCTGAAAAACTGAGGCCAACATAGGCACACAAAAGACAAAAGCAAAGACTAATCTTTTCCTCAAACTACATGGACTGCTTTCATTCATGCTAAGTTATGCTAAGTACAAACTGTTGACCCAAAGAGCATTTCAGACATTTTTCAGTCACATGACAATTTGATATGCCTGTGATTCCCGATTCCCATCTCCATCTCAGTTCCAGCTAGAGCATTAAAATGTGTTACAATGAGTTCTTTTAAGTGCAGGATTAGCATATGCAAGAGGGCAATTTGTTCACTGATGTGTTAATGCCGTGAACAATACTGAATGGGTTGAGAAAAAAATCTCCTTTCACAAAGACCTGGTAAGCCTAGATCCTAAAAGCCAAGTACATGCTTAGATAAATAAATATAGGCTCACATAAACATATAAGTAAACATGCATTCACATCCATACACGTAACTCTCTCAAGAGAGAAGTCTAATACTAACAAGTACTTCAGTGTAAGCCCTCAAAGATTTAGATCTACTCAAGAGACAGAGATATTTACTTGTAATATATCATAAACATATACAAATAGCCAGTGAACTGTGCACTGAATAGCTTCCCCTTTGAAACTTGAAAACATCAAGGTAGTTTTGCTCAGACACAAATGTTTAGCCCCAAGGAGAAGGACAAGGAAACAGGGTACATAAGGCAATCTGAATCCTCTTTTTCCTAATTCAGAAGCTGCACTTTAAAGCCAACTCTAAGCTCTTTTATTCATGACTATTCAAGCTAAACAAATGCCAAAGGGCTTACATAAAGCATATAGGAGGGTCTATTGAAATTCAGTATAAAGAGGCTCAAAATAATGTCTTTACCAAAATGTTTTGTAGCTAAAAGGTGGGCTTGTTGGATCATTGAACTAATTGCCTTGACAAATGCGTTTGGAATTTAACCCCTTATCTCCTCCCAGAGGCACATATATTCAGGGATTCACTAGTCTGAAAACCAATAAAACTAATTTTCAACGTTTTAATATTAAATTCATCATGTTCATGGCAGTAGAAACATTTTAAAAAGCAGTAGAATTGCCTTAAGAAGGAAGGTGTCAATCCAAACATGACCAGAAATGTTTTCCTCTTAAGGAAGAAAGTATTTTAGTTAAGAGATACTTTCCTTAATAAAAATAACTAAAAATACCTGTTTTACTCCTGAAGAGTTTAGATTAAAACAATTAAAGCAAATGTAGTAAAGAGAATTAAGTCAGCTCCTTGTTTTAATTTTCTAAAAAAATAGTGTGAACACCAAAAAGGTGGCAAAGAGGCAACATCTGGGAAAAAATTAGCAAAACTGCTATTTGGAGTTACAGCTTGCAAAACTTGACAAACTATAGGTGTAACTACAACAGCTGATTTTCTTTTTCTTTTTTAATTTAGTCTAGCTGGACAATGCTGACATTATTTTATACTGTTTGTCTTGCAGAATTTCAAAACTGTAAAATGTAACGTAGGAAATCCCCACTCCCACTGAGTCCTAAACGCCAAACAAAGGTTATTGGATTTGTTTTTTCTCCAAAAGACTGATGGTTTCTCACACGAGCATGTAATTATAGCACAAGTCTATCCTGCAAAACATATCCCCTATGGTCATATTTACAGCTTTTTTTCTGTAACTTACCACATTAATTTAAACTGCTGTTCTCTGTGACCAGAGTATCCATGCTAGATGCTGTTGTAGAGCAGCTCATTTCCCAACAGTTGCATCAGAAATTACAATTAAGACTGTGCTCTTTTCATGGCAAAATTTATCAGTAAACTAAAAAATTAAAAAGTTCCTGTTTTGTTTCCCATACAAGTTCAAGAAATTTCTAACTGTGACTAAAATGAGGTAAAGAAAAAACAGCTTGCTACTGTAAACTGCTACCATAATTCAAACTATCAAATTTGTAAGATTTCATTCAAAAATGAGAAAATATGAATCTTTCAAAGCAGTGGAGATAGTAAATCCAGAACACTGAAGAACAAGTTAAATAAATGAAAATACAAACAACAGCTGGTAAAGAGATGATCATACAAGCCCTGGGCTATTGATATCTCTCACTCTTGTAATGTTAAGGTTCAGGGAACAGTGAGGATCACATACTAAAAGCCACCTTTCCTCATTTCAGCTTTGGTAGATGTCCGGGGGGGTTTTCCTCACCCGAACTTTAGGTGGTTTAAAGTCCTTGGCCCCCTAAAAGCCCCGAGTCGCGTCCGTGTAAAAACGCAGAGTCTTCAAGGTCTGTTTTCCAGTTTCTCGTGTTGTTTATTATTTGATATCTCAGAATTTTTCTCTGCTCCCAGCAAAGGTCTGGACAGCAGCTGGGACACGAGGCGACTGCTCACCTCAGGGGATGTCCCCTAACATTTATACAGATAACTACGTACTAATTATTTACAATTTTGTGCCAATGCCCAGTGCCCACGCTAAAAGTGACATCCCTACCTTTGTCCAATCCACTCTAACTACTTTGTGCCATCACCACCCCAAAAGATGGAGGACGAGGAAGAAGGAGAAGTACATAAGGTACCACCCAAATTCCTCCATCTTGTCCCCATTTACTTCTATTCTGTAAATTCTAAAACTACTGAATTCTATATTGTCTACTGTACTAAACTACTATTTTCACATCCCGGTGGTTTGTAATTCCTCTTGCAATGTTGGAAGCTTTTCCCATGGATTAAAATCAAACCCGGTGTTTTCCTGGGCTCTGTGCCAAGGTCTCCGAGCCCCCCAGACCGGCTCCACACCCCCCTTGTCCAGGGCCCAAATTCCCTTCCTCGGGTTCCAGGTCATCCAAGGGGATGTCCTGGACTCCAACAGGTAGAGATTATACTTGCTGCATGTCCACTATCAAAAAAGGCCAGACAGAAGACAGCAGTAACAAGCCTCATGATATTAGTGTCTCCTTATTGTCTCTTTAGAAGAATAATGTTTACTTCTCCTTACTAGGTCTACTAACAACTGACTTATTTTCAAAAGTAGGACAAGAATTTTTATTTTTGGTTATAATTTTTTAAATAACTCTACAGAAATTTTCATTTGGGATAGATCTTCAATAATAATCAGTTTATGCAAAAAGGGCAAAAAGATATATATATATATATATGAATAGTTTATATACTAAAGAAATATTGTATGGCACCAATTTTTATTTTGTCTTAATTTTAACAGATTAGACACATGACTGAGGATATTCTTTTCATATTTAAGAGTTCAGTTTATTAAGGATGACCAATGCAACATTTGCAAAACATGAAGCTCAGATCAGAGCAAGTGGTCAAAATCAGTTTTATGTGTTTTCCTTTTCTTTCAATCATTTGCATTATACACATGAAGTCCTTTTCTTCAAATAAGTCCCCAAAGAAAATAAAAAGATTAATGTAGCACTGCTTCCTGTCAGAACTACCAAACCACATAAATGCCATGTAACAGGCCACTTGTGGTCCTACATCAACTTTGCTGCCAGCAAAAGCTAAATATTGAAACCACCAGAAGAGGCAAATGTAAAACAAAAAACCTAGTCATGATGCACAGGAAGAAGGCAGGTGCCCCACTAGGAACATAATGCACTTCCTTGATTGCCATACTCTTGCTGACAAGAACCATTTCCAAACCTCAACTATGTGTGGCAGAAGTACAGGCTGAGAGCACACAGTATCTCATTTATCCTGTAATCTCACTTATAATACAGCACAGACAATTCATACAGAACAGTACACACAGGACTGACAACTGACTTTATGCTGATCATTACAGCAATTAAAAAACAGTATTTACATTACATCTGTGCACATGATTCAACTACACCTGGTCCCAGTTAAGATCTTCTCTAGCGGTGACCTCTTTTGAGAAGATTGCACTCAAAGCTATTCTACTCTAGAATCATTAACTTCAACTTGCTCAATATGCTTATTGCAAACACTCATGTCAAGAACCCAAAAGCTGACCTCTGAAGTCATCAGTAGGTTTTGTGTCAGACTACTCCTGATGGAAAAGCCATTTGACTTCACCTTCTTTTTAAGCACCATTTTAAGTTATATTGATTTTACAATCAGAAGACATTAATAACGAATAAGGTAATCAGTATTTTTGAGCTACTGTTTTGTCAAAATCAAGGTGTTTATAAAAATTTTTACCAGACCACCTCAATCTCACTGTCCTTTGTCATCAACTTATGCTGCCTTCTATCAGTTATAAACTAAACTGCAACATAGCAACCCACAGCTGTTAAATATGAGCAACCTCTGCAGTAGCCTGGAGCCATACTTGTGCTATGCTGATCAGTACCCTAAACTTCCATAGAACAACTTTTATGAATTTCCTCCCTCCATTAAAAAAATTAAAACACAAAATAAAAACAGCTTGCACATAATATCTTCCAAAAACTAGCACTCAGTTGTTCATGTCCCCTTCTCCCAAGACTGGGAGATGAAGAATAGGATAGAGAGCTCAAGGCATAGATTATTTTTCTACTGTAGGAAAAGAGCATCTGCTTTATAAAACACTAGCAACATTAATGTTTAAAAATGAAGGCAAAAAATGTCTGGGAAAATTTATGAAAAATTCCTAGGTCTTAGAACATAAGCTCAGTATTTTTCATGAGGACAAAAGATAAACTTCAACTAATGTAAATGCTAAGCATACAATGAAGTAAGACTTCACCATCTGAAAATTTCTACTATAAAAACACAGTGCATCAAAACATTTGCATTTCAGTGTTATCCAAACAGGATACTAGAATAGCAGGAAGACAAGTGATAAATGAACACCTACATAGAGTTTTAAAAATGCTGCAAGTATGTTTCCTAAAGAAAAAAATGTGGACATCAAAGTTCTTTTATATTGACATCTCTCAAAGCTTTCAATTTCAGTTGCAGAACTTGCTTTTTTTGCCTGGATTCACTACCTGTAGCCAGAATTTGCCACATTAGAAGGGATGCCTGCATTTGCACAATATCACAACCCAGGCTTAGGACTGTTAGAGATACAGATCAGCCAAAACCCACCAGCTGTTACCCATGTAGGCACGCAATTTAAATCTGACAAAATAGTTTTAGCATTTGTGTAGCAAATATGCTATTACTGACTTCTATGTTGCACATTACACAAATGTGCATTTATCAAAAAATTTTTCTTCAGTTTACTTTCTGGAACTTGAGCTAATATATAAAAGAAAAATGTAGCCCTTGCTATTTAGACATAACAAAAGTAGCTAAATTGGTGAAAATAAAAAATAATGAAACCATATCTTTATATTAATTTATAACTACAAGAATTTCATTAATTTGGGTGTATTTCCAGACATACAATACATAAAAGCTCGTGATTGCTTATTTATCTAAGGAGACTGAAAAAAAAAATTCAAATCTAATTTAAAAAATGAATATACTCTAATCTGTCACAAAATGTTTTAACTCAAGTTATGTCACAAAAACTCAATTTAAAACCCCACAGACAAGCACTAAATTTTAACTCTTCCAACTTCAACATTTCAAGCTGTTAGGTTCTACTGATACAGTTCGAAGGTCATGCTAGATATATTTGATATGGAAATCATACTGCACACT
Organism: Sylvia borin; assembly: GCA_014839755.1. Lineage (NCBI taxonomy): Eukaryota > Metazoa > Chordata > Aves > Passeriformes > Sylviidae > Sylvia > Sylvia borin. The sequence goes on along the minus strand of CM025993.1, from coordinate 49,967,894 downwards.
AATACCAAACATCATGGTGAATTTAAATAACTTACAAACAGCATGGGGTTTGGTGTCTTGGATGATGAAGTGTGCCTGTCAGGATTTTTATCAGCACCAATACTTTTAAAATGTTACTCTGAAAATCAAATAACTTTATCTTGATTACCCAGATGTTATAAAGTGATTTCAACCACATGTAATATCCAAACAGACCTGCTGCTATCCCTTGTGTACTTGAGACCCATTTCCTATTATCCTTAAAAATATATTTTACATTAAAGAAAAATCCATTAAAAATACAAGAGAATTAGAAAAGTTTGAAGAGCCCGTAATTCCCAGCTGATCATTTTAGTCAGAGTTGAACTTAACTCTTGAATTATTCTTTCATTGAAAGTATCTTTTACTATTAAGTCAAGATTTTGATGTAACACTCTATTTAAACAATTTTAAGTTCAAGTTCACCTGTATTCAGCTATTAAAGTTCAAGTTAGCTATGCAGTGTTATCCTAAAGTGAGACAAAAAAAAAAAAAAAAAAAAAAAAAAAAAAAAAAAAAAACCAATACCATAGTGTAGTATCCAAAACTCAATATATCCACATGGCAAAATTCCCTCATGATATAAAGTCTCAGGTTATTTAAGGGTTAATTACTGACAAACCCAGCCTAAAAACAGTCTGCTTCAGGTAACAAGCAAGTAATCATCAGTTAGATGTATGAATACAGAAGAAACTGCAGCAACAATTTTACACAGTTTTAGTAAAATTTACATCTACAGTAAACTAAGCAAGTGATTCTGCAACTCTCCCACAGCACAAAGGCCAGGTTTGAGTTTTGATAGCTCTCCTTCCATAGGCAAAAACTATTCTCAGCTACAAGATGAATTCAGAGTCCAAACTTCACAATGCTAAGCATCATATTTTAAATTCAAACTCTTGACCACATGACATGACAGACAGGGTGGGGGAAGCAGGGACCAGGGCAAGGACAGAAAACAACAATCAAATCAAAACACAGACCAATCACTAGCCAGGGATTCCTGCAATCAACTAACAGCTGTCAAACTATGTCCCACACAGAGCAAGAAGGCCCTAATAAGTCAGAGACTTCATAAAAACTCAGCTTAAATTTATTTCTGCACATACACTGTCAATAACAGTAAGCAAGCTGAAATGCATGCTTCTTGCTTAGTAACCCAAAACTAAAACACTGCTGCAAAAGATATGCAGTAAAAACTGTTAAGGAAGCCTTGTATATTTATTAAATAAGCAGCAATAAAAGTCAGAAGTTTACTACTGTACAACTACCTGTCAAATACCTTTTCCTAGTTCTTGTCTTTTCTAACTGAGAAAAGGAACAAAATAGGGCCCAAATTTACCTCTGACATAAACAAACAGAATGAGCTTTGTTACTTGAATTGACATTAAGTTGCCTATGACCATGTCTAACAGATTAATACTACAGCAGTATCCATTCAAAACAAAACAGTATGAAAAGCAGCAAGTAGCTCTTTAGAGGGCTTTTCGGACAAGGCCAGTTCTAGTACAGCTTATGTCTACAGGGAAAAAGTAATGCTGTAGGAGTTATACCTGAAGCACAAATTAAGCAATAATGACATTAGTATGGCCTAAAGAGATACAGTTAAAAAAAAAACTCTTAGGGCCAAACACCATCTTGACACACAAAGTTCTCACATTTAAATTTCTCACCTGGTCTCCAACTCTAATTCCTGAAAATCCTACAGACTAAAAATCTTAGTCTAAAATACTAGAAACTAAAACATTTGAATATTAAAAATGCTGTACTTGCAATATTCTTTGTGATTTGCAGCTTCATGCCCCCTTCCTGCCTCCAATAAGAAAACTAAAATTCAAGTTTACCTAAAAGCATTCTGCTCAGAAAAAAATACAATCCATCAAACAAATTATATGGTGTTCTGCATAAACCAAGACATATCTTAACAGAAAACACATGTCTTGTATTATGAAAATAACTAAAAGGAAGACAAAACAGACAAACAGCACAATATCGATTATCACATTACTGGAAATGGAAACATTAGCAGGAATGTTGGTACTTACTGTGCCTGGCTCTCTGTCTGCTCCCGTAGTAACCAAGAAATGGACAGACATGCCCGTTCAGACACAGAGGCAAGAACAGAAATAAAAAAGGGGGGAAAAAATTTAGAACAGAAGCCACAAACAGTTTTAAAATGGCTTTTATTTATATATATCATTGCACATTCCTAATACAGTGATTTCCTGAAAATTACAGTATTCTGTAAACATGATTTACAGTTTAACCATACACAAAGCCTGGTTTTATTTCATGACAGAATAAATAATTTTCTTTTCAAAATTAGTCAAGTGCAATTTTGCCCAATATTTAACTGAGTACTAGAATTTAAGCTTATGAAACTAAAGTAACAGATGCAATTATTTAAAACTTTTGTTTGAACAAATTCACTTCAAAATTTAGCTTCTTGTTCCCCCTACCTTCCCACCCACCCATTTCACAACATTACTTGCTTTGAAAAAAATCACCGTTATGCAGTTAAACTATTTTCCACAATATGGTGCAAGCCATTGCTATTACAACTAAGCATTTACCAGGATGTCAAGAAGGCCTGCAAAGTGTAGAGCAGGTGACACCTAGTGATCCCCTTTAAAGTATTGAAAAATTCCAAGCTGAATTTTGCTTCAGTGGTTTATATGCAGACATTTTAAAGTTTGCCAACAGTTTTTTCTCATTCTATATAACTTGAATTCTTTAGAGATGCGCATAATTTGCAGCAATGCGCAAATTTGACAATGTCCTAATCAGGCCTGCCATGCCTCTCACCTCTGTGGTGGTCTGCATCGTGATGCTTCTTGTCATCTTTTATTGCCAAGTGAGACTGCCCACCCAAAGCACTGGAGAGGGCAAGAAGGCCAGCACTGCTTCCAAGTGGAGGGATTCCTGGAGGCTGAAGTCCCGATGGATGCGGCGTTAGAGGCACTGGAGGTCCATGGCCATGGGAGAGATGCTGAGCCTGCAACTGTTGCTGCTGTTCCCAGAGGTACCATCATCCCCAGAAGAACAACGTGTAGCACATAGTTTGGGAAAAATAAGGCAGAAGTTCGGTTAATTATTGAGAATCTATAGTGGATTTTGACATTTATTTGTTTCTTCTTAATCTAGCCCCTCTCCTTTAACCCACCACACTATATACACTGCATTATATCATGCTGTCAGAGGACAACTCTTCTCATGTCCCAAAGAAGTTAGCTGGATACTTATTCTGCAACCCAAGGAGTAAGTTAAGCAACTCTAGGTTGTTTTGGGCAGCTACTGCCTGCCACAGCATCTCTGGAAACAAAGAACAGCAGTGGAAGAATCAAACACCTTTCCTTTTCTATAGAAAGCTTTATCATTGCCCTGAAAAAAAAAGTTTCAGCAGCAAGATTGATTTAAACTCATATCCCTCTCTTTCCTCAATTTGAAAGCAGCAAGTGCATTTCTACCTTGAATATTAAAAAATGTAAAAGATATGCTGAATTTTATATTTAGTAAAATTTAATTTGCATTTTATTCTGGCCAAGGTTTTTAGAGGAAGAGGGGAAATTATTCATGACTTAACACTCTGTTCAGGAACCAGATTTGAGCTGAAAATCTAGGTATTTTAGACCTCATGGAATTCTCAACAAGAAGCATGGTATTAATGAATCTCTCCATCTGTTTTAAAAGGAGCTTGCAAGATCAAAATCACGAGTGGACATACAACCCCATAAACTGGGAACCCCTTAAAACACGGGAAGGCTGGACAGAGCAACGCAGATCCAACCAATACAGTTAACATACGTTCTCCATTTATTCTGTCTGAAATGGCAGGTTTTGTACACTGCAGTATAGTTTACAGTTACAAGTATTCTCTCGTTGGTATACAGCGTAAGAAAAATGCAAATAAATATTGTTTATCTTATTCTTAAGATGGCTAAAGTGTTTACACTACAAACTATACCTATTAATACCTAGAAAAAACACAGTCCCATGCCCATACCTTAAAATAATTTCTAACTGCACCACAGGCTTCACAGGCCTGAATCTGAGGCCCAGGCTGGGGTAGCTCAAACCTTATTATAAATATAAATCATGTCCTCACTCTCTAAGAAATTCTGCTACACAACCCTGTAACTAGCATGCTAAAATAATCGATAAACAATTTTAGAAACAGAATTTTTCCATTAGAATGTCTTCCCCATAGTTTAAATATTAAGATATTTTCTAGTTAAAACTTTCATAGTTTTACTACTGTTTACCAAGTTCAGCTATCTATTTAATTTGTCCAAAATGCTCAGCACAGGGTTTTTTTGAAAATGAAGTTTCAAAAGCACCTTTAGATTAGTCATAGCTCCCATAATCTGCTCCAAGTTAACAGATATTTTGCCTCTCTCTCCTGCTTCCTTGTGTCTGGGTACATGAATAGAAGACACAACAATCCTTTTCACCCTGGCCACTCCCCCCTATCCCTCTGCTCAAAGCATATACCAGGAAAAAGTTAGAGTGCCATCTAATTCATGGGGTCAAAAAGGAGACAAACATATATCTGAACTGGATGAACTCAAGCTTCACCAGGTGAATGCCAGTAGTCCTGTAATAGCATGTAAAATTGTTACAGTACTGCTGGCAGCTACAGAAATCATACCTGGACTGCAGCTTACGATATTTCACCAATTGCTCAAAAAAAACTCAACTCAAAATAATGCAGAAATATTTAACCTGTTTCTTTAGGTGTGAAGACTTTTCAAGACAAACTGTCAACAATACCTGTATAACATCTACTGGCATATGAATGAATTGATTTATTATTATTTATATATATAACTACTGAAGTCCTACACTTTTACTTCTCATAACCCCACCCAAAGGCATGCCTTGAGCTGTTTATAAAATTATGCAGACACAGGGGCTGACTTTCAAGAACTCTGGACTGCACTTACTAATTTTTCACTTTTCTGCTGTCCCAACTATTATGCAGCAATCATTTACTTATTTTGATATACAAGATAATCTCTAAATTTACCACAATACATTAGTCAATTCTATAAAGCCACACATTTACCAAGTCTTTCTCACACCATGTATCAGGAATTTAGTTTTGAGTGCTGCATAAAAAGCCACGCTAGTCCACACTCCAAAACATGCATCTGACCACCACCCTTTTTAGTACTTTTAGAAAACAAGGTAAAAGATAAGTACTTCCTATTCTTCTAATTTAATATGTTTACAACAACACAAAAGGCAACATTTTGAAGGAAGTATTAGGAATCATTGATTTTAAGTAGTTAACACAGTAGACCACTTTCTACAACATCAATCAGTTTTTCCTAGTGAAGCTTCACTTAACTGAAGAACTATCAGTTAGGAGCACTGTAAGGTCTGACAGGACTACAGAGGTTTGTTTTGGGGCTTTTGTTTGTTTTTTGGATCCAGCCTCTCTCTAAAGAAAGATATGATATGCCTCTCCACACAGACTTTAACACAACTTCAGCAGTTTCCAGCACATTCCCTCAAAACAGGTGATAACCTGATATTTTGGCAGCCTCTCTCAGAGATGTTAATTTAGTCACCTCCTTCCCCATTGACTACTTCAGCCAGGTCAGTCATCTGCATTCTAGCCCTGAGGCAACATGAATCAGCAGTACTGTGCAGCATTGTTGGCACTGGTCTTACTTGTCCCCAGCTGCACTATCACACCACATTACCTAGTTTTGGTCTGCAACTGCCTAAGAATAAAAAGCCATTTATTCTTTCCAAACTGGTTTCATGGAGAAAAATCTCTTCCCTTTTCCAACAAGCTAGCTCAAACTAGCTTGTTTTGCAGTGTGATCACAGGAAGGTCGAAACAGGGAACAGGAGTTAAATTGTTTCCATTCTTGTCCCTACCATTTGGGAAGTGTACAAAGATAACCCTTATTCATCCCTCTCCTGCTTGGTTTAATTAGCAAAGAAGTTAACTCACTTGATTTCAGGAAGCATAGGTTCAGGTTTTAAGAAATGTTAGGGGCACATTACCTGCCACTTCCCTGGCTCTGGTTTGTAGCCTGCATACCACGCATCATGAAAGTCCAAGAAATGAGGAACAAATTAATGCTCTATAAAAGGTTCTGAAGCTGTGAGTGGAAAAGTTGTGTGTTCGCTGGTGGTATTGCACACAGATAGTGAGGAGCAATTGAAAAGGTGAGGTGTGAGAGCTGCAAGTGCATTGCAAAGCTGCTCTGCACATTTTTGTAGCTTTGCAAATGGTTACTTACAGGCATGGTACACAAAGATATGTAAATATGGCACTACATGAAACTGACTTAAGACAGAAATCCTGATCATGGTCTTTTAAGCCACCAATGTTATGCCATGATTTCATGCTTATTATGTGATGTTCACTGCTGTTTAGGACTTTAATATACTGATTTATTGCTTATATGTTATTTATTCATAATAGGTTTGAAGTTCTCCCTAAGAGATGAGGGATCATCCATAAAGATGATTCTTTCCAGAAGTTCATATTCTTTTTATTTAAAAAACTTCAATTTTTAAAAGCATATTGTATTATCTTTGTAGAAGGGATAAAATGTGCTGCACACAAAGGAAGAAAATAAAGACCAGAGAGAGATAACAGCAATGTTCGCCAGATGCATTTAGTAACTAAACATTTGCCAGAGTAGATCCTAACAATTATGTTATGCATATAATCACTTTCCCATCACTTCAAAGACACTAATGCCTGCTCTGTAACCTTTCAAGTGCTTAGCAGCAGTGAGATATAAAACGGAGTAGGTTGGCAGCAGTATCATGGTCTACTAGGCATGTTCATTAGCAGTTAATTAAAAACTAGACATCTGCCATAAGAAATGTGCTCAAAAAAGGATGAGTAACAGGTCTGCCTTAGTACCAATTATTATCATTACTTGGAGAGCAAAGGCTGTGTCCACTTTGAGAGGAAAGTGGGAAGGTAGAGAAGGGTGCAATGATGCATTCTTAAGTGACTGCACTAAGATAATTAGCCACAACAGTGATTTTTAAAGTATCTGTAGTTCACCCACCATTTTGTTGCAAACCCAGTTGTTCTTCATATTTGCAAAGGGAGAAAAGGAACTACAAACTCATATTACCGTACTGTTTAGATGTAGGTTTTACTGCCTCAGATTTTTATTTCCCAGCATCTCCATAACCAAACCATAAATACCCAAAACTCAGCATACAAAAAACAGAATTGGTGTCTCCAATCAAGCATCTCCTAACAATTTTAAAGGCAGTACAGCGTTTTATCTCCCACTTTTTAAGCAAAGTCCAGCTATGAAGAGATTTTTAATCAAGACTTAAAACATGGAATTATATTTTCAATCTCTGACAAAGACTTCAAAGGACAGAGATAGTATGTCTCTGTGAAACAGAGTTCCTATAATTAAACAGTGACAGGTCTCCCTTAGGCACTCTGCTCATAGACAACAAGCTCCTACAACCTCACTCCTCACCTTAATGCAACTCTGTTGAGATCTCAAACACCTGATTTTAACACCTTTTTCACTTAAATATATTTTTTAATTCTTATTATTAAGCACTTAAGAGAATTCTTCTGTTTTTAGACAGATGTATGACGTACTCTTCCATATCTCTTGAAAAGCACTGAATTAAAAATTCAGATGTGATTGTAAATGAATAGTGGAAAAAAGGTTATGCTTTGTCCCAAACTACATATAGTTGTCCTCTCTTGTGCTTCTCTAAATAAACATTTGAAAAATAAACACAGAAAAAAATTTCCAAAATCTTATCAAAACTAGCATCAGTAATACAATCAACAGTTGCCTCCAACCTCCACAGATGTGTTCTGAAAAAAATATCTGGAAAATACAAGTCATTTACAGAGCTAAAATGTTAAGGATGCTATTTCATGTCCACTTTTGTGAAACAGAAGAAATGTGATTTTGTTCAACTCAAGCAGACAGAAAGACATGAGAGACAAACACATATTACTGTGCTCAGTTTCATTATCATATTCACTCCCTTTCCAAAGGCACATTATCTGGTTTTTCATTTGCTTCCTTGAATTTCATAAGGAAGTGAGAGCCTGCATTAAATATCTGCAGCCAATGAACACAAGAGGGCCACTGCCTGAGTACATACAGGTAGTTGATCAAGGAATAACCTTTTCCCTTACTGTTTAGAAATATTCTTAAAACTAGTATTGCAAATATAACCTTATAAAAAAGGAAGTAACTTAAGACTATGCTTCTGTCACATCCAATTTTTTCCGTCATCCTAAAAGCCCCAAAAACCCTGCATACACAACCTACAGTACCAGTAGTCAAATTTGGCAGGGGGAAACTCAATAGAGATTCTAAGATGTTAATTAACACTTATCTTTAAATCTCTGTAAGAGTAATTTCCAAAGAGTATTTCAGCTACAGGGAGGAACATATTTCAAGACAACAAACAATTGCATGGAAGAATATATCCACAATTCTTCTGCAAAAGTGACTGCATCCATGGACACGGGAAGAGTAACAGATACCATCTACGTAAGACTCCTGGCATGTCTTTGATATGATCCCTCACAAAATTCTTGCCACTCGAAGAAATAACGAATTGAGGGATGGATTATAACATGGATGTAGGAACGGGATGGATGATTGCATCTGAAGATTGAACGAAACTTTAACCCAAAAAGAGCCAATGGCTTCACACCTCTGTGGAAAACAGTAACTAGCAGTGTCCCTCAGGAGTGCAAAATGTAACCAACACTACTCAACCTTTTCATCAGTAACACACTCAGGGGGACTGACTGCGCCCCCTGCAAGTTTGCAGATGACACCAAGCGGCACAGTGCAATTGGTCCACTTAAGGGAAAGGCTGGCATCGAGATGGACTTTGACAGGCTTGAGAAGTGGGACCATCTCATAAGGTTCTCATGAAGTTCCACAATGCCAAATGAAATGTCTGGCACCTGAGCTGTGACAGCTCCTAGACTGGGGGATGAAGGGCTTGGAAATGGCCCTGCTGAAAAGGACTGGTGGGTGTTAAAAGATAAATAATTTGATTATTGCATCTGCAGCCTAGAACATCAACAGTATCCTGGCATGCATCAAAATAATTTGGCCAGCAGGTCAAAGGAAGCGATTGTGTCCCTCTTCTTTCCTTTACATCATGAGGTACCTACTGGAGTACCATGCCCTTCTCTGGGGTCCACAGGGCAAAAAAGATATTAACCTGCTACAGCACATTCAGTGAAGGCCCACAAGAGGGTTGGAACACCTTTCCTAAGAAAAAAGACAAAGCTGGGGTTGTTCAGCCTGAAGTCTCCAAGGATATCTTACTGTGATCTTTATAAAGTGTTGTGGGTTGTTTTGTTTTGTTTTTGGTTTTTGTTTTGTTTTGTTTTGTTTTTAATAAAATGTATATACAATGCTTCTACATTTTTCCTTGATAATATCATCACACAAAGTGTGTTAAGAGACCCATGAAACACTTCCTTCTGACCCATTCCAATTCTAATCTTCAGTACTACCGCAGCTATTTACCAAACTAAGGTCTGAGTTTGCTTTCTTTTGCTGACAGTACACAACTGTGAAGAGTGGCTGATACACCACTGTGGCTGGAAATATTCAAGAACCACATGGACAGAATCCTGTGCCATGTGCTCTGGGATGACCTGGCTTAGGCAAGGAGGTTGGATCAGATGTCCTGTGGTCCCTCGAAGCCTCAGGCATTCTGTGATTCTGCTGTCCATGAATTGTGAAATTGATAAGGCTGGAAGAGACCACTGGAGGTCATTTGATCTACTGATCTGATCTGCTCGGGGGTGCTGAGCAATAGGACAAGAGGCAGTGGGCACAAACTGATGCACAGGAAGTTCCACTTGGACACGAGGAAGAGCTTCTTTACTGTGCAGGTGACTGAGCACTGGCACAGACTGCCAAGAAAGGTTTTGGAATCTCTCTCAAGTGAGATATTCAAGAACCATCTGGACACAATCCTGTGCCAGGTGCTCTAGGATGACTCGGCTTGAGCAGGGAGGTTGGACAAGATGTCCCCCTGTGGTCCCGTCCAACCTTACCCATTCTTTGATTCAGATTCTGTAGATGAATTCTTCAGCTTGCATTCTGAAGTATTTTCCACTTTTATGAGAAATTTTGAACTTTTTCAATGAGAAGAGAAAGAAGTCTTCCGATGCCAGAAAGGCTTGGGCTACTCTTAATTACATGGGCAGTACCAGTACACACACAGTACTTTTTCTGAATCATGAGATCCCACTCTTAAATTATAATACTGTAGTTAGTTTTACACCTACAGAACTAAAAAACAGGTGTTCAGTGGTTCCCAATAAAATTCAAAAAGCATTTAAAAATTAATAATCAAGGCTAACTTATTAACCATTGATTCATTTCCACATTATCACTATACATTTCAAGGGAGAAAGGACTCTTATCTTTCCCTTAGTACAAATCTGAGAAGCAAAATCTCTTATCTTCACTGTGTCTTCCTGTCTTACTGTATAAAGCTAGTTTTCACTGCCTTTCCTTTTGGCATCTTCCAGGGCAAGCGCAGGCACCAGAATTAGAAAGATAAGAGATAATACACTTCAGATCACTTTTGTAAACAGCACATGACAGGTGTGGGTGACCCCACTCAAATGATTTGCCACCATACCCCACAAATAAGCCCATCAGCTGTTTTTCCAGTAAAGTGATCAGCAATTAAGTATTTAACAAATTTTTAGTAATGATTCATAAATGGCAGTATTTCCCACTATCATAGACAGAGTAATTATACAGCATTGCCAGCAGGACTGGTGTTTTCACCAGAGTAGATCTGCTCTCACAGCCTCTCTATGCTGTGGAGCCTCTACGGATCAAGTCACCGCACGCAGGCAGAGCCCTGCAGTGAGTATGCAGGGCACTGGCCAGCAGATGGAATTCTTCCAGTTCAGTGACATCTTCTCCCCAAGGTGCATTAACACTCCACTACTACAGTTGCATCCACACAAAGGCTTGTGCCGACAGAAAAGGGTTTTCTTCCTTCCTCTGTGCTTTTAGGCAATGCAAATTAACCTAAAACTCTGTAGGTTGCACCACGTGCAGGCCCACTGAAGCATGAGTAGAAAAACACAAACAAGCAGCCCACAAACTAAAGAAGCCCTTTCGGTAATATAACCTTTTATGTATATACAAACACATCAGATTTTATATGACATATACACAACATTTTACATCTTAATGTGTGACTAATATATCATTAAATACAGCATATACTATATATTATATATACATATTATATATATACTATATATTATATATACATATTATATATATATAGAATATATATATTATTGTTCTGTGTATGTTATCTATATATTGACTGCTTATAGTTCTACATAAAAATATAGATCTTTGGTGTGTTTGTAAAAATAAAAAATGTGTACTCCAGGGCCTGTTTAAGAACAATTCCTGTCTCAAACACTTCATAGCAAAAGAAACAACAAAACCAAACAGAAATTAATCAGAAGATCATGTTTTTAAGGGGCCTTGCATTATTTATGTTATTTACCTTGTTTTTAACTTAGATAAAATCATTTTTTCTTTTCTTGAGCTTAATTCTGAAGAAATAAGGGATAAACAGCAAAGCTGAAGGCAACCAGGGGAAAACGACAGCCACAATGGAAGAGCCAAACAAGCATTTGTAAAAAACAGATGCCACAGGACAGGAAGGGTAGAGTCAGAGTCACCACAGAAAAAATGATCCTTGCTCAGGAAAACATGTCTCCACCAAAGGATTTCCCAGGTTCTCTAAGAAAGTAACAAATCCAGAACCACAGTATTAAAGTCACAGAAGATGACCCTAAAATCTCCCAGTCCAGACAAGACAAAGGCTGGTTTTTCTGAAAACATTCACATTTCTCCATCATTGTCAAAGTCAGTTCAAGAACAAGCTTTTCTTTAATTTTAGACCAGTACATACTGCCTTCTCTGAAGACTCAGATGCAAGCCTGAAGTCCCTAGAATGAAGCTGTCAGCACACACTGCTTCTGCTCTGCAGAAACTGCCAGCACATTTCATTTCTGCGGCAACCATAAATTCCTGCTATTACTCACCTTCTAACCTCAAATCTATGTATTTGCCTTTTTAGCTACTGTTAGCATACCACCACCATCCAACAACACTTCAAAAGTATGCTCCTACTGCACAGCTGCCAAAAACAACTAGTTTAAGCATGCACCAATTTGGAAATGACTTACAGATATTACTCTAGAGGGTTTTATTACTGACGTATGATTATCTTAAAAAGTATTTATTTTCCTTCCAGGCTCTTTTAGTCTCCAGAAATTTAACTCTTGCTGAACATGACAGAAATTATTAAGTAGCAAGGTTTTTTGGTAAATTAAAATCCAGAACTTAAATGGAGGATTTGAAATTATACTCACTACTCTTTTGTCCCAGCTACTACTAACTAAAAAAATATTTCAGAGGCACCAAAAAATGATAAATATGACAGTCATAAGAAAAGCATTACACCAATCATTATTTAGTGTTCCAAGCCAGGACCAGAATCTTACACATTCTTTCTACATTCCATAACAACTTTGACACACCAAACGATAATTATTTCTGAACATGCATTTAAGCACTTTTTCTAATTCTTGCTTTTACTTCCTCACTACTGCTGCTTGTAAGTACTCAATCTAAAGAGCCAGCTAGGCAGCACCTTTCTAAATAGTACTAAATACTGCTTCAGGCAGTTGAATATTAAGTTCAGGCAATTAACTATTATACAAGATAGCAAACTTGATACTTCAGCAAGTACTCTGAAAATTCAAAAATAATGCAGTTAGTAGATAACAGAAACCCTGCAACTGAAACAAACTTCTATGCATATTGAAGAGTTACAGCAAAATACTGTGAAAACTGCGTCTTTACTATTTCCTGAAGTTATCTTAACTGCTTATGCTAGCCTCTCTCTATGAAAGAGTAAGAAAGGCAAGGTTCTTGTTTGTCCTCCCACACAGTCCTTATCTCAAGTCTGTCTTGCTCTTCCTCCATGAAAAACACGGCAAGCAGCTTGCTGTTTTCTTGTACGTTTCCAATGTTTATATTTACAGTTGTCCTGGTTTAGGGCAAATTTTTGGAGGAAACCTCCAAATGGGGTCCCTCTAGGGCTAAACAGATGAATGGGGTATAAATATTATAAAGTCACCCCAGAACAATACTACTTGTGTCCCCCTGTATCTCCTTCCACCTCCATCTGCCTCCTCTCAGTGACTCCACTGCTGACACTGGCACCTAGTCAGAGGTGTATTTTGCCTGTGCAGTCTGCATCACTCCCACCTGCACAGTGGCAACTGGTTCACATCAGCTTCTCAGAATTTCCTTCTCAAAATCTGTATGGTTCATTCTTTGCAGCACTTTCATTGTAAATTAGGCCAACCTGCAACTCTATATCATTCAATATACTAACTCCCAACAACTTTCTCTACTCCTACTCAAGCTGGGCTGGGATAACTCCATAACCATCCTTTGTCCTAACGCAAGTAAAGTTAGTGAACTTCTTTACATTTCATTTCTCCTCATATGCAGTCCAAACAGAATCTTTCTTCTGTCTGCATCAACCAATTCACCTCTCCCATGCAACTGCTTCCTCCTCCAAACATATTTCCATACCATATGGAAATATTCCACCCACCATATTTCCAACTACTTTCCAGTAGCTTCCAAGTACTGAAGGTTACATCACATTTTATCTCACCCTACTGACTCTTCATCTACTCCTATTCCCCCCACATATCTTACTATGTATGAAAGCAAAGCAGACATCTGTAAGAGAAAAAATAGGTACATCTCTTCATTTTGTCTCATTTTGCTTAACTTTCTTTTATGACTATTATCCACTTTATCTTCAAACAAGGTAAGCTATTCTGCCTCTACACTTGAATCAAGAGAGGTGAGTTGAATCACTTCCTAGAGGAAGTAATACTTTCCTCTAGGATAAATTAGTCTCTGTGCCAATTTCATATGAGTACACATACATACTGCTCCAACTACATTCTGCAAATTCTTGCTTTCAATTGCATTATTTCAGCATTTGTATCCAACTTCAGTCCCTTATATTCCACCAAAACAATTCTATCTAAACCAGTCCAAACCAAATCAATCAACTCTTCAATAAATCCAAATCAAATCAATTAATTCTATCAAATCCTTCTAACCCCTCCTGAAACCACACTCCAGTTAGAATTATTTTTGTTCACTGTTATCATACATTTTTCCAAACTTACCATTCACCTCTGCTGCAAATATCTGCTGAGATCTACAGCATTCTAAGTGTACATGCTGTATTCCCAACACCCTCTCAGCAAAAAGGAATCTAGTAAGAGATACCAACTCACATTTGGTACTTCACATGCTACCTCATAAGAATCTACCTTCTCTCTGTATTCACAGTTCAGCTGCTTATCTTTAGGTTTTAGCACTAGCTAACAATATTTTTGCTCAACTGTCATACTTCCACTCCTTTCCTGAAAGCTCTTAGGCTTCACAAATTTGTAACTGCATACTTGGTCTCACTTTTGACTTGTAGTTTAGATACTAGATCTTGATGAGAGCCACCTGAAGTTCTTTTGCTTTTCTTTTTGGGCAAGATCCAAGGTGAAGCTTTTTCAATCCACCCCACATGAAGCCTTGCAAGACAAGGGAGGTCTGGCCTGCAATTCAATTTCATTTGACTTTTGGATGCTATTTTGCCCTCTCCAGAATGACTGAGAATATCTTCTTCTACTGAAAATTGTCTTGTTTCAATACTACCTTCCTCTATATTGATGCTCCAAGATTCTTCATTTCCCATCAGTCCACAGAGAGTGGGTGTGTGGGGGTGGGGTGTCAAGATTAAATCAAATTTGGTTAACACCACTCTTTCATATTTTGCACACCTTCTCCCAGATTTTTCCTTTTGAGTAGGTCAAGTCACCAATACACATCAATACCACTAACTTATTTTTCCTCCAAGCTTAGTGGCACTAAAAATAAAACTGACCATTTTTTGGGGACTGGTATTTTGAGAATACTGACCATCATGCTGACAAATACCTTCCTCCCTTGCTATCTACTTTAAATTGGTAAATTAAGTCGGGAGACTTTGTATTCTAGAAGTAGTTATGATGAATCCTAGGATAAAAGCAAAATTTCTATGTGTTCTAAAATATTAAGAATAACCCAGGATGTTGCTACACAACAGAGCTCCTAATGCTAGAGTTCAGTAATTTAGATTCAGTAATTTAGGGTTACTGGGAGTTAATGTTAAAAGTAAGGAGAGTGTCTTGTGCTCACTAGATCTCATTTTATTTAATTTAAAAGCACTAGGCAATTTCCCCTCCTTCAGCACATAATGCAGATCATGGCTGAGAAGGATCTTAAGTAATGCTACAGCTGCTTAGCTCTTCCCTTGCACTAAATTCTGCATTCATTTCTGCTCTAGTCTGTATTTCTATTTTATAATGAAACATACAGTCTAGTTATTTATAGGCTTTCTAAGGATTAACTACACACTCATAAGAATAAACCCTCAAGAGGTTAACCTCATCCTCTTAAGCTTCACACACTACAATCCCAGAGATAGCTGGCAACCACAGCCAAGAGAGAAAAAATAATCCCACATCTTGCTAATCCTTTAGCCAATCACCTCATGCAACAGTGGAGAGGCCTCTCAGAGGCCAACAACTCAATCTGTCTCAGGAGCACTGTCAGTCCTAAAGATACATATTTCACTAAAACATTAGCAACCCACCTCAACAGGAAAAATAAGACATGCCTGGCTTCTCAGTGATATGCTGAAATCATGCATCAAAAACGCAGTGCTGAAGAAAGTTTCCAGTTTGCAACTTGTATTTCTCATTCAGATATTTGCATATTCTACTCATAAAACTAGTTTACTGATTAGAAAGTAAATCTAATCTCGCATTGTTTGGATCTACACATGCCAATTTAACTGCCCCTTATACTCCCTAACACGAACCTTTTATTTTCTAGACATCTCATGAAAACAACCCACAAAAACCAAGCAAACAATGAAACAAAACACAAAAAAACCCCCAACAAACCACCCAAAAAGAAGCCTAAACGACCCTTTAAGTTAAACCATAATAATCTACCTAAGTCTTTCATACCATGGTCTAGATTCTTCTTTAACTGCAGAAGTAGACATTGCCTGCAGCAATGCCAAGGAGTTAATGGGGGCACTTATCCTTTTTATTAGGGTTTCCGCTTTGCTCATTATTTACCTAGCAAAATTGCTACTTCATTCTACTCTAATATAATAAATATTAAATGGTGCTATTTAAAAAAAAAAAAATAAGGAAGATTGTTTAGCCATACTGCTCTCCCATGGCTGAAAGTAAAAACCTTCACAAACATGTAGGATAAGGCCAGGAGTATGACTGTTAATAACTATTCAAGATTTTTTCCTGAAGTAAGAATTTTTAATGAACAGGAGGATTAGCACTGCTTAAAAGCTCAGTGAGTCCAACTTTATTACTTTCTTTAAAAAAATGTGTCAATTTATTCATTCTGTTTTGTACATGCTTAATATACACCTATTCTAAAGCCCAGTTTTTTATTTTGCAGGCAAATTTTCTGAAAAATCCCAGTCCTGTGAGACCGTAAGTCTCTATCCTCATAGTCTATCCACTAATAGGCCTCCCTCTTTTCAACTGGAAATAAAAAGTATGAAATAAATATAGTCCAAAATCATTTTGTATTTCTAAGCATTATTCCCAGTAATTAAAAAGTCTTTGTTCCTTTCCAGAATTCACAAAATGCACTGGAGAAACAGGAATTTCTCCAATTAAAGGAAGTCAGTTGGGAAACTCTTGAATCATCTGGTGTCAGGAAGCAATGGCGCTTAAGAAAGAAAGAGGGGAAAAAAAGGCAAATCGTGGCAAAAATGCAAGTTTTATTTAGTCAAGAAAAACCGGGCATGTCACTACCAGCTAGGAAAATCAAATTTCTCTCCTATCCTCAAGAACTATCATATGCATGCATTTTAGGTAGACACCAGAAGCTCGTTGATTGTATCTTCTCCTGTTAAGAGATTGGTACAGCCTATTTGCAGCCTGAAAAGAAGTTTGATGATCTTTCATGCCCATAATAGGTGTCTAAACTGTTAAATTACTATATCTTTTCTTATCTTGAAAGACACTGCACTTTAGCAGCATGGCCTTTCCATTGTTCTTTACACTAAGTTGGGCCCCTGAACAATACTGACAGCTGCTATCAAACTGTGCCGTGCTCACCCTCAGTGCAGCTGCCGCTTGTAGGAACAGACAGGCTGTTGACGTGTCCTCCCCTCTGGGGAAAGGGCCTGACACCCTGAGTGCTCAGTGAGGGGGAGCAAAGGTCCACTGAATTGTCAGTCTGATTTTATGCTATTCAGATTTTCGAGGACATACACCATCCCTTTCAAACAAAACCAAGCATATGTCAGAGCATGAAACTTATTGTGTGGCACAAGGTAACTATTGATTAATAAGACTGTAAAAGATCACTGGGACATACATCTAATTTTGGCATTATGTAAATGCATGCATCTACGTGGTCAAACAAATTTTGAGAAAACTAACATGCTGGGCACATTCACAGTTTTGGATTTGTATGGCATCATTCAGAAGTCTTTCATGAGACACATGAAAGTATTTCTTCAGGTAAATCTTAGGTAATTATAAAACAAGAACAGCAGAGCCTACTATTCCTGCTTCCAAAGAGCTTCCCTCCCTGCTACCCCAAAAACCCTCAAGTTCTTAAATGCATGTGGTACTTGCAGATCCTATAGCTTTTAAGACTGTACTGTGCAGACTTTAAAAAGCAGCAGATGATATGCCTGAGATGGCAAAATTTGGTTTGTCTAAGTAGCACTATTTTTAGCAAGTAAGAATCTTCTAAAATATGTTTTAATGTGTTTCCTTTTACTGCACAAACTCTTCATTAAAACTAGTTCATAACAAAGGGCTTTTCATACCATTTTTATCTTTAAGAAGCAATTTGTTTTAAAAAATGCAAGAAAGTACAGTTCTCTAATCTTTGCTAATCAAATACCACAAATGCACATGTGGTGTACTTCAAAGATCAAATCAGGTATTCATAAACTAATTCTTTACACAAGCAAAGCATAGAGGAGATTCTGACAAATACAGATGTAATTGTATGGGTTTCTAAGATGCGATTAACAAATCAACTAAGTAACAGTCAAAATTTCATATGAAGGAAAAACAGCACAGATTTAAAGGGGGGGTATGTTTATGCAAAGCTAATCTGTCAAGTGTAATAAAGCAGCTTGAATAAAATTTAAGCTGAAAATCCACTGAAGCTCCCCATTTCAGGGAGGAAAAGCTATTAAAAGGAAATGAAGGTCACCCTCCCAGTTTATTTCACCTAATTGACTGCCAATAGCTTACCACAGGCAAACCGACTGCAGATCTGCAATTGAGAAACTGATGAAAGGAGCATTTTCAAGCTGAGGCTCATTCTTTTAATCCTTCCTCGCTCCTTTTTTTTTTTTTCCATCTCCAGTTGGGATGTAATTTTAAGCACAGATGGATTAACTGGTTCCATTGTCTGTAGACGTCATTGGACTATGGCACTGTTAATCCGTACAGCAGCATGTCTAATTATCATTACAAAGTGTCTGAGGGAACTATAAAGACCAGCAGGGCATCTTCTCACAAGCAATTAACATAAATTGATAAATGAGTAATTTGAATCCGCTCAAGGCGCCCACATATGAATAAAATCAGAAAGGACAGGTTCTTGTTTCGGCTACTTCTTTCACTTAGTCGGAAGGGCAGAAAACATGAGAAATATTCCAGACTTAGTGGCAGGGGAAATGAACTCATACAGTGGAAGGAATGTATGGTTCAAAAAGTTCATTAATACAAAGCAAATGACTTGTGATTGACAACCAGTCACAAGCAAGCAGTATTAACTTTTTTAGCATATTTAAAAGCACATTCTTGGTGAAAGGCTATTAGAACACTGTGTCAGACAATTAATACTACTTCAAAAGCAAGTGAAGTTTCTATTCAGTAGCTTGCTAATTTAAAATTCATGAAAGATTCACAAGGAAAAGAAAAGAAAGAAGAATGAATAGTTGTATAAGGTCCAAGAACTCAAGTGTCACAAAAAGTATGAGGAAAAAGTAACTAGCTCAACTGACATACAATACCTATAAATAAACAAGCAACTCTCCTAAAACTATATTTCTTGCAGAAAAAAAATTGTTACATGCAGCACTGCTGGACAAAATTATGTTCTGACAAAGTGAACTACTACCTTTATCTCTGCTAAAATATGTGCAAACCAAAAACACTTCAGCAACACTGGGCATAAAAAACAGCGTTAGATATCAAAACATTACGTTTATTTTAAAAATAGCAAAGCAGTAAGATATGAAAGCAAATTATACACACTGTAGGAGGTAGACCTGGAAGGCCACGTACCCCGATGATGGCATTCAATTCAGCCATGGTCACTTGTTTGGCACGTTCTACAGCTTGGGCCACTTGTTGCTGATGCTATTGAAAGAAGAAGAGGTATAAGGAGGAATCTGTGTTAAGGTATTAGCACATCATATCAAAACAGGATCACAAATACTTGAATAACCAGTTTGTCTGCAGAAGCCCACACTACCCATTACAAGACATCTCATGCAGATAAAAAGGTAACAATGCCCTATTTTTCAGCTGCTCAAAAGGAAAGAAGAGACCTGAAGGCAGCTATCTCTTACACTACATCCCTTCATTATTAGTTTTCTGGCAAATGAATAATAATTTTTAATTGAGTTGACAGGATAATAATGTCAACTTTACATTAGTTTCAATTTTAACATTTATAGACTCTATGCCCAGATAGCAAAACCAACGGAAATCAAGAATTACAAATACTCTTTGTACAAATGTAGGGTTTGAAAATATCAAGTTTCAAAACATAATACCAGCTGCCCACAACATGCTAAAATCAGTCATTCTAACCAAATATAGGTTTACAAACTTAAATAGTGTTTTGCATATGAGCTAAAATCTTCACCTTTGATATAAATTATGTGGAGAATATAAGCATGCTTATTTCACTAGATCTGCACTAGACAACTGAATATCTAATAAACAATCACCGTGATTAGAAATGAAAGAATTTTCTTGTACCACTACTATTTTACAGACTCCCACTCTCCTCAGGCAAAGAATGAGGCTGAGCCGTTGTCACCAGTTTGAACTCAGATTTGTTAGATCAATTAGCAGGGGGTTTGCACACTTCAGCTACAACAGATGTTCCTTACACTTGTGTATTGTGATAAAATTAACATCTTAAAACTAGCTAATTTGCAAACAGAAAAACAACATAATTGCACTTTAACAGCTGAACAGTTTTACTTACTTCCTGAGACAAAAAAGGGATGACTTGTGCACAAATTGTATTCAATCTCTTCGCAATTTCTGTCTACAGAGGAAAAAGTATTTTTATTAAAAACTGCATTTTAGGCGGTTTGACATACATTAACTAGTATACAGGATCATATTATGTTCAGACAGTGAAGCAAGTAACAAAAAAATTACCCATTTTTCCTACTACTGTAAATATAAATACTTAATATATAAGCCCAGACAAGGAAAGAGATTTTGTTAGTTATTCTAAGACATCTGCCATGTCTAAAGTACCTAATCTGTATACACATTTAGGCACAAATCTGGTCCTTGTATATAGTTCATTAATAAGCAGAGCATTTTTGAAATCCATTAACGCCAAGATGAAGCCTTTTAAAAGGTAGATTTATTATTACTCAAATTATCAAGCAGCATAACAAGAAGGCAACAGGCATAGAAGAAAAATGCTTTTTTCATGATCAATTTGATCTGAAGGTAAAACGACAGAAATATACCATCGGGAATACAAAAGAAATACTAAAACAGAAGTGAGGAAGAAAAAAGACAAAAAGTACAGACTTCTAAAATCCATATTGAAAGATAATTAAAATAATGCAAATGCAGAAAAAATCGTATCAGAAAATGTGATAGTCTATAACACAAAATTTGTGAAACCATGAGCAGCAGAACAAGGCAGAAAAATTAGGAACCAGTAAAGAGGAGAACAATCCTTCAATGAGATCAACAGAGATTACAGCAGTACAAGGAATCTGAGTCCCACTTTTCAACAGTTTCATTTATCTTATACTTCTGTATCCCACATTTTGGCATGTCATCCTAAACACTGAATTCCTGGTGTGGTAAAGGGATTTTTTTCTCTCATTACTCAGTGTTACCTGTGTTTACAGCCTTTCAGACCTATACATCTGCCCATAATTCAGAACCACTATTATAATTAACCCTCAAGGTCCCTATAGAATTTCCTCAGTCTTCTTCAAAAACAGCTATTTCAGTCACTGTAGCACAGTTGCACAAAACCAAAATCAGCAACAAGAACACAGCTTGTGTAAAAGACACTAAACAGCTCCTGTAAATCTCTGTCATACAATTAATCCCTAAAGACATTTCTTGATTAGTTGGGGTTTTATTTTATGTTTCAAGACACAAGAAACAAGTGGTCACTACTGTGAATCATTAGGCCTTCTAAGAAATGACACATATTAAAGCTGAGCAAAAATAAAATAATCACTTAAGTCACCCTAAAACTGTTAACTCTCTGCCAAGTCCTTTCCTGAACCTCCCCATAATTCTGAGGTTTTTTAAGAAGACACTGGGATACTTTTATACACCAGTCACATAACAGTTGGGATACAAAACCCACCCACTAGTTTTATGTCTCAGGACGAAGGCGGATTTGGGATCTACATATAATTAGCAAGTTTAGCACCTCCTTCCCAACCTCTGTCAGACACAGGGAAAATTCATTACGGCATCTAGACCTGTAAAATACTTTTTCTCTCTCCACAAGAAGCACTCCACCTGACCAAAGCCTGGTATTTGCCACACTCACTCTATAAAGTTTTGCAGATGCTTCCAAGGAAGTTCTGGGATGGTTTCTGCCTAGGATTAAAAGGTTTCTCTTAACTAAGGGCAAAGAAGTGACAGCTACTTTACAGGAAATCTTTACTCCTTGCAACAAGGTGGTAAAATATTCTCAACTGAAACAGCTATAATTTCACAGAGTACCACAATGGTCTTTTCCATTCTGTCTGGGCCACAACCACAAAACATCTCTAATTCCACATTTAGCCTTTAGTACTGGTACTACATACAGAATAGCAAAGTCAACAATTGGAAGTTACCAGCTTAACTATTACCGGTTATCAGACTTAACTGTTACCAAAACTGTTGGCATTTCTCTGTTAAAGGGGAAAAAAAAAAAAAAAAAAAAAAAAAAGAAACCCACCTAAACACATGTACTAATGGGCATTTTTCCACATACCTAGTATAGCTCTCCAGAAAGCAGGGCACATCATGGAAAGGTATTCTATTGCAGAACAATCTGTTTGGCTGATGTTTAGCTAAGATGTTTAAGATCCAAGGACTTAATTGCGTAGACCAATGGGATTAACTTTTTTATGCAAGTATGAATCACAGCAGGTGACAAGAGGGGATAGAGTAAGAGTAAAATAAGGAACTCACTCAGTGTCTACTGAAAAGTTCTTTGGCCTGTATGGTCTACACAAAAGTCTCCCTATTCTGAGGCAAATGTCCTTATTGTTGCTATAATGAAACAAAATGCAATCCTATTTTTTAGTAGAGTCTGTGAAACATGCAAGTTGTCCATATTATTAATTTTCCTGTCGAAAATATCTGAGCTACTCTGTAATAACACAGCATGCATGACATCAAGCAGTAAGATAAAAGAATGCAGTCTTACATGCATCAGGTTATAATGGCCTTCCAATGAAGGTGGATTGTTCACTAGATGTTTTCTTTATTATCTAAAAAATTATTCTTTTTCTAAAATAATCAACTTTTGTCCTTTCCTCACCAATCTTCTGTTAAAATTATTGTCTCAGTACTATTACACCTGATTTAGTGTTAGAACAAAAAAAAGTGTATTATTCTTAGTTTGTCTTTACCAAAGCTAGGCATCATTGATGACCAATGAACAGCAACTTTATTGCAGTTACAGTGGTAGAGAAACTTAAATGTACATGCCATGAAATAAGCTTATTTTGAGATTTCTTGCTGTTGTTATGAGTGACAATTAAGAGATATCTACATTGAAAACTGAAATGCCTATTCTATATAATCACAAAAAATCTGCTTGCATTTCATATGCAGTTTGTTTAAAAGTTTTCACACGTTTGAAATACTTAAAATTATTTATCTACTATGCAATTTCATGCGCCTCCTGTTTGCTGCCATCTAATATTAAGTAAAAAAATTTTCATTCACAAACAAGTTAAAAACATTTTTCATTTTCTAGCAAGTTGTGAAAGTTAGGTTTTAAAGCACAATTCACGTAATTTTGCTGATCAAGAGTTGCAAGTGGTTGTTTTCAGAACTGAGAAAAAGTGACATTCGTTGCTTTAAATGTAACTGAAACAGTCCAATAGACAATGTGTGTTTGCTTTTTAAGGTGAATTACCCTTGACTATGCATGCACGTGTGCCAAAAGTGTATACACACTCATTCTGGATAGCAAAATCCCCATCTGAATGGGTCAAGGACAGTTTCAGTAACTGGTGTCATTAGAGTAAGCCCCCAGACCTGGGGGTCATGAATTTGTAACTCTTAAAATAAAGGTACTTATCTCCTGTTTCTAGAGGCCTTCGAATATAACATAACTATTACCTGACTGCTAATCTTGAGAGATATAGAGAGGTCCTAAGGATGAATAAACAAAGGTAACTTCGCAGAAAACTGCTCATAGACAAACACAACTAATTGCCCATGTCCTGCGGCTCCTTGTTAAAGCAGGCTACAGAAGCCCGCATCTCTCATCAAAGTCCTCTGAGCTCTATGGCAGCTCTTAGCAAAGCATCTGAAGTACCCTTAATTGTTTGTGTTCTTAATGCAGAGCCTCTTGAATACATTCATTTTTAATAGAGAACTTGAGTGTGAGCCCATCAAAGAATAACAAAACTACATCATTCACTGTTTCTTGCTGCTGTAATGATTGTCTTTTGATTTATTTGCAAATGACTAGCTTGTCAGACCCCTCACTGAAGTGCTACCCTCCCTTCTGAAGTATCATTAAAAATTAACATGAAGGAATTCAGCTGCATTTGGTAAAATTAAATTGAGCCGATGGATTTTTTTCTCTTGTGTAATTTTTTTGCTTCTGTTCCATTCAGTTAAGGACTTAATGTTTTGACCTAACCATTACCAAACTCAAGTGTTTGTACTTAAGTTTGTCTTGCTCACTTGCTAAAGTGAATTCTCAACATAATGACAAAGAACGAAGCAGCCAGACTACTTACTAAATATAATACTCATTTAAATAAGGCATTTTACTACAGACTTAAGCTTGTCTGTATAATGGAATTTTTTTCCCTTCTGTCTTGTTAGAAAAGAAGTTTTTTTTCTGTTTTCTTTTACAATAGTTATTCCAGATAATTTTGCATTTTGATAGCCTGTTACTTTCCAAAACTCCACATAAGGTATCATACCTAAATCACCACAATTTCTTGAAAACTACAGATTCTTGCAATGAAATTAAAAGGAAATATAATGCAAGTATCCAAATTTTATTTCATAGCATAACAAACACCCATGTGTATTTTAGTTTTAATGTAAGAAGCCCTAGCTTATGGGAACCAGCAGTTTAACTTCTAAGTGAAGAACCCAGACTTCCTCTGAGGAGAACCAGTTAATCCCCTTTCAGCTTCAGAGGTTTCAACGCAAGCAATTTTGGGTTTGCTCCAACCAGTGTCTACCAACACATATCCCAGTAGTAACTTCAGTTATAGCATCCATGATGATTTAAGACAAAAATGAAATCTTACAACACATTAGTTTTACCAATCACTTGTGCTGCAACAGCTGCTTAATTACTATTGCTGAGACTCATCAAAACTGTCCAGACTTTATTTTAAAAAGCAATGGTTAGCTAAAAATGTCCATTTTATGTCAGAAGGTTGTTACTCTACCTGCACTGAACTTCCAGTATCACACAGTTAGATCAGACCTGAAAGCACTCTATCACCAGTTCTGAAGGATGGCCTTATGTATTCTCATTTATTAAATTTTTATTTAGGCTATTATTTTGATCCAATTTTGAAAATAAAATTTATAATAAATTCAGAAAAATGCAGCTTAGGAACAACATGATTAAAAGTAAAGCAAAAAATTCCAAAGTTCTGATAATACCAAAGAAGCATGTCCTAATTCATGCCCTTCAAGCAAAAGAATAAGAGAATCAACCTTTACTGCACAGAAAGGAATATACTGTTAAAACAGATTCACCAAAGCTTAAGAAGGTAATTCTTAAGCACTCTGCCTCTCCTCACACTTCCAAGACTTAGAAAGCCAAGTACAACACTTAACTCCTCCTGGAAGGAAAAAATGGACTTCCTGCCATTTACAACATGTAACACAGTAATCCACTGGGGAGGAAAGGTCAGTGTTGCACTTTTGGTCATTACTGAATCATTTGAGATTATCTGTGGTAGGGATGAGAAGAAAATCGAAGCGTATGAGAATACTGCAAACGGCTTGACCTCAGCCCAGTTTTCATCTCCACCTGTCTATAAGACATGTGAATAAAAGCCCTCTTTATGGGACAGGCTTAACCACACTTTTTTAATCCATGCTGCAAGCCAGAACACAAATACCCAAATACTTGTGAAACACAGTTAGAAACTGTATATTTTAGTCTTGTATTGAAGTTTAATATCCATTTAATATTTTAATTTTTCCAACAGTATCATTGAAACAAGCAGTGCAGTTAAATGATAAAGCTTCTATTCTTTTTGTGATCAAGATCTTCAAAAACAACAGAAAGCACACATATTCAGAGAGTAATTACAGAACAAGACATGTTTCACTGTGCTTAGCTTTCTGCATGCTTTGTTAGTACTTGCTATAGCAAGACTCTAGCACCTCCAAAACTCTGTTGCTAAGAGTTCAGGGGATGAGGGGATGTTGGAGTTATAATTAAATCTCAAAACTTAAACATTCAAAAGCTTCAAATGATTAAGGCTAGCATTCTGTGAACTTTGCTATTCATGAGTTATTGAATCCAGGTTGAGCACAGAGATATGCATATATTATGAATGCCCTTTTATTTAAAATTAATACACTATATTTCATTTTGGCAATGGCTGCAAAAGAAAAAAAAAAATAAAGGCAACATGCCATTTAAAAGTTTAGGCCCCCATAGTATATCAATGTCAAACAACAGCGTGTCAAGCTAAGATTCAATTCAGGTAAGTGCCACAGCCAAATTTTCTTGTTCCCAGACGTGCTTTAAGATTATTTTATTGCTTAAAATTTAATTTGTTCCAACTTGCGTTTCCAAGACAACGTTGGCTAACCCTGCAAATCATTTGGGTAATTGGATATCTTATCTTTCTATTGCTCTCAAATCCAATGATTCTGGAAGAACTGCAGCAGCCAATCAAATTTACAGGCCTCCTGAGTAATAGACTTGCACAAGTAGCCACATCCATCTCCCCTCTACTGCCGTATTAACCAACTTGTGACAAACTGAGGAAGCTGGCCTTCCAACTGTATTTTAAATTATAAGCACTGTCATCACTAATACTCTCACCAACAGGAAGGAATGGGAAGGTTTATTCTCAACAGATACTTGATATTCGATCTGACAAGAAGCAATGGGTAGCATTCATTTCAGCAACAGAAATAATCTCTGTACTTTGGGCATAAACTTCAGTTTAGCATGACAAACAAATCGTAAATACAGTTTTCCTTCTGCCCCACATTTTAATTGTGAGCTCTGTCACCCACAAGATCATATTAAAATCCCAGAAGACTGAGATGAAAAATCTTAAGAAATGAAAAAACCAAAATACCACCATATCGTAAGTGGGAGTGAGGAAAGGAGGAAGTAGCAGAAATATGAACAGAATAAAAATTCAAAATTATAAAGCCACAGAATGCTACACAGTTTCCAAAGTGAAATTAGAGTGCTTTAATTCAGTACCTAAACTACTTTCATCTGAATCCTCTTTGATGTTCGTTTAAATTACAGAAAGGTCACATTAATTTAAACATAAGCAACATATGATGCACAAGACAACAGCTACACTTGCCAAATATCTACTACAGATTTGGATCCCATTCAATTGTAAATTGATATATTTCAGATGTGTAATTTCAATGTTTTATAATAGTAGAGAGAGGCTCTGTGTAACTCTCAATGAACCACTGTACACAACTGCCCATCCCATTTACAGCTGTAAATCCTGTTGAAACAAAGCCAACTGGCAACAATGAATCTGTTGTCAGGATGTCAAAGTGCTCCTTTCACATATCTTCACTATGTCAAGACTCTTCTTAAACTTGGCTAAAGAGGGCAGTTACCACATTTCTCCTTTAATCTAACTTCAGCCCATGTTGCTTAAGCACTCACAACTACAAAAGGTGTGTTTATCTTAATTTTAGTTCCATTGTTTAGTTTCCAAGCCTAAGCTAACCTTAAATACACACAGAAGTATTTAAATCTCTTAAGTGAGCACACAGCTTTGTTCTACTTTCAAGCTGTTTTCCAGGACACAGAGTTCCCACTTTTATTTAGATTCTAAGAGATGCTGTGCGAATCAAAGGCTGACTCCAATCCAGAAGAGGTCTTTGCCACCTTTGCCTCTAGGGACACAATTTCTTTGAACCATACTGCAGACATCTAGAGACCTGCCAAACATCTCAACAACTAGTCAGGCAGAAAACATTACTATAATACAAAGTGGGAAAGGGCCAGCTTAGCAGACCATTACATCAGGGAGCTAAACAAACTCACAGAAGGCATCTATCCAGTAGAACAGCCCTAAATATCATGAGAACAAAGATGAGAGCAGAGGTTTTTGGGAGAAACATAAGCTATCAATGAGTTCCCCCCTTCTTATCTGACCACATTCTTAACAAGTTGTTATGGTGCTCTATGAGCAGTATGGTCTCCAAAATTATCCAACAGACTTAGCAGTTTTATCTTTAAGGTCACTAAGAACTTGATTCACTCTGCACAACTGAGCAACACTGCACCACACAGTAACAAGGAGGAGACAAAGAGAACAGAAAGATAAAAGAGCATAAAAAGTTTATCTCTAACTGCTACACTCCTACCAGGAAAGAGCATCAATGGCTCTTCATTTAGTTTAGGATGTTACTTTAAATCTACTTCCTATTTTGCTCTCACTCCCATAAGCCATGTTGGAATTTCTGCAAATATCTTTTCAATACTTGTCACACTGAGCCACTTGATTGGGACGGCAGTAGAAAGTCAAAGCTCTTATTACACAGCTTGAGAAGTACCTGGAATAACAGTTTCTAAAAAATTAGAGCATAAAGTTCCTCAAACCAAGCACATACACTTATACTCTGCAAGTCAGTAACAAAGCTCCCACTCAGGGCTCTGTCCTTATCAACATTCAAGTAAGACTGTAACAGCAGTAGGACTAGAATTTATCTACTAGAAGAATAAGCATGCCTCCAACAAAAGAGAAATATTAAGACAAGGGTCTGAATTATTAGGGGGGGAACTAATCAGTATGCTACAATCATAGTTTAGAAATAACTACCAAATTAAGCATACCAAGTAAGTCACATGTACTACTCTACTTTAAATGCAGTTTCACCATTTTCAAATACTTAGTATATTCACAGCTCAGTTTCAAAAATCTATCAAGTCAGAAAAACGATTTAAACACTCATTCATATCAATGCCTCAGGTGCCATCAGGTGACTCACTAATGAATAACAAGTTAAGAGAGGGATTGACAACTCCGTTGATAGTAACTAGCGGAACTACCCACCACATAGGATTTGAAAAGAAGGTGAGCATAATGGATATTTTCACTGTGTGGGGGAAAAGGTTAGCAAATCTTTCAGTAAAACTCTGGGAAAGCAACAGTAAATTCCTTACCATTTTATTATTTTTTTTAAATATATTCTGTTGCTTACAGAAAAGAAACAATAGCAAAAAGACCATATAAATTGCATTCTAATAGACAAGATGCATCGAAACAGTCCAAATAGAAACAAATTTGATTAAGACTGAAATCACTGCAATTTATAATGACTGGGAAAGGAAGGAAATGAAAACTACATAAAACTTCAGAAAAGCACATCCCAATCGGTAAGATCAGCTTTATAGGACCTGCTACTGATGAGGGAGATCAAATGGCATTATGCAGAGATGACATTTTCTTTTTGAAACAATATTAAGGACATGGAGGAAAACCGAGAAGGATGGAATTGTGCCAAGAGACTTAATCCCAGATTCTTCACTGACTTCACACAAACAGGAAAGCATACATTAAGTGAAAGTTAAATCCAGCGAGGCAGTATAAACATATACAGCACAAAAGCATATATGCCAGTAGTAAGAAACAACTAAAGTAAAGCTTCTGCTTACAGATTGGAATAGTTAGGTTTGATCCTCTGATTTAGACAAGAGAATATATGGTCAAGGCACATCAAGAAGGCCAGAAAGTCCACGCTTTGTTGCATGTATCTCAACTATATTAGAATCATTACAAAATATTTATTATAAATTGCTAGTTAGGTAAGGTCAACAGTGTAGCTTAAACTGATGCCTTAGGATTTCAGCTTTTATATTATTCAAATCCTGTACTGCTTTAGTGTATAACTCTAAATCTCATATGAAGTGTTAGTTACTGCCTTCACATTTTGGTCAGACAAAACAATTCCTCTAGGCCTGAAACTCAAGGATACCCTACTACCTCAGGCTCTGAAAAGTACAAACAAAAGTGAGTTGGGGGGGTGGGAGAAAACTGGAGATATATGACTTCATTTCCTGAAGCTGTAATTGGACAATTAACCCCTGCTATATAAATGGACCAAACCTCTCTGAAAAACACATGACCATAGTCCCTCTTGGGTATAGCCCCTCTGGGAGGCTTCTGACTGCCGAAGGTGTCCACCTATTGAAGGCCTTTAATAAATATCCACTTTTATTCTCTTAATCTTGTCTAGCCCCTATTCTAGGTAGCCACTCCAAGGCATCAAAAAAAGCAAAGAAATGTGAGAGAGATTTCCAAGTAAAATATCTTCATATTAACTAGATCTGATGAAATACAAAAAGCAGTTCACCAAGACTGAGCAGCTAGTGGACACCTTGCACAACCTCAAAAGTCAAATGGACAGGAAACTGTGAGGACAATGCCTAACAAAACAGAGCAAATGAAAGAGCAAAGAACTCCATCTTAATTACTTAACTTTGGGCATTAAAAAGCCTCTTATCCACAAAAACTGAAGTGAAACAGATAAAAATCCACAGCTCGGAAAAAATTTTCAGCAGAAAAACATCAGAATTATGCAAAGTCCAAAAAGGTGAAGTAATTATAGATAAGAGAGGCAGATGATGCTAACATCTTTGCTAAGAATCTGACAGTCATAGCATTATTAGGAACAACACTAGCAGCACAGCAAAAACTTAATGGGAACAAGGACAAAAGTGCTTTATTATTAAACCATGTATGGATAAAATCAGTTGGTTTTTTTTTTAACCAAAAAGTTCTGCATTCATGATAGGCCCAGTATTTTTTAGTATTTCCCACTAACAAGCATAAAGATCTCTTCATTTACCCTAATCCTCAATTTGCAAAGAGCTTCAAGCTGAGAAAGACAGAATATTCTGGAGAACAGCTTCAGAACTCACTTTACAGTGAATGGAAAAATGGACTGAAAAGTAAAAAGGACAAGGATAAAGGCCCATAGCATGCCTAGACAGGAACATAAAAGAAAAGGAAATAATGGGCCTCAGGAATGAATCCCTCTGTCACAGAGGATCAGAAGTTGAACATAAGTCAATAGCAGGCTGTTGCAGAAAAGGCTGCCACCGCAGTAAGCCGTATTCTAAGCAAACCTTCTATGCTACTCAGCACGGCATTTCCTCCCCTGGAGTACTGTACTTCAGCTGGGCAACACCATTCAGAGAATGAGCACTCGACTTCAGAGGTATGCAGCATGGTTCTGGAAAGCAGGAAAATGATTTCCTCTCCTTATTCAGGGTGAAGAAAATGCATAGTAAAGAACTGAAGTTACAACAGAAAAGACTGAAATTGTAACTGAAGAAGCACTTCAACAGCAAGGACATAAAAGCAATCTGCTACCTGAAGAGCTTGAGGGTTGACACTACTGTCGAAGTCTTTGCTATCAGATAGAACAAGCATCCTATCAGCAATGACACTGGTATAGCTGATCCTGCTAGGAGGACACAGGGACGCACTAGGTCCCTGCTAGTGATGTGATATTTCAGCTCATATTTCAGTTTGAAGAAACAATCTGAAGCAACCCAAAATCTTGTTGAAAATTCTGCATTTGTTTAACTGACAATTTATAGTCACTGTTCGAGGCCACAGACAGCTAGCCAAGTTTACTGTCTGAAACATAATGGCTGGAAATCTTATAACCTTACAACAATAGAAATTCAGAATGACCTTACACTCTTACATCTTAAAGAAAGATGAATGTTTTACCTTTCTTTAATGAAACAAAAAACTTTGTTGTAAATAGAAACTGTTGGAGCAAAAGTACAAAAGAAGGATCATTCTGTAAGTCATTTTTCCCAAGAAAGTGTAGGGTTTTCATCCCTTCTCCCCAGCTTAATTCAGATTTCTGTACTTGAAGTTGAGATCATCATGTCTTGAAGCAGAGAGCATTAGAACACTTAAAAAATCCATACATAGGCAGATTTTCACAGTTCATAAAACCCACCCAATTTCAGATGCCCTTTCTTTTTCTTGATCTAACAAAAGCAGGTTCTCATAGACTTAATATCTTATCAAGATGCAGCTCAGTAAGCATACCCATTCTTGCTCCCATTCTCCAAAATGAAAGCTATCTTTGGTTTTTGCTTGCTAATCCAGAGAAGCCTTTAAAATGGCACAAATAGAGATGGCAGCATTTTGTTCTCTAAATCAATTTTATCCTCAGCCATCAACTAGATGTTCCAGCACACAGAAAGATCAGTCCTTCCCTTCTAATTCAAAAATCCATACTACCACTGCCCTTGCAAACTGCTAAACAAGCAGTATCGGCAATGCACTTGTGTTCTGTAATATATTTACTGCAAATCCCAATGGCTTGCCTCCTAATGCAGTTTTCTATTGTGTCTGTTCTTGTCAATACAGTGACTGGTCACCTTACAAGTAAGCTGCTTTGACCAACTGTTTACACAAACATCAAAAAGCTTCAAAACAAAGCAATAAAGACCAAACAGAAAAAAGAGAACATCCATGTTGCTGAGGGAGTGGGGAAAAAAAAAAAATCCAAAAACCCAAACAAACTTAAACCAAAACATAAATTAGCCCAAGTTTTCTGTTTTGTTTTCACCTAGCCAAAAAGGCTAGTTAGCTCCTCAGATCATGTAAGAAGTACAAAATACTTTCAGACAGGCAGCCCTGACACAAAGCTTACCTTTCAGCCCTCAAAGAACTTTAAGCTGTAATTTAATCATCAGTGCTAATTTGTTCACAAAGAGCAAATGTTCACAAAGAGCAAATGTTCATAAAGAAAAGGTGGGAGTGATTTAGCCAATCCCCAATTAGTCACTGCACTCATCTAATACACTCTGCAATTTCTCATTAGACACAGAATATTATCATTATAAAAAAGTTCAGGGATACTCACCAAACATATTAATTTCCTGAACCGATTTCATCAAATTAAATGTATTTTATAAGTAGGCTTGCTAACAACTGAAATAAAACTCAACACTTAAAACAAAAGAAACCCGAACAGCCCACCTTGGTGCTGTCAAGATTCATATAAACCTATGGAAACAATATTAAAATCTCTAACTTGAAAATATAATCACAATACTTTCCAGTAAAATTTGAATTAAAAAAAAGGCTTTTAGCATTATTTCACAGGGATGTAATATTTTAAGTTCTTGTTTTGCTGGAGGTTTTTGTTTGTTTGTGCAGCACTAGGGCTTCTTTCTTAAGGGAGACAATCTCAGGAAATAACTGATTTTTAGGTCTAACCTGATTTAACCAGAGTTCAGTTAAGATTAAACTCAATTTCAGCAAGCTCTAATCCACTTTTCTGTCACCTCCAGCACTATGCCAGAAACAGTTCACTGGTGGAGTTTCACAGGGACCTTTGCTGCAATCTGTTTTACTAATATGATCAGCAGCAGAGCCTGGAAAAGACAGCAAGTGGTGAGTAAGAGAACTTGCTCCATAAAAGAATTAGAAAGAAAGTAAATACAAAGCCTGCAAGGAAATAGAAATACATTTTGTCCATAAGACAGTAAAAGCAACAGCTAAAGAATTGCAATGAGACCTTACAAGAGTAAATGGGCAATGAAACAATTGTACATAAACAAAATTTACCCACACTAGGAGCAGACATCTCTAGCCACATAAAATGATGGTTTCTGAGCTTACAATTATCATTCATGAGCAAGAGCTCAAATGTGAAATGTCTCCAGTAGTTCAGCATTTCATGGCAGTCAAAAGAAAAAACTTGGAAATTTTACCAAAGAAGAAATAAAAATTAAGAAAAGAAACAAATAACATCCGGAAAACAGAAAAAGGTTGTTCACCAGCATCCTGAGAACTGCATATAGTTCTAGTTTCCTTATTCCAAAGGTCTAAGTTAAAAATTAAAAAATGTTGAGTGAAAAGCAAGGAAAGTGATCAAAGAAAGCTATTCAACTGTTTAAGCTGGGACTGCCCAACCTGAAAAAGAGCCAACACAAATGGTCTGCATGAGGTATAACATTTTGACTCCATTGAAAACGCAGCTAGGTATCAACAGCTTCTGAGAAACTGTGGCCATCAAATAAAGTGGAAACCAGGTCCAAAGCAAACAAAGGTAGGGGGTTGTCCTAAACCAGGAACAACTTTCTCCCCACAACAGCACAGAAAGGTGGAAACACACTAGAAAGCAGTTTTGCAGAGGAGGGCTCTGGAGAACAAGCTGAATATGCATCAGCCCCACAGTCACATGCTGATGAAGGCTACACTCATGCAAGGCACAGGAGAATGACTGCAACGGACTGGCTGTTTGAAATTACTCCCCTTTCTGCTCCCCTGTCTTGCAAGAAGGAAGATATTGCTAAACCAGAGCAAGTCTCTCAGTGTCACCAGTAAGATAATCGAGCAATCAGAGCACACATCATACCAGGGAGAAAATAGCTTGATCAGCTTCAAGAAGAAGGGGATTAATGGGAGAGAAGACCTCATTTCTGACAAAGAAGTGATTACAGAGAGGACGATCTCAGCTCCTTCTCGGAGGTGCACAAAAGAAGAACAAAAGGCACACAATGGTTACCAGTGTGGAAAGGCAAACTCCCAGTTGGTGAAGGATAAAATTCTTCACAATAAGGGCAAGTCAAACACTAGAAAGTGTTGCCCCGACATGTCATGCAGTATTACCTCCAGAAAACTCTTTTAAGTAGAAACTTGATACTTAGAAGAACACATGTTGGAAATTCAGCTTCACTATGGAATCAAGTTGCAAGAACTTTAAAAGCCATAGCATTTAAGTAATCATAAGGACTAATCTATTAAATTAGCTCTTTTGACAGTTAAATGCTGATAAAATTATGAATTCTCCTTGCCTTTGTTTTTATCCGTTCTGAGAGGAACTATGTTAGCAACTATCGCTCAAATACTTACACTTAAGAATCCAACCAAAAAGTGTGATGCAAAAAGTGACAATAGTAGTGTTAGACATAATTGCCATTAGATATCCCTAAATCTTACCCCAAGTGGAAAAATATTTTCATTAGTTCCATTCAAAGCTGTTATTATTTTTAAAGTAGGTACTGTGCAGTCTTCTGATAAGTGCAAGTTTATCCAAAATTGGTTTTAAAGGCTTTTACTCTATGCCAGTGGTGATCTATCAATCCTAAAGGATCCTAATTTTCCATTCTGCACAGGAGACACTGCTATTTTAGCCCTTTGCTGCAAAAACTTAAGTAAAGAGGGATGAAAGGCAATTCAAATGCTCAGTTTGATTTGGTCTAACAACCGGCAGAAGGAGGAAAACCATTAAGCTTTCCCCATAGAATCTGTTATGACAAATGGATGTTGCACATTCACAAAGCATCTCCCCTCTTACTCTTCCCCCTACCTCAAAAGTTACCAGGACTTTTTTTCCTTCCTTTTAACTGAACAGGTACACAACAGATGTGGCAATGCAAGTTCCAGCAATGCAAGGGAAGTTTAACAATGTAGCTGGTAGGAATACTGTTCCTCACTCAGTCTACCAGATTTTCAGGTTCCTCATAGAGCTGAAGTCTAAAATGAGATATGATCAGGCACTATTTAACGTACGAACAGTGTTTACACTGTGACACACTTTTGAATTAAGTTCTATATGGAGCTGACATAATAGATGGCATCTGACAACATGGTTATGTGAAAGCCACATGGAGATGTACTTCACAGTGCCCTGAATCTGTCAGATAACTCCCTCACAATAATGTTAGCCTCGAGCTTGCAACATGGTTCAAAAGTCACTAAAGTTGAGGTAATTACTCTAGTCTTTTGCCCTCTTTCAAACTGGTAACTCTATTTGAGGTTGAAATGGCTACGCTGCTGACACATTTGTACTCATTTAGAAACCAAATATTTGTAGAATAAGTACAATTTTTTTTCAGAGAAAAATACTGTCACAATCAATCCTACCATTTTCTCTTTTAAAGGAAAACAATTTTAACATGCCTTTTGTGGCTGTGCCAACTGTAAAATGCTCTTGAAATATTCACTGCACACAACCAAAACCTTAAGGAGTTTTTCATTCCAATAATTAAAATGTAGGAAAAATGAAGAAAATTAATTTATCTTTAAATCCCTTTCAACAGCAAAGCCATCCTACTCAAGAGCTGCCGAGAGCTAACTAAGCTCCTTAATTCCCTCCTGTTTAACCCTCTCCTGAAGACTGATGTTCTAATGAGACATCATTAGAAGACTTTGTCCTTTGCCATGGAGCATTAGAAATGATTCCACAGAACAGTCCAGGATAAAACGGACATGTAACTTCTGTACAACTGGTTAACACAGTGCAGCTTTGGAGTCTGTATACTTTTCTACAATAGGAAAGCTACTGAATGACAGGTCTGCCTCCAGGCAGGTCACAGAGATCAAAAAGACCCACGCAAAGAGAAGGAAACCTTGACATAACTGTTGGGATAGCAGAAACCCAGACACCGTAATTTATAAATCTAGCATTTAATTCAGCACTGATGAATATTTTTTTTCCTGTGGCTGCCTGCCAATGAACAAAAGATAATCTTGTACCTCACCAATCTAGACATTAAATGCACAGGAAACCTTATTTTCTGACTTATGAAGATGACAAGCAGAGCTGGCAAAAATAAAGACACAGTGCCCTAGGAGCCAAAGGCAGCAACTCTAAGTACAGCAGGATTTTTAACACCCAACCAACTCTTCATCTTGGCACTAGCAGTTGATTCATCTGCCGTGCCAGCCATAGATGTCACACTGGGGAAAATCTCACTGGGACAGTATAACACAGAAAAGAAACTGAAGACCACACAACGTTCTTATTCATTCTGTTTTGACACATATGAAAACAACATCTAAATCAACCTACATCTACCTAAACAAATCCTCAGGTGGTTGTTTCTGTTTCAGGAATGCAAAACTTGGTCAGGAACTATTCACCTTAAAATAGTTTCTAAGAATATGGTGTAAGTGTTTACATGAAACATGCTCTTAAGAAAAAATATTTGGAATTTTCAAGTTAGAGAAGTTTAAAAACCTACACACAAAAAAAAGAAGGAAACAAAACCAAATCTAAACCAGACACAAATGTGTCAAAAGGATTATTTCCCGACCCCTATTCAGCCAGCAGGCTGAAATACAGCAGCACCTTGATTTAAGCACACATCATGCAGTTAAACACTGCGAAGGGCCAAAGCTAGATTTGTGAGGGAAGCCTTACCATGGCCATTTCTGGACCTAAATGCAACATATTCAAGTGAAAAGCTCTGCCAATACAGCTGTTTGTGTATGCAAAGTTTACTTCAGTTAAGTCTGTTTATAATAACATTCAAGTCTTGACTAACTTTATTTTAGTTAAATTATAACAGATTACTAAATTAAATGAAGACAGAACTGCTGACACAAATCCATCAGTAAAAGAACTCGAACTCATTTACATTCAGGCTAACTGCAAGTACTTCATTTTATCTAAGTGATGGTACCTTAACAGTGATGTACACACCACACTCCATAAACAAGCTCTGCTGCAGCGTAATTTTGTTTTTCTAACAGCAGCCCAAGCAGTCTGAAGAGTTTCACACAGCAAGTACAGCATCCAAACAGGAGGAAGACCTTAAAAATGTTAAAGCTTGCTCACTGGAAAGTTTCCCCATCACTGCATTTTCCAGTAACAAAGCTGTTGTCAGAAATGACAATTTTTCGTGTCCCCTGATGATGCCTTGCTAGCATTTGGTTATAAGCCATAAAGCAGGAATAATTTCAGCCTGTCAGGAGTCTAGCTAATGCCCAGTTTCCCCCTAGAGAGAATTCCTGTCAAACGTAATGAGAGCTCCAAAGGCCCTTTCTACAACATAATGAGCACTTAGGCCATGCTGGTGATCAGCCAGCAAAAAGCATCAATTTGAGCCTGGCTACACTCTTGGGGGTAGACGTCACCAGTTAATAAGAATTATGATTACTATCTGTCAAAAGCCTCCTCAGAACTTATCGTTAGCAGTAGAAATTAAGAAGAATGTTATTGTTAGGCTTTTTTTTTTTCTTCCTGTACTCTAAGGCCACCTACATACTGAACTGCAATAACATTTGGCACCATCACTGCAGGCATCTGAATCAATAGCCTTGAACATGAAGGTGCTACTTTTACCAGAAATTAGAATTACTTAATACGTAAAAGCATACTATCTAAGACTCACACACAGAGAAATGTATTTATACCTTCAAAAGCCTATTCTTTTCTTAACAGCACACACAGAGCAAGTGTGCACTACCCTCTCCAACTACAGCTAACACAGATACAATGCTCTGTCATGAATCTTAAAAGCTTCTGAAGTATCACTGCCTAATTCTAATTGCCATAGATTCAGAACAGTAAACCTTTATACATATGTTAAGGTCAAAGTGGAAACCTTAGCTCTCACCCACTTTAATCCTGTGGGTTTAATTGATTTTACCTAAAGTTAATTCCTAGTACACTAACTGAAATCATACATTCTCTTTAAAGATCTCCTGAAAATAACATCTACTTTGCAACAAATGAGCTTTATACACAAATACTGGCTTCATCACAGGTTACAGTACGCCAAGAAGTTGTTGAAGAGAAAAAAATACATGAAAAAATTTCAAAATCATAAAGCTATGTAAAGTCACCTCACAGAAAACCTTCTAAAACACAAGCCACAAGAAAATTAGTTAAGCTACAGTACAGAACCAAGTCAAATACTAAGCTTCTTGTTCCATCTGGTTATTTGGTGCATTACTTTAAAAAAAATTAAAAAAAAAAAAAGGTTGTCATAATACAGCTCCTTTTAACGGCATTTTGAATTAAAACAAGCATACCTCCAAAGCCCTAAAGAATACCTACCCAGATTTGCAGATAGAAAGCTATCATGGAATTACAATGCCACCTTACCAACTATGATATTTTTAGGGGAAAACAAAACAAACAACAAAAAAAAAATTCAAAGGGTTCAGAGTTACAAAAGCAAAATTCAACTCCGTAATTCACTTGCTTAATGAATGTCTTTGAATATACTGAAGATCTGAAGCCTGAACTAATCAATTTCTTCACTGTGCCCTAGCCGGTCAGCCATGCTCTTTAATTTAATGAAACAAGAGTTTTAGATGAAATAGCACATACACATCAAGAAAGAATTGTATTGTTGCACTTTGAAATGTGTCCAACTGTGCAACTTCATCTAATGATAATTTTTTAAGAGGCCATCGATTTCTGAAAGACTTATTGTACCAGCATCTTGATGAAAAAGTGAATGTCAGCATATCTACAGAATACTTACACCCTGCCATTAATGCTTTATTTGGCAGACAATGACTACTCAATTGAGGGTCCTCTGGGCTGTGCAATCATTTAGCTTTTCTTCTCTCATGAGGTCCTCAGTGTCTTGTTCCAGTTCAATACTCTTTTTATTCACCATTATAGTGGCCATAAGTGTGAATTTTATGGGAACTTGCAAACTCATAGCTGTAACTAGAGCTTTCCAGATCACTAATCTCTTCATACCTTTATAAGGCAGAGATTTGAGTAACTATGACTACATATGCTACACAGACATAGGATCAGTTCTACATGTCAGAGCCCCTACCAGTAACAAACAAAAAAACGAACGCAAAAAACTCCAAACTTGTAAAGTACTGAACTGCATTTTTAAAACCACAGATAACAAGATCTTTCCTATTTATGCCACAGTCTTTCAGGACCAACTCCAAAAAAGGCATTGCTGTTTAACCTAATCTACACCTCATCTGACAGGAGGTAGGCAAAGGTCTACTAATCAGGCTACAAATCAGACTATTGATTCAGACACAGTCATCCGAGCATAAACAGCACAGCTACATTTAAATGCACCAGACAGACTGCAGATTTTGCGGCTTAGAAAACAAAATGTCTTACCTGTTTGTGCATTTCAATGTTTAATCCATACGACATTTCATAGTACTGCAAATAAATGAGCATACATTATTTTCTTATGCTGACTTACACTGTATTAGGAGATATTTACTGAAATAAAGATAAAAACAAATATACTCACCATCACATAATGCCTCTGCATTTCTGTCTTTTCGCTTGCCAGTTTCTCACATTCCAATTTAAGGCTACAAAATAGATCATGTTTTAATGTAACATGTCATTTTTTTGACATCTACCCTCCCTATCTGTATTTCAACAGAAGCTGCCAATTTAAAAAAACCTCAAAAACTAACTTGCAATATAGAAAGACTTAATTCAGACTTGAAATAAAAAGGCCAAAGAAGAAATTTACAGAACATTTCATGGGTGCTCTATGAGGCCTGAACTGTCTACAGAACCTAAACATATCCACTCTTCACACTTTGACAAAGAACTGCTGTTAAGTGCTACAACTTGTAAGTTAGAATAGGATCTGAATTTTCCTGAAGTACTTCTCAGGAGCAAAAAAAGATTAAAATAAAGGCATTTCTTTCTACACAGCATTTAGTAAATGACTGCTAAGTACTATCACTCACTTTTACAGTTACAACTTGAGTATAATTCTTACCTTAAGTACATTCTAGCAAATGTTACCTTGCCCAGTGCTTGAAAACTGGTAATTGTGACAATCATTTACTGGTAAATTTTTTTCCATTTTTGTTTTCATAAACAAAAATAAATTGCATTTGGCACTTGCACAAACTTGCATTACAGTGATACAATTCTGACTACTTTCACGAAGAGTTTCAATGTTCCCTTTCTCTTCTATCAAACTGATTTTTTTAATGATACTTGTGAGCATCCTATGGAACAGTTAATGCGCAAACGGTATTTTTCACTTAAAACTACAAAACCGGATGTTT
Organism: Sylvia borin; assembly: GCA_014839755.1. Taxonomy (NCBI): domain Eukaryota; kingdom Metazoa; phylum Chordata; class Aves; order Passeriformes; family Sylviidae; genus Sylvia; species Sylvia borin. The sequence continues at coordinate 49,927,244 of CM025993.1, read as the reverse complement.
ACAGTTTACATTGTATTTCTTAAGCAATAAACAGCTTAAGCAAGTTAATGTTTTTTTTGTAAGACTACAGAATCATAGGTAAAGGAAGAAGAAGCATAACTAAAACCAAGCGATTTCTGACTGGGAAACCTGTAAAGCTTTTACTTCCCTCAAAATATTCCAGGTGCACATAAGTACAAAATCCAAGAAGACCAGATGTCCAGGGTCAGAAAAAACCTGTACCCTAAATCTCTGAAAGGACCTCAACAGCAACTACACAACCGCAAAGAACTTCTGAAGGGCAGAGTAGAAACGAGGAGCACGTTCCACAACTTCCATGGATTCTGGTAAACTTTGTGTTGCTACTCTAAGTACTTGTGTGTTTTAACCGTCCTCCCTGGCTCTTAACCACAGGACACTGGAGTTTTATTAACTTTTGCATTAACGCCACACACAAATGAGCAAACATCAGAAGTAGCCTCCTTAACGCACCGTGCCACAGAATTGGCGCAGGTTTTCTCTTGATACACTGAGCCCTCCACATACGGACTCCCCAGACACACCGTGTTTTTTCAAATACATAGAGATGCCGAACGCTCGTTTCGACAGTTCAGCTTTCGCAGCTGCCCAGGCAGTCTCCCTGTACGCGCCTCGTCCACCCGTAAGCCCCCGCCCGGCCGCGGAGCGGGGCTGCCCCGGGCTCCCGCGGTCCCTCGGCGGGGCTCTGCCGCGACGCCGCACGCCACCGCCTGGACGGGCCCGTTCGCTGCAGCCCCCCGCGCCCGGGCGGGGACCGTGAGCTACTCCTTGGTCCCGGGGCGACTCGCCGGCGCTCACCTGTGGTACTGCGCCTGGAGGAACTGGAACTCTTCTTTGATGCGGTCCAGCGACTCCGGGATGGTGAATTTGAAAGGCTGGCCCGCAGCCTGGTGCGGGGTCTGGCGCGGTGGCGGCACGGGAGAGAGATGCACGTTCAGACACTGCGCGGCCGCCCCGCGGGGAAAAGGAGACGGCGCTGCCCCATCGCGGCCAGCCCGGAGGGATGGAGACAGCGCCCAGCCCGGTCGGCCCCCGCCCCGGGGCGCTGCGCACTTGTTACCCACCTTCCCGTCCCTCGTCTGCGGCGGAGCCGAGGTTAACCGCGCTCCGGCTCCGACCCACCCGCTCCCACTGCCGCCGCCTCACACGAAAACGGGGCGTGCCGGCTCCTCCCCGCCGACCCCCATCGCGGAGGCGCAGCCTGCCCCATTCCGGGACCTGTGTTCGGCGAATGCTGCCTGGTCCGGCGGCGACCCCCCGCCGTCCTTCCCAAGGCAAGTAAGTTGCCTACGCAACAAAAAGTACCGGAGGCCGCTCCGGCAGGCAGGATCAGCCGCTCCACCGCGGAGGGAATGAACTTCAGGGTGTTTTCCTCTCCCACCCCCCAGGTCCAGCCGAGCAAGCGAGCCGGAGGTGCGCTCCGGCCCTCCCAGCCCTCGCCCCGCACCCCGGACCCGCGGCTCAAGCAGTACTTACGGGGTGCCGGCTCTGGGGGAACATGGCTCCAGCCGCGGCGGGTCTCTCTCGCAGCGCGGTTCTCGCGGCGAGACTCCCCGCCCTGCCCCGGCTTCACACCCGGCGCGCCAAGGGGACAGGAGCGACGACACACGGCGGCCGCCTTCCCTCCGCCGCCGCGGGCAGCAGCGGGGCGAGGCGCGACTCAGTGACCCCGCCGCGGGGACATCCCCCAACCGCGGCGTCCTTTGTTGCTGTCGTTCCAAGGAGGGCTGAACGTGGCCGGGAAAGGCGGACGGGCCGCGCTTGGGACGGTCACCAGCGCTCGTTCGCCGGCGCTTCCACCGGCGGGCGGCGCCCGCAACGCCCGGGCGCGGCGGGACGGGACCCGACGGGGCGCAGGGGGGGAGGCAACAGCCGCCCCTGAGCGGGAGCGAATAATCCCCTTCACGGACTCGCAAGTGGTCGATGCGATTGTAAGGCCGGAAACCTCGAGCGGAGGTGAATCCTCTCTCCACTTCTGCGCCTTGTCAAAAGGGGAAAATCCAGCTTGAGCGACCGGGTCGCAGTGTCCGCGGCGGGGCCGTCGCAAGCCGATGGGACGAAAGAAAGTCTCCAAGGAGGGACGCGTTGAACCCAGGCGTCGGCGCAGGGGCCAAACCACCAGCAAGACACGGAGCTATGAACAAGGGAGGAGAACAGGAGGAGGAGGAAGGAGGCGGGCGGCAGGCTTACACAGCCGTCCCCGATCGGGGCAGCTCCAAAAGCACATGCACAAAACGCTGGAGGGCAGAGGAAAAAGGGTACCACACACGCAGTTAAGACTCTTCCGTTAGTTGCAGAGACGTCCCTAGGACAAAAGAAAAGCAAACCCCTCAAGATGTTCGCTGGCCTTAGCGTCCAAGCAATCAGCCCCGTTGAGGAAGATTAAAAAAAAAATTTAGAAATAAAAGCGTCCGTTTGAGGTTTAAATCAGACGGGAAGCTCCTTCGTGCAACGGCACCACTACAGCCTCCTACAGCCAGGCGCGTATCTGAGAGCTGCGCGTCTCACCAGAGCCCACCGAGCGCGATACATCGCGGCGACATCAGCAGCAGCATCCTTATCCTCGCTCTCCTCCCCGGTGGCCCGCCGCTCCTCGCCGACCCGAGATAAAGTTGTCCCCAGCTGAAAAATCCGAACCCGAGCGGACGGGAACACCACCGGCTTCCTTGGCCCCGTCCACTCCGCGTTGGCCAAAGGCAAAGGGAAGCCGAGGCGGCGGCCTGGCGGGCGGCGCTCGGCGGGACTTGAGCGCGGCCGTGGCCGAGATGGACACGCCGAGCTCGCCCGCGCCGCTTACATTAGCACGCGGTTTCACACTCCGCCGGCTAACCAGCCGCGCGGCCCCGCCCACCCCGCCGCGAGGGAGGCAGCCGCCCAATCGCCGCCCCGGTAGCCAACGTGGCCCCGTGACGCGCCGCGGCTCAGCGGGCCAATGGCGAGAGCCGGAGTTGCGCCGCCTCTCGACTTTCGCTGGGAAGCGTTTTTGTGGAGGAGCGGCGGGAGCGCTCGGAGCTGGCCAATGGGAGGGCGCGGGGCGCGCGGCGCTGCGGGGGGGCGGGGAAGGTCGGCGGGAAGGAGAGCGGGGAGGCCGAGCTGTCCATCAAAGTAACGTGGGGCCGCCGAGCCGACGGGCGGGGCTGCGGCAGCGAGCGCGCGGCGCCTGCGCGCGCCCCGCCTCCGCCAGAGCCGCGAGCCCGCGGCGTGGCTTCGGTCGGTGTGGGCAGTGCCTGTCCCCGCGCCGCTCCTCGCGCCGCCCCACCGCCGCACCGCGCCACACCGCACCGCACCGCACCGCCCCACCGCCCCGCCACCGCACCGCGCCCCGCACCGCCCCACCACCGCACCGCGCCCCGCACCGCCCCACCACCGCACCGCGCCCCGCACCGCCCCGCACCGCCCCACCGCCCCGCCACCGCACCGCACCGCCCACCACCGCACCGCACCGCACCGCACCGCACCGCGCCACACCGCACCGCACCGCACCGCCCCACCGCCCCACCACCGCACCGCGCCACACCGCACCGCACCGCACCGCACCGCACCGCCCCACCGCCCCACCACCGCACCGCGCCACACCGCACCGCACCGCGCCACACCGCACCGCACCGCCCCACCACCGCACCGCGCCCCGCACCGCCCCACCACCGCACCGCGCCCCGCACCGCCCCGCACCGCCCCACCGCCGCACCGCGCCCCGCACCGCCCCACCGCCCCACCACCGCACCGCGCCACACCGCACCGCCCCGCACCGCCCCACCGCCCCACCACCGCACCGCGCCACACCGCACCGCACCGCACCGCGCCCCGCACCGCGCCGCCCCGCACCGCCGCACCGCGCACCGCGCCACACCGCACCGCGCCACACCGCACTCCCGCACACCGCACCTCCCCACACCGCACCACCGCACCGCGCCCCGCACCGCGCCCCGCACCGCGCCCCGCACCTCGCCACACCGCACCGCGCCCCGCACCGTCACACCGCGCCACACCGCACCGCCCCACCGCGCCCCGCACCGTGCCCCATACCGCGCCCCACACCGCCCAGCGACCCGCGCTAGCACCGCCGCGGGCGGGTCGGGCGCACGGCCTCGCTTCGTTCGCCAAACGACAGCGGCGGGGCCGTGGCACCGGGTGACACTGCGCCACAGAAAACACCGAGAGAAAGGATATAAGCCCTCCCGCGTGCTTGCGAGGCCCGGGACAGACCAGCTGCTGTGTTGACTGGAGTGACCCTCTGATCAGACGAAGTTGTCCTTTGGGGAAAACTGGCTTCTTTTTTACGGGGGTCTGATAGAGGAAAGCTGTCAGTAACTTTGCTTTATAGGCCCACTTCAGATAGGTGAGGGTCAAACAAATTCCAGTGGCTGTGTGTACTTGCTGAGGAGATGACAAATGGTGAGATAGCTTGCAGTGGGAAGTAAACTTCAAAATATATCCTCTATTAGCAGGCACCTTATTCATAGCAGAATTCTACAATGAAGTGTGAAATACCTTTGGGCTTAAAACAGTGCCTTAACACACACTTTTGCTGTTGGTGTTCAGTTGTGTGCTACCTCAAAAGAGGTCTTAGAATGTTGAATCGCATTATTTAAGCCCAGTAAGGGTAATGTTATAGTCTGCATTTTCTTAAAATTCCCTTACTAACTTCTATTAGATGCTTATTGCTTCTTAGACTTGGATTGTGCTTCATCTTCTATCCTAAAGAAAGCAGTCTGTGTTAAAAATTTTATAGGAAATATAATGTTTTGCAATATCAAGGTAAAGCTTTACTTCTTCAGAGTGATAATTTTCCATTGTTATTCTCAGAATATTCTGTATTCCCAGTTCTACTTAAGAAACATCCAGCACGAAAGGGAGTGAAACTGTCTCTGTCTTCTGCAGTGAAAAGTTTGGACTTCATGACTACAGAGTTTTGTCAGTGAGCACTGATGCATCTGTAGCTCTGTGCATGTCTGTGTACTGCATGTAATAGTTTCTGTACCTGTAGGTGTACATATGTACGTGTGTTCGTGTATGTGGTGCATATGTGCATACATCCTGGGGAACACATAAATAAATATGGGGGCTTTTAATGGTTTTTAAGAGATGAGGCAAAATACCCTTGATAGTGAGCTTTGATAGATTGTGGTTCCCAGGACAGGAGTGAAGACTTGTCTGGTGTTCCACCTGCATAAGCAAAGCTAAAAATCTTGCGTTCTGTTCCCAGCTCTTCCCTTGTTGTCTTGGACAAGCCAACTTACTGCTCTGTTCATGGCAATGGAAAGCTTAATTACTTAATGCTTATTAAAGTACTTAGATCTTCAGATGAAAGGTGCCATAAAAATGCAAACCGTGATTATATACTTTGTGTGTGTGTACCTAGTAGCTATGGAGTCTATAATAACGTAACACTTACCTAACTTTCGTTGTACTTTGCTTAACCTGCTGGCACAAGCTGTTAATGAAATATTGATAGATATGACATTAAAACAACAGTGTGTTTTGGGGGTTGTTTTTTTCTTAATTGCTCACCTACATGAAAGTTGAAATGTCTTGTTACCTGTATTTGTCAACATTAAAACGTCTAAGACATGTTTTAACAGAAAGAGAAAAGCTCTGTTTTCCTGGTTCTTATTAGCAAGTGCTTTTAACCTTCTTTGATTCTGGAATCAGAGACTTAAGGGCATTTTGAATCTTATCCATTATATTTGAGATGGAAGAGCTGTACAAGCAGAAACAGAATCAAATGTGCTGGATTTTTTTCAAATGAGGCCTACTGACATTACATAGCAGAAGTAATAACAACATGATCTGATGTTTAACTAATTTATAATGCATCATCGTTGGCTCATTAAAGCATAAAAATTTTCTTTTTGTTGGATGGGTATAAATCTGGATTTATTCCAGGAAACTGAACATTCGCATTCCATAGCAATATTCACTATTTACACCACAGAAAGGCAGCAAAATATGGCTAAGCATGTTGCATTCTAGTAGGTAGCATTTTATACCAGGTCATTCTGCCACAATGCTGTATACAGTCTAAACAGTACTCCAACTAGATTAAAAATGTCTGTCTCATGTTTCAAAAATAAATATATTTACTTCAGTATTAACACCCCCAACTGTTCTGTCCAGTCATCCATTTTACTCTGTTGTTTGAAATAATTTTTTTTTAACTGTAAAAATTTTAGTGTTGTCTTCCTACCTCATAAAGCAAAGGGCCTAATCCTAAACTGGCTATGTACTGAAAATTCACACTGGAAGCAACTGGAGCTTTGAGAGAAAAAAAAAACAAAACACTCTTGGGTCCAAAATGTAGGTTAAATATACTGAAAGAGTTTCAGATGTAGAACCCATTCTTTAGCGAAACTATATATTGTATGATGTTCTGTTTAATGCACTTTTCATTTTTTTCCCCTTCACTGTTCACAGTACTATTTACAAGCAATATTTTTTAACTTTGTGCAAACTTGCACATAAAAAAAGATGATGATGTTAATCACTAGGTGTTAGCTGCAGGTGGGCAGTAAACAATTCAGTGTTATTTGTCCCACTCTTCTACTCTCTATACAGTGAGAGCAAGTCAATGGAGGAAGCAATTCTAGTATTCAATAGAGTTTATACTTTCAAAGTTCTAGATGGATTACTGGATTTTCAACTGAAAGAGAAACATGTATGTGTTATTGGGCATAGGAGTTGTTCTATTTAGTTTGTTTGTTTTGGGGTTTGGTTGGTTTGTTTTTAATGCCAGTGTGGTGCAGGTGAAATAGAAAAAAATAACCCTGAATGATAAAGTACATGTGGTATTCTAGTGACTGTCTATACAGTTGAAAGAATAATGATTATTATAAGGGCATGCAAAACAATATCACTTCTAAAATATTAATTTATTTGTGAAATGCAGATGATGTGAGCAGGGTAAAGCAATTACATTTCTAATTATTTGCTGTCTTTTGGCTAATAGCCATCATATACCCTCTAAGTAATTTGATTTCTTTTTAATTAGTAGCTTTCTTTGCAGGCAAGAATGTTCAAAAAGTTGCACTAGGTCATTTTGCCATCATGACTGTATTCACTTCCCCCATTCCTTCACCCTTAAAAAGTCCCTGAGCTGAATTAAAAAAAAAAAAACAAGTCAGTAGCAGATCATGCAGCAGTAAAACCTCAAATAGAATCTGATCCAAAGAATCTCTTTTGGCTTCACACAATATGGTAAAATTAGAGATTGCAGGAAACCAAAAAAATTAAACTGAGAACATTTGAAAAGAAATGACCAGGCTTTATGAAAATGACACATTGACTGGCCAGTGTGGGTTTTTTTTATCAACAATTTCTTTGTTGAGGCATAGATCAAAGAAACCTGCATATGTTTTCATTTTGTTCTAAGTCTAACTAGAAAATTACATCCAGATGTTTAATAGGCATTCTGTTGGTTTTCTGCATTGATTAGATATGTTGGTACTGTTTGCTTACAAGTGTAGCCGGATCATTAGCTAATGCAAAGAAATGTTTGTAGCAAGTTGCTAATTAGGTCTTTTGGAAACTCTCCATACTAAGGAACAATTTGTACAGTGGCCAGAAAAACTTGCGGTACTTGAGAAGTCGCTTTTCCCTCTGTGTCTGGGAAAAAACAGTCAGTCGCTTTCCCTAATCTTCTTTTGCCTACAGGGATTGCAGCTTGATCCCAGTGGGTTGAAGTGCAAATAAATTAGGAAGAGACCACACACACGCATGTACGCACGCACACACACAGACACTCCCCACACACACTTCCCCCTCTGCCCCTAATCTGCTCCTTTAGTCAAAATTCAGTTGTACAATCTTACAGAAAGCCAGCCAAAATGTAATGCTTAAAACTAAAATGTGTTAAGTTCTCAGCCTTCATGTTATCAAATACACAGCATTTTTGAGCATACTTTAGAGACAGATGGGGAAGCCCTTTATGATAAATAAGTGTACTTGAATTCATTACTGTGGTACTTATAATTAAAGTAGCTCTTTCTCAACTTCTGTACTTCTGCAGGGTACTTCAAGACAAAGCTTGGGGAAAGTGTATACATGGATGACAGAAGGGTAAAAGAGAAGCAGAAGAACTTTAATCATCTGTGTTTTGTTAAAAGAGGTCAGATGTATTACCTGTTTACAATATTGACAGTGAAAATGTTGTAGACTTCATGGCTCTGGCCTGATAACCTTCTAGGTGCAATGTCACCTTTCAAAGGATGCTTGACAGTGTCAATGACCTTTCTAATAAAGACCACTTGCCAGTGTATCACACTTCAGCCCACAGCAGAATGAGGCCTCCATTGCAGGAGGTGACAACTAAAGGAGCAGTGTGTATATATTTTGTACAGTAAATGAGAGGGCATGATCATACCAGCTCCCTGATCCTGTCATCACACACATGACAAAGTTTTACTCCTGGAAATAGTCCCTTTGAAGTCTGTGACAATACTTGCTTGAAAAAAGATGTCTTTGTGTAGACTTCACCAGATCAGGGCCATGCATACAGAATAGTAGGTTGTGTGTGACATACATGTGCAAAACACATGTGTTTTTACCAATGATGCCATGCAAGTGTAGAAGCTTTATCACCCTTTTCTGGGGCTACCTAAAAGGGAAGGTTGCCACAAACGTACAGTTAATCACTGCACTTCAGTGGACTAGTTGTAGTATACTATTTTTGCTTGCCTGGCAAAATACTAAAACTTTTCCATTCTCTTTTGATTCCATATATACAGTCTTTTGACAGGATTAATAGGAGGGGTTTTTTTTCCTCTAAGCTGTCAATAACATTAGAAAGAGTGCACAGATCACCAAAGACCCTTAGACTTAAAATCACAGGGGAAATAGCTGAGGCAAATGCTTTTGTGGAAATTATCTTTCAAAACCTTTGTTGAAATGTCTGATGGAAGTTTCATTGTACAAAGAAAGGAATTGTCTGAGAGGAAGAGATGGCTCCAAGTGCTCTGGCATTTCAGGATTAGGAACAGCAACTTGCTACTGCTAAGGTACATGAAGTCCTATCCTTTAGCCTAGTATCTGTTCTCCATGTATGAAAACAGCAGCCTTTAGGAGTTTTGAAAGTACAGATGTGGTACAGAAATATTGTGTGTGAAACCATGGCTCTCATGGGAAGCAGATTCAGCTGAAAATTGGCTGGAGTTTCACAGCTGTTCCCTGTAATACCTCTGCCTCTCAGTCCTTTAGAAGAGGTTCATGCCTATTGAGGTTATAATCACTGTGTGGGCTACTCTTCTATCAACCCTCTACTCCCGACCCCAAGGTTTCAGTCTGGTAGAGTCTAGATGAGAGCAGATTGTCCTGTCCTGCTGTCTCTTCATAATGCAGATGCTGTAATACATTGGGGTGCTACAGCTGCAATATCTGTGGAGATGCTCTTCCAGCACCGGTGGCAAAAAGGCATTAAATCTATTTCCAACTTTTCCTATGCTCTGAAAGCTCTGGAGTCCCATATTCTTGTGGGAATGGAATTAAAAAATACGTCTTTTAGGACCCAATGAGAAGTGGAGAAATTATGTGAAAGAAGTTGGTGCATAAGGATAGTGATGGTAGTGATAGGGAAGGAGAACTGTGGAGAGGAATTAAATCAGGAGGGAACATTTCAGTACCAGTGTGATGCAGTTCTTAGCAAATATGGAAATTTCCTTAGTAAAACACCATTGAACTTCAGGTAAACACTAACAGTTGCTCACAGTATAAAAAGAAACTAATTAACTGCTAGAATCATCCAGCATTGTCCATCTCTGTGTTTTTCTACTTACACTGCCTTTCCACTACATTCTATGCAGGAATCTCAGTTAATATTCTGAGGGGCTAACATGTAATGACTGTGATTGTTAATAGAGAATATCCATTTTCCGAAATACGAAATAATAAATTCTACCATTAGACATACAAATAGAATTATCACTAATATGTATCATCTACTCAGTCCTCAAGTGATTGTCCACATGAAGCATCCAATCAAAAAGACGTGTCTTGGAACTATCCATCTCTTCTGATATTCTGGTATGCTTGTAATCATTGGCATCACCCAGTAAAAAGTTTTATGAAGGTAATGAAGAATTAGATTTATCCTGTTCAATTCCACTTACATATTACTGCCTCTAAAATAGGGATACATCTTCTATTGCAGAAAACCACATCATAATTACACAGACAGTAGAATAATCATGGTTAACAAATATATGAATATTTAGCAGTAAGAAAGTATAGTGAAGAGTTAATACTTCTTGTTGGGGAGAGAGCAGCCACCATCACTTAGAGGATACCTTTTGAAAACAAGAGAGATAGTGAACAATGTTGAACATTGCTTGGGTGTGGAGGGGATGGTGTGGGCAGGGAGGGATTGTGTTTCATTGTTTCGGGTCTCTGTTGGGTTTTGTTGTTGTTGTTTGGTTTGGTTTGTGTGTGTCTTTTGTACAGGAAGGATTTTCCATCTATCTGCCTGAGTTCAAAAGCAATTAAAAGTATGCACATAGTCATAATTTACTATTGTATAGTATATTATATATCAATACTTGGTAGTAAGACATTTTCTACCTAGCCTCTCACATTTTCTGCTATAGTTTTACTGTCTGTTAATGTGCTTATGCATGCTCAGGTGCTCAGCTGTCTGAGTTAAGTAGCATCAATGGAGAAAATATCTCAATGCAACATGACTCTAGAGCATAACTCTGGAGAGTGTCTATGCCCTAAAACTGGCAGTAGATTGTACTTTGGGAACAGACTGAATCTCATTATTAAAACCGTTATCTCTTAAATAATTTTGCAATAAAATGGTTTGCAAATCTCACCCATATAAACCCAAAAAAGCATAGAGTAAGCAACACAAGGCATACAGGAACAGACGTGCACATGTAGCATTTAGCATTATTATACATTGAAGTAAGTATTCTTATATTTCCCATATTTTGTTTTTGAATAAGGTGTTTCATATAAATGGAAGGGATACATTATTAGTCTTCTGAAGGTGGGACAATACAAGAGGACTTGTATCAATTCTTTTCGCATCTGCAAGTGACATCTCCTCTCCTCTCCTCTCCTCTCCTCTCCTCTCCTCTCCTCTCCTCTCCTCTCCTCTCCTCTCCTCTCCTCTCCTCTCCTCTCCTCTCCTCTCCTCTCCTCTCCTCTCCTCTCCTCTCCTCTCCTCTCCTCTCCTCTCCTCTATAAACAGAGAGATATTATAACTAATAAAAATCTTTGAGCAGCAAGGAAGTTAATTCTTTTTGTATGAAGGCAGGGGTTTTTAAAACAGTGTTTACTTTCTGAAGCGATTACTAGAAATGAGAGACAGGTAATTCTTTCACTCAGTGGTAAACATGAATTATACTTTGTTTCCAAAGGAGTTTCACACACACTCTAAAAGCTGAATAGCATGTAAGGTGAAATGCAAAACTGAAAAGATAGAAAAGCTCTTTGTTGGTTTTAAGCTTAGTTGAGAAGACAAAGAGACAACAGAGCCATGAGTTGACATCAGATATGTATGGTGCAGGAACACTAGGCATGTAAACAAAGCCACCTGAAAGGATTCATAAGATAAATTATACCTTAGTTATCACCATCTGAAAATCTGAAAGAAAATATTCTATTTAAACCTCAAATCACACATTCCACAAACAAAGGATAAAAGTTGACAATCTGGATAATAACCCATGTTGTTATAGGTACCTACTGATTAAAAAGGAATGTGATCCATGCTCCAAGTTTTGCAGGAGCAATCATGCACCTGTTTGTCCACTTGTGGATGTTTCTCTTTTAGTTAAGATATAATTATTTTCCTTGCTCTAGCAAACAGTTTAGACCAGAAATTTCTGGTACAAAACCTCCAAATAAGCAATTTTGCCTAATCACAAGACTTGTTCTCCAGACCCTTCACCAGCTCCATTGCCCTTTCACAGACGTGCTCCAGCTCCTCCATGTTTCTTGTCATGAGGGGCCCAGAACTGAACACAGGATTCAAAGTGTGCCTCACCCTTGAATCCTGTGTTGAACCCTTACCTTGGTGAACCCTTACCTAGCCCTAATGGCCACACTATGTTACTATGGATGTAAGCTAGGAACCTAATACCATTTGCCTCAGCCCATGGATCCATTCTAGCCTACAGCTTTCCTTCCTCCAGCAGATCAACACTCCCACCTGATATGGAGTTATCTGCAAACTGAATGAGAGACCACTTCATCACCTTGGTCAGTAGTTGCAATCTGACAGATCTACCACAAAAAACCGAGGCTGTTTCTCTGCTAGCCATGTGCCTGAGTACATACTGCTCCTAAATAGTCTCCAGGACTATAAAAATTTATCAATTATTTTTTATTTTGATGATGGACCTGACATCTTCTTGATGACATCAGCTAATCAATAAAGATATTAAACAGAACTGGCTTCAACACAGCCCTGGGGAGCCCCACTAGTGTCTGGCTGCCAGCTGGATTTGACCCCATTCACCAACACTCTGGTCCCAGCATGTGGGCCATCCACTCCGTTTTTATCCAGCAAAGAGTGCACTCATCCAAGACATGGACTGCCTGTTCTACAGGAGAATATTCTGGGTCACAGAAATGAAAGATTTACTGAAATCCAGGTGGACTACATCCACAGTCTTACCCTCATTTACTGGGCAGTAATATAGCATGCTACAAAAGAAGTATGGCGTTCTTTCTCAGAAATACCTTGCTTTGCTCTTTGGTTGCTTTTTAATACTTTCTTTCTCTCATAATAAGAAGGGGAAAAAAAACAGAGAAAGAACTTTCTTCTCCAAGCTTCAAGCAAGCAGATCTTTCAACTGGAGACCTTGAAAAATGGCAAAAAAACCTTCAAGAATGTATGGAAGACACAGAAGTAACCTGTGTTTCCAATCAAGATATTTATTTCCAGAAGACTTAGCCTGTGAAATGCTGTAGATCTTTCAACAGTTTAGTGTTCTTCTTGGGCTACTGCATAGTAGATTTCACAACTTTTCTGTGCTATTAAGACATTCCTGGGTATTTCCTCATATGAATGTGCATCAATGGTTCTCACATGCAATAATAACTCAAAGGAATATAAAAAATTTCAGAGACATTTACCAAACCACTTTAATAATAAAAAAAAAAGTTCTTAAGGAAAAGAGATATTTTTTAGAATACTTTTTTCAATTATAAGTGGAAGCAACGACATTACAAAGATGCAGAACTTCAATGTCTCTTATCAATTTGGAGGCACTTGCACTTCTTTAACAAATCATTTTGTTGGATTTTGGTGGGGGTTTTTATTGGTTTTGGTTTGATAGGTTGATTGGGGGTTGTTCAGTTTTCTGTTTATCGGTTTTTTCTTTTTTTTTTTTTTTAATAAAGAGGGTGAAAGTTGATTTCTGAAAGATGAGGTAGTAAATTTGAGATAGCAGCAATAATATAGCAGGAAACACAGTCAAGATTTTTGAGTACTGAAAGCTGTGACCATTTGTTGACCAATTTACTAATTCCAGTCAAGACTACTATAAAAAGGTCCTAAGGAAATATCATATATGATTGGTAGAGGAGGGTCTTTTGCCCACCAAAAAGAATCAGATTTCTTAGGGACAGACTAAGTCTTTGCTTTTCCCCAGTATACTGCATTTCAGATGTTGGAAGCTAGATGAAGAAGGACAACTGGTAGAAGTTCAGATGAGTGTCATGGTAGATAAAGTATTGTTGAAGTGAAAGATAATTTAGTCTGACTTCTACCATATAACAGCAACTCACTGGATTTTGTTGTTTTTTAAGAAAGGTTTATTAATTCTCACTAGGATACATCACAGGTCTTAGGAACCTGATTCCGGATTTTTAAAATTGCTACCATGAAAAAAAAAAAACTCCAGAAGTTACTTTTGTAAGTAATGTCGGACCTGAACTACAGCATAAAGAGAATCAAATTAAATGAGTTTTATTATTTCAAATATACATATAAACATGTAGAAATGCTTGTGACTTACTGTTTATGAGAAAGCTCAACATATATTTAATTTTAAATGTAGATTGACTAATTTTTCATACTTTCCATCTTTTTTATCACTTAAGTATAGCTAAAACTGAGCTTTTTAGTACACATAAACCAAACCATGCCCTCTGTATAGGCATGTCTGCTTATATTCCCCAAACTGCTATGACTTCCAGCAAAAGATTGCTTTGAAGTTTCGTTTTTGGGGGTTTTTTTTTGCTAAAGGTTAGGAAAAACTCCACCAGAAAGAAGACATGGCTTATGACCACACATTATCAATTTAGCACTTGGTGGCTAGCATGAAATCCATTTGTCTGTGGATATGGCTCCTTCCCTTTGGAGTTACTGCAGCTCTATTAGATATGTTTAAGAGCACAGATCTGTGCTTCATATTGCTTGGAGTTCTGTCTTCTCATAATAGCTTACTTGCTAGATCTCTGGGTACACCAGATGCCTCTTACTATTTTTTCAGTTGCACCTCTTTTATGAATTTCTGACTAAAACCATGATAAAACCAAAAGGTATCATTGTGGTTACACCTGACAACAAACCCCAAATTTTTCATGAAGTAGATTAATTGGGCCAGTACAGAGGAACATGCACAGAGCTGTTCTACATCAAAAGCACTGTAATGCAGTTGCCAGGCTAATGTATCTGATAATAGCATCCCCCTTGACCCCAAGGAGAAGGCAACCACTGGCAGTGTTCCTTTAAGACGAATGTCAACACCACTTTCTTCTGAAAAAGCAAGCTTCTCTTCTTGATGTACCTATTGGCTATCCCTGTATTTTGTGGAAAACTAAGAGTGTTCCCAATGGCTGCTGTTGGTCCTCTCTCATGTTGGCACTTTATCTTGTCATGCTAGTGCCATTTTAGCAGTTTGCATTGATCAATAAAGTATGATTTCTATTCCTGTACTTCAGGAGTTGTAAATGGAAAATGAAAAATTCAACTACATGAAAAATTCAATATTTTGACAGTTGCTTTTTTTCCAGTGGTGGTCTGAGTGTGCTCTTTGAAAAATGTACTAATATATCATTAGCACCCAATTATATTTCTTCAGTTCTTCAAGGTTGTTTTGTGGTTATTACAGCAAGTCTTCCATTGCAATGGGTTGAACTACTACACCCTTACTCTGGAAGGGAAGTCAGCAAAACTACAAGCAATCACAGAATAGTTTTTTCATTGCAGAAGTGCTTCAAGAACCAGTTTTCACCAAAATACTCAGCACACAGTTGATAACATATCTCTAAATGAGATAGCATGGACACTGGAAGTGACCTAGCTGTGATCACTAATTTCAAAGCAGGTTTATGCCTCTTTGTTGTATTTTGGCATGCTTCCAGTTCCAGTTCCATCTTAAATCTTTTCCACAACCAATATGAGCATAGACCCATATATTTTGAAGAAGAATCTTAAGTAGTGTTTGTGGAGAACAGTTTGGTTACATGAATTTTGGTTTTCCCCCTTAAGAGCACATCTTTGATGACATAAAAGAAAAATATAAATATATTCCTACAAAGACCACATAATAATCAGGTAATTGAACCTAAAACCTAGGCGCTTTCCAAAATATTCCAAAGCAATTATTTAAAAAGTACTTTAAAATAAGTACTCAGGGATTTTTAGCCAACATTTTTATTGTATGCTAGTTGAAAGAGATACAGAACTAAAAATAGATTCTATGAAGTTTCTTTCAGGGGAAAAAGAAAAATCATAAGGGGTAAACCCCAACCTTGTTATAGTGACTGCTTCCCTCTAACAACTGCACAGGAAACACAGGTAAAATCAAGCACCTTACTTAGTTTACAGATTACAGACTTCTTTTTGAACTAAAAGGACAGGTCTTTTAGCGTGGAGCTGTAGCTGGATCTTTAAGTTCTTACTGAACTGGAAAGCAGCACTAGATGCATAACCAGCCCTATCCTCAGTGACAGAACCCGCCCTAGTCCTTCAGATACCCATGGATAAAAGGTTGGGCTTACAAATAGCAGAGAAATGACTGAGCAAAACCTACTTGCAACAAAATAATAACTCCAGTTGACTAAACCCTTTTTCTTAAAATACCTCTGACACATGAATATTCAGCAGATTTATGTAAAAGAGTAGTTTTAAGTGGTAACACAACAACAGACACTTTGATCTAGACTGACTAAAACAAAATTTTGAATTAGAATATTTTTAATGTAACAAAAAAAGTTCTTTGACTAGTTTATTCTTTGCTTCACAGAAACATTCTGACTTCCCTTTAAAGTAAATGGGATAGACATCAAGCCAGCCTTTTTTTTTTTTTCACAATCTGGAATTACAAGACTGGATGAGACAAGGTTTCATATTTGTGGCTATTTTTACCCTGAAACCTGAGGGTGTTACTTGGTATGTTAAAAAAAAAGCCAACCAGTGATTATTTTGTGTGACCAAATCAACACCACTATACACGTGAAGTGGTGTGGGAATATCTGAATTTATTGGCTCTGGTGTTCATTCATAAAAGCTAAGGAGTACATCACACTGAAAGATTTGTATTCCCTTAGTGAACCACTGACTTTCATTTTGTTGTGCATCAGCTGAAGAGTAAGATGTAACTTCTGAGTATGTGCTGCCATGATTTTCTGCAGCCCTGAAAGACACATCTTTTCCTCCTCTCACCAGTAAATAGGCAGCAGGAATAATTGAAATGGGAAAAGAGAGAACGGTGTGTGAAAAAAAATATCTTGTGTTCTAAAAACAGTGATGCAGAATTTTGTATTAAAATAGAAAATACAGACTTATCACCATCCTTTATGAGTTCCAACACTGTACAAAAATCTTAGTCTGGTACTGAGTACAGCTTTGCTCTTTGTGACTAGAGCCAGTATGAACCACACATAAGATACCTCTACATGGTCTTATCTATTCTCATGCTCTCCTTTAACCAGATTCAAGGATGAAAATAAGTTCACAGCTTGTTTGCTTCCTATTTATAAACATAAACCATCATGTCCTCCCATCTAATAAGCTAAAGGACCAAGTGTATATATCAACTAAAAAATCCTTTTCACCAAAACACAACCAAAATCTTTTTGTAATTTCCTCTATTCTGCATAAATTGATCACAAATCCCAGTGGCTTTGCATCTTCATATTCATGAAGCATCTTTTAATTTGTGATGTATTTGTTTGTGTGAATGCATGTAAGTGTGCAGACTTGTGTATACAGAGAAAGAGAAAAAGTGGAAGAACAGAGTCTCATATTTAAAAACATGGGTATAAAATCCAACCTGGCTGAATCATATAGCCCCAGAAATGGACAGAGAGACTTGTAAGAAAGAAAATCCACAAAACAGCTAAAGCACAATTTTGAATCAGTTAATATGGTGTCAATTTTACAATTGAGTTTGCATTTAATAAAATCAAATTGTTTAATAAAGGGAAGAAATATACACTGTCTTATTTTTGTATAAAATTTTGGAAAAAAAGTAACTCAATCCACAAGAAGAATTTTCCACCATTCCCTTATAATATGATAAAAAGTTAAGGTTTTTGGACTCTTAATTACAGAATCATCTCCAGGAGTGTTTTTCTTCTTAAGATATCAACAGACATTTAATATTTACTTTAAATTTTTCTGCATTTTCGAACAGATTACCTAAATGAAGGTGATATGCCTTCCAACAGGCTGTTTGCATTTATCAGTGTCATGCCAATATTGCAGTGCATTTTAACACTATTTTTCAGGTGCCTGTTGCAGTTTGCCATTTTCACTAAGGAACAGAAGATAAAAAATGCTGAAAGTAGAAGAAAGCAGCATTTCCTAGTGTCTGACGCTCTTAAAAGGAGCAGTTTAACCAGGCCGTGAAC
Source organism: Sylvia borin (assembly GCA_014839755.1). Lineage (NCBI taxonomy): Eukaryota > Metazoa > Chordata > Aves > Passeriformes > Sylviidae > Sylvia > Sylvia borin. Next base: position 49,909,424 of record CM025993.1, on the reverse strand, counting down.
ATGCATTTTGAATAATCATTTGGAACAGAGGAAAAAAACATGAAGTTACGTTGGTTTGACTTCGATGGATCATGGCATAAACTAAAAGTTTAACACCTCTGCATCAGGTTGTCTTCCCAAACCTTCAGGTTCACTGAATGACATACCTGGGAATTAAATAGATCAGTAGTTCTTATCTCATGCTGTTGTATATGTACATATGTTTGGATATAAATACATGGGTGTGTATATATATGTGTGTGTATATATATATGTAAGGGGGAATGCATACAGGGCCCCTAGTTAGCCCTGTACCTGATTCATTGAAAGTCTTTCATGTTTTATGACTCAGGGAATGGGGACACACATTAGCTTGAGTTATGCTATTAAACAAGGTAGGATAATGTGGCAGACAAAGGCAATGAGGTTTATGGCTGTGCTGCATCTGCCAGCCCATATTCAAGGAAAACCATTAGAAGACAGCCATCCTGGTGCAATACTCCATAAATGACCTGTTGCACTCCTAGGGCCTTCTGTGAAGTGTCCGACAGCTTGGGATGGAAGTAAATTGGGATAGAAGTAAACATGCTTTTCTCTCCTATTGTTTTCAGATGCAAGGGCAAAATACGCCAGACTTTGTTGAGCAATTTGCTTGTGGGGAGTTTCACTCAACTGAGAATTCAGAAGTTGTCTTGTGGTTTGGCTGGCTAGTTCAGAGAGAAACAACCAATACTCAAAACTTATTTAAAGACATGTGGGACATTGTCTGCACCATCTGACTGGTTCAACAGGAGCACTATGTGAACCACTTAAAGAAAAATCATTTAGAACACATTCTCTTCTCTTCCCATAATATCTCAGACTAAGACAAACCTAAAGTTCAACAATCTGTGATTTGTTTTCTCCCTACTTATGCTTCTTTCTTTTTCCTCCCAGTGAAATTGATAGGTTAAGAAAAGAAAATGTACAACCCTGTAATTCAAACTATGCGTGATTTCAAAATAAAAAATCCACTTATATAAATGGAGACTTGAGATAGGCATTCAAGTGACTTTATACAGACACATCAGAATTTTTAAGAAACATGGAAAAATCAAACTCCTAATAAAATGATGTAAATAAAACCAAAATGGACAAAGCTTTACCACATTAATTAAATTAATTAAATACCTCTGCTCTATTAGAGGAGCCACATTGAAGTAACTGCTCTTCACTGCAAGTAGTACATTTTTCTGAAAATTAAATGCCATATTCTGAACTGATCTGCAAGACTGTAGAATTTCCCGTGCAAAATGCCTGTAGGAAATACCTTAAATGTTTACCCACAACTTCCTTTTTTTAGAGAAGTGTTTCTCAGCTTTGTTGAATGCAAGAAGTATCTGGAGGAAAGAAAAGAGGAGAGGAGAGGAGAGGAGAGGAGAGGAGAGGAGAGGAGAGGAGAGGAGAGGAGAGGAGAGGAGAGGAGAGGAGAGGAGAGGAGAGGAGAGGAGAGGAGAGGAGAGGAGAGGAGAGGAGAGGAGAGGAGAGGAGAGGAGAGGAGAGGAGAGGAGAGGAGAGGAGAGGAGAGGAGAGGAGAGGAGAGGAGAGGAGAGGAGAGGAGAGGAGAGGAGAGGAGAGGAGAGGAGAGGAGAGGAGAGGAGAGGAGAGGAGAGGAGAGGAGAGGAGAGGAGAGGAGAGGAGAGGAGAGGAGAGGAGAGGAGAGGAGAGGAGAGATTTCACTTTGGTAGTACTCAGGGAAATAAGAAAAGATTGCAGGTGAATATGGCAGAAAAGGATGGCCTGGATCAATAAGTGAATCTCCTGCTTCTGTTTGTGCCACACAGTGAAAGAACTTTACATGAATAATAAGATTAAATTGTCTGTCTTGATAATTCTGTATTTAATAGTTAAACTAGCTGCCCACATGCACCTTTAAGTTCTGAGTATCACTTTTACAGCATGGAACTTCATTATGTTATATTACAGTAGAGTTTTGGTTTATACTTAAAGTAAGCTCAATTTACTTAAAGAAAAAGAAAGTCTTTTAGACTGAAGTATCATTCAATTTACAATAAAAATGTAATAAATAAAACTTTCCTTATGAACCTCATATTTACCGTAGATATTTTTTCCTAATCGTATTTTTAAAAATAGTTTCCTTTAAATATTACCACTCAGGTTTTGATTCCATTTGGAAATAATTACTAAAATATCTTGTTTGCCTATTTCAATTGCATGGAACCCATTTTTCACAAGTTAGGGATTGCCTATATTAATTTATATATTCATATTTTAATTAATGAAGTTGTGAAGAATTTGCTGGCATTACAACATTCCTCACTATTGGCTTCTCTTCTTGTTTTCTAAAAATAGAAATTGTTTATTGGTGTAAAAATAATGCATCCTTACATTGACGATTGGCATCTTATGCTGTAAAATCTATGCTCGTATGATTATGCTTCTATGTGCCTTTCAGAGAAAGCCATTAATGTCTCCCTTTTGTGCTGAACTGAGGTGACGCTTGGGATCCATTTGTGATAAACACAAGAAAAACCAAGACTGACAGAGAGTCACAATCTGAAATTAGGCTTTGCGTTCATCCTTCCTGGAATATTTTTTCTCTTTTAATAAATAAATAAAATCTGATGAGTGTGAAAGATGCAATGTAGGGGAAAAAAAGGAAGAAGTAGGCTTGCCCTAACTGTCTTTTCATGAACTGCACAAACCAAATGCATGGCAAAATTCCATATCCTACTGTTGTGGACAGTTCAGGAATGCACATAGTGAAGAAATGCTGAGTAAGGTCTACTTGAATTGGCAACACTGTTGACGTCCAGATCAACCATTATTATGAAATTCATTCCATTATTATGGAATTCAGTGGCAAAACATAAAGTATGTAGTTATAATGTAATTAGGAGGTTATCTTTATTAGGCTTTATGAAGGAGTGTAAGTATTATAAAATGGGAAAGAAGTAGGAGACAAAAAGAAATTCTGAGTTCTTATGATTCTTATGTCTTCTGACTTTGTCTTTTGATGATTTTACAGTAGTTGGTCAGCTACTGCATGGAGCCTAAAACTCTGCCCATCTAAACTTCATTGCATTTTAACACCAGCTTTTACTGCAGCAGGTTAATTGTTGGAAATTAAAGGCCTATGCAATCATACATCTAATGAATAGTATACTGTCTGATGAATAATATAATAAATTACTCTTTCTATAGCTACTTCTTATCTGCACACACAAGCTTTTGCATTGTTTGGCCTAAAAGAACTAGTTTAAGAATGTTAAGGAGATTTTTCTCTTGTGCTATCTTGATTTGTCTCACTGCTTAAAAGGAAAGTAGCTTCCCATTTTTCATCCTGTTTAAAACAGCTTTTGAAAGTCACTACATGTTAGAGAAAATGTGAGGGTACTCTCATGGAAGACATATAAAGCAAACCCCTTTGTTTCCTTTTCATAGTAAACACCCAGTCTGAGTACTGTCATTATAAGGGCATTTTGGCAATAAGTGGGAGACTGATCATAATAATTTTCATTTTGTTTGTATGTCAGCCTATCAGGGTCATGTCAGCAACACTGCTTTTCCTACTGTATAACGTGTTCAGAAGAGGAGTGGCAAATGGATAAACTGCTCTGAATCAGAAAGCTGACACCTGGGAATGAATTTCTGACAGATACTAGAAAAAGTAGGTATTTTTTATAATTTTCTGGAGACAAGGAGACTTTTGAATAGAGAAACTAAATTTCAATGGCATTGCACACACCTCTTCAATTTTGTCCCCACTCACTTTCTCATGGAAAAATATCATTGTTCTCCTAGGGAAAGTGACAACAATTTAAGTTACTTTTAAACACAATAATGGTATTAGATATGAGAGTAGCTTTCCAGAGTTGAAGTGAACTGTTTCTTTTCTGAGTAGAGCACAGTTACACGGTACCAGGACTCCCAGATGGCTATTTTTCACTATGACAAGGTGTCCTGGTTTAGGGCAAATTTGGGAGGAAACCTCTGAATGGGGTTCCGCTGGGGAGCAAACCCAAACAGCCCCACCCCCAGCCGGTCTGAGAAAAAGCATGAGGAATGAAAAAAATTAAACAATAAAACCTCGCGCTGCTCCAAAGAGAGATGGCAAAACTGAGGAAGTCCTTGCCAGGAGTTAGCCCAGCTCTCTCAGTCTCTTATCAGTCCCAGTCCATTTGGTGCTGGAAAATGCCGAGGTCCAGGCCCCAGTGGGCCACAGGTGCCAGATCCCAGTCCTTCTCTGGGTTTTCAGTCCAGAGCAGATTTAAACAATCCCAAGAAAAAAGAAAAAAACAGTCCAGGAAGCTTATTTGCCTCAATACTTATTGCCTAGCTAAACTAACTAAAAGGGAAAAAAAACCCTCTCTCTGGCCGCTGTCCGTGTATCCAATGAACACACCGTCCCGAGAAAGAGTGAAAGTAGAATGTGGAGGAATGAACACTTTTCAAAAATAAAGTGCACGCATCTTCTTTCCCTGCTCACCCTCAGAACCACTCTTAAAGGTACAGAACACAACATACAGCACACACAGAACAGACGATTGGGGATACAGAGGCATCATAGTCACACCAGGATACATAGTCACACCATAGTCATATCAAAGCTAATTTTGGCTCTGTGCAATATAATTCTTGTGCTAAGATGAAGATCGCAGTTACAGGGATTTTGAAGACTGTAGGAAGGAGAATGATTTAAAAGGCCTTCTGAATTTAAAAATTGTTCCAATATTTTTTCAGTTACACTTTTCACCATTTCAAGTGAAATTGAAGCCTTACACATATTGCAGTGATGCCTTGTTGAATTGTGTAGGGAAATGGCCAGGCTCTGAGCTGAGGCCACAGTTCATGTGGGGGTTTAGGACTTTTGACAGCCCTTGGACTTAGACTGTATATTTTGTGAATATACTATTTTTTTGTATACAATTTTTTTATTTGTGAATATACAATTTTTTTTGTTATGCATTCCAGCTGCTGGTAAAACACAAGTGAAGGTGAGGTCTGTGGAGAACCCTAGAGAGAAAAAAGAGCTTCCTGAGCCTGGATATAGGAAAATTTCAGAGCAGTTTGATGTCTTAATTTGTATCTCAGTCCACTGCTTAGGTTTTGGATTGAGGGGCTTTATTTCTTCCAAGGAGCACCTACATCCACAGCTACATTAGCCTTTCCCTTAGACAGCTGGGAAAGCCAGTCTCTTAAGTGCATTGGAGTAATAGAGGGTATAGAGAAAGAGTAGAATTTCATTCCCTATTTTACCAGCATAGCACTATTTGAGTTCAGCACCAGTCAAATTCAGCACCAGAATTTCAAATCTGTTCTCAAGTGAGGATACTTTATTTTTTCCTCTTTGCTTCTGCACATGCAAAAGGTCTGTATGGCACAATGTTCACAGGTCATAGAGTAGGAAGGAACCTTTTTTCCTTGTCAATCATTAAGTTGTAAGACTTCTCTTGTTGTGTATATTAGGCAATTTTAAATAATTAAAAGAGTCATATACTTCAGAAGCAATGAGGGACACCATCATGCTTTCAGTGAGAAGCTTGACTTGGAGCTTCTTTACTTTTTTTGACAAACAGAATTTCTAATCTAATGTTGCTATAGTGTTGCTTTCAAGTATAATTCTCATATATATTTCATTCTACTTTTCCATCCTAGGGTTGTATTAAAAGAGATCTTAGCTACATTTCAACCTCTATAAGTATTTCTGTATCTTCTGATGAAATACTATTTCATAACCATAGCAGCATTTCTCAGAAGATGCATCTTAACCTTCCACAAATAAAAATATATTTCAAAAGACTTTCCTTGTTCACATAGGCTCTGGCCAACAAATGAGCTGCTGTATCAGAGCTGGTGAGTTGTTCCTGTCTGCCATGTTATTAGCAAACTTTTATTTTAAGAATGCATTTTGTTATAAGCTTATTCATAAAAGTTGGATGAGGAATCCTGTCTAATGTCCACATTTTCTGGGTAGAAACTAGTGTCTGAGATCTTCCAGGATTTCATTAACAGTAACCATGGAGGCCCAATAACAAAGGTAATGATGGAAATACTCTCCTCCAAAGAAACTTGTTCAACTTTCTTAATATGCTTGTTCATATTTTTCATGACTGTAGTATGACCAAGCGGTTAGTCTACTTGTTAAAACAAGGAAGTTCATATGGAAATCAAATTTATTATAAGAGAGACAATATCACTGATTTCTGTGGGGTTGTACTAGGGCTGCATTTGCCTTGACTATCTAAACTTCATGTGAATCATTCAGGTGCTGAAGAGCTGTAGATAGTTTTAACCAACTTTTTCCTGTAAGCTGCATTTAAGTAATAGCATTTTAATCAGTCAAAAATCGTTCCTCATTTTTTCCTCTTGAAAGCGTATTGCCACCATTATAAAATTTAATTTTGTGAGCTTTTACACACTCTAAGTGTTTTATAATATTTTCCTAGAACAAGAAGCTGAGATGCCATCTGGTTCCACCAGTCTTGGTTAAATATCAATGATTTCGAGGTTTTGTGACATTTCTTTATAAATACTGATACTTTATACTGATATTTTATACTGATAAAACACTTCCACAGAAATGATCACACAGGACTTCTAATCCCATGACTGTCATTTTTCCACACTTTAGCCTTGGATTGGCTGACTATAACACCCCTGAACCATGCAGTCCCTTACAACTGATATGTCTTATTTGTCTATGTAGAGGTTTGCAAATGGTGTTCCTACATCACTCTCTCTCTCAGTCTCTCTCCCGTTCCCTCTCTCCCCCTCTCCTTTTCCCCTTCTCCTGTGGCATGCTGAAGAGGTTAATTGGTAACATAAAAGGTAAAAATCATGGGTTGAGAGAAGACCAATTTAGTGGAAACAGCAATGAGATAAGAAAGGGAGCAGTAACAACAACACAATCAATAATGAAATCTACAGGATATGTTAACCATTTGCAAGTAGTTGCTTGGAAGTGGGGTCTCCCTGTGCTTCCTTTGCCACTCAAACCAGAGGGACCATTCTCCCTGGAAGAGATTCCCGTTCCCCCTATCCCTGGCAATAACATGAGGTGGTATAGAATAACCTCCTGGTCCTGTCTCCTCCAGGGAAAAAGGAGCTGTGAAACCTGCCTACCAACAAGAGATCTATCATTCTTTATCTGAAGGGTGAGAAAGGGAATGGCGTAGAGTCCCCTCAGTAATATTAGAGATGGGATTGATGCTGAGAACACTAATTCAGAATGACAATTTTGTCCTGGAAATTTCCATGTGCAAGGCAACTTCTCAGAAGCCTGTAAATTCAGTTTGCACACCACTTTATCCCAAAGGGGTTCCAGGACTGGCATGGCTCTTTTTTCCATTGTTGGTTTGCAAGTACAGGCCTGAAAAAAAGAATTCAAAGAAGTAATAAAAGGAAAGAGCTTTGTTTCCAGCAAAATTCAAGATAATTCCATGAAAGAATAAAGATTTTTATTCAGCAGCAGTTAAACTGCCAATGAGCTCCTAGCTAAAATCCAGACAGAAATACTGTCATCATTGACCCTGGATCAGAAGATTAACTTTAATGGCAAACTATTGTTCTGAATTTGTGCTTTTACTGGCCAATCCTATTAAAAAGCATTATATTACAAAGTCCATGTTTGCTTAGACCAGCATCTTTTATTATGTGGGATTTGCTTATTTTTTCTCTTAGATAATTTTTTGTGGCAAATCTTTTTAACTATTGTTAGTGTCTGTGCTTATATAGAGTCCATGAGTATATACATTTCTAATTGTATCCTGCTTTACAAGTTTCTCAAAGCTAATGCCAGATTTCTATGTCTTTTGAAATGGAGATCCTGTTTCTTTGGTTATCACTATAAAGTCTAGGACATACATAACTGTGCTAGGATACAAACCAGAAATTTTAATAAGTTTTTTAAATGATGCTGTTTTGCAATAATACTATTATGCTTTCAGGTACCTCTACTGTTTTACATGCAAGATTTTGCTGAAATAATGTAATATTATGACAGTTTCTTCCCAGTTCTCATCTCCTTAGGTCACAACATGCTGAAAGAAGCACCAGACCCACTTTCAAAGAAATAGGAATTTTGCAGACATCAGAAAAACATTTTTAGTGTTCCAAGTCTGAACTGAACAAGTTCTTTTAAAGGCTTCATTGTAGTTGTTCTGACAATCATTCACCAAAATACCATATGTTGCCAATAAATAAGCCTTCACTAGATAGCCATTGTCCCCTACAACAGGCATAAGCACTTGTTAATTAAACCTAATAAAGCCAATAGCATACACAGTAGAAACACATGCTGAATAATTTGCTAGCCAAAGTCGGCTTGGGCAAAGTCTTCAGCTTTTGGCATCTAGCTGACATCTCAAAGCCATGTGCACTAAGGAGAAAAAACGCCAGGCTATTTGGGAAGAGGGATGTGAAAAAGTTTTGTGTACACGGACACAGCCCTTATGTCTGTACAAATGTAAGTCTAATTTTTTCTATGACCTGAGAGCCAGAAAAGAAAAGATCCAGTTGGGAGAATTCAATCAAGAAATTGTCTCAGAGAAAAGAGAAATCATTCTTCACCACGCTTTTGTGGTTTATGGGGAGGAAACACCCATGGCTATATGACCAGAAGTGTTGTGCCATTGCAAACTCACAGACAGCCACGTTGCACCTCCCAGTGAGATGTCAAAGGCTGGTTCACTAAAAGTACCTACTCACCAAATACTGCAACCCATTCAGAGAATAAAGACAGCTTTTCTAAAACCATATGCTTTTGGTTCACAGGTGAGCTTTCAAGATGACTGACAGATGTCTTTAGATGTTTTTCATAATTTCATTAATACTGTAGGATCTGTATCACCTTCCAACACATTAACAGACTACTTTGACGTGAGAAACAACAGGGAAAAGTGGATAAAGCTATGCCACAGTTGTCATGTTGCTTCAGAGTAAACACTATTGACACAAATATGACTCCACTTTATACTCGTTTTATTTTCTCCACCCCATTCACCATTTCAGCTGTCTGTTTAATGTCTTATTCACCCAGGTATTTCAGCTAGTACTTTTGCAAAAACTCTGTCTGAGCTCTGTCACCTGGAGCTGTCAGTGTGGAGAAGACACCTGCAGTTGCCAGCTGCCTGTGGGCAGTGGTGGAAAGGCTTTCTTCAGCGATAGGGCACATTTATGTTTAGAGTGGTAGTGGCTTTTTCTGCTTATTGATAAAGCTGCCTGATGGGTGCATCAAAACAGTGTTTCTTCCTAAGCATACAGCTTACAAAAGAGTGCAGTGGACTTACAGTTTTGTGAGGTTATGTTCCTATTGTAAATAATTCTTGTTTTGCCTAGCAAATTTACTGGTCCCATGCCTTACCCACTGCCTTTTAGAAGCTGTGAGCAGCATACACCATGATCAAGCTGAGAACATAACTTTAAATGCAAGAGATAGCCATGAAACAGAGACAAAATTAGAAATATTGACATGAAAAATATGATTCTGTTTTGCCGCCATCAGTCATTGCAATTTCTTATCGAGAGGTAATTTTTTATGGTATAAATTATTAATGAGAGTGAAGAATAGCAATATGATTATGCATCTTCTGATATTATAGTTGTCTTAATCTTTCTGTATGAAGTCATTCACTTTTCCAAGTCTAGTATGGCATTTTAAGCCTAATTCAATAAAATTAAGGTCTTTTTTTTTAATTCAAAGCAAAATTTAATTCAGATGTCCCATATGCAGACAAATACTTGTATGAAATATACTGGGTTTATGAATATTATATTAGGAACATTTATTAGTTGGAAATTTCAATTAGTCTGTATTTACATATGCAATATTAAGCCACAAAATTGCATAAGTTTCCAATTACTGTAAAAGAACTAAAATTATTTACAATGTTTAAAATTACAGCAGGGAAGTTATTGCATTGGAGTAATGGGACAAAAAAACTTTTCAAGAGCTATGGATTCCTTAAAGGGTTGATTTACACATATTTCCCTTCAATCAGGAATCAAAAAAAAAAAAAAAAAAAAGCCATAATTTAAAGTTTAGAATATGGTGCCAAGAGATGGTGAGGTTATGACCAGATGATGAATTTGATCACAATTCCACCTCATACGGAGTGATGGAAGTTTGCAGAAAAATGTGCAAGCAATTCTTCCTACTGAAAGTAATTTAAATTATTTTCCCTCCACATAGAAAAGGGAGATTTCAACAGATCCAGGAGCTCCTGCTGCAGTTCTGCTTGCCTAGAAGTTTATGAGTCACTAAAAGCTTGAATACACTGTGGAAAATGTTAATTACTAATATTTCTTTTCCTCTCCTGGTTTTCATTTTGAATCTGAAGATTTTTGATGGAAACTTGACCACAGATTTCCTCAGAAATGTTCTTATTTTCAGGTCAAAATGACCACTCAGTAGAAACCATTGTAAATACAACACATGTAACATATGTATGGATAACCAGAGCAGTAGAGTTTAGTTTGAATATTTTGGCAGATCAGATACTAACTTTTTTTTTTTTTTTCAGTTCATAAATACTTATATATAGTTTCTATTTTTCATTCCAAGATGAAGGCAAAAAGAAGTCAAATTAAAATCTTGTGGGAATTATCTTCCTAGCACCATGCTGAAATTTTACTATTCTTTGCAGCATTTTCATCACTTTTCTTGAAAATTATGATAGATGTTCTAAGATTAGTTATTAAATTTTTTCAAGTTTTCATACTCAAGAATGATGTACCATCCCTTTTTCATAATAATCTAGCTGAAGATGGTAAAAGGATCACTACTGTATGATTAAATTTAACTTAAGTAAAACAGCTTGATCTCTCTGCTTGTCAGCAGTTTCATCCTTAAAAAAGGTAGTAGTCTTTATTTCATAGGTGCTTGCAAGAGTCTGTTTTGGTCACTAACTCTTATAAGATTTTTAAGAAATGCTAATTGGTCTTTGTAGTGTGCTTGTGAAAACTATTCACCTAGTAAAGCCCAGTCTGCCAAATTCCTGCCTCTGAAAGCTTATTTGGTTCTGTGAGAATGCACCTTTGAGTAGAAATTTAAAAGGCTGGTTATAGATAAAGCACAATAATTTTTAAAGTACAGTCAGTCTGTAATTATTTCTTTCCCAAGATGAAAATATAATCACCCACAAAGCTTGTGCTTTCTAAATGATTAGGTCAGTATAGAAAAAGACAGCATCTTAGTGTTAGGTTTATGGAGAGAGGTGGGACTAGAGGCGTGAATTATCCAATGACATTGATTTTGCTTAACAAAACTATCAAAAACAAAACATCAAAACCAAAATAGTTTGGTTTTGGACCTGTGATGACGCATAAAATTGTACAAGGATAATCTAGAGCTCGATTTGACATGACAATCATGATTACTAGGGCTGGAATAGCAAACAGCTTTCTGAAGATCATCTTAATTGGAGACTTTCTGGTATCAGTCACTTTCTACAAATCCGTTAATCATTTTAAAGTCTTGCTTAGGTAGGAAGGTCAACTTTCTGATTGTCAGGAATAGGAATTTTACAAAGAGGTGAATACTGAGATCAGTTTCCTTTCCAAATGAGGAAAGCGCTACTGTCTGTTTGTGCTCCTGAAGCTGACCAAGGAAAGACAGGCATAGTGTTTAATGTAATACAGTTCTTTAATCATTACACTTTGGGTGACTGGCAGCAATCCTTGAACAAAACTGATAAAAGGCTTATCCATTGCAAAGCAGTATTTTGAAGAAGTTTTTTCTGGTATCACTGTGCTGAAGAAAACCAGAGTCCTTTTGAGTGTGACATTTTGTATGACATATAGTAACAGCTGCTGATAAAAGTAATGTAACCAGATATGGTTATATAGAGAGAAATTATTTGAATGCACTGCACAGTTGCCATGTAACTGCTTCAATTTGTATGAGTCTGGCTGGGATGGAGACAACTTTCTTGTTAGCAAGCATTATGGTGCTGCATACTGGATTTAAGACTAAAACAGACTATTCTTTTGTCTATTACAAAGTAGCCTTTGCAAAAAGGCTTTCTCTTTTTTTTCTTTCTCCAACTCCACAGCGAGTAGGCTGAGGTCAAGCAAGAAATTAAAAACGGTCACAGTCAGATCAGCTGACCCAAATTGGCCAGAGGGGTATTCCATATCATGTATTGTCACTGTCACCAGCAATAAAGCTGGTATAGCAGAAGAAAGTGATGTTTGGAGGTAAGTCTTATGTTTTCTGGAATACCTGCTACTCAGAGAGTGACTGTGCATCAGTCTGCTTGTGGGAGGTGGTGATTGATTACCTTTGCATCAGTTGTTTTTTGTCTTTCCTTCATTGATTACACCTTTTTTTTTCCCCCTCGATCCATGAATTTTCTTGATTTTGGTCTTTGTGCTGTCTCCCTTGGCCAGCTGGATAGGGAGCAGTGAGCAAGTGTGGGTACTTTGCTGCTTGCCAGGGTGAGACCAACACAGAGTTATACCTGCAAAATAGTTTTATTGCACTCTCAGCGGCATGTGGTTTTTTGAGAAATAGCAAATGCTTGTCTTTTGAAAACATGCAATGTACTTCTATTATAAGTCATGGCAAATCAAGATTACCTGATTACTTTCTCAAGTGTGAGCCTATGTGCCTTCTCTCCAAACCTCACACAAAGAAACATATGTATGTATCTTCAAACTATTTATTCAGAATGCTTATAATTCCTATGTCCCTGTCTCCAAGTTTCATCAGAAAAGAAGGAGATTCTGGGCCTATAGCAGTAACTCTTAACCCTATGAGCACCTTGACTGGTGCAAACTTACCCACTAAAACTCTACTAAGCTGGATAAAGGATTACCTGACCTTTCTGATTTTCTGTCTTGAATTGAAACTTTTTCTTTTTTTTAACTAGTTGACACCAGAACACTTCCCCATATCTATGAAAACTCATATGTGTTTTTCTGTGACATCAGGAAGTGTTCTAATCCTGAAGAACATTTATTTGATTTAAAGATTTTATTGACCATAACTAGTTTGCTGTGTTTTGCTTGGCACAACAGCCTTAGTGTGGTGGCTTTGTGGTTGGATTTTGCAGACTTTGTGTAACTAGATATGCACTTAATGATTTAGTCTGGCAATATTTCAAAAACAGACAAAATGTATGCACCTTTATTTTAAAGTCTTCTTTTCCAATTTGTGGCCTTCATTTGGGAAGCATTTTTTTTAATAACACAGTATGCCTTTTGCATATGAATAGCAGCAGCCTGCTAGGAATAAAGGCTTTTTTGCAGTATTTGATGTGAAGAATGTGTTTACATGTCGTAATAATTTTTGAACTTTGAGAGTACTCTGGCTGGGGACAATGCAGAGTAGCAACAGTTTTTACCCAGTGTGCAAAGACTGAGGGTTCGAGAATGTGTAAGCACAGTGGGACACATACACACTGATTTGTAGGTTTTCTTTCACATCAAGCAATGCAAGCAAGCACCATGGGCAAGATGCAGTTCGCTCTAGGTGGCTTATGGTGCAAGTGTTGGAGTCTTAGCTGGGAACCTCTGAGGGACAATGGAGTGAAGTTGAAACTTTTTAAATAGAATTATTGACAGAAAAAAATTCCTTAGAGTGAAAGGAGTGATGACCTAAAGTTGCCTCTCTGTACTGTCTATATAGAAAACAGGAAGCTAACCTATCGGTAGACACGTTGCATAGAATAATTCCATCGCTACAAGATCCCTGTAGGATATGGCTATTTCTGCCACCTTTTTAGGCATCTAGACACCTTTAAAAAGATCTGGCCTACAACTCCCAAAGAATTTGCTTAGATAACTAAACAGGCATTAGACTAACACCCAAGTACCATGATTTCCATCCTTTCAAAGACCAAAGAAGTTCAGACTTTCTGACTGGGTAAATGCCTCAGTTGAGAACATTGGAGCTCATTGATGTCAGCAGTGAAATAAAGTTAATAAAAATAAAAATCAAAACTAACATGACGTGGTACTCTGAGTGTCCAAGCCTGGCCTGGAGAAAAAGATTTGAAAGTAGTGGCATAGTTCATGGCTTCCTCAAATACTCAGAGCTAAGTTCTAAGTACCACTCACTACCATTTCTGATGTGAATAGATGTGCCTCTTTGAATTTAGGTTTCAGATACTCATTGCATAATTACAATGTGTGATCTTTGAAAGTACCTATTTGATGACCTTGAAAGGAGGAAATATCTTACAATGCCAGTGCTGCATTTTTAAAACTAAAGCAATTGACAAAGAAGCGTGGCATTCTTTTTTGAAGAAAGTCTGATTTCATGATACTTCACATTTAAAAAAATGTTTTTTTATTGATACAGAACATGAAATATTATTAAGGTCTTATTCGTTATTGCTTTCATATGGAGAGATAGTAAGCTGTGCAAGGAGAACCTCTGCCATTGTGCCAACACAGCACAATGTGGTGTCTTGCAAGATAACCTGCTTATTGGCAGGCTGTGCTGCAAGGCAGTGACGGCATGAGATCAATTCAGTTCCAGCTGTACTATCACTGTGTATCACTGCTTCATACTTTGCTGTACATGATCTGCACTATCCACTGCAAAACACTGGTGTGCAGACACAGGTGAAAGTCAGAAAGCTTCTGGGTAAAATCAGTACAACTGCATAAAGATCTAACACTCCTGCACTTACTTCTCATACATTTTTTGTACATATCTTAATTGCCTTCAGACGGTCATTAAACAGCCATGGCTGATGTCTGCTATCTGCACTTTTCTCTTAGCCTGAATCTTATATTAAAAATACAGTCTTTGGTTTTGTTAGGATTCTATTTATTTTTAATGTACCCACATAAAGTTTGTTTTGTTAGTGCAACCAAAGCACTTGGTCTTGAAAGTAGGAACAGAAAATAGTAAAAACTGTGAAGACCTTTAATTTTCTTTCCTACTCTTACACTAGTTTATACAAAGAGGATTTCTATAACAACTTATAGTCTTTAAAGTTACTCTTTTTCAGAGTACTGACAGTCAGTCATGGTCTTTTATCCTGGCATATTTCTCTTAGATACAGAGAGACTATGCAATGAACGTGGTAAAGGTCTAAACATTATTCCTTTCTTCACATTCTCTGATAAATCAGCTTTATGAGTAGAGTGTGTTTGTTATCTTTATGTCAGCCTGTGCAGCTAAGTATGTAGATTTACCCATAGACTGATGTCTTTAACCTTGGTATAATTTTGGAGTGTAGTGCTCCAAGTAACATTTGGCTCTCACCCTAGGACAAAATTCTGGATCTTCCTTCATCCCATTTGTAGTAAGCCAAGAGGGAAACCAGCTACAGGCAACCATCCATTCCCATTACTGTCCTTCATGGAAATACCAAACAAGATCTGATTATTATGATTCTGAAAGACATAAAACTGACATAACCATGGAGTCACGCTGCATCGAACAGCTACAAACACAGTGAAGAAAATCAGTATTTCTGTCTCCCTGGAATTTTTGAAAAAATAAAAGCTAAACCCCAAAATGACTACACAGAATTCAGTTTCTGGAATGTAAAATAGATGGATCAATTAAAAAACAAACCAAACAAACAAACCCCACCAAAAAACCCACCAGAAACCAAAACATGGGTGAGAAAATAACCCATAAAGTTATACCACTCCTGAATTAGTAAAAAAGGTTTTGTGAAGAAAATGTAAGCACAGAAGAGGTTTGCATTTCAGTTCTTCAAGGAAACATGGAAGTCATGTGAACAGTAGTTCAAGCATTCATTTTTTGAGTTCTCCAAAATTCCTGCTGAGCTGCTAGCCTTTCTCAGGCTTCCAGGCTCTGGTCTCACAATACTAGAAGGTTCACAGATCAATCTGTCTACAATCCAGCACCTTAGGGGAAAATGGTGCAACAGGGATGGTACCCAATCTTGTTGAGCTTCAGGCTTTAAGATCCACAACAGTTGTGATGGCAAGAGAAGAAATGGCTTTGCAAGGACATGCTGACTATTATATCAGAAGTTCACTAAAATTAGTGTTTGTGCTTCCTATGACACAATAATGCCTCAATCAAACAAGTGTTCTGAAAAAAATATGTTGGAAAATGTTAAGCCAGTATCATGAAAGCCTCAAACTGACAGTCAGACAACAATATTTTTTCAGAATTATTTACCAAGTTTAGTGGCCTTTTTGTGATTATTTCTATGAAAAGGGATAGTGAAAAGAGTTTTTTCTATGTTCACGAACACAAGTCAGCCCTGTTAATTGCTGAATTTTGAAAAATCCAGTTGTCAAATGAAAAGACATTTCATTAAATCTCAATGAACTCCAAGTACAATAGCAACAGAATTAATCCTCCTATTAGAACATCTGCATAGTATATCAATTTTATAAATATTGCTTCTTTCCAGGAAAATATTTCCATCTCAATTAACTTAGGAAGGTACACTGGGTTTTGTTTCTTCCTTGGACTGGTTTCCAGAAATCATCCACAAATAGCCCACAATATTTTTGAATTACTGTGCCTGATTTTCAAATGATCAACAAATAATAACTCTCACCAAAGTTGTCCATGCCTTTGCCATCATCACTGCTTATTATCAAAGTTGAGTAAATACGGAGTAAAAAAGCCTCTGGCAGCTGGCAATTACTACTGAGCAAGAAGTTAAATGCCCCTTACATTGTACTCCCATGGCATTAACCAGACAAGATGCATTGTTCATAGGAGGAAATTTCATATGTATCAAAGAAAACCCTATTTATAGAAGATTTTTCCATTTATTGGCATAATTTTGAAGATTCAGATGAATTCAACTAGACATATGTAGCCTTCAAGCCTCCCTTAAGCTTCTTGACTGAACTATAGATAAAAGAATTTGCAATTGACCTTAAATCCTTTATGGACATACTTTGAGCATTCTTTATAAGTAAAGTATACTCTTTATAAGCATTCTTTATAAATTAAGAGAATAATTGAATTGTATTTGAAGATCATAACTATATTTGAATTTAAAAATCGGATTTCAAGTATGTTACCTAAAAATGAACTGCATCTTCAATAATTTTAGAATTTCTAATTGGTCTAAGATCTGAGCAATGTAAGATACCTTGGTAGACATCCATTCTCTTTTATAGCCATACTGTAGAGTAACCTGGAGCATTAAGAAATCCAGCAAGGAACTTCCTGACTGTAGATGACTGCTTTCCAAAGAAACCGTGAAATTATTGGCTACATTTACAGTTGGTACTATTTAGAACCTGTGTTACAGACCCAGGTTTTGATATATTTTGATAAATACATTGGCATAAAAACCAATTATCAAACACCTTCCATGTCTCCTTAAAACGTTAATAAAACTGTTGAAATCAATAAAACTGGCCTTCTTCATGGGTCTAAAAGGCCTGGTGCCAATCTCTGACTAGTGAACTTTTTCACTGCTTCATCTGAATCCCTACACATCTATGGGATATGATAGAATTCATGCAAGCATCATCAAAGAGGTAGCTGGTGTCACAAAACCTCTCAATAATTTTTGAACAGTCCTGGGAAGCAGGAGAGGTCCCAGCTGTCTGGAAGCTGATGGATGTTGTCTCCACTTTCAAGAAGAGCAAGAAGGAGGGCCCCAGAAACTACAGGCCTCACAGTCTCACTTCAGTGCCTGGTAAAGTTATGGAGAAGATTTTTCTTGGAATTATTGAAAACGTGGGAAGATAACACAGTCTTCAGTCACAGCCAGCACAGGGAAAAATACTGAGCAACTCCATAGACCATACAAAACTGGGAGGAGCTGTTGACTCCCCTGACAGGAGGAGGCCCTGCAGAGAGACCTTGACAAATCAGGGGTCTGGGCAATCACTAACCATATGAATTTCAACAGGGGGAAGTGCTGGATTCTGCATGTGGGATGGGGCAGCCCTGGATGTATGGACAGTCTGGGGGTCCTGGTCAGTGTCAAGTTGAACATGAGCCAGCAGTGCCCTGGCAGCCAGGAGGGCCAACCCTGTCCTGGGGGGCATCAGGCACAGCATCACCAGCTGGGCCAGGGAGGGGATTGTCCTGCTCTGCTCTGAGCTGGGGCAGCCTCACCTCAGGTGCTGGGGGCAGTTTTGGGCACTGCAATATAAGAAAAACTTTAAAATGTTAGAGAGCATCCAAATGAGGGCAACAAAGATCGTGAAGAGCCTTGAGATGAAGTCTCACTTGGTCTGTTCAGCCTGGAGGAGAAGAGACTGAGAGGAAATCTCATTGTAGTTATATCTTCTTCAATATGGGAGAAGGAGGGGCAGGCACTGCCTACTGCCCACTCTCCTCTCTGGTGCCCAGAGGGAATGGTCTGAAGCTGCCAGGGGTTTTTTAGGCTGGATGTCAGAAAAAGGTTCTTCACCCAGAAGGTGTTTGGGAATGGAACAACTGCCCAGGGAAGTGGTCACAGCACCAGTGTGAGAGAGTTCAAGTGTTTGGTCAATGCTCTCAGGCACATGGTGTGACTCAAGAGGATGGTTCTGTGCATAGCCAGGAGCTAGACTTAATGAGTTTTCTGAATCCCTTCTGATTTAGCTTATTCTCTGATTCTGTTTAGCATTAGATAGCCCAAATGTTAATGGCTATGATTCTCCTTCTGACACATGGAGAGTAGAAATAAAACTATTTGTCTGGAAGACTATGACATGAAAAGGTGTAAGAGCTAAACAAATCTCATACTGGATTCATTTTGGTTATGCTACTGCTCTTGAATTTTAAAATAATAGCATTGATTCTCCAGTCAGCATCAAGTCATCCCATCTGCTCATCCATTCACTGTTAGTAGCCACCTGCAAAGGGAAGTTAAAATACCATGCTGGTCTGTGCTGTGCTGCTACCTGCCTAATTTCATGCCAACAGCAAACTCAGGGATTTTTATAGGGACAAAATAATGCAACTGCTGCAGCAACCACATGTTTTCCATCATACAGGGGAAAAAAATAAGGTCAGTGTGGGCTTGAAGGGTTGTAAAGCTTTAGTCTGCCTGAATTATTTTATGCTTGTGAAAGTTAAGCAGATGAGAAACACATTAAATAAGATGACAGAATTTAGATTATACCTCCTCCCCTCCTCATGCCCCTTCCAAGTCCTTAGCTGGGTGGATGAATTCCTCCCCCCATTCCTTTTTCCCTTTTTTTTTTTTTTTCAATTTGTTAAGATGCTGAAATCTGCTTTGTGTGATTTATGAAGGAACTTGAAGCGATTAGTTTCACAGTGCATGAAAATTCCTCAGGTTCAGAGGGATGTCCAATCTGTTACACTGTGAGCCGTTGACTGGATGAGAACATGAGCAGCTCGGAGCCATAAGGAGATTGTGTTGAGTTATTAAACACTTGTGGTAAAGCTGCTTATTGTTAATTCCCCAATGTCCTGCTGAAGTGATCGGATAAGATCAGATCGGATTAGATCAAAGAGCCTGGGAACCAGCCTTTCCAGCAGATTCATTTAATCAATAAAGAGGGTCTCCAAAGAGAGAGAGAGGCAGTACCAGGATCACGAGAGATTAGAGTAGGGAAAATAAGAAACAACAGATTATTTTCCTCTTATTTTTCAAATGTAATTCTGTAAGCCAAAGCACGCTTTTGTGTGTGTATGTGTGTGTGCAAAAAACAGCTAAAAAGGATATAAGTGCTCCCTTACAACTTCATTACCAAGCAGACAGTTTTAAATGAAGTATTTTGCAATACACTAATGCTTAATAAGTCAAGAGACTGTAAAAGTATTATTAAAACAATCAGTACCATGAAATACCTACTGTGAAAAAAAGAACCATTAACAGCATTTCAGCAGAAGCAATTTTTGTTTTAATGATTCCTCAAGAAAAGGGGATTCTGGGTGGGTTAATGTGCACAATTTCTGATCTTGCTTTCATCTAAAGAAGAAAACGAGAGCAAAACCCAATAACACCATCACCACCAACCCTCACCCACCAATATCACATCAAGATCAGAATGTATTAAATTAATAACACTGGCAGATGTTGTGGAATGCGCATTGTTATAATACGTGTAATTACAGTACAACTGCTGCCGTTAATGCTTGTACAGTGAATAGACTTGTGTATAATTACTTGCAAAACCTTGCTAAATCTGTACTAAAAGCTAGAAGCTGTTAGTAAATGTTTAGAAAGTTAACCCAGAAAAAGGAAAAAAAAAAAAAAAAAGAAAATATGGAGAACAAAGGATCATTCATTCTAACAAAGCAACGGTAAAACTCCTTTCTGTTTCTAGAGTAGCAGAATTTGGCCCAAAATAATTTTGAGAGAGGCAGACACCTTTTTCAAAGATTATTAGCCCTAATTGCTTAATAAAAAATTTCATCTATTTTTACAGGTTGTAATTTATATTCAGAGTCAGATAAGGATACATATCTATAAATCCCTTCTATAAAATGTAATTTTCTGTCTACATAGGCTGATGACTTTAGGCCCTGCACACCTTTAGCAATTGTTAATCACTATGGGATGGTTTAACACTATTTTCCAAATCAGCATGCATGCATTAAATGACTGCAATCTAATTTGACATATTATTAGTGATGATTATTGTCAGAGATAAATTAGATTGAACAGAAAATAACCTTCATCCTTAGCATGTTTTAGCTCTCAGAATTAATGTGATTTGGTGAACACATATAAATAAAAGTCTGATGAGTCCCTGCTGACTTCAGGGCCTGCTGGTACTGAAGTGTATCAATTTCATGCAGATGATGAATTTCTTAAGCATTCAATGATAATCATGCTTGATTTGACAAGACTTTCTCATGCTATTTTAGGGCCTTAATTTTCTGTGAAGTTCTGTCAAGTGTTCATTAAGCACCCACTTATCTCCCTATCTTAACCTGGCAGCCAATCCAAAGGTTGCCTCCCAGTGCTGCTACCAGTCCCAGTCCATTAATATTCCTGCCATGTGACTGTCCACAGAGAGAAGCCAATCAATAGCTGATTAACATTCAGGTCACATGATGCTCAAGGAGAGTAAATGAGTTACACAGTAAGACATCAAACAAATTTTCATCTTGAAAGAGTGATTGCTTTTTCTGCTGCTGTGATGTTTGTCAAATTCGCTCTAGCCTTGTCCAATTAAGCTCCATGAGATGAATGACTAATGAAGAGAAGGGAACACTGTGCCAGCATGACAGCTATGAGAAGTATCACTGAATAAGAGCTGCTGAAGAAATTTTTTAAAGTTAAAAAAAAGAAAAACCAAAACAAAATGATTGAAAAATCACTTCTGGATAACTGGTGTAATTGCTTTCAAATTTCAGAAGCTGTTTAGAAGTCTCTAGTGAAAAATAGAAATTGCACCGTGCTGTACAGGACATTTATTTTCTGTCTAATTTTACAATGTAAAATGAGCTTGCATTTCCTCATAATAAAATTTTTTTGGAGATTTTGAACAAATATACATTAACTGGATTATTGCCAGCAAATGTGCTAATGAACTTTCACAGTCTCCTCGAGACATACTGACAACAGAAAATCCCACTTTTAAGCATCAGCCAGTATGGATAAAAAAATCCTTATTTATGAAACTGAAAGGAAAAAAGGGAAAAAGGAAGAAATTTAGCAGATGAGGTGGAGGATGGAAGCAAGTTGTCTGGATTTTAGAAGGAAGTGGCTTTTCAGGACATTTATTGAAATATTGTGTGAGATTCTTAAATAATGGGGCACAATTCTTTTTTTGCATCATTTCAGGAGCTGATCCAGTGTGGAATTATATTATATTATATTATATTATATTATATTATATTATATTATATTATATTATATTATATTATATTATATGTCACTGCTATATCTATTTGTTGTTAAATTAAAACTCTTCAAGGAAACAATACTAAATATTGAATAGAATTATAATCTTGTTTAGCAGAAAGCTTTTAAAGTGGATATATGAAACTACATTTTGGGACATCATTGAAAGTCTACTTAGTCAGAAAGTCAGAAATTCCATTTTAGTGCTGATACTGTACTAAATTCTGGTGATGTGTTTGGAGTAGAGACCCTATGACTAATAAAGCTTTCATCCTGTCATTGAAAGAAGTTACAGTCACCTAATGGATTACTGAAGATATGAAAGTGTCATATCCTACTTATTAGGTTCTAGCATGAAATTAGTTATATTCCCAAGGCGTTCTGAAGCAATATTTTCAAGCTTGCTTAATAAGGGTGTTAGAGCATGCCAATTAACTGGCAGCTGAAATAAACAGTAGTTGGAGGCATAAGACAGTATTTATATCTTCAAAGCTAATAACATTTTAAATGGGACTCCTTGGTATGGTGGCTCAAGGTGCTGGAAAGAGGCAAGATGTGGAGCATACTGTATTCAAAAGACTGTAAGTCAATTCTCAGCACTGCTAGTCAAGGATGGAGACTGCAAATAGAGAAGCAATGAATTTCAGTGAAAAGGAAGACAAGGAGGCAGTGAGCTAGCAGTTCGTTGAAGGTAGGAAGGGGGTGTCAAGTGGATACTGCTGAAGAAACCTGTGGTGAGTGATTTTACTAAGTGCCTGCCTTTAAAGCATCACCACAAAGGGACATGATGGAAGAGATGGTGTAAAGGGATTTGGGTAGAAAAAGGAGAAATACGTGGAAATAGCAACATGACATACTGCTTTTGTGAGGCATTTTTCCTAGTAAAGTAGCGCTGTAAACTTCAGAGATCAGTACTGCCTCTACATGAAGTATTAGCTGTTAGATTACTGGTTTACTTGTTCCTGCTGCAGCCATACCACAGAGAATTCATAGGCTCTGAACCATTAGCTGCTCAGATGTTAACAAAGCAAAAAATGATTAATATTGTTGTAAGCAACACCACTTGCTGAAATATTTAAATCAACAGTGGAGAAGGTGTCTAACTTTCTGTCAGTCACATTCAGTGGTTATGAATAAAAGAGTATTCTACTTTCTGCATAACTTTGCATAATTAATAGTTTTTCATGCAAACTATTGTTTGCCTTAATTGTTGTTTCAACAGCTGTTTTCATTAAATTGTAAAGCTCTTTCTGCCTAATCCTTTGAGCTGCACTATTGATAACAAGAACGCACTGGAGCTAGCTTTAGAGGAAGAGAGTCCCTGCCAAGCTGGAAAGCAGTCATGAAGTTACTTGAGAAATAAGGCCCTACAGTGGGACTGGTTGTGTAGCTAATCCATTAGTCTTTTCAAAAGGACTTTGCTCTACGCCCTTATGGCTAAATTGACCCAACAACCTATCAATGCCTTTATTTGCTGAGTAGTTGTCCATGAAAGGTCTCCATGCTGGATCCAAGCTGTAATCAAAGCCTCCATCAGTACCAGGGCCCTGATGACACAAATGGCCAAACTTTCAACGAGGCTGGCTGGTTTCCAGCCACGCCATTTTAAAGATACAAAGAGGCTGTGTTGTGCTGTGGAATTCATTTTCTTGTTTACTTCCTACAGAAACAAGAGCATAATCAGCACTCAGTGCATCGGATCAGACCGCTGAGTTGTTGACAGAAGCTTGGAGAGGCTTGCCAGCTTTCCACATGAAACACTGGCTTTCTTCTAATACACCCCCCACCGTCTGTGGCCCTGCCAATTGTAGCACATCAGAGCAACCATTGAGATAATGACCGTGAAGTCTCATGATACACTTTGATGAAGTGTAACATTTTTTAAAGGATTTTTGTCTGTGCCAAAATGATAGAGACAGCTGACTAAAAATCACCCCATCAAAATCAAGGCTGATGAGCAGTAGGCAAAGACATGTGCTTCCACAGAGAAAAGGGAGGAGAATTTACAGCCAAAGACTCTCAATGACTATGCACACCACAGATTCCTTTATTTTGCTTTTAAATGATCCTTTGTTTCAAATGAATGTATGTAACTTTGCCAAGAGAGCAATTTCCCCAAATATTTATTTTATTCCGCATCAAAAAATGATTCAGCATTTAGCATGATTTAACATTTATAATGTTAAATAAATACCTTTTCTATACAAGGTAACTTTGTTTCTTAACATTAATTTTTTGCAACTTTGCAAAGTAATATTTTGAAATAGCTGGGACATGAAACCTTCTCAGCCATTTTAAAATTGTCTAGTGGCAACTCATCGAACCAACTTAGCTTATGGTAAAACAATTGAAGATGTGTTTCCAAGCAAGCCACAGGGAAAAGAAACAGCAAAACAGTCACTTAGGCTTTTACCCTGCTTGCTTCAGCAGTCCAATATTTTTCGTAACAGGAAATTCATTACTAGCAATGGATTCATTGATACACAGCACTGCTAAGTAGCCTGGTTTAGGAGCCTAGAGAAAGTCTGCAGAATTTCTTGAACTGGCCATTTACTGTGGATCTAGACCACCCCACTGTGCTGATGGATGTGTGGTTAGGAGGTCTTTGAGCTGAATCAATTTGAGTTGGAATTTTCCCAGTATATCACAGTTACATAAACACCTGTGCAAAATAACTTTGAGCTGAATTAATGGCATAGGGGTGCCGGTGGGGGAGGGAAAGAAAGGAGAGAAATAGAGTGGGAAAGAGAAAGTTGTTTTCAGTAGTTTTCAACATTTCTTGCTTGTAAAAAGTGGGTCTGGAGGACTGTTTTAAACTGTCTTTACTCTAACCAACACAAGAGCTCATGTATGCCTATTTTTTTGTCTCCTCAGTACTGCAAGCCTAGAACAATGCTTTTTAAATCTTCTTTTTCTCTCTCTTCTATACTCAAATTATATTTTTTTCCAAGCTCAAATATACATGGCATGCTGGAGATATACAGTGGCAAAGAAGGATGCAGTAGTCTTCTGGAAGAGATCAAAAGTACTGGCAAGAGAACAAAAGTACAAACTTCACTTTGAACCCAGGTACACAGCATGCTACAACCAACAGTGTTATAAGTATGCAGAAATCAGCGCTTTCCAGAAGATAGATGTAGAATACACGTAGGTTTTTTGCTTCAGTTTACATCCCATATCTGGCTTTGAAGAAGGAAGAAAAATTTGGAAGAGAAAAAAGTAGAGATGGGATCTATTTTGTAGTGGGGATTTTTGGGTGTTTCAGCAGTCCTGTCTACTTTCCTAGAAATGTTTAGTTAAAGAGGGAAGCAATGCAAAACACTTCAGTGCAAAAGGACGTTGCTTCCCATTATGACTGAGCCTCTGTAGTAGAGTTAAAAAATGATTAGCACCTTTTTTTCTCTGGAGATGGCTCTTTGCTCTGCAGTCGTGATATAAAACAAGACAGACAGTATGTGGTTGCTTTCCATATCTGGGGAAAAAATGGATCAAACTTGAGCAGATTTCATGTGGTTTGTATGTAACAATAACAGGTAGAAGTCTCACTTTGTTAGCTTCCCTCTCAACAAATACAAAGCAGTTCAAATTTGCCAAGTAGTGGTACAGATACTATTGACACACTTGCAGAATTGAGCTTCTCCTCCTTTAAGTTTCAATAAACCAGTTTTTCATACCTGTACTTCACTCAAAAGCAGAGCCTAGCTTGTACTTGCAGCAGGTATGTGTGTTGTCCTTCCATGAACACATAGAATCATAAAATACTGGAATAGTTTGGGTTTAGTTTTGTTTAAAGAACCTTTAAACAACACCAGATCTGACCCCCCTGCAATGAGCAGTGACATCTAAATCTTGGTCAGGTTGCTCAGAACCCCGTAAATGTTTCCAGTGATCAAGTATCCACTACCTCTCTAGTAAACCTGTTCCAGTGTTTCACCACCTGCATTGTAAAAAACTTCTTCCTCATATCTAGCCTAAATTTACCCTCTCCTAGTTTAAATATATTACTCCTAGTCCTATCAAACAGGCCTTGCTAAAATTCTGTTCCCATCTTTCTTTAAAGTTCCTTTGGATGCAGCACTTGCAGGTGGGGTGTTACCACAGCAGAGCAGAGCAGAGGAGCAGAATCCCCTCCCTCAACCTGCTGCCCACACTCTTTTGGATCCAGCCTGGGATACAACTGGCTTTCCAATCTGCAAGTCCACATGGGTGGGTCATGTCCAGCTATTTCTCCACCAGTATGCCCAAGTCCTTGGCAGGGCTGCTCTCAGTACCTTTCTCCCACAGCCTCTATTGATAGCAGGGGGTTGCCCCAACCGTGGTGCAGGATTTTGCACTTTTTCTTGTTGAAGGGACCACTTTCGAGTCCCCCTCTGGAACAGCATTCTGTCCTTCATGAGCTTGATGTCATTTGATGTAAACTGCTGAGACTACACTCAATCCCACTCTTTATATAATTGATCAAGATACTAAGTAGACATTAAGATATTCCCAGTGCAGACCCCTGTGGGACAACACTTGATGCTAATCTACATGTGGATCTGGAGATCAGTGGGATATTGACCAGTGGGATATTTCAGGCAGTCTTCCCATCAGTGAATGCTGGGAAGACTGACTGAAACCCTTTCCAGTTACGGAGTGTTTTAGCATGAATAACTGTTCAAGAAATCGATCTAGTTATGTTTACTGATGACATGGTGAATGTTCTGTACACCCAGTGCAGGCATCCAAGCACAATCTGCAGTCATAAATGAGCAGAGTGCGAATACCTCCTTGATTTTTCAGAGGCAGAAGTCATGTGCAAGCTTTTACCAGCACATCCCAAATGCCTTGCAATCTGCTAATAGCAACAGGTCTTTTGACATTAGTATCACACTTAGAAGACTGCATCTGTTGTGTGATGGCCAAATTTTCAATAATGTGGTTTAGTGATGCTAACAGTAGAAGCACTTTCCTATCTTATATAAAAAGTTAGAGGAGACAAAGTGAATCCATTGCTGGAGAAAGTGCTGGGGTTGCACAGGGTGTGGGAGTGTGTGTGTGAACACAAGTGAAACAAGAACTATTCATACAGTTTGAGAGTGTTATTTCCCATCTCCTTCCTGTTTTTTGAAAGAATGTCCTGAGAGTATTAATTTTGGAAAGCAGTTCAAACAATGAAGTTATTCAAGCTGGCCTTATTTTTGCTGGCTGGTGAGTGCCAGCACACATGAAATAGGTAAACTTCCAGCAGACTGGATGGGAATCAAAATAATTAGAACACTTAAGAGATTTGTATTTTAGAGGCAAAGGTTGTCATTCTCCCACGTCCATTTTCATTCACAGATCACAAAACTGGGTAGGAAAGGGACGACTGATTTAGGCAGTTTTGCATCTCTGAGTGGGCATCTGTCAGTGATAAGCAATTTTGATGGAACTTTGCTGCAGGGAATATTCAACAGTAATATATTCCTAGCTATACCAGTGAATTTATTCATTATGAATGCCAGCATGAGAAAGCTGAATGAAGTCAAGGGAAATGAAGAAAAGGTTGTGGGGAGAAGATAATGAAAGGAAGAGGCGGAGGGTGGGGGAAAAAGCAGTTAGCAGTGTAGGCACATATGTTTCAAAGCTTCTCAGATTTCCTGAAACTGAGCCTAAGTGAAATGAGTAATAGTTAGAATTCAAACACAGTATCATGACAATCCAGGCATTTTGGAAACCACTTCCCCACCAAGCCTTTAAGGATTACTTGACGTTGAGGGTTATGGTTGGAGGAACTAACATCTGCTGTATTCACCCAAAGCCATGTATATGATTTCATTTTTCCTCCAGTCTTTTAATGATGAAGATTTTACACTTTGTTTTGTTGTTTTGTTTAATTTTCTCATGTTTTGACTTGTGGAATCAGAGTAGATCAAGTAAAAAAAAAAATTGAATGCATTTGTTTGGTTTTTAAATAGTTTTCTTGGTATGAATAAATTCACAAATGAGAAGAAATTGAAATTCTTGAGAGGAAAATAATTAAGCAAGTAATGTTAAGTCCTTTCTACAAAAAAGACTGGCATCCTAGTATATGATCTAAAATTAGTTATGAAACCTATTGTACTATGTGCCTATGAGGATACACCTAAGCCATGAAAATCTTTACATGAAATGAAACAGAAATATTCATGTGAAAATTGTATTTTTTAAACATTTGTTGTTATTTATATTTTTAATTAATTAATTTTATGCATGGCAGTAATAAGTAATTGGAAGGAATTAAATATTAACACCAAATCAAGGAACAAATTCATATTTTTTGGAAGAATATAAAGAATTATTTTTAAAACCTAGGAAAATCTATGTTACCATATTCAAAGAGGGGAAAAATGTATTCTTCTACCTTTCCAACCTCATTGCAAGAAACTATTTGCCCAACAAAATACTGGGCTATTAAAAGTTTAGTTTGGTAGAAAACAGTATGGTTTCAGGGATAAGTTCTTTGCATTTATCTTATAAGGTACTCAAAACCTATATTGCAAAACACAGCCAACATAGAGTAATGAAGAAAACTTTAATGCTTTTTTTTTTTTTCTGCCTTAGAGGCAAAACTTGGTAGATTAAAGTTATAGTTACTTCACCTTGTCTCATGCTCTAACTTCTTATAAACTATATAAAATATTTTAGAGCTAAGTAATGGATGATATTATGTCGTTAATATTAAAAAAAACCACACCGAACATATGGAGATCTGCAATACCAAATAGTTTTATTCATGGATGGTGTAGTGATATTTGAAGAAGAATGAGGAGGAAATATTTGGTAATCTTTTGCATAAATTCCATTTACATCTAAAAATTTACATCAAAGGATGTCACTAAAGTCCCAGCTGGCCTAACCTTTCTGCATCATTTAGAAGTAAAATTTTTGCTGAGATAAGTTCATATCTCTTTCTCCAGACTATCAGCATCTATAACTATTCCAAGCAGTTATCATGGAACTTACTAGAGACTGTCAGTGTCTTGGATCTTGTGTTTTGTGACAGTAGGAGTGATATATGTTTTAATTTGTTCCCTTATTCTTACCTCACTTGATAATTTTAATATTTTTCACTGTTAAACTGGAGGTTTTAGCAAAGGCAAAGACACTTTGACTAGAGAAGAACAAAAACCTTCATCTCCCTGATTGAAGGAAATTTTATTGGTGGGAAGTGGAGCTATCAGCACCATCAGACTCCAAAACAACATTTATAACAAATCATCCAATTGCATACGCAGGTATTGTGGCTCTTGGCTGAATGCAATAAACAGGTTGTTGTGATCCAAAGAGAGATTACATTTCATGTACACTAAAAACTCCCTTAAGATACAGTGAGAAAGATTATTTGCTCTTGTACTCATTGCACTGAAAGATTTTTAGCTGCTAGGAAAGAAATGGATTTTTCCTTCTTGTTCTATATTTTTTTAAAAATCATTTTTCTCTGAAGGACTGTTGGCCTCTGGCAAATTCTGAGTTTTAAAATACCATGTTAGTAAATTAAATTCTGAGCCCACTGAAGTCAGCTGAGTTTTGCCATTGCAATCTGCAGATGCAGGATTTTGCCGACTGTTTGGAAAACATTACTTGCAGCAATCGGATAGCAACCATTGCTGACATCTAGCAGAGAAAAAACTAACTCCTCAACTGTCACTAGGACTCAACTGTTTCTTCTTCTGCCTGTGCAGACAGCAAAGTTTTGTGTCCAAACCAGGCAAATGCTCAGAAATAATCTGCTCTCAAATTAGCAGAAATCATATGGCCAAGCCCTTTCTCAACTTTAAGTTAAGGTCCATTACCTCCTTATATTTTCTCCTTCAGTAACATGCATTAAACAGGACAAGGACAGAATTTGTTCAGCACAGGACAGTAGGGCTTAAAATTCTCAGGACAGATTTCAAATATCTATTAGTATGGTGAAAATCATGGGCATTCTTGTGCAAAGTTATGTAGGCTTGGTCCTGGCTTTGGGATAGATTTGCTTTGACAGGATATCTCAAACTCTTACAAGAAATCTATCTTAGTGAGATTCCTTTTTTGGCATTAAAAGAAAAACACAAAATTCAGATAATTTCACTTTCCTTTTTAGCATCATAATTGGAAAATAAAAGAAGTAGTTAGTCAGAGATTCAGACTCAGGAAGGTGTGAAAATTGAGGCCTGTTTATGCTGCTTTTCTAACTTCTTGCCCTGTACTTTGTCTACTCTTCTTCTTAGGCAAAACATTTAGTCTCTGGTAATATTGCACTGTGGCCTTTAGGGGCTCACACCATTTTTTTGAGCATGTTAGGTGTATTGAAAGCATTCTGTAAAATATTCCCTCAGATTAACAATGCTGCAATTCTTTACATCATTTGTCCTATATAAACTTTGGTTGCTGTGAGAGCTAACGTTGCACAGAAACACTACTGCAAAGACAGAGGCCCATTTTTATGAGGTATGTCTCTGTTTCAGAGAGTACTATGTGTTCTGTGAAGCAATTATTTAAAGATTCTATGAACCCTGAAATAAAATGATGAGAACTTGATTTTCCTTCAAGAAACTTTTTAAAATTTCAGTGGTTATATCTGAATTTGCAATCTTCACAAAAAATCTGGATATGGTTTCAGTGAAAGAAAATAATATTCTAAACTTTAAATCAATATTCATACTTGATTTACGAAAATATGTTTTTCTTCAGAGCTCATGGGACCTTAATCCTTTTGTGAAGTAGTCTTTTTACTTAGTTTTTTTTCCCATTTACTTTCTAATAAAAACCCTACAGAATTATGAAAAATTGTATTAGTCCATGTGTACAAATATATACTGGTGTGAGTATGGGGACAGGTAAACGATTCTGACAATGAACATGGCTTCGAAACAAAGATATTTTTGTAGTAATCAAACTTTGGATGTCCTGAATCTTCAGCTCATAGTTAATTTGACAGTGGAAATGTCATTCTGTAGAATGGGCTGCTCTGTCTGCATTACCTGTGCAAGAGACATCTGTGTTTGTGAAACTCACCTCTTGGTTAGATTTTTCACTGGATTTAATTTATCTAGCAGAGTTAAACTGATCGTCTCAGCTGTGGATTAACTTCACAGCTGAGCAATATGCTAAAATTGAGTAAAGGCACCTGTCTCACTGCCATTCAGTTAATGGTAAAACTGTGACATTTTTTCAGAAACTGGATAATAATTTTACTATTTATATTGTGATTATTCTGGTGTTAAGTACTGTCCGCAGAGAAAAAATGCACTATTTATTTACCCTAGAATTATTATTCCAGTGTTTCATAACCTTTCATTAAATCCCATGCATTTCTCTTATCTTTTGCCTTGTTCTAATCACGTATAAATTGGTACAGTGCAGTGTGCATCTTGCTAACTGCTACTCACTCAACAGAAATTAAGTGATTGCTTTCATTTGTGATTTGTGAGGTCTTCCAGGCATAATTTTGCTTTCTGCTAACACCCAAATTCATTTGTTAACATAGCTCCTTTTGCAGAATAACTACTGATTTAGAAATTCCTAATTAGAAAATTTGTATCCCTACTTTATTTTATCTTGAATGTGAATGTAGAGTGACTAATGTGCTGAAATCATAGCATCAAGTCATGTAATTTATTAACCTATAATAGCACTATTAATCTAGATCAGGAGAGAGGTAGAGAATATTTCTGTTGACTCAGACCTTAGACCACTGGCAAACAATATTCCATAGACTGTTCTCTGTCACAGTACCACATTTAGCAATGTGGCTCAGCATCTTGTGTCTGCAAATCTAACATTTTTGCCAGAGGCTCAACAAATCCTTTTCTTTCCTTGAATATGTACTCTACTGATAGATCACAGTTTAGCAGAAAAACCTTGGGGGGGAATTTATCAATAGTCAATGAATGCATGCCAGGCAGGATGGAATGATGACCAATTGGATTAAATCATCTAAAAGGCCATTAAATCACATACATCACCATTAAAAAGATCTTGGCCCATGATACTAACTGTGTAAAGGACTGAGGACAGGGTAAAAAAAAATGAAAGAATTAAAAGAACTATGCCTGTCATTCTCTCAGTTGCAGGTTTTTAACAAATTGGCACAAGAACTTTCCTTTTATTGATGTTCATTATTCTATGTCTGCAAAGAATCTTACATTCTCTGGAATTGATTCTTTTAATTTCCCATCATCTGGTCTTTGTGCACGTTAGATATTATTTCGCTCATGTGGCTTGAGGCTAGTTTCAAAATGAGGAATGTCTATTAACAAAATGCACGACTCCAATAACTGCCTTCCTTGAAGTTTCATTCTAAAGGGAAAGAGAATTGTGCTAATGTGATCAGTTTTACCTTACACATCAACTCTGGCTTGGGAGATCAGGTATGAAAGGCCACTTCTTTTGCATCTAATTTTCTGGGAGAGATGTTTAATTAGGAAAAGGAACTTAAGTGGATTCTACTTTTCTGCATCTCTTCTGCAAGGAGAACAGAGGCAATCTGACCAAAGGAGGTTAGTTTTATTTCTTGGCTTTGAGTTTGGTTTTGGTTTTGGTTGGGTTTTTTTTTGTTACTTTGTGTGTGTGTGGTTGGTTTTTATTGCTGTTTTGTTGGGGGATTGTTTGTTTGTTTATTTTTGTTGTTTTTTATTTTACATCTTTAATTCAGCAATGATTGTAATGTTACAGATATTGAGGTGAGACAAACACTTTAGATGAATGGGTCTACTCATCTGGAAGCATATTAGGGCAGTGTATTGTCTGAGAAAGTTTTAGACGTTTTAGAGAAGCACAGGTGAGGGTAAACTGGTAGTATTCATGGAGCTAAGCAACCTGGTATGCTCTTTGTGGTGGCTCCAGAAGTCTAAGCAGAGTATTCTGAGATAACTGGCTATATTTTCCTGGTTATTTTGATTGTGAACAAGGACTTAGAAGGGAAAGCCTGGCCATGGTAACCCTCCATCTTTCTCCCACAAGATAGGACTGAAAATTGACTGCATGAAGCTTTTCTCTAAATGGCGCAACATGCAGAGATTTGAGGCACTTGAAATTGATCTGGTAACATTGGCACATGACATAACACTTTAGTTCCCATAAATCTCCTATTTTGGTAGACCTTCTTTCATATTTCTCCTTTTTAAATGGTAGTTTGCCATTAGAGCAAATCATATTCAAGTAAGTTGATATGAAGTATTTCTTTACTTTTTGCTGCACTACACAATATTGTTATTTCATAAACATATATTTTGCTATTATTTTGCATTATAAATTTAGGAAGGGGAACACTCACTTCAAGTTTTACTCCTATACTAATGTACAAGCTTCCTATTTAGGAAATCCAATCTGAGTTTGAATGTTTCAACAAAATTGTGTTATCATATTTAGACCAGTTATTTGTCTAATAGTTACTAACTTAGTGAAATCATTATCAGCCCAGCAAACAAACTTCAAACAAAGGGAACTGCTCCATCTAGAGTTCCATCTTGCACATAAGCTGATTAAATATTTTAATCAGTGATTTTACTGGCTGTCATGGCTTGTACCATTAGCTTTCTCAGACTTTGTTATTTCAATAATTTAGGAATATTAAATCTACTAACAACCTTGAAAAACAGTAGTTCAAATGTGGTTTGGTGATTTCAAACTATTTATAAATATCTGAGGGAAAGGTATACACATAACAAAAGATAAGTAATTTTGAATTAGTTTACCACATGAAAAAGTGTTTTCCAGAGGTTAAGTGCTCAGATACTATTTTAAAACGTAAAGATGATATTCCTCAGATTATTAAGATGATATTCCTCAGATTATTATTCCTGTGATGATTTTTCCAGCAATTTTATCAAAGCTAGTCTAAATCCAGCGTAAATTTTTGCAAATATTTATTTCCCAAGTAAATTCCAGAGGGAATGAGTTCCTCAGCATATAAAGGTATTACCAAAAACTCTACTGAAATATGTACATATAACTTGCTTTTAATTTAGTCAAAGTTCTTTAGGTTTTGTATTCAAATATCATCCCTGTATTGGCCTTCTCTTGATTTGCTTTATTCTGCTCAGCATATCTGAATATCTTTCTCATTAATTTACTTATTTTTTCCAAATTGAATCAACAGCAAACAATTCTTTTTAGATTTATGCTCTCACTTACCTGTCCTCCATACGTTTTTCTCATCCCTTTCCTTTTCTTCCAGTAAATTTTTCAAATTAAATAGTCAAAACTGAATGCATTCACTAAAGTGAGAAAGTCAGTAATTACATTTGAATTAGTCAAATCTTGTGCAATGCTGCATCAAGGCAATGATTTTAGAAGCTGTCTTTGTACAAGTCAAAAAAGCTAGTAGGTAAAAAGATCTCGCTAGAGAAAAATCACATTAAAAAATATGTCAGTGTTCAGTACATGTTGAGAAATGAGGGGTGGGAAAATGTGAGGCTTATGCCAGCCAAGCCATGACAGCCACCTTTCTGCCTGCTGTCAGCCCATGCAAACAAGACGTGGTCTAAGCTGATTTAGCCCAGTCAAGCTGAACTGAATTACTCTGCAGCTGCAAAGAGATATCTGTGTGTGAGCAATAACCACAGAGCAGCTACAAATGAGAGCTGGTTTGCGTTTGTCAATCACAGTGCTGAGTATAGCAAAGGCAACTCCTTTGCTGAGTCAGCTTGGCTGTTTGCGCTGCTCTGCTCTCATCACACCGCTGCTGCTGCCCCTGGTTTAGAGCTCACTTCTGTCCTAATGCTACACAGCAGCTCCCCAAATCCTGCATTTCCTGATCTGACAACCTTACTTTATTTGGTCTTATCACAGTGTGACTGTGGTTAAATACAGAGCTCTGAATCCATTCTGGAGGTGGGAAATAGTCTTAGTAAGAGTCAGAAATAAAGCAGAAAAAGACTATGTGAACTCTACTCAGTGGGATAGTAGAAGATGAATTATAAATACACTTACTGGAATAAATCTTCGAAAGTTTAAGGCCCATGTGTTTAAGCAGAGACATATCAAAATGTCTGTTATTTTTTCTAAATGCCCAAGGCCTAATGCAAGGTAAAGTGATTATGTTAAAACACTGTACAAGATGTTATTCATGCAAGGACATCTCATCTTGGATTTGTAGTCTCTCGAAAATATATACATGAGATAGACAATTAAAAGTGGCACAGCACTTCTTATACTTTTTAATCTTGCTCTTAATTGAACTCAATTAATTGTATATGAATGCCTTTACTGGTTTTAGCACAGCAGGAAATCAAAGTCCAAATAAGCCTCTTCTCCTTCTAGTAAGTAAGGGACAAAAAAGCAGAGAATATGGGTTGAGATAAAAATTTCCTAAAAGCAAAGGCACAAAGCAATGGAATAAGACACACACACACAATTACAGCAGCAATATTAATAGAAAAATATATATTTGTTTATATGCACACACACACACACACACATATATAACAAAAGGTGTTTTACCCTCAGAAAGATATTCAGCACTGGGAACAAAACTGAGACCACTAACAGCTGCATCAAGTCATGTGGTTTCCCCAGACAGAGGCACTATGGTGACCACATAGTGCTAAACCTTGCCTCTTCTATGTAATCAGGACAATGCCCCATCCATACCCACTGAATAAATGTGGGATGCCACATCTCTTGAAGTGTTCAAGGCTGGGTTGAATAGGTCTCTGAGAAACCTGATCCATTGAAATGTGTTCCTGCCCGGAGCAAGCTTGTTGGAGCTAGATGGTGTTTAAGATGCCTTCTAACCCAAACCATCCTATGATTATATGATTCTATGAATTATACCCCAGACAAGCAATTATCTGACCAATCTTTACAATCTTTCCAAAAACAAAATTGAAAATGCCTTAAGCTTTGCTTCTCTCTCTAGAGGTCATTGGCTAGTTAAACAGCATGCAGTCTCATCAAGATAAAATGGCAAAGATTCAACCAAAAACTGACATATGCAGGTTGTTCTTCAATGTTTCCATGGAATATTTATCTGGAAATGGTAGCCTCTCTATTTTATGTGCTGATAAAAAATCAAGTATTAATTTTATTTCAGTACACATTTTCTAAGCAAGAGTAGGTATGTGAGAACTCCAGAGGAATTGAGAGAGAAAGAAAATCCACCCTACTCTTGTTTAATTCTACATAAAAAAAAGTCAAGTGGAATGTTCATGTTTTTTTTGGAATTATACTATTATGTATATCTCTTAACATTTTCAAAAAGGAATATATACAAATCAGTAACCAGGAGAAATTAGGAAAAATTAATATTACACTTTAACAGGACTGATAAAACAGGACGAGTAGTGCTTAGATGACCAGGCAAATAGCAGCACCCTGAACATTTTTGGTTTTCTTCTTTTAAATTTAGCTTACTCCATACTAAATTAAAATATTGCCTGGAAAAAATGACAGCCTGTGGTCTTTTACAGATAATGTCATTGATGTTTCAAAGAACTTTTGCAGTGAAACACAAAAATTATCTGCACCTCAGCCTACTTACATTATATTTGCCTCATGAAGTAGTGTCACAAGTGAAAGAAAGCACTCACACACAGGTCAAAATATATTGCCAAAACTATTTTGAGGAACACAGCTGGCAGACCAAGTTTCTCTAAAGAACAAAACAAGAAGGTTTGTGTATGAAAGAATCACATAGGCACAAGAAGAATCTCTGTGAAGCTGCTTGTAAAATATGCCTGGTTTCCTGGCTCAGAGACAAGGTCCAGGTGAGGCTCAGACCACATTGTCCCTCTGGGAGAATATTGCTTCCCCAGAAAAATAGGTTGTAGGACTTTTGAGAATATGTTCAACTAGACTGGAAGCTGCCTCACTAGTTTAAATGTCTAGTTTATAAAGAATACTTAAGGTTTAACTTAACTCTGAAATACATCCACTTCAGCCATCCTATCATTCCACAAAAGATCTACTTCAACTTGACACAGAGATATATACAGGGCACATTTTAAAGTGAATTACTAAATACTAAAGTGAATACTAAAATACTTTTTAGTAATTTAGTTCTAAATAAAGTCATTATTATGGGCAGTGAACCCAGGAGGGAAGTTCACTGTAATTTGATCCTCCTCTACTAATTGAATTATTTTTTTTTCAACTGTTCATTAAATCTTTGATATTTATTTTGACATTACCAATGAGTGAGGAGTGGAACCCTCTCCCTGTTTAGGGACAAATAAGCCTTTCAAATATATTTTACAGTCACTAGCACGTTCTCTAGTAAAAGCCAATAAATATACATAAAAAGAAGTGGCGAAGAGCCTGAGGAAATATAGGCATGGGCTGTGTTCAGTCTCTGCATCACAAGTTTCCCACTCTTGTGGCTCATGGTAGAGAAAGAATTATTGATGATTGCTACTGATTAGGCTACTAAACCTAAACAGATTAATCTCACTTTGAAATCCATTTGGTATTTTGTATGTAGGCAGGCTTAAGAAAACAGAATGCATAAACGTAATGAGGGAAACGTACAGTAGATTAATGCATCCACAGTGGGCAGCTGCAGTACAACTGTCAGTTGAGTTAGAGTGTCCATCTGCTGAAAAGTGTGAGGGGTGTGCAGAGGAACCTGCACAGGCTGGATCCATGGGCCAAAACCAGTGGTATGAGGATCAACAAGTTGAAGTGCCAGGTCCTGCCCTCAGGTCACAACAGCCCTGTGCCGGGCCACAGGCTGGGGGCAGAGTGGCTGGAAAGCTGCCTGGAATGCTGATTGAGAGCAGCTGAACGTGAGCCCAGGTGCCCAAGAAAGCAAATAACATCCTGGCTTGTGTCAGAAGCAGTTATGGCCACAAAGATCAGGGCAGTGATTGTCCCTCTGTACTCAGCACTGGTGAGGCAACACCCTCAGTTTCTGTGTTCAGTTCTGGGCGCCTCAATTCAAGAAGACATTGAGGTGGTGGAGCGTGTCGAGAGAAGGTCAGAGGTGTTTGAGAGTCTGGACCATAAGTCATGTGAGGAATGGCTAACGTTCAAGGTGGTGTTCACCTTGAAGAAAAGAAGACTGAGGGGAGACCTTATGGCTTTTTCCAAGTACCAGAAAGGAAGGTGTGGCAAGATAGGGGTCAGTCTCTTCTCCCACGCAACCAGTGACAGGATAAGAGGAAATGGCCTCGTTCTGTGCCAAGGGAGGTTAAGATTAGGGAGGACATCAGGAAGAATTTCTTCAGTGAAAGAGAAGGATTAAGGACTAGGAGAAAGTTAATGATTGCAATAAGTTTCCTCAGGAAGTGGTGGAGTCATCTTCCCTGGAAGTGTTCAAGAAATCACTGGATGCACTACTTATTGCTACAGTTTGGTTGACATGATGATGTTTGGTCAAGGGTTGGATTGAATGATCTTGAAGGTCTTTTCCAACCTTAATGGTTCTGTGATTCTACAATAATATTCCCCCTACATACTACAAAGAGGATGAAAATATTCACTAGGTATTGATACAATGACTAGATACTGTTTTTAAAAAAGTGAATGGCAATAAAGAAAACAGAAGTTTTCAACAAGAGTTTGTATTTGACTGAAGATGATATCAGTATTGCACTAGCACTCACACCAGAGGCAAAGGTTTAGAGGTGGGGAACTGTTACTGGGAATGTGCTCACAGGTGTTGTCAGGGGGACCCTAAGCACTTTGTGACTCATAGTGACATAATGCCATGTTAGCTCTGGTGAGCTGCCACACACCTATGGTTTTGTCCACATAGCTTTGCAGTCCAAGACTGCAGATTATGTATGCATGGCATTGCCAACCCAATGTTAACATATTGTCTGTTCATCATGTTCATCATTAGTGCTGTAACACACCGGGATTCTTTTAAACAGCAGACTCATATATACACTAGAAATATCTGTTATATTGGAACAATAGTGTAAAAATATAACAGGTTATTAGCCTCCTATGTTTATGAATGAAAGTTCAAAAAGCTAGTGTTAGAAGTTACAGGTCTAAAAATAAAAAAGATGTGAAATTAGTTATATATATACTTAAGAATTTTTAAGTAGAATTTATTTTGGGATACCCTAAGAGAAGGGTAAGCAATATAAAATGAAGCCATATTTAATTCATTGCAATTCTGAATTCATTACCCTGCATAATAGTTGACGTATTTCTTTTTACATTCATGAATTTCTGTGATTTTCAAGGCAATTTAATCCGGTTGCGGGTTGCTGCTGACACAGGAAATGAGTATCAGTGTCACCCTTTGAACAAGGATAACAAATAATCTACCACCAACATTTTGCACACCATGTAACATTTTTAGAATTTCTTCCATGCTCGTATACAGTTGCATTTATTCATCCTAACTTAGAGCACCTGTTGCATATACCAAATTTTACATTTATGTGTTCACAGCCCAAGACTGCCAGTCTTTGAACAGCCTCTCTACTGTGAAAGAAGACTGATGAAAATGCCTGCAAGCAATTAGCAGGACTCTCTATTCATAGTGTCAGCAACATCAATTTTCTCATTGCCAGTAGAAAAACTGAGTTTGATGTAAACTGAACAGGAACTGTGACTGCTCAGCCTTGCAATAAATGGACTTTAAGAGTACTATTATTATAACCTTGGCATATGCATCAAAGTCCCTGTGCAAGGCAACTGTGAACGCAGTACTAGATTTAAATAAATGTCATACTTCTCAATGTCAGTTAATCATTTTGCAGTTCCTTGCAGTTCTGCTTACTGTAATGTGTTTCAGCAACAGCTAAAATTATAAATTCATGCCTCCCACCTTTTATTTGAAATATGTCAGACATATTTTAGCCCTTCTTGAGTTTGAAATTCTGGTGTAATCATCTCACACAAACTAGTCTGAGTCATTTGTACTGTTCAGGAAAAACAAACACATGTATTGATGCAGCATATTTGAAATGTTTAAACTTGTCATCTTAAAGCAAATGATAGCAATTGATTTCCAAGAGAAAAATGAAAAATTATTTTAAAAAATCCAAACAGCAAACCAACTGCAATTGATGTCTCTTGTACAAAGAGAACAATGTAGAATTTAATTTCATAAAAATGACAGTGATCTCAGGAGGCTACATGACATAAATTCGAATGTGTCAAGCCTGTAATACCAGATTTTTTGTACATTCATAAAATTCCACACAGAATACCTGCATAATCAAGTATCTCACTCTTGGTATCCAAATCAAAGAGCTGAAAATTAGGTGTAAGCTTGAGTCTCTGTATTGGATTTGCATGGAGAAGCTTTGATATATGATGTGACTCCAGGGGTGGCTTCTGTGAAGAGATGCCAGAAGCTTCCTCCATGCCTGGCAGAGCCCATCCCTAACAGCTCCAAAGTTGGACATTCCTCTGGCAGAGGCTGGATCCAATCAGAAATGGTGATTATGCCTCTGTGGTAACATATTTAAGAAAGACAACATCACCCCCTCTCCCCATTATTGCTGAGATATAATTGCAGCCAGAGAAGAGTGGGGTGAGAACATGTGAGAATAAAAACTCTGAAGACACTGAGGTCAGTGAAGAAGGAGCTCTGGTTCCATTTCACCATGGTGAGGCAGCTGTGACCCTCAGCTCATGGAGGACCACGAGGATGAAGAAACCCACCTGCAGCCCATGCAGAAGCCCTAGGCTGAAGCAGGTGGATGACTGAGAGGAGGTTGAAGGAAATCCATGCTGGAGCAGGCTCCTGGCTGGGACTTGCAGACCTGTGGAGAGATGAGTCCATGCTGGAGCAGGTTTCCCGGTAGGATCTGTGATCCTGTGGACAACCCACACAGGAGCAGCCTGTTCTTGGTCCTTGAAAGACTGCACTCTGTAGAAGAATAACCCATGTGGAAGTAATGAAGTTACGGAAGAACTGTTGCCTGTTGGATGGACTCACATTGGAGAAGTTAATGAAAAATGGACTCCTGTGTGAGGGACCCCATGCCACAGCAGGATTCCTCTCTCAAAGCAGTGGGAGAAACAATGTGTAATGAAATGACCATAACCCCATTTCCCACTTCCCTGCACCACCAGGGGTAGGAGGTAGAGCTGTGAAGAGAGGGGGGTGGGAGGAAGGTGCTTTTAAGGTCTTTTAAAGGTGTTTTTAAGTTTTTTACTTCTCATTATTCTACACTGGTGTTGTTAGTAAGAAATACAATTAATATGTTACTTCCAGCCTGTTTCGTCTGTGATGGTATTTGGTGAGAGATCTCTCCCAGTCCTCATATCAACTCATAGACTACATCTTCTCTCCCTTGTCCAGCTGCAGAAGGGTGGGATAGAGAGGCTTCGGTGGATGCCCAGAGTCCAGCCAGGGTCAAAACACTACTGCCTCTTTAACCCATCTATTGCTAATATTTCACTTTGTCAACATCCTGAACCAAATCATTCAGAAGTTTGTCTGGGTAACTGAAGTATTAACCCAAATTCAGCTCAAAGTGATGATGTTTTGCTATTAAGCTATTGCTATTTAATATTGCTATTGTCTATCTAGTCTATCATGCCTTTAAAGGATATGAAAGAAGGAAAGTGCACAGCTGTGAAGGAAAGAAAACATGACTTCCCAAGCTCCACATGTGAACAAATATTGTGAAAGGTATGGTCTCCACAGAGGTCAGCAGTTCAAAATACTAGTGGTATCCACCTGGAACAGTACCTCATTTCAATTTTTGGTTATGGGATCTGAAATAGGAAGAGGAAAACCTGATTCTTTTCCACTCAGTCCTGATATTAACTTCCTTTCAAAGAACATTTAGTATCATTTCACTGGAGCTGGACATGAACAAGTGTATCAGAGAGTTCTCACCTCCAACAACAACAACAAAAAAAAGCCTGTCCCAACCCTCTTTATTCCTTTCAGGAGTTTTAATCTGTACAAGGAACTTGTCTGGAGGAGGCAAAATTACTTATCTTCTAGTGTACTGTAAAACACACAATGTCTTCTCTTTTTCTGGAGAGAGAATTGAGGTAGTTACAACTTAGAATAACAAAGTGATAATTCTTCAATAAAATGCTTTCTAAAAAGTGAATTTATGGTAGAAAATATCGAAAAGAAATATGAAACCATCCATATGAGCTCTATGAAACACACACACAGTTACAAGCACATGCAAAATAAAACTAGTCAGCATTCAGAAGGCCTAAAATGTTGCTTCCTGCTAAAGCGAGTATCCATCACCTCAAGTCTAATGACTTACAAACTGATAAACTGTTTCCCAGCTAATCTGCAGCAAAAGTCTTGCCCTGCTTCCTTCCATTCACCACTGACTAATAAAGCATACATAACTTTTTTTCTGTATAGTTTTGTAAATCAAGCCAGAATCCAAATTTGCTCAGATGTCAAGATTTTGGCTTTTGCACTATAATTCCAGGGGATTTCAGTATCCATTTCTGCGGAGACAAAAAAAAAAAAAAAAAAAAAAAAAAAAAAAAAAAAAAAAAAAAAAAAAAAAAAGTATATATTAAAATTACGTGAGCAAAACTGTGCCCACTTATTTTTGCTATAGCTCATTTTTGTTAAAGTTCATTCTCTTTTTTCCTTCTTTTTTTCTTTATCTGCTGCAAGTAGACAAAGCTGTCTTTCAACAATTCTTATAACTTTATGGCAAATAAGAACAGTGATTCAGAAATTCCACTGAATTTTGATCTGATCTCATTTTTTCTTTTGTATTAAATAAACTGTAATCAGAACACAGAACATTATGATTCTTTAGAAGATTTTCTTCCTTGAAAAGTGCTTCTTCACATGAAGTGCATAAATATCAAATAACAAGATGTAAACTTTCAGTCACAGGATTCTTTTTCTCTCTTATTTATTGTAACTTGAAGCTAATATTATTAACAATGTATACAAAGTACATGGTGATTTCTTCCTTGTAGAAATTGTAACAATTTTATACTCTGATTATTAGTGCAGATTGAATCACAGAATCAGTTAGGTTTGAAGAGACAACAGGGGGACATTTAGTCCTCCATGCTCAAGCAGGGTCATGCCAGAGTACATGGCACAGGATTGTATCCAGACAGTTCTTGTGGGTCTCCAGTGAGGGAGACCCCCACAACCTCTCTGAGCAATCCATGCTCTTGCACAGTCATGTGCAAAGTACAGAAGTTCTTCCCCATATTTAGATGGAATTTGCTATCCATTAGTTTCTGTCCATTGCCTTTTGTACTTTTGCTTGGCACCACCAAGAAAAGCATCCCTTCAGATTTTGTTTACATGGACAAGATCCCCTCTCAGTCTTATCTCCTTTGGGTTGAACAGGTCCAGCTCCCTCAGACTTTCCTAATACTTGAGCAACTCCAGTCCTCCAACCATTTTTGAAGGCCCCTGTTGGACTCTCTCCAGGAGCTCCATGTCTCTCTTGTCCTGAAGAGCCCAGAACTGGACACAGCACTCCAGCTGTGCCTCACCAGGGCACAGTAGAAGAGCAGGATCCTTGTCCTGCTGGTAATGCTCTTCCTAGTGCAGTCCAGGACACCATCGGCCTTCTTGGTCACCAAGACACACTGCTGGCTCATGGACAGCTTGTCATCCACCAGCGCCCCCAGGTCCTTCTCCTCAGAGCTGCTTTCCCCAGATTAGCCCCCAGCCTGTGCTAGTGCCTGAGGTTACTCCTCCACAGTGAAGAACTCTGCATTTGCCTTTAATGAACTTCAGAAGGTTCCCCTCTACGCCAACTGAGGTCTTTCTGAAGGGGTTCCCTGTGGGGTATTGGACACTGCTCCCAGCTTTGTGTCATCAGTGACCTGCTGAGGAGACATCTTTACCTTTGTCCAAGTCATTGATGAATAAATTAAACACTGGGCCTAGTATAGAACTCTTGGGGGACACTACTCATGTCAGGAAGTGACAGACTTCCAACTGGACCCTGTGCCATTGATTATGACCCTTTGAGATCTGCTGTTCCACCAGTTCTCAAGTCATCTTATTGTCCACTCATCCAGGCCACACCCTCCTGAGTTTTCATATGAGGTTGTTATGAGATACATTGTCAAAATCCTTGCTGAAGAACAGGTGTACAACCATCCAGGTAGTTGTGTCATTGTAGAATACTGTCAGGTTGGTGACATAGAGAAATGAAGTTAGATGGAATGTATCTTATACAATAGCAATTTTATAGTCAATGAAATCAAATGGCATTAAGCAATTTTTTCTTGTACTTCAATTTTGCAATTGACTTGTTTTCACTTTTTCTCCCCATTTGCTTTTTAAATCAAAATATTCATGTTTGAAGTAGGTTTGTGGTGTAGGTACATAAAAATAAGATTAGGAGCAGTATTCAAAATTATAATTTCGGTGGACCCTAGGGTTTTGGATAATTTTAGTAGATTTTTTTAACAGTTTTCTGTATGTTTCTTGTCTTACTGCTATGCGCTTTTGCAGAAATGCTTAGTCCATTTAGTAATATGCTGGATCTCTCTGATCTTAAATATAACTAGAAAACAATGATTTGGGTGAAATTTGTGCATATTTCTGTCTTTGGTACCAAAAAACCCCCCACAAACAAACAAAAAAAAACCCCACGAAAAATTTTTAAATGGTGACATAGCAGCAGAGTAATTAATAAAGTGATATCCAATTATGTCATAGCCACAGAGAGAGAAATGAAGGTACAAAATGTTATACAGCATTGGTCAAACATTCCTGCAGTTGGAAATTCAAGCATATGACCCTGTTAACAGATATTTTGCTATTTTATTTTAGTATCTGAGTTATAAGAACTTCATATAAATGGTATCTCTGCAAAAAAAACAGCAATGAACTTCACATTATCCAGTATAGCTTTGCAAAATTTGGGCATAACCACTCCTTAAATATAGGACAAATATAGAATTGTTATTGAACTATATATTGATAAGTATGTGAGTGTATTTTATGTTTAAACAGCCCATACATCAAATACAATAGCATATACGTATAAGTAACCATACTCTAATTGTACATAGTTATGTATTACATATGTATAATGCATCAAAATGCATATATCGTAAAAATTAATTGTAAAAGAGAAAAGGAAATAATACTTTTTATAACTTCCCTGCAAAATCCTTTCATTATTCAAAACTAAGGAGCAACTGTAGACTTTATTCCAAAAGGTAGCATCATCTCTGTGGATGTCCAAAGGCATAGTTTTTTACCTTGGAACTATTAGAACTATTAAACTCAGAGAATGATACCCAGAAAAAATCAGGAGGAAAGAAAAATGAAAGAAATA
Organism: Sylvia borin; assembly: GCA_014839755.1. NCBI lineage: Eukaryota > Metazoa > Chordata > Aves > Passeriformes > Sylviidae > Sylvia > Sylvia borin. The sequence continues at coordinate 49,864,576 of CM025993.1, read as the reverse complement.
ATATTAGCAGTCTACAGAGCAGGAATACAAAAGGAAAAAATTAATCCAAACATTAGAAGTGGAAGGGAAGCCAGGGAGAAGGAAAATTGGTGAGAGCTATGATGTCCTTGATTATTTCCTTTCCAGTTATTCCTTAAGTAACCCAGACTCTGGCAAAGGTATGAAACCATTTAAGGTAGAACTTGGAAACAAGACTTAGCAACTTCAGTTCTCATACAAATCCCTCACTGCACCAAGAATTGTGTCAGAGGAATACAAGCATAATAAAAGCACACTTTTGCCCACTAGCTGGAACTTTTAGCTCTTGACCCACTTCCTTGAATGATATACCAGGAGGAAGAGTTAGACTTTCTCACTCTGAAGAAAACATATACTTCTATGGAGTTCAGTGACATAACACTGTTTCTCTTTGAAAATTGGCAAACCACAATCAGATGTAAAACTCACTCACTGCATACAGAAATTCGCCCCTCTGTTCTCAAACTTTTAGAGCTTTTCTTTTTCAATTACCTGTTCAATATGGAACATTTATTCTTCCTTCACTGTAATGGCAGGACATAAATGTGACTTACAAGGAGTTTCACACTTTGTCTGAAAGCTAAGCAAAATCTACTGTCTTATTAAAAATTATTAATGTCTGGGACAGCTGGTATGACTCCTTGAAGCTAGAGGATGTATCCAGGTTATTTAAGTGTTCATTCTCTATGTTTATATGGGAAGTGGAAAATGTTAATATGATCTGTGTGACAAAGGAGTGCTTCTGAAATATTCAAAACAATATTACGTAATCAGTAGGGGAATATTTGGAAAATATTTGGTTCAGAGTGTATGCATAAGACAAGCATGATAATTTTCCTATGGATGACAATTTTTAAAGCACATTGCACAAGAAATACATAATATCCATATTTACCTCAACAGAAAATTTAGACAAAGAAATTCTTAGAGAATCCTTTACAGAATGCCTTAAAGAAATGGGTTGCTGTGGGTTGTCACAAATACTCTGTAAGAATTATATTTCAAGGTAAAACATAACAAATAACTTCTTTGCCTGAGAAATGCCTTGGTTTAACAGTCTGAATTTGTAATTTCCTTTTTAATTTTGCAACGACCTATTTTTAAATGCAAAATACATGAACTCCAAGAAATAAACATCAAAACACAGTATTTTCAAAAACTTTAAACAAGGTAAAGTTTGGGGTTTTTTTTTTAATTTCAAGAATAGAAGGGAATATTTTTTCTTGACTAGGAAGTTTTAGATGTCTTACTGTCATAAGAACATCCAGTTTATAAATCTGAAGTTGTTTACCAAACAAATCTTCCAGGCTTTCAGCAATCCTATTACCAATTAAATAACTATGAGGGACTTTAAATTGTTGCAGCTGTTTGTTTGCTATTTTGCTGTTTTGATTTGTATATATATATATGTTTTAATGGATGACAGTGATAGAGGTGGAGGGAATCTGGGAAGAACTGCACAAAAAATTCTCTACTGAAGTTTACCACAAGACTCCATCTATGTGGAACCTAATGTAAAACATGGGAGAAGGCAAAAAATGTGGAAGCTTTTACTTAAAAAAAGAAGATATGCAGTATCCAAATCTAAGAGTGTAAATGTAACCAAAATTTCTGTAAGCTTAAAATCCAATTAATCTGTGATAAATCTGACATCTGCAATATTTTTTCCTTCTGTAAAGTATCAGCTCACTAAGGCCAGCTAAATTCTTATTCTTTTCTCAAGTTTCATATGCTCTCCGTCTGATAAACAAAAATGAAGCTGGGTTTGTTTCACTTTGAGTTGAATCTCTTTCTGAAGGTAGAATTTAATTGCTATTTAGCTCTGAGTGCAAATTGCAGAACAAGAGATACATTAATTTGAGTAAGGAAGAATAAATCCTGTATAAAAAGCAAAACTTGCATTGCATTAACAGAAGAATATATGAGCTCTCCCTGTTCTGAGTATTGAATGTCACTTCCTTCAATTCCTGCCAGAGGACAGTAAAGGTCTTACCCACACTCTCACAATGTAGGCCATTCTGCTTTTGTTTGCTGACTCTGTTTTGCGGTCTCCTACCATTTTTTGCAGACTATGTGAGAATATGAAGTGCATTTTTAATATCTGTAGAAAAAGAACTGATCCATCCACAAACTTGCTATTTCCACATTCATAAATTCAATGCTAAACCACTTAAGTGTTTTCTGGAGTCCTGAGAGTAAAGCTCAAGTGAAAAGTGTTTTTCTCATTTTACACGCTGGGCGTAAATGTCTTCTTACCCCACGTCCAAATGACCAATTTCTCTGAGCAGGACTGCAATAACTCTAATTATCTCAGCAGTGAATCTCTGGTTTGGGCTATTTGTCTTCTTGTTATCTTACTAATTTCTCTTTTTATATTTAAAGAATGTAATGTAAACTGGAGAGGGAGTTCATGCATCTGGAACAGCAATCCAAAAGAGACAGGATGAATCTCCTTATAGAGAGGTCTATTTCTTTCCCTGGATCATTGAGGAGTCTAAAAGACTTAAAGTACAGAACTTAAGATATTGGTTCAAGGTACAGAATACAACCACTCCTCTGGGAGAACCTTTCATTGGTAAAATTTTAAAAGATCCAGTGTGGCACTTAAGTATATACTAGGCCTTCTCAATCAGAGTTCTATATTCCATACATTTTGTGTATCAAAGCTTATTTATAGACTTTTTTGTTTGTTGGTTTGATGTTTGTTTGTTGCTTTAATTGTCCAATGCTAAATGTCCAATTGTTTGTTTGTTTGTTTTAATTGTCCAATGCTATAACCTTATTCTCATTGTATAGTGCCTGATGTCTAAGTAACCATCCTACAGTACCTGATTGCAAAGTAATTCTTTGTACAGATTTCCAAGGCAAGTAACTATACTCCAGTTACCATCTTTCAACAGGATTTTTTGCAGAAATTGCTTTATGTTAAAAGTCACAGCATTACCTGGCCCTGTTTTCCCTCAGCGTCCAGATAAACGATCAAAGAAGCCTGACAATCTTTCTGTCATTTCTTTCTTTTGTAATTTCTGCCTTTGTTCAGACAGAAGATCTGTAGTAGTATATTCTTCAGCATTTATTTAAATTATGTGTCTGTCTATGACAGCATAGTATCAACTACTATAAGTAGAAATAAATGTGGAACTGCCCACCTACAGAAGTTACTCATAACTTGGCTCTCAAAGGAGATCATTAGTTTAGGTGAGAGGTGAGCAAGGTTTTTGCAGAATGCAATAGTTATCTGCCTAAAACTGTAGTCTTAGTGAAGTCAAAATATTCTGACAGAGTTTTGGCTTATAGAAAAACCCTATTTGTTTTCACTCTTTCCATTTTTTTAATAGCAGAAAGTGTGGTTTTCTCACTGTAAATGAGTTAATTCAAATTTTATAATCCTGTTTCCTCATGTTTTTACTCTTATACTAAATTTTAATGTATTTAGATAGTTTAACACCAGATACGTATTTTGCGATGCTTGACATTATCAATACTTCCTACCAAAATTTTTCAGAATGTCCAACCAAGGGAAGTTTTAAAACGTTTTTTGTTCCAATTCAGATCTTTAAGAATCATATATGCTTAAATCACACGGAAAAGGAATTCTAAGTAAAGAAGTAGAAAATATAGGATAAAGGACAAATGCTCCCATAATCTGAGTTTGTAATGCATCCAACTAATAAAACAGAATCATGATTTATTCTTATCTTCAGATATTTAGTCTTTCCCTTTAGTACTCTTTTATGTTACAATATTATATTCTTTTGAGGGAGTTTTACCCTTTAATTTGCAACTATATTTATTTTTATTTAAAGATTCATCTCTTAGAATTAAGTCCATCATTATCAAAATTGCTGTATATATTAAATGATATGAAGTCCTACTGCTACAATCAGCTCAATAATATATATGCACAAATAAGTGCAGTAGTAGTTTAAGAATTAAACATACATGCTTATGTATGTATACCCCACATATAAATATCTTTTTATATATAAAAGATATATAAATATTTTAGTACAAAAAAGTCTAAGAAACAAAAATGACTGCTAATGGACTGTGAAATTGAACAAATTTTGGGTTAAACTCATAAAGGGGTCAGTACTGAGATTATTTTTAACTGACAAGAGTATTTAATGGAGTGTTTTGAGAAGATATCAGTTCTGCAAAGCAGAATATTGAACAAGTGAAGTACAACTGGTTTGAATTGATGGTAACCTATAGGATTTCTGCAAAAATCATAACAACTTGCCTTTCTATGGCAAATTTCACTAGCAGTTGTTTCAGTAAAGTGTAAATATATATTATAAACACCATCACATTTCTATTACCCTAATTTTCATCTATGGTATTTAAGTAGTCCATAAAACACTGAACTCTGATTTTTTCAACTTTATGGGATAAATTAAACTCAGCAGGTGTCTAAATTAAAGGTGTTTTCATTTCATATTGAAATTTTCTTACAGATCATTTGTCTTCCTTCATTTTTCCTGCCTGTGTGCACATGGAAATAGCTGGAAAACATTTCAAAAAATGCACATTGTGTTTTCTAAATGTGTCTTGACAGCTTTGAGCTTGTCTGTTTGTCCCAAACTTCTCTATGCCAGTTCAACAATCATCTCCTGCCAGATTTAGCTTTCAAAATTAACATATTTTGTATATGACATATGTTCGAAATTAGCACAAAATGCAGCCAAGAACTGGAAATTAACACGGAAAAAGGTTATTTTAGCTAACATTTGGGAGCCAGGAAATATTTTGTTGGCTTAAAACATTAGGACAGGCTATTGTCTACTAAATTAAAAAAATTCAATGTGTAGCCTACAAATTGTCATCACCACACCGTCTGTTTAGTTATACATGCATCATTTCTCTCCTTTTTCACATGTACATTTGATGTCTGTGTGTACTTTTGTAGCTATACATGAAGAAAACATCACATATGCCTCTCATGTTAAAAGTGGCTGTAAAGACTCAAAAATCTTGCAGTCAGAGCCAAAAATTTCTGGTTTTCATTAAGAATTGGCATATTGTTCTTGTCACACATATGCACTAAGCATGCCACTATGGTCACTGGGCTCTAATCTTTGTTGCTGCTGCTCATTTGGAAACAAAGCAGCATTTTCTTTTGTTTATGCAAGACCCCTGGGCATAAATCCTTGGATCCTTCTTCTCCGTCTTGGCTGAAAATAGTGTATGCCAAGGACATTGTCATCTCCTGAATGGCCACAGCCATTGGGACCTCCTTGGTGCCCCAGCTAGAGGAAAAATAGGGTGTGTAGCAGGATATTGCCTCCACATTAGTGCCATTAATGGGGCAGAGGAGGATTATGGATGGTGGCACACTCAGAGCACCCAAGCCCACACTCACGGGCTGGCTGCACCTTCTAAACAGCTTAGTCAAAGGTTCTGATTTCTTTGCAGAGGTGGGCTTATTGTAATTTGGGAAATATAAGTAAAAAGATAGTCTAGTGTCATGAATAAGTAGTTAGGCTACTTAAAGAATCACCATCAAGGTTAATGGCAAAAAACAGATTTTAATATAAATTTATGAAAGTGAAACTAATAGAGGTTGATGGAAAAGTTCAGTCTATTGCTTATGACCTAGATGAAGTACACATAGGAGAATCTGATTGATTAGAATCAACTAGGAATGATTTACATAGAGACAAGAGTTGCAAAAGATCAAAGGTGCAAAGCATATGGATGCAAAAATATAAGGTTACAAAAAGGGTTTAGCAGCGCTTAATGATTGACTAATTTAATAGTTACAAAGTGATTCAACAGGACTAACTACAATTATGACAACAACTTGATTATAGATCCACAATGACAACGTTCATTCCATAATCAATTCACACAATCAGAGGCAGAGAAATTTATCCATCAATGTAAAGTGTGTTAAAGTACCCATCAAAAATTTCCCTGAGGTTCAGTGAAATACTCATGCCAAAAATCTTGATATTTCTCCACAGCATGGATTGTGCCTGAAAGATTCAGCCTATGTCTCACTGTCAGCAATGGTCTTTCAAGTATCACAAACAGGAATGATGGTGAGCTCCAAGAGTCATCCCACTTGGAGTTACTGTGCATCCTGGCAGCCTAAGAAAACTCAAAGGGCTTGCTCTTCACAGGGTCACAAGGTGATTTGCTTTAGTCACCAGTAAGTTTTTATCCTTGCTGTATCTCAAGTTAGTAATTACTGACAGGCTGGGTTTTTTTACAAAAATTCCAGTAACAATGGTTCCGTTTCATTTGGACTACAATTAGGTAAATGATTTAGCAAGGATAAGAAAGTCAGCTGCTTATCCTTTGCTCCCCACCTTGCTCAGGCAACTGTTGCAGTCAGAATTATTCCCACCTTTATCATGCAAAAATTCCTGGTACAGGAAAGGAGTGCTCAGCTTGTTCTCAAGGCTTTTCAGGAACCACTGAGGTCGTAGAGCAGGCCTGAGGAGGAGGGGAAGAGGAGGCACCTCCTCCCCTCCATAATCGACCCCATGACTAAAGTTGCTCCACTGCATTCTCAGTGATAGTGTGGTTGCCCTTTCCTTCTGTGACAATAAACACATTAATAGCCACTTCTTCATAAAAAAAAAAATGAGAAAAGTCCCAGAGTCTATGAGTTACGTCAACGACAACAAAAAAATTCAATCTTTGCAAGAAATGTCAAGCCCTGGAGGCAGTGACAAAGTAAATCCAGCTCCATTTGTCTACACAACTGACTACTTATGACCAGCCTCAGCTTTTCTACTACATACATAACTATCAGCTACATAGTGTTGATGATACAATTATTAGATATAATTGTAGGAGGTAATAGGAAAAATAGCTGTATCAATTAGTGTATATTATAGATATTCAACATTTGGTCTAAAATCTTTTCCAAATATTTTTGCCCAGAGGTTTGCCTTGGGTATGAAGCTGTGCCTGCTTTGGTCTTGCTTTTCAATGTATGTGGATAAATCATTGGGGGGTTTCTGAGTATTTTTTAATTAAGGGATTGCACTTACCTACTTTGTAAGAAAATGCTTTTTTGTTAAATCACAGGATTAACCAATCTATGAGCTACACTAAGTAATAGCAGGGTTTCAGAGTTTGGTCAGAAAGAACAAGCCAGTTTGGAAACTTCATTCTCTACCATGACCTCACAGTACTGTGTATTCTAGATATGGAGGATACAAATTGTGTCAGAAACACAACCCAGGCCTTACAAAGCAACAAAAAGATCTTAATTCATTTTAGGGATGCTGAGACCACAGTCTGAATAAATATGACCTTGATTTTTTAAAATTTAAGCAGCAAGTTTAGCAACTGCTCTATCTTATTTTCAGAGAGTATATAGACGTTGTGAATTTTCCTAATGCAATACGGTGGTTTCTAATACATTATGCAAACTCATGTTTACTTCAGTTCCTGAACTCAAATGGCATGCTGAATTTTTGGCTTCAATTCATTGAACTCCTATTTCTACTTAGAAAGATTTATCTTTTCATATGGAGTCTTAATCAAGACAAATTCTACCACAGCAGTTGCCACACAATTTTCGCCATGTGCTATGTATTTAGTTCACCCAGAGCCTGCTTCAAAGAACTATAATTTGAGCATTACATCACTTCTGTCATTCTGGAATTATCTGAGGCCTGTTTTATTTTCCATTACTTTTCCATCCACCCCCACTAACTTATTAATACGTAGGAGAGTGCATGTGTCTGTTTTATGCTCTGATTACCATCTTGCTTGCACTGCTGGTTCTGCATATACAGTAAATTCTAAGAAGATGGGCTTAGCAAAATGTGAAAAAGCAGAATGACAGCGCAGGAGATGTTTGGATAGATTCATAAGAAATAGACAGATTTATTGGCTCCCCAATATTTCTTATATTGAATTTATTTTAATCTATGACTCATATATTACTTATGAAATAGTGACAAGCAGCTTATGAATCAGCCAGTCTGCTATCAACAAACTGTTATGAGCTCATTATCAAGCTGATTTGGGGGCACACAAAACAGATTCCAGCTGGATCACACAGAGTGGATTAAATGTTTTCCAAGGGCTCTGTTGAAATGTTATTCTAGGGGCTGTCTGCCCTCTTTGATTCACAGTTGAACGTTGGGCTTTTGTGCTGTTCATTGTTTGTAGGTTACTTCTTGAAACAAAAATCTCAGAAACTGGAAAAAAAAAAGAAAAAAAATGTAGGAATTCCTTTTCTGGCTTAAGCCTTCGCTATATGGAGGACATTTGCACCCTGTGAAATAGCTGTGCTATTTCACCCTGCCCACACAGATGCAAGTGTCTGGGATAGAACCACTGCAATCTGTGTATTAAGGACTGCAATGCAGCACTAAGGTTCTCCTGATGGCCCATCATGTTCCAGCATTTACAGTCTATCTGCATGCCTGTTTTTCTCAAAAGAGATCAAACACATCTCAGAAAGGGGATTCAATGGATTTGAGTACATGAAAATGGCAGTCCTTTGCAAGGGCTGCAGGGCACAGTTGATAAGGTATAGTGCAACTGAAAACAGGGCTTGTGGGCAGCTGTTTTCTTCATGGTCTGTAACAAATGAAGTTTCACTATATTCACGCAAAGAAACACAAACCTGAGTCAGTAGGATTGTATGAGTGGCAATTTCATTCCAGGGAACATTCTAGAAAGGCAGGTTTTGAGACATTTTTTAATATCAGATGCCTCAAGAATTTCTTGTAATTAAAATGTGGTGTATATTATCATGTAGATGCAGCCCAAGGGTAGTTGTACTGAGCCTAGTTGATCTACTACTTTCTGTGTCACAATTCAGGCTAGTATCAGGCTTGGAAGAGCTACAGCTTGTCTCTAGGTAAGCTAGGGAACATTATCAGTACAGGTGCGCTGAGACACACTTGCCCCAGTCTGACTACCTCTGATGTGGTACATGACTGAGCAACACACAAGAAGCCAGATTTTCAAAAATATCTAAGCACCTTTGGTACCAAATGGAATTTTCCAAAGTTTCCTTAGACCATCAATGGCATTAAAGGCATTTAGGTACTTGTCAAACTCTCAGCGAGAGACAACCTGTGTCTTAGGTCTTAGGATGCTTTGTACCTTTGAAAGTCAAGCCCATCTTTTTGTCTCAGCTAACCCTTTCACATGGGAACACAATATTTAAATATCACAAACGCATATAGTCAGAATTAATTAAAGTTTGTAACAAGCATTTTAAATATTAAGTAGACTCTGGTAACAGACGTAATGTTGTTGTTCCTAGCCCTCAGCTTATTGGATTGATGTCTGACCTCAGCCAATGCTGCTTATCGGCAATGTTTCTTTTTGCTATATGCACCAATAATACACTAACTTAATGAAATTCCTACCGAAGTTTGAAAATTTTCATTCCAAGGTTACAGCTATATACATGGCTGCGATCAAAGGGTTTAAATGTCGAGCCATACCATTTGCTGAGAAAGTTCCATCAAAGAAGGTGTCTGAGACACAAACACAGCTGTTATAGGAGACTGGTTCCTGTTGTGCTCTAATTTTTTCCCTACTCTATTGTGTCCCTTCAAACGTATTCTCTTTCCTGTCTCCACGAACCTGACAACATTACAGGTCTTTGGAAGATTTCTGTATTCTTTCAAAGGGAGCAAGAGCTCAACTCATAATAAAAAAGCACAGCTAACACCTTTACTTCTGGAAGTGTGTTGTGAAGTGAATGCTTAACTCTTAATTGGTTCAATTTCAAACAAATCCATATTCAATTCCTCCCTGTCCACTGCTCTATTTCTTCAGTTGTGGCAGGATGGAGAAGAAATTCTCTTCTTACAGACCTCCTTCAAGGGACAGACCAGGCATTTCCCTGGAATCTCACCACCCATCTGGCTTTTCTTGGATGAGTAGGAAAAGAGGCACTTTGAATTTTTAAGACAGCCTGTATAATAGCTGGAAGAAGGGAATAAAGAACATATCTGGGAGATAGTTTAAATTATTTTATATAAAGTAAGGAAACAAGAGTAGAAGTATTGACCCATTTAAGATATCTCTGTTTTGAGGGTACAAATTTAATTCCTTTTTGACACTATGGTGAACTTCAAACTTCATCTGCCTCATAAATAATAAAATTCTAGCCCTCAGAACAACCAAATGATGGGTTCAACTGTCCTCTGACTTTCTTCCTCAGCGTATCTTTATCCTGATCCTTACATTGACTTGTCACACAGCGGACATTTTGATCGTCTAGCCCTGAATACCTCTGTGATGGAGCACTAAGTGATAATCTGTTGCCTGAAGGTTTCAGCATCAGCTAAAAAGGGAGAACACCACTCATCTTTGCTACTTTGTTTTTCTAGGTTTTAGTTCTACTATCTGCTCCTCATCCAAATACACTCCTTGAATTTATGTCTCTTCATCTCACTGAAAACCCTCAGATCTTGGATTGCTCAGATTCTGCTCCTATTATTCTCGAGGGATACTGGTACACTTTGTAGGCTTAGGCAAAGGCTATCATACCAGGGCTAAATGTGCTCCCATCAAAAGATAATGGTCTGTGATGGGGAAGTGAAAAGAACAGCAACTGAAGAGCTGCCTCAGGGTAATTTCCAGGAAGTGCATTTAAAACAAACAAACAAACAAACAAACAAACAAACAAACAAGAATCCCTTCTTAAAATGTTGTAGCTATTGAACTGGTGAGATGAAGGAATTCAGGGTGAGTATGTTATTCCCTAATAAATGTGAAGAGAAAGCATTCCATTAGTCAAAATTTCTACATCTCGAAAAGGAAAATCCTAATAGAAGTGAAATAGTGCTAATGTGAAGGTATAGGCTCCTTCTTTTATATACTAGCTAAATTAACACCACCTAGACTGGCAGCTTTCCCAGATCAAAGGCTGCTAATAGCATGCTCTATTCCTTTAACCAATGTGTTTTTTATTTTTAAATTATCCACTGTGCACTGATGTGCAAAAGAAACACATCAATTCCTAATAGAAAATGCCTGATATTATCTAATAAGTGGAAGCTAGAGGTCAACTTGAGAATGCAATTATTTAATAGAAGTCTTAAAGTACTGAACTAAATAAATATCCTTCATTGTGATAACCTCATGACCATATATATTTTTAATTGCTGGAGTAAATGATATCTGCTTAGCTGGTTTAAAAAGATATGTTAAGACTTTTCTAGGTTTATTACTTAGTGCAAGTGCTGATGTGCAAACTGCAAGACTCTGAAGCACATGCATAATCAATAATGCATCTAGCTGCTCTCTGACTGAGTTCAATTGTAGTATCTATTAGATCTAGCCGTCTGATACCTTGCCTTGAAACAATTATTCAGGCATACCAGGGCAAGCTGTGCTACATTAACTTCTTTCTGGTAATAACTGGAAGGAAATACTGCTTGCAGTGGAAATCCTGTGCAGTACTTTGTCCCCTTTAATGAAGTCACCCACCAAATTATTGTTATTCACTAGTAACAGTATTTCTATAGTCTTCTTTGACTTTATATAACATCTGCATTAGCCAAATTATTTTAAAAATTTATTGTGCCTTCTATAATTTTTTAAGAGGCATTTGCAAAATAGAGTCTATTCAGTACCCAGAAATTCACTACATGCTTTGTGTTGCTTGGACATTTCTTCTTTGTTTTTAGGAGTTTATTCAATTTGTATTTACATTTAAGAAGATGATCAAATTAACATTTGCTGGTATTCTAGACACTTACTGAAGACAGAGGATAGCACTTTTGAATCAGTAGAAAATTTCCTACCCTTTGGGTCTAGCATTAAGAACATAGATTCACAAAGCAGTTATTAACTTTTGGCAACTGTATAACAAATGTGTACCTTTGGGGCTGCTATTCACCCTTTATGGGTGGAAAAATATACTGAAAATAATGAAGGGAAATAAATGAGTATGATAAATTATGACAATAAATACTAACATAATTCAAGAATTATGAGTATCTGCATATTCCCAGAGTTATACAAATATAGCTAAGGGCAGAATAAGGCTGATGACTTTTTGAAATGTTGTAGTACTGTATCTTCTCAGTTAATGAGCAGTCAATTGGCAATCACTCTGGACTAGTTTCTTTTAGTTAAGGACTTTCAGTGACCTTCCATTCACACCAATCACTCACTAGTTTCCCAGTCTGAAAAGTCAATACAGTTTTCAAAAGATGACAGATCCACATTCTGCTCTTTCTCCATTACAGAAAAGTCATTTAACATACTGGGAGTATCCTGCACTATCACATCTACAATAGTTAAACTGAAAGCTGGAGGTCAATTTGCCGAGTACCTTACATCTAGGTCAGTCTGATTTCTAACAGGTCACAGTGCTCATTGTCATAGTGTTGTTTGAAATAAAAGAAACCTATATATTTTTTCTTTCATTCTATTCTTATCTTTAGAATGGAGTCTGCAAAACCTAATTTCAGGCTGGGTTAATTCTTAATCTAGCAATGAGTAGAGGCATAAAACAGTACTGAAACATGCATAAATTATCCTACAATAAATTGTAATGATCTGGGCATAGCTATTAAGATAATGATGCATAAAACAACTACTGTAGATTATACAGTTGTGGTGGTGCATGTTTTGGATTTTACTTTGCTTGTTCTTGCTATATGAGTTATTTCTAGAAAGTTTAATGTAAAATGGTTTGTTCTTTGTACCCCCTTCCTGTTCCTTTCCCTTTGTTCATCCCCAAGTTGTTTGTCGGATATTTCTTAAGTGTCAATCATTAACCCTCTGGTCGTGTCAGTCACTCTGAGGCCTCTCCCTGCATCCAGAAAATTCCAGGAGAGGCATCGAGTAATTGGGCAGAATTAAGGGGGTCCCCTCCCATTTGGTTATGATTTGATGTTGCACCTGTATGTCATGTTAAGAGTCACTCCTTACTTTTCTGTTATTGGTTTGTCACTGTACCCATCCCTGAGACCCACCCCCCCTTTATAAGCTGCTCCCCTCACATTCTCCGGGTCTCTTCTGACACAGAGCACTGAGATTAGGGTCCCCCAGATCAAATAAACTCTGTAGCCCTGTCTCCAAAGGGTCTCACCTTTTATCTCCTGCCTTCACTGTGTCCCTGCTCTTGGTCAACCAAGAACCACCAGTGTCATCATGGTGCCAGGGCTGGCCGAGCCGGGGGACACGGGAACTGTGAAAGACAGTGATATATAAGACTTTTAGATGGTAAGCCTCTGACTACAATACACTGAACTTAAGCATAATATCACCATTCTACAGCAGTGTATTTCAAACCTGTATAAAATATGGCTTTTTTCCTATTTTTTTCCCTAGTGTCTTTTTTTAAAGTGACTTTTTATAAAGTGTCTTTTATATATTCTTTCCTAATCAACCTAAATTTACAATAATAATATCTACTCTAAGAAATTGTTTGTATCTGACTCTAGCTTCTGTATTTTTTGAATTGTTTCTTCTTTCGTTCTCCCTCCTAGGAATCCTCCTCATCCCTTCTACAGTGGGCTGTGAATGGTATACAATGCTTTGTCTCTGTATTTTCTTGCTTCTTCACTTGGGGGACACACAAGCATGAATTCATTTAAATTCTCTGTGCCAGTAGCTCAGATATCTCTCTCTCCTCCAGTATGTGTACAGATAACTTTTCATGATCAGCTATTGCCTTAAGATTGAATATGTTTCAATCATCTCTGTTACCTGATGGTACTTTCCATAATTTCTGATCATCACCAACCACCTTTCAGCCTGCTGAAGATTTTTGAAATTACAAACATTCTCATAATCAAACCATGTTTTAGTTTTGTTATGTTCTTCTGGGAAACATAAAAAAAACCCTTGTATTTTTATTCTGCAGTTCTGTTTTCATCATTCAAACTCTCTTGATCTCAGAAACAACAGATCTGTGGCCATGACAAGTGCCACACTGTCATTCCTGTGGATATGTGACAAGTTGTTTTGCAGTTCATTTTCTCGTCATAGCAAACACTCTTCCCCTCTTTACTTGTTCTTCCAGTTATTTTTACTGTAGTTTCATGCTTAGGACTTCATTCTCACTTATGTATTTTCTTTTATTTAATATGAAGAAATTGATTTACTTTTTTCATCTACCTGGAACATTAGCCTTGCTGTCATTCTTGTTAGATTTTTATAATAAAAAGAAGAAGATTATGGTTTCTTCAGTGCTGGGTAACATAAAACACATTAGACTCATGTCCTCTGGAATTGTAATCAATATATTAGCATATATCGATATATTTTAATGGACAATATCAGACATTTCTTCACTTCTTCACAGAAAAAAAGAGTAACATTTCATTTACATGCTAGAGAGCTGCAAGCATTTTCCAAATATTTGTTGAATATTTACTGCCTTTTATTGGATAGTGGAAATTATTATTGCAACATCTGCCAGATAATACTAGTGGTAGATCTTAAGAGAAACTGCTACAAAGAGCAAGCAGTAATCTCCTAACTCTGCTCTAAGAAGGTTTGAAAATACATTCTATGTTCAACTAAAATTGCTGGGTACCTCCTCGTCTATTTGACTCTAAAACCAGAACCAGATACAAAAATATGTTTTTAAAAGGAAACCATTTTGCTTGCTTTTTTATGGCTAAAATTTAATATAGGCTTGCTTCTGAAATGAAAACAAATCAACAACAAGAAAAAACTCAATAGGAAAGCAAGACTACTGTCCCCTACATGATGTCAACATTTTCTTTATTTTGTTTTTTTAGCGTGAACCAGTCAAAGGAAGATCTGTTGGTGGAGTATAATAAATCTCTTGACGTAAATATACAAATTTATATTGTGAACATTTTCAGGTTTGTTTGGTGGGGTTTTTTCAGACTCTAGTAAAAATGACAAAAATCTATGAAGTATAACAAGTTGTGAATAGCACAAATAATTAAATCCCATCATCTGGATTAGGCAGCTCTATTTCTTGAACCCAAATACTCAGAAATGTTCTTCCAGTTATAAGTTGTAATGAGCCTAATCATTGTGGGAAGTCAAAGCTTTTTCTAGTAGCTTGGTGTTATAATAATTAAAAATACTTTATTTTTATGGATTCATTCTATTTCTATGAAAAAGAATTATAATCTTGTGGCAACTAAAGTTAATAACCATTTTTTGTGAATATTACTAAATAGGTTCTCAAATAAGCACTAGTTAAATACCAGTATCAATAAAGTGAAACATTCTCACATAATATGGCACAAGTTGCGCATAGTTCAATAGAAACTGCAGGTACTTGATTCTATGAGTCGTGTAATGGTGCCCTTTCTTTCTTAACTCATATTTTTGAGACACTGTATTGTGTTTAATTTGAGCTGAAAATGATGCAGAGTTAGTATTTAATCAGAAAGAAGGCTACTGTGTTTTTGTTGGGGTTTGGGTTTTTAACCACAAGGAGACATATAAATTGCACCTAATAGCACCTCCTGACTCAGCTAATTGATACATCTTGCATAGCAGCATTCTGAGATGCATAGGTTTGTATGTCATTTTGACTCTAAGCCTTTAGTAATGTGGTGGCTTCCAAAAATTCCTATGAACTGCAAAAGCATAAGTCAAGTCCAAATACTTTCTTGAGGACGCTACGAAAAGATAATTCATTTGAATTGGGACTCTATGCTATTCTGCTAATAGCATCTCACCAGCTGTACTTGTGTGCAGATTTGAGCTTTCATTGTGCAAGTTTGGCTAAGCAAGCACAGTAAAAATCAAATATAAAAATAAGTTAACACTTGTAGCCAAGCCTGTTGAAATTAGCTAACCAAATTATATTAAAGCGCCCATCTGTTTGTTACATTATCCTGACAATAATAGTGGTAAACCAAATTTACTAGCTGTGTTTTATAGAGCTTGCTGTCTATGATTTTAGTTTTTAATTTCCAGGCTCTAACTTACTTGTACTGTGCTATTTTATTCACTCAAATACTTTTTATTCACCTTTATATGTTTATTAATCAAGTTATTAGTTTTGAGATGATTTCTGAACAGCCAGAATAATGTCGTAATTATACTTTCAATCTGAATATTCGTTTCTAGGTTTATTTTATGGTAAACAACTTTAAACTGCGAGTCCTCTTTGATTTCATTTGGCTCTGCCAAAAAGAGGAGAGAAATATGACCTTCTTGTCTGGGTGGTATAGGTTGCCGTGAAACATGAAGGCCCAGATTGACAAAAGAAGACTTGTTAGTGAAATGTATGTCCTTCCGTTTTTCCCCTTTAATTGCTCAGTTCAAGAAGTCATAAAATCAAGCCATCTACACACCCCATATAACATATGGGAAAAGTCAGATCCCTAGATTGCAGTCTGTTAATATGGTTGTTGATACACGGAAATACGTAAAGTACGGCTCACAAGCAAGTTACTCAATGTTTATCTTATTTCCCTACTCCAAAGAGGCTACGCAACACCTATATTCACAGGCCAAAGCTTTTCATGCCATTCATTCTGGAAACAGGATGGAAACAGGAATGGCTGGAAATGCAAGTTTTCCACTTTTTGCATTGATAAAATGGCATGACCCATGCTAGTGGTTGAGGTGCTAGGAAGTGGCTTCTAGACTTCCTTCATCCTAAAGCCTTTCAAAGCATGTTTCTTACCTCCTGGAAAGGTACCTAACATTATTCTGTGGCCCACATGAATGGAAGGCACCTTTCATCTCTTTTGCAAAAGTTAAAAACCAGTGGCAATCCAGTTTTCAGGGAATCATAACAGCTGAGAATATAGGAACATCTGTTTCCTTCATGAGATTTTTCTATAAGACATGAGCACCCTAGGTTTCTAGTCCTGGCTATAAGGATTGCTTACTCATCCTGCATTAAAGAGTCATACAGCAGGGTAGGAAAAAATGCTTGTGTAAAAAAAGAAGTCTGTACCCTCACAAGCACCTAAGTGCTTGGTGAAGCTTTATAGGTAGCTCAGGAGGACTTGGAAATTTCCTCTGGTTGCACTTAAGGCACTTATATATTTTAGTTTTGTGTTCAGGACCTAATGGACATAATTGAGCAATTTATGAAAACACTTACGTAAATAGCCTGTAGAACAGGGTTTATATAACAGAGATTAATGTCATATCTCAAATGATTCTCCTTTAAACAGAGGAAAAAAATCTTTCAAAAGAGAAAATAAGAAAGGTTAGGTTTTATTTCAAGGTTCTTCTATCAAACCTCAAATCTTTTTAGTATAGTTGGCAGCAGATTCCACTGGAAAAAAACATCCTGGGGCTCAGCAAGTTATTGTTCCCATGTGCTGAAAGACAGGAGGGTATGAAAGATGACCAGGCTGATCGAACAGTGTTGGCTTGAACTCAGAGGAAAACACAGAAAGAGGATCACCTCTGAAAGATGGGGCAGGCAATTTGAGAGGGAGTATCACAAGGAACAAAAGGAGGCTGAAGGAGAATCTCCATCCTTTATTGGATTCAGAGGGAATCACAGAGACAAAAATTGAGGAAAAAGCCAGTGTACTTAATGCCTTCTTTCTTCAGCCTTTAAGGGAAAGCCATTTTAAGGGTGCTAAGCCCCCTGAGCTGGAAAACAAGGATGGGGAGAAGTAAATCCCTACAAAGCAAGAGGAAATAGTCAGTGACCTGCTACACCTCTAAGACATACACAAGTTTAAAAGGCTGAAAAAGATCTGTCCAACAGTACTGAAGGAGCTCGTGAAAATGTTTAAGACGCCTTTTGTCATTTATCAGCAGACCTGGATAACTGAGATGTTCCAGTTGACCAGTATTTGGCAAATGTGACCCCTATCTACAAGAGAGACTGTGACAAGGATGCATGGAACTACAGGCCTATAGATCTGACCTCAGTACCAGGAAAGGACATGGAGCAGATTACAATCAGGTTCTTGTGTAGTAAACGCAGGACATCCTAAGGATCAGGCCCAGCCAGCAGGGATTTGTGAAAACCAGGTTCTGCTTGATCAACCTGATCTCTTTCTGTGACAAGGTGACCTGCCTACTGTATGAGAGGAAGGCTGTGGATGTCTGTCTGGGCTGAACTAAAATAAAGCCTCTGACTCTGTTCCCCAAACATTCTCCTGGAGACATTGTCTTCCCGTGGCTTGGACTGGTGTGCTCTTAGCTGGGTAGAAAGCTGTAGTGCAGGGCCTGGAGAGCACTGGTGAATGGAGCTACATCCACCTGGTGGCCAGTCAACAGTGGGGTTCCCCAGGGCTCAGTTCTGGGGCCAGTCCTACTTAGATCTTTATCAACAATTTGGATGATGGGTTGACTGAGCTTCCTCTCAGTCAATTTGTAGACAACACCAAGTCAGGTGGGAGAGTTGATCTGCTGTAGGGAGGAAGGCTGTGTAGAGGCATCTGGACAGACTGGATCAATGAGCTGAGGCCAGCAGTATGAGATTCTTAAGGTGGACTGCTGGGTTCTGACTTCAGGTCACAAAGGCGTCATTCACTGTTGCAGACTTAGGGCATTCAGGCTGGAAAGCTGTCCAGTAGGAAAGGGCCTTGAAGTGCTGGTCAACAGCAGCTGAACATGAGCCAGCCCATGTCCAGGTGGCCAAGAAGGCAAATGGCGCCTGGCCTGTATCATCAATGGTGTGCCAGCAGGACTGTGTAAGGGATTGTCTCTCCATATTGATGAAACTGCACCTCAAATCCCACTTCAGTTCTGAGCCCCTCATGACAACAAAGGCATTGAGATGCTGAAGCGTGTCCAGAGAAGAGCAGTGGAGCTGTGGTAGGGTCTGGAGAGCAGGTCTGATGAGGCTTGTCTGAGGGAGCTGGGGTTGTTTCACCTGGAGATAAGGGTGCTCAAGTTGCACCAAGGGAGGTTTAGATTAACTACTAGGAAGAACGTCTTTGCGGAAAGGCTGACTATCCGAAGGATTGGAACAAGCTGTAAGTGGTGGAATCACCATCCTTGGTGGTGAATCATGTGAATTTGAGAGGCACGGTTTAGTAGTGAACATTATAGTGCTAGGTAAGCAGTTGGTCTTAAGAGTGTTTTCCAACCTTCACTATTCTAGACTTCCATGATTCAGGGCCCCATTTTGTTGTACGTCAAGAAAAAAATCAAGCAGTGGAAGAAAATTAGCTTGCCTGGACAGGTAATTCCTCTTGGCACTCAACAGGAAAAGTAAATTTTATGATCTATGGAAGAATTTAGGCATTGCAGAAAGATTACAGAGATGTGGTTCACATATCCCAGGTAGAAGGCAAAAAAAGGCCAGTTGAAACAGGCCAGTGTTTTGTCAGATAAAAAGAAAGGCTTTTTTAGATGTGCTAAGAGCAAGAAGGAGTCCAAGAAAGCCATTTCACCATTTGACCAACTTTGTGCTGAAGGTCGTTAGGGAACATGAAAGAGCAGAAGTATAAGGCTTTTTGCCCTATACTGATAGACCTTGGGCTCTACATTCCTTCGAGTTCAGTGTTGGTGTGGCCTCACCCTGAGTCCTGTGTGCACTGCTGGGCCCCACAGGTTGAGAAGGATGGGAAGGTCCTGGAATAGTCCAGAGGAGGAGAGCAGAGCTGGTGGAAGGGCTGGAAGGCACATCCTGTGAGGAGCAGCTGAAGGCTCTGGGTTTGTCTGGTTTGGAGAGAAGGAGGCTCAGTAGTGACCTCATTGCCCTGTACAGCTGCTTGAGGAGGCAATCTGGAGGAGGAGGTACTGATCTCTTCTGCCTGGGATTCAGCAACAGGATGACTGGGAATTGTGCAAAGTTGTGACAGGGAAGGGGGAGTCTGGACATTAGGAACTGTTTCTTTACCAAGAGGGTGATCAAATAATTGAACAGGCTTCCTGGAGAGGTGGTTGATATTTAAAGCCTGTTAGTGTTTAGGAGATATTTGACCAATACTGTTAATATTGTTCTTTAACTTTTGTTCAGCCCAGGAGCAACCAGGCAGTTGGACTAGATGGTCTTTTTCATATGAACTCTTCTGTTCCATTCAGAGAACACTTCTCATTTAGTGTGTGATCGATGTAAAATATGAACATCAGAAAAGTAACCAAATTAGTATTTTAAAAATATTTATGTCTCAAAAGCATCAATATTTTTAAAGCTTAATTGACTGTCTATGCAAACACAGTAAAGAGAAAAGGAATGGGTGAGTGTCAGCCCTCCTCAGCATGCTTTCCATTTCTGTCCATCTATCAGTCATTTCGTAATGCTTGTATCCTGTGTTTGGCATCACATTGAGAAGCTACAGCATCCCAGGGCTATTGCATCAGTACATGAGAATGGTTCCAAAATGGAAGAAAAACCTGCATATAACTCCAAGTGGTTAAAAATATCTAAAGCCTGTGGGGGGTGGGTAGGAATTACAGTAATTTGATTTTCTAACAAAATTTTCTGTTCAATAAGCTCTTCGACATTCCTGTAACTTGTGTTTAATCACAAAATATTTCGGAAAGGTGGTAATTTGATATCAGAATTTCAGGTGATAAAAATTTACTATGTCTGTACAAGTTGCTCAAATAGTGAATTACTAATAAAACAAAAATAATTGCATTTCTAAAATCATAATTGAATTTAAAGATTTGCCCTAATAATTTCCCTGCTTTTTTATCCAATAATTTGGATTCTGTGGCTTGTCCTGATAAAATGCAGGGGGCATTCACTGTAAGAAAACTCATATGTATGTAAATACATTGATGATAATGAAGACTCTTTTCAAACTTTTAGACAAATGTAGTACATGGGGTGTCTTAACTGTCTTTCAACAACAAATTTTTCTACTCTGAAGGTTTTCTATGGCTCTTTCTAAAATTCTTTCTGATGTCTTAATATCCCCTTTTCAAGCAGGGTTGCCAGTATTATTCTCTATGGTGAAGACCTCATACCATGGCTGTAGTCTGTATGGTAATTATCTATACATCTAGGAAGACTCTTTTGTAGATATATGGTCTGAAAAGCTCATGTTTATTTGATTATTTGTGGTAAGCCATTCCAGTGTAATGCACTGTAAGATACAATCTCTCATCTAGTAATCACAGTCTACATTTTTTCCTTTGTACATTGCATGACCTTGCATTTGGCAGTCTTTGGCCTCATGTTGATCAAATGAGCCAACTTCACTGTATGAATCAGATCAGCCTGGTTTATAACTGACCTATGACCATGGTAACTTCTCTTTCCACCAGTTTTTGTATTATCTGCACATTTTACAAGTGATACTTCCATATTTTATTCCAGTTCATTTACAAAGGTATTGAAGATCAATGGGGTGAGGACAGATTCCTGAGTATTTGAACTAGAAGCAACCTGAACAGGAAGATGAGTCTTCATTTATGGGTAACATTTTGTGGTCTATTGGTTAGCCAAATTTTAATCCCTTTAATACAAGGATTATTGTATTTCATGATTGCATTGATTTTGTGAGTGCTTTTTTCCCGTCCCCCATTACCCTGAGGAGCCCATTCAAACATCACACAGAAGTCTATTCCTCAGCACATTACCAGTATTGACTGAGTGTTAGCTTTTTAACAAGACTATTTTTAAAAAGTATCATATTGGATAGTTAGAAAGGTAGTTGGAGAACATACACCATGCTTCTCATACTTACTTAGATGTCTGCTTGTGGACTTTTTTATTAGTTTTCTTCCAGCTCATTGGTGGTTGCTCTTTTTGTTTTTGATCCAGTGACCACTGAAACAAAATACATGGCTGACAAGCCTCTTTCTGAAACACTGCAGCCATTATTAATTATGCAGAAGTTCCTATCTCTACTCTTTGCATTGCATATCAATACACCCACACATTTACTCTGAATCATTATCAGTGATAAACAAATAAAACCCTGAATCATTAAGCTGGTGGAGCTTAATATTTACTATATTTACTATATTTTTGAGAAACCTATTTTTGACTTTTAATGTGTAGTTTTTATAGAACACGAAATAATTCTTGCAAGCTACTAAGAGTCGTGTTCTTTGGTGGCAAACAACCTACCTAACGTCTTCAGTAATCTTGTACATTTTTTGCTCCATCAGTTTTCCCTAACTACAAATTCTAAATGTTTTCCACTACACCATGTTTTCTATAAAAATGAATAACAATATATATGAGATCCTGTCCAGTTCTATAATTCAGAGATATTGTTAGAATGTTTAGCTTTTAAAATGTTATAACAGTCTAAAATTTTAAACTTAGGATTTTTGAAGCTTTTAAATAAACATTATTAAGAAACTCTAAAGTATACCAAAATGATTTTTGTGTGATACATCAATCTGCTTTTTTGCCTGAATGTGGAAAAAAAAATTATTGAACATTTGTTCCGTCTAAGCCTCATGAGTAAATTTCACTTGCATTTCTCTTGTATTATGCTTCTTTGACTCTTGTATTTCACTGGGTTTTTGATAGATTTTTACAAAGGACTTAATATCTTCTCTGTTACTAGTCATATATTGCCAGTAGATGCATTGGTTTTCTATGTCAATTGTTTGCTTTTGTGAGCTTTCTGGCTTGTCCACAGTATTTTTGAGATTCCACTGAATATCTGCAAAAGAAATTTAAAGAACTTATTCAGAGTATATAAAGTTAAATAAATACACATATTTTTACAAGAATGGGACTTCAGCCTTGATTCACTCTTTTTGTGCAGTCAGCTAAGAATGTTAACAAGTGTTGAAAATAAAGTATTTCCATAAAGTACAGCCATATAATTCTATTTGGCTCTTTTCATTGCTGTCTCAAGATGCAGTATTTGTATATATTTACATAAAATGGAAGATAAACAAATAAATGTTTTTATTTTTATTATGACCAGATAATAGGAACATAGCTACTGTTTTCTACCACTCTGTAGAGCAAACTATTTCTTTAAGCATTTCAAGCAGATTACAGACAGATAGAAACTCTTTCAAGTGTATACAAAAATTGAAGTGGCTTAACATATTTATTTTAAAAAATATTAAATATTTTAGGCATAATGGCCTGCATATACATGTTAATTTTTGTGTATGAACAGAAAGATAGAAGAGTTCGGTATATTTTATATGTCTATGTTGAAATACTTATATAAAGTACTGTAGTACTGGAGGGTTTAAAGGAGTGGATTTTTATTTTTTTTTCTAGTGTTGGTTCTTATCAGATTCATTACATGTGAGATAACTCCACATATGCAGAAATCTCATTTTTCATTTTTGTTTATGAACAGTGAGTTATGATTTATGAAGGGCAACTTAATGCTTTTGCTAAAAAGTGGGTAAATAAATAATTTGAATCCATGGAAAACCAGAGAATTACTCCTTGTAAGACCTTTGCACTTATGGTAATGTCATAATACAAAGTCAAAGCATTAAATTTACGTAGGAAAAATTGAAGATAACTCTTCTGATGTCTGTGTAAGAGCTCTGAATAGCATCGGTTCTGAACTATGTTTTCTAATGCACCTGGGTGTTTTGTTTTGTTTTTTGGGGTTTTGGAGGGGTGTTTTTTGGGTTTGGGTTTTGGTTTTTTGGTGGTGTTTTTTTTTTTTTTTACGTTTGTTTTGGGGTTTTTTTGTTTGTTTGTTTGTGGTTTTGTTTTGTTTTGTGTTTTGTTTTTTGTTTTTTTTTGGTGAATGGGCTATTCATCCAAAAGTTGGCTTGGGATTTTTCAGAAATCTAGGGAAAATTCTGACTAAAAATGTCAAAATATTTCATTTAAGGTAAGAAGATTTGGTTCTTTTAAAAGTTAGGGTCATGAGAAGGGTAGACACAAGTTTTATCTTGCTCTTTGTATGACTTGTTCCTTTGTTGGCCTACTGAGTGGCAAGGACAGTTTTCTGGAAATTAGAAAATGTTTGAAATCTATTAGCCTCTAGAGGGGAATGGCTTTGGATCAAAGTCTTTTCTGTCTCAGGAGGCTATTGCATACCTGAGTACTTGATATTTGATGGAGGTTTATAGCAACATTTTCATTGCTATAAACATTTCATTGCTATTGCAGGTGTTCCAGTTAAAGGGAAGGAAAAAGAACTTTAAGCTTAGTCAGCTTAGGACCTGGAACTGAAGAGAGAGTGACACAGCTTCCAAGTCGATGTTGATACTGTTGAGATTTACCTTATTCTGTGATAGGATCCTCTCAGCATGTCCTTTTGAGGCTGTATCATGACCTATTGATTCCTACACCGAAGTTGAAAAACTATTTCCAATGTTTCTCTCTGTTGTTGTAATAAACAATCTCTCAAATGAAGGTCTGATAAACACAGGGAATGATGTCACCATAGTGTTCTACAAGCATGTTTCAAGTTGCTGCAAAATAGAGTAGCACTGAAAATTCAGTAATGATTTTTCTATTCCCTCTAACCTTAGTGGAAAAGGTATGATGTAAACACAGCAGCTTCTAAAGGCTCTACCTCTCTTTACAACAAATTATCAAATTTCAAATATAAGCAAACAAAATTTGAAAAAAAATCAGAAATAATCCCTCAAAGTTATATTAGTAGATCCACTTTAATCATTTTAGGTATATATACCCAGTGTTAATGAATCAGAAACACAAGGTGAAAACACTTATTTCACACTTTATCTCCAAAGTCCTCTTTTTTTTTTTTTTTTTTTCCTCTCAGATTACCAAAACCCAATGAAAGTTTAGTTTTCAGATTTCTCCATGGGCCAAATTAGAGTCCTCACTTTACTTCTTACTTGTATATTTATTATCCAGCTGGTTTATGAAAGGTTAAAGTAGCCAATATTCCTATGTAGACATCCCAGCTGCAGCCAGATTACAATGGCTTTAACTTCTAGACACAATATATGATCTTCACAAACATAAACAAAGATTTAGACTGCTATTCTACCAGCTACTTTAGAATTGCTCAAAATAAGGAAAGGTGGAAATAGACAGAAATCCTTCACATTTGAACTAAATAAATAACTGAAGCCTTTGAAATGTGATATATACTGGGAGTACCAGCTGCCAGAGTTTTGCAAGTTTTTCTCTCTTCTATTCTGAAAGAAAGTCACCTATTCAGTGTTTTTGTCACAGGCTGAGGACAACTAGAGTTGTTAAGTGTATGCTTTGGTGAGCAACTTGCCACTTTGCCTTCTAATTACTTTAATAATATACTAGTGTTCTAAATATTTTAGATTGTCTCTAATTTAGAAAGTGGGTACAATTAAATAATTAATGAAGCATTATAGGTGATAAAACCAAGAGATATTGAAACAGCATTCCATTGCCCAAACAGTAAGTTTTCTTACTGAAATGGATATTTTCAGGTTTGAATGTTAACATCATCTCAACATTTTGCTTGTATTTCAAATACTTTAGTATGTTCAAACTAACAGGAAGAAAATAATTGAAGTCATTATAAAGGATTACAGGAGAGAACCCTAGAAAGTACATTGGAAATATGTTGGAAATTTCCAAGAAATCATATCTGCTCCTTCTGAAATTACACTAATTATGAAAGCATGATAGTGAATCCAGAATAAAATATTTGTGTTTGGAGAGTGAATAAGGAACAACCCACTATTATCTGAAATGCCTTTTGAATTTGGCTGGGAAAACTTCCATCAGAAATGACAAAATTGTGTCCTGGAGGTCAGAACTGCAATGCATATGTGTATGATATTATAGCAGAAAACTGTTTCTGAAAGTTGAACAGTATGCCAGTGACAAAATAGCCATAGACAATTTCAGATTGTTTAGTGATTAAGATACTGGCTCTAGATTCAAAATTAAATCAGTTTGAAATTGGAGTATATTTTTCACCAGAATCGAAGCTAGGCCAGGCTATTGAATACTGGGAAGTTTCCAGGAAATCTTCCCATTTCCTTATATTATTGCTCTGTAGATAATTTTATTTAATGGTAAGTAAGATGATCCATTTTATCCTAAGTTTCCATTGATTAAAGTAGTAAGCACTACTGTGTATCCTCCAGAAGCCTTGGTTATGAAGATTTAAGTATGAAAATTATAGGAGTTCTACTTTTATTTAGTCAGATAACACTGATATGAAGATGAATTTCTGACTTTATGGCTATTAAAATATATATATTAATAATGTAGCATTGTGAATACCTTATTGCAAAGAATTAGCCTTTGGGAGAGAAGATGATTCTAGTCCCTGAGTCTTAATACCTCAAAATGCAAAAGTAAGTTAAAGAGGTCTGGTTAAAATTATTCTGTGATGCTACAATTCTATTCATTTTGATCTTCAGTTAGAATTTGTAAAAAATTTTTCCTGTATCAGCGGAGCATGGGTTATAGATGGGTTATAGAAGCTAATTCCCGCAAGTCTAGTTTTAAATTTAAAAAAAAAAAAAAAAAAAAAAAAAAAAAAAAAAAAAAAAAAAAAAGACCGTATACTGAAATATGAGCAGAATGTTTCTACTGGTAGATAAAATGGAAATTTATCAAAATAAGATGCAAAATAAAATTTAAAAAAAGCTGAATTTTATATCTAAATTTTGATTGAGTAACACTGGAGAAGGTATTCGATTATTGTCAAGAATCAGCAGACAAAGATGAAATAGAATGAGGGAAAGGAATATAATTCAATTTTTTGGCAGAAGTAATCCCTGTGGTTTCTTTGGTAAACTGCAACGTTGGATAAGTATTCTTAAAAAACAAAGTGGAAACAGATTTACACTTGGAACACAGAACATAAACCAGAAACAATCTTGGTTTTTATGTGCTCATTCAAGGATGAATAGCTATTTTTTTCTATTATGGTGGGTGTTTGTTAAAGCACAAACATTATTTTCCTAAGAATGAGATGATAAAGACAGGATTCTTACATCTGGGCGATAACCAACTTAACTGAACTGTCTTCAGTGAATTTACCTTGGATTTGTAAGGGTTTAATTAAGGAACAAATTTGATTCTTTGTGTTTCATAATAGTCAATGAATCTACATTTCTATTTTCAGTCTGGAAGTGAGAAAAACTTTTCAAAGTGATGTCAAAACAGTACAGAGCAGCTAACATCAAAGCACCTGAACAAACTATTGGAAATGTGGCTTAAGCTCAGAGATCTTTCCCATGTTTCAGAGGAGAAATATTACTTCTTCTTTACAGTTCATATATAAGACATACAACCCTGTAAAACTGGAGCATCAGCGATCAAATCAGGCTTACTTAGAAGTCAGGTAAGATTTTAAAGGGGAAGGTGCACGTATAAGGACACATGCAAAATATTGACAAGGCAGTTCTTTCAAGAATAGAGTAACATTTTAGTTAGAGTATAACATTAGAAGTCTCAGATCTGGTTACCACAGCAACTCTGGAAATAATTTAATAGTGTTACTAAAGATTGAAGGATCTAGGGCATTGCTAAATGAAATATAATCCTGTTTGATTGAAAACTTTATTCAAAAATGCCTAATAATTTATACCAAAAAGCCAATTTCTGGAGTGAACATCTTATCCATATTTATTCCCATTCCCTGAAGAATGAAGACTCTTTCTTCTGTTAAGTCTCTGTGTCTACTTCTAGAATGTTCCTCAAATATTTTACAGAGAAAACAAACAAAAACACAAACAAACAAACAAACAAACCTCAAAACAAAAACAAAACAGAAAAAAAAACCAAAAAAACCCACAAAAAACAAAAAAGCAACAACAACAAAAAAAAAAAACTAAAAAAAAAAAAGTTGGATTTTTTTCCCACTTGAGAATATTACTGTGTTACTTTAGATCCAAATTCTGGTGCTAGTGCTGAAGGCTTTCTGTACAGAAAGGAATGACTCTTTTTTCTACCCATTTCCCAGGATAGAAGACCTAGAAGATGACAACTCCTAATATTTCCTAATCTTTCTGATCTGGCTATCTTCTTTCTGAGGAGACAACAGAGAAGCCTGTGATCTCCAAAGAGAAATAGAACAGCTCATACATGGCCCTCAAAGAGAAGAAATTGCAAAAGATGGAAGACAAGCTCTCAGAGTTGAAATGCCTTATCTCTGCTTCGTAACTAATTTTCTGAAGTTCTTAAGCAGTACTGATCCCAGTCATTAAGAGAAAAATAGGGGGATATTTTATCCCTTTCTAACACAGACTTTTAAGTGGAAATTTGCCAGGGAGATCACTAAGTGATAAGACTATCACTTTTAGTCCTGATCCAGCCCCCATTTTACCATTATCTCAGGGAAAAACAGATTCTCGGCTTAATTCCAGGAAGACCTCCACTCTTGAGATGCGAATAAATTTCAATTGGCAAGGAGTCTGATCCAGACCACAAAATTGCAGCCAAGCTCCTTGTTCTCTGAGTTCTAAACTCAGTACTTGGCCAGGAATATTGGAATAAAAACCTGCAGAGCAAAGTGCTTTACAAAGTTACACAGACCCACACTGCTGAAGTCCAGCCACTGCTCTATGGTCAAGTGTCCAGAACAGGAAGTGGGACTGCAGGCTGAAGCCCAACTCAAACTGGCAACCAGAAGGACATGGATCTAGGTAAATAATGTCTTTTTCAACTCTAAGAGAAGAAAAAATATTGAACTTTTAGAATGTCCTTTAAGTTAAAGATGTTAAATACCTCCAATACTATGAAAAAGGTAAGTGAAAAAAAAATAGGATAAGCTTCAGATTAATTTCCTTCATGAAGTTTATCAGGAAAAAACACAGATTCTTTAGGGAACAGAAAAAGGAATTTATTAACAAAGGAAATTTTTCTTTGAAAAGCCAGAGGAACGCCGACACGAAATAAGAAACCTACAAAAGTTGAGTGGAATTAGTATGAAACGTATATCAAGTTGGATATGTAGAAAAATGTCCCTTCATTTTGGTTTTCCTGACTCTTTGTAGTCCAAAACAAAATTAATGTTTTGGTTCAATTTTCTGTAAAAAAATGCAGCCCTGAATCAGCAAATCACAAAGCTTAAGGAATAGATGGTCAGAACTAAGAGAACATATGTATGTCTGTGATCTGAAATAAATCCAAGGGTTTTGTTCACTCTGAAGTATCTAGCTGCCTCTCCACAGGTGTGTAAGCTTATGATCCAGCTCTCAAGCACTCTCTAATAGTGTTCATTCATGAAGGAGAATCTAATTTTAAGAGGCTTCTTTTATACCCTAAACACTTTGTAGACTATTCAAATTCAAATTTGCCAATACTCAGAGGCTTTCTTAATGATCCCAAATCAAAAGGCAATTTAGACACTTCTTGATTGCTAATGAGTGGCTGCCTCCACCTTCTCTCAAAATGCTAACAGCAGGCAGCTGTCATCACCTGTGTATGTGGCAATCAGTGCCCTCCTGGCAGCTACTCTTGAACACAGTTAAATCATGACCAAATCTTGACTCAACTTAAGAAATAATTTTTTGGTCAGTTTTTTGGCAGAAGGCTCAAATTTCTAAAGATTTCTTAATATTTTTTCAGCACAATGAAGCTTTTAGTTCATACAAATACCCTACCTAATACTCATAGTAAATATGGTTACAAAACTAAGATATTTGCAAGAGATTCATCTTTCAACAGACAAAAACAAAGAACATCTTGGTAATATAATTTAAACTGCTACTTGGTAATATCATTAAAACGATCTGGGACCTGCCATCCAGAGAGTTTTTAACACAGCAAAGAGAACATCTGACTAAACCATGGACTGTCAGCTTTTCTGGGACAATCTGTAGGAAACTCTATTGAAGGCTTCACTGAAGAGGACAAAAATCACAGCTTTTCCCTCATCCAGCCTGGCCATAAAATGAGATCAGATTGGTCCGGCAGGACCTGTCCTTCCTAAACCCCTGCTGGCTGGGCCTGATTCCTAGGTTTTACAGTGTATGACATGTAACACACTTGAGATGATCTGTTCCATAACCTTCCCCAGCCCCAAGACCAGGCTGACAGGCCTGTAGTTTCCCAAATCCTCCTTCCCACACTTCTTGTTCGTGGGGATCACACTGGCCAGCCTCCACTCATCTGGGACCCCCTCAGTTAACCAGGACTGATGATAAATGATGGAGAGTGGCTTGGTGAGATATTCTGCCAGTTCTGTCAGCACCCTTGGGTGTATCTTATCCAGCCCTATGGAGTCATGATTGTCAAAGTGGCAAGTCACTGTCTGCTTCCTCCTGGATTTTGCTCCCTGTCACCCAGGTCAAAAGGTGAGGATAAGCAGTCTTTCTATTAAAGATTAAGACTAAGACATTAAGTACCTCACCCTCTTCCTCATCCTTGGTGACAATATTCCACATAATGTGCAATAGAAACTGGAGGTTTTCCTTGGCCCTTCTTTTGTTTTTAATATGCTTATACAAACTCTTTTTGGTTTTGATATATTTATAAAAATAATTTTATTATCTTTTACAGTGATTGCCGCATACAGCTGAACTTTTGGCTTTCCAGTTTTGTCTCTCTATGATCTACTGACATTGCTATGCTCTTCTTGATAAGTCTACCCTTTCTTCCAAAGGTCGTAAACTCTCTTTTAACCCTTGAGTTGCAACAAAAGCTCCTTATTCAGCCAGATGGCTCTTCTTCTGTGCTGGCTTATTTGTAAGACAGCCCACTCCTGCACCTTTAGTATTTCCTTCTTAAAGTGTGTCCAATCTTCCTGGCTCTTTTTGTTTTGAGGAGTGTTTCCCAAGGGACTCTGTGAACCACTCACTTTTAGCAGGTCAAAGTCCACCCTCCAGAGGTCCAAGGCAGAGGTTTTTGGGGTTTTTTGACCCCCTTCTTTGTTTCACCAAGGACTGAAAACTCAGTTCATGCTCACTGTGTCCAAGACTGCCTCTGACCACCACATTTCCCACAAGCCCTTCTTTCTTCACAAACACCAGATCTAGGTGGGAGCAGCCCTGGTAGACTCAATTATCAACTGTACCAGGAAGTGTCCATCCGCGCACTCTGATAGGTCTGGGGGAGACACAAGCATGTCACCAACTTGGCTCCTTTGTCAAGGAACTGCTTTCTTAGATACCTTAGTAAAAAGCAAATCCTTTTTTAAGGGTATGAAATTATTGAGTTGGAAGTATGTGGCAGACTCCTCCAATGAATTGGAATAAAGGGAAAATTTGCATATATAGGGACACCATCACCACCACCAAATCTTCCAGCACTTCCCAGAGATGAAACTGAGAGTAGGATCATATTTCTTTTCATAGTGAATTAGTCACCATGGATCTTTTCAAGAATCACAGATAAAGAAATACCTAGATTTTCCCTTGTCACCATTCAAAAAAAAAAAATACTAGATATCATTTTTGTGATGCATATATATCCCCAACATATATCACAGAAACAACTGTATGAGGAATTTCAATGACATCAGAGACATGATATTGGGCAATTTTTTGTAACTAACTGCAATTTAAAGAATTTCTTTAATCCCTTTGTATTTATGATGGAAAAGATCTCTGAGATCATTGAGTCCAACCATGTCAACTAGACCATAGCCCTAAGTGCTTCGTCCAGCTGGTTTTTTGCACACTTCCAGCAACTTGGATTCTGTCAACCTCCTGGACAGTCCATTCCAATGTTTAGCAACCCTTTCCAAGAAGAAATTACTCAGATGCCCAGCCTGAATCTCCCCCGGGTCAGCTTGAATCTGTATCCTCTTCTCCTATTGCTAGTTGCCTGAATGTGATAATTTTGAAATGTGCTTCTGGATTCTCAGTATGTGTTCTCATTTGAAATAAAAATATCAGAAAGAGATAGTATGTGACCCTGCTAGGTTATCTTTTGCCTTATCTTTATTTTAGGTACTTATAACTACTAAGAAATTGCCCTAATTTTGAAGAATTCTATCTTTGATAGATTCTCAGCTCATTCAAATTGATGTGCAAAGTTTTCAACCAAGAGCAAAATATCAAGACTGCATTTCTGTATTAGAAAACCAGGCTATTTTGTATTTCTAGTTCCTTTAAAGAACTTTTTAAAGGATTGGACAAAGAAAGACTTTGGAGAAGAACCTGGGGGACTGAACATTCATAGTAAAAATAAGAAAATCAGAAAAAAAAGTAAAATAGAAAATAATTTTTGCAAAAGAGATTTTATGGCTTTTGGCACTGTTAATAATTTGTGTGGAAAGATAATATTTTCATGTGTGTTTAATCCTATGCCAAAGCAGCTGCTGGTGCAGTAGCGATCTGAAACAAATTAAAGGGCAGTTAAAATGAGATTTTCCACAATCAAGAACAAAGCAGGACCAGTTAGTATGAGGACAGCTTGTTCTTGTTGCTAATGTGTTTAAAATCTTGCTGCACATAATTTAAAACAGCTCTTGAGTGTGGATGCCGGCTCTTGTTTCCAAGGTATAGAGCTAAATCAAAACCAAATGGAGAGAGCTGAATTAGAAAATGACAAATTATGCATTGACATCTCCTGCTCTGGCTAAAGAGAAGGGCTTTTTTTTATTTTTTATCTTTGATACTGATTTAAAAGTTAATTTCCTTCAATATTAAAATATTTAATGGATGACAGCTGGTTGAAATCTAAAGCTTGCAGGAGCTATCTGCTGAAGAAAAGCTCTCAATAACTATGGTGGCAGATATAACACACTTACAAATTATTTAAAGACGTATTACCTTTACTATTAAAAAAGTAGATGTTAAGAAAATTCAGTGCCTTTTAAATGGCTGACTTGATTTCAAAAGCTTTATTCAATGTAACTTTTCATTTCACCACAAGGTGAAATACCTTGGTAATCTCCTAGGAACCCAAAAATGTATCAAACAAAAACTGTCATTTGAAAATTAAATTTTATTTTGCAAATTACACCTAGAAAAAAGAAAAATTATGTTTTCTGTGCTTTTTTTTTTCTTGATATCTCAAAGGTATCATGTGGTAAGTGATATGTGTTCTTAGAGAGATGAGAAATCTAAGTTTTAAAGGTCAAAGGAAAAATACTGATTTCAGCTGGACCTGGAGCTCTTTGAATTACAGTGGAAATAATAGCTAGATAATGTAAAGATAAATAAAAGTCAATGGCATTAAAATAATTACAATACTCTTTCTGAAAACAAAAAACTCAGACTAAATATTCATTAAGTTTGATGAAAAACTTAATGAATATTTCGTCTCAGTAAGACAGTAGTATTTGAACAATAATTGTTTTTCACTGGTACTTTTGTGATACCTGTGTATTTGATAGATTTGGTAAGCAAATATTAGTTTCGAACACCATCGTTCTTTGTGTTTTCTGAAAAAAAAAAGTGCTAATATAAGCCTCATTTTTATGAAAAGATAACTGACCTTTTCCAAGATCCTCTAATTTGGTTTGAATTTTAGAGAAATATATAGAAAGTGCATAGATTTTTTAAGTTTATAAAAACCCAAATCAGATATGCTTTATCATCAAGAAATCAACTAAAAATAAGAGAGACAAATGCTAATACATTCAGACCTAGCCATTCCCCAAATAAGCATTGGAGTCACTCTAGTTTTACAAACACAAGACACGATGTAATTGTCAGTCTGTCCTTAGATGCATGAATGAAACACTGATCCGTTTGTCTTTACACCAGGAGTGAAATATGGTCTTCCAACTGCATTTTGCAGCAAACCTAAGAATGCAACAAAACCAGAAGGTTGCCCAATCTGGCCTAATTCTGCAGTACTTCTCCCCTTGAATCAAAATCGAGCATCTGAGCAGGTCAGATTATGGAATCAAAAAAGTGAGCTTTGAAGAAAGAGGAAGCAGGTGAGTGAGTAAAAAGAGACAAAGGAATAACGACTAACCAAATAAAAAGGTATAGATGAGAAATACATGAGAAAACAAAAGGTACAGACAAACATTTAATAGGACTGAAAAAAGATTTGGACATGAAAAAAGCATGTGAGGCTAAAAACTAAACCGCAATATATAAATTGAAGCTGTTGTGAGTGGAGGATAAAATGAAATACTGAATGCAGAATCCAAGAGGGTAACTATGGCTTACCAAACTCTTTACAAGTCAAATCAATTTCAAGTCAAAGACAGATTGAAAATCTTTGGCTATGGGAAGATATGTAAAGAAGATATTGTAGATCACATACTAGATTACTCACAGAAGCACTTGAGTTACTTATAACAACTGAGTTTGCAACAATGTTAAAATTTGCAAGAGAATTTAAACTCCTGAACCCATAATAGAGAATTTTCAATATAAACCTATTTCTATTTTGTTGCCTTCATTTCTATTTGCAAGTTTACCTTTGAGAATAAACTTTTGACATGATATCTTTGAATATTCAAATCTTCATTTCTGATGATAAGTTTTGCACATGTTAAAAAGACAGACACAGTTTTGCATATATTTAAAGGACAGACATATTTCTGCACAATTAAGGGTATACTGTCTAAGTAGTTAATTTGTCAAGCATCTACTTTTATTTCTTTGTAGTATGGTCGTGCATCCAGTTGCTACAGGCTATATCATATTTTTATTTTAAAGGACATATGGACACTTCCCCTGCTTCTCACCTACTTCTAAAGCCTTACAGTCAAATCCTCTAATCCAAGACAATAATTCCTACATGACTGTGGCCATGCACATGTAATGTATTGTTCCATTATCACTAAATAGGACTTGTGAAAGCAAAGAAAAGAAACAGAAGAAGATAAGGGAAACAAATATCCTCTTGCAATACTTGTATAAGAGGTATAAAGCATTTGATCAGAATTTATGGCCTTTTTTTGTCAGCATTTTCATTAATTGAAAGTTGTCTATACTTCAAAAGACATTGGACACTGAAAAAAGGAAACACTACATTAAAACTTTCTCCCTAATGTCATAGGACATGAGAAAAACAGCTGTTAGGAATGTCATATTTGCATTCAGGTTAGAAAAAACCCAGTATATTCAATATAAAAATTGGTTTTAATATTGACATTCAATTTTATGGCTGTTGGTATAGGACAAAGCTTGCTGAGAGTATATTCTCAACAAAATCTGGTGTAATGCAAACTTGGATGAAAGCTGAACATATGAACTGGGCTGTGTTAGTTATTGGGCCTAACAAGTTAATAAATAATGACGAAGCAAGTGATGCTTTAGGGAGTGATATTACAGTGGCAGGCAGTCTCTGTCTTATAAAAATATGAATTTGTTCTTGCATAGTTTTGAAGAAAATGGACCAAAGCATCAATTGCTATAAACGGGGAGAATTACAAGGAGAGTTTAGATCTAGTATACCCATGAAACTACAGAAACAGCCGTCTTACTCAGAAATATTTAGAAACCGCTAAAATATTTTAAATCTGTCTTACTAGAGATAAGACCTAGTTTACTCACTTCTAAGAAGCAGACCTACACTATTCTAAAAGAAAAAAGGAATTGTGAGGTGTTATTTAAATCATACTGCAATGCTTCCTTGAATATTTAACCTAGACATTAAGATCACAAGCATATCAGTTTATTGGAATTACTGAGAAGACTACTTCAGTTAAGAGAGATTTTTCTTATGCTTGCCTTTCCTCTTCTGCTGTTGAAGCTCATAACAGAAAATAAGCTCAGGCTCAAATTCTGAAATAAGACAAATGCCATAAAACACATTATGAAGTATTTTGCCAAATATATACATGATTTCTTTGATGTTGATATCATTACACAGTGGATAATACTGTCTTATTTTAGTTTAGACTTTGTTTCCTACATTACCAGATTAAAAATTGCTACTTAAGTAAAATAGAGATAAATCACAGACATATTTCTTTCATTTCCAGGTAAAGCTTGCTTTCATTTTTAATGCCAATTGTAGAGCTAAATGCAGCCATGAACAGTTTTTATTCTATATACTATTCGCATAAATGACTCAAAAGAAAAGACTAAAGATATGCAAAATCTTTTTCTTCTTGTTATTCCAACTCCAAAAGTGTCATCAAGATCATCAAATTACTGCCAAAATAATGTTAAATCACTTGAAAATGCAGATAGATAGTCCTTTCCCAGACTAAATTAGAGGACCTGCAACACCAGACACACAAAAAATATTTCCATTTCGAGTACCAAAATTTACAACATTTTTGATGATGTGCCTCACAAGCTGTTCACAAATCTGTTTCTGTATGTTTTTTGCTACATTGATTAATGGAGTAGGCTGACTTCCCTCATATATAGCAAAATATTTCTGCCATAGGAATATCACCTCACTCTAGAATACTTAGAATCACTAGAAAAAAAATCACACGAGTAAGCTCTATTTCCAAATGTTTTGTGGCCAGGCTGAGAAAGGAAGATGTAAATTCTTGAACCTATCCTTTACAAAGATGAAAAGAAGACAGTGCTTCAAATGAAGATGCACTTCCAAAGAAATCCACAGGACTGTTCAAGTACTGAACTTAAGCCTGATTATGTTGCTGAATCCAGACTTGAATACTGATAGGAGATTTGTTCCAGAAGAATATGATCAGATCAAAAACTTCTACCATACCTGTGCCTGTTAATTTCTTATTGCTTCTTAACATCCAAACAGGTGAATGAACCTCCCTCTATTTCTGCCTGCTTCTCTGCTGCTTTATTGCTACTGGTGGTGTCCCCTGTATTGGAGATGCCTCAGTTTTCTCTTTTGGCTCAAAATCACCTTTTTTATGGATTTAAAAATACTCTTGAGAGTAATCTCATGGAGACCTTACAAAAAGCAGAGGGAAGAAAGAGACATGTAGGAGCTTAATTACCAATTTAAGCATAATTAACTGTTGAAAAATCACAGGTTAGATATCTCTAAAGGAACTATTTTTTGAAATTGAGATACAGCTGTTACTGTCAAACTTATGCTGTAAAGAAAGGACAGAGGCTTATGAGAGTTTCAGAAGATGAATGCCAGGGCGTTACTACAACATAGCAGACAGTGTTACTCTCAGTATTTTCAGACAAGAAACTTCAAACAAGTTCCCTTGTCTAAAACTTCTTACTACTCCTTAGGTTAAAAATGTTACCAGACCAGCTGAGGATATTCTCTTTATAGGTCTATACCATGAGAGTATAGAAAACCACAAGTCAAATGGATACAGCTCCTTGGGTACCTCTAAAATGTTATGTGCTCTCTTCTAAAAATAATACAAATATAGTGAATATTTTTGTTGCCTGGGCATCTCCAGAGGGATGTTCATATGACTGAAAAGTGACCCTACTGGAGCACTGCTAAGTGTGTCATACTTAAAATACATACACTAGAAACTGGCGTTCACTTTTTATGTGCAACATTTTTCAAGTTCAATAATGAGAAAGAATAACTATAGTATTTCTGATGGTAGGAAATTGTTTCTCTCCTACTTTACCCCCACCCCAGCACACCTGGAATCTATTGAGAGTGGGAGAAGTAAAAGACTTAAAATAACAGCTTTTAAAACTTTTGACACATCTAACAAAAAGGAAACTTGAAGATTCCATTTAATGCTACTGCCTGCTGCTTAACTAGAGTCATAAGGTCACACCATAACACACTTCTTTTGTGCACATCTATGTAATGGTGAATAAGGGAAAGCTGCCAATTCTCTAACTGGATATTAAGTTTTCTCTTCCCTTCTGCTCCACCCATTTGCTTCCTCCCTCCCAAAACTAAACTCACACCCCAGATTTTCAGCATCATTATTTTAAAACCTGAGAAGTCTCTGCTTAGAAGTATTATTGACCCTGTAAATAGATTTTTCACCATTGTTCAGTGTTCTTTACCTAAACATAATATTACTGCATTCTAAGACATATTTCATAAAATACTGAGGACTAAAATGCCATTGTAAAGCACAGAGTAGACTACTGGTTTTTAAATATGGTAACACTTTTTGTTCGTATTACACTGATTTGCATAGTATGTGCAACTTGCATACACTCTACATTTGGGCTTTTATCAAAATAATTATACGTGTCTTCATTTTCTTTTGTCTTCAAGTACAAAATATGTTGAACAAGAAATCTGAACTATAGTGTAAAATTTTGGAAATATTTTAAATTTATTTACGCTTTTCTTTTATATTTTGATTATCTTATTAACTTAAAACGCTTATAGAACCATTTTGATTAAATTCAAAGATTCAGTATGAATGGGCATTGTGTAGGTGGAGTTTCAGTTACAAACCCCTATGATATGATGAATATATTTAACTACTACTCTTTTCTGGAAAAAAAAACCCCTTCAAACCTGCTATAGTACCACTCTTTTGCATTCTTTCCCCAGATGTGCCTATGAAAGTTTAAATTAAAGACGCAAATGACTTGTTGATAAAATCAGTAAAAACATGTTTTGTTAGGTTTTATGCAAAACCACTCCAAAAAAGACCTAGATTATTATGGAAAACAAAGTATCATGTGCAATCATAAGCAAGCCAAACTCTTAGAGTTTCTGTGAAGAGCATTTTGTATTAATGAACAATTGTGAATTGTGGTATGACACACATGATATCTTTCTCCAAAGAGTTATAATTGGACGTGTTTTGTCTGAACATAAAAAAAGTAGATTTTTGATCAGTCCTTTTGCAGGTAGGATTCCATATATGGCTAATAGGATATCATTATAGGAATGACACAACAAAAATTCTGTATTAAGAACAGTTCCAATCCACAAAATTAGACTTTCTAACATCTGCTTTCTGTTGTGTACTGTTGTATTTTTTTAGAATTAAATGGATCACAAATATGTAGTTAACCATTTCCCCAAAAGAAGGCTCTGGCACAATAACTGAGATCATAGAGTTTGAATGGGGTCTTAGAGGCAAAAAAAATCCAACTTTAGTTTTTGCATCAAACCTTAGATAAGCAAGATAAACTAGGAAAACCTGTACATACCAGTCAGAGCAAAATGCACCTTCTTTATGAAGAAAATATGGATGACACCTTTCAATCATTAAGATAGCTCTGGCTTGACCTCGGATATATTTCCCCTGTGTCCTACTGCTGGAGCTCTTCTTCTGCCTCCTCTTGATGAAAACTATCTGGATGTTTTTCAAAGAACAAAATGAGGAAAGAACCATTCCAGTGCAGAGTGATGATGTTGTTCAGACAAAAATATGAGACTCAGTGTATTCTATCGCATGTTACTGCACAGTAAATTATCTGTTTCTATGATGATGTTCTTGCCTCATAGAAAATCACAGGCTTTCAAGTAAGTCCCTACCAGATGACAGCAACTGTAAACATGAATATGGCTCAACTCAGCTCGTGAATAGGAATTCTCTTTTTTTAAGAAGAACACACCACATCATCTGCTTGAGTAAAATAATATTTTGCAACAAGATTTTTAGAGCATTTAAAAAGACATCACAGGTGCCCGTTGTTTTCTACAATGTAAGTCTTCACTGAAGTATCCTTGTGGTGAAATACTAAATCTTCTATCTCATTCCCTACACAACTTTAATGTTTAAAATACAGTTCCATGTCACAGCAGGGCTCACATTAGAGATAGTAATGAGACAAGACACACACTTGTTCATCAGCATGAAAAGGATCCTAGTTAATTCTTCCTCACAACTCAGCCATCCTGACTCCTTCTATCCACTGAGTCAGACTACAGCAAGCTCCTACTGTAGGGTTCCCTTGCAGATTCTGACTGCAGGCTCTTACCTAGCTAGACTCTGACTGCAGACTCCAAATGACCTCATAGCAGCAATTCTCTCTCCCATTTGGTCAGTCCCTGTTTGGTCCACCCTTCCTTTCCTCTTATTCCTTCTTTGGATCCTTCACTCTTCAGTTCCTCACATGATCACCCAATCCACCCTTTTATCACACTCATCCTTATTGGATATAGGTATTAAGGGCAAGGCTGGTTTTGGTAATTAAGGCAGCTGTGACTCATCTGGGGTGAGGTTGCCTGTAATCTATTCTCCTACAGTTCCAGTCCTGAATGGATGTTTTTTTCATGTCAAGTGCTAGTAAATACAGCATACACACTACATAAAAAGACTTTACAAATGACACAACAAGCGATAGCCATTGCACAAAAAAACTTAATTGGTAAACAGTTAACAAATTACTTTTTCAATCAGAAATATTTATACCCACTCTAACTTGATGTCTTCTTTTATTCTAGTTACTAAACTTTGAAAGAAGAAATTAACCTAATTAGAAAAGAAAACTCCAAAGCCTTTTATTAAAAACAGCTTGCCCGCAAAACCAAGATTTGCTTGACAATTTATCCTAGCTCCTTCATTCAGGATAATAAAGGTTTTCCAATGATATTCCGCAGCATCCTGAATTGACTTCGACATTTTTGTTTTAAATTTACATTACAGTGCTGTTCAGCACCAGCAGGGTTTGAGGTTCCAACACCATCTGTGGCAGTTGCAATTTCTTGTGGATGAAGATAAGGAATCACAATATATTCTCAGTTCACACTTGTTTCTCAGTCACTTTAAAACATTGCAGCTGCACTGAAAATTAATTCTTCACAACACACTAGGAAGGTAACAGAACTACTTGTAAAATTAGTCAAAGCATGGTGAAAACTTCCTGGTATTAGTGTGTGTGGGAGCCTATACATATGGCTAGAGCTTAGTCTGATGTTTAATGAGACTGTCTTACAGAGAAAGATCTAGCCTTGCTAGTTGAGTACTTAGTGTACTAGATTTTAGTGATAAAAACAATTTCACAATAAAGCCATCTGAGACAAAATAAGTGAACACTGCAGAAACACAGTAGCTTAGCTGAAAGGAGATGGAACCAGAACTGTAAGTTCTACCTAATGTCCTGACTGCAAATCTAAGAGCTGGATTGTGTCAATGTCCACACTGATTTTCATGTGTTAGGAGGAGGTCTCACTTTCCCAAGATACCAGATATGCACACTGGAAGCTTTTTAGAGGGAATTTTGTCCTATGGAGATGTTGCTCAAAAACCAGAAAAGAAGACTACAACTTGATACTGATTGTGTGCATACAATATATTGGAATGAGTAAACTTTTTTTAACCAGCAGTCCTGGTAGGCATTATCATTTCTGAAAGAAGGGTACAAAGAGTGTTCTTGAAAAGAACTGGTTCTGTATTCTTACCATGTACTCTACCAGCCTCCCTTCCCACACTCCCAGAAATAAATGTGTAGTCTCATGGTTTACAGAGTGCTTGCAAGGGGCATTTTTCAAGTATCATTTTAGTGTGAGAACTGATTTTTGTTGAGTAGATACTGTCTTAAGGCAGTACAATCTGGCAAAAATGTACTAAATGTTTCTGTTGCTCATAGCTTGTGCAATGGCTTTTCTTCTTTTTTTATCATTCAAACTGGAATACTTTGGCTGTATATACATATTTTAGATTTTTCAAAGAGTGAAAACTAGAAGGTCAAGCTGATACTTGGTAAAAGCTGTAAAGGTAGATATTTACTGCTCTATTCTAACAGATATCAAATGGAGATTTCACATAGCATATTTAAAATATGTATAACCACTAAACCTCCACATAAAAACATTAAATATTCTTGAAAGAAAATTTCATCTCACCAGGATTATAAAGAGTACAAACATACTGATCTTGTGAATGAATAGTCCATCTCAGATGGTTCTTGTAATACTGGCTTCATTGTCACTCTAATTAAGACTAGAGAAGAGGATTCAGGGGGATAAGCAACGTATTGATTTTTTACTAATAGTTTGATAAAGTCTTGGCTATTGTGTGAACTTTGACTAAGTCAGAAATAGAAAATTACAGCTTGTATTAAAAAATCACTGCTGATTGTTGAGACCAAAGCATTTTGGAAAGAGACCAGTCAACAATGAGTCAAGAGACCTGAGATATTCAGGTTTTTTCTGATTTATCTACATGACTGTTACCTGTGTGACAATGAACATTCATTATGGCTCCTTGATTTAGTTCAGTATAACATTGTCTAGAGAGGCAGTAGTAGACGCCATATAAATTGTAGTGCC
Source organism: Sylvia borin (assembly GCA_014839755.1). Taxonomy (NCBI): domain Eukaryota; kingdom Metazoa; phylum Chordata; class Aves; order Passeriformes; family Sylviidae; genus Sylvia; species Sylvia borin. Next base: position 49,822,917 of record CM025993.1, on the reverse strand, counting down.
CATACATTGCTTGAACCCCCCATTGTAAACCAGAGTGCAGCATGAGCATAACCATAAAACCACACTGTAGTTACAGCAACTGCTGTGATAATCCTTTCAGAGGTGTAATGATTGTGCTGCTATTCTGCTATTCACTCCAAAACCTCCCTCAATGATAATGGTTTCGTTTTGCTTGATTTGGCTGGTGTGACTGTTAGACTCATGCTGGTAAAGTCAATTTGACTCTGTGAGACATCCAATTCCTAAGTTTCTGATCTCCCCTGGTCCTACTAATACTACCATCATTCAGTATTCATTCACACCATATATTCACAGATAACAAGCAACAAACATACAGAAACACCTTGATAGTTTTTAACTCATCGTCTAATTAATCTGTTCTCCTATAGAGAAAGAGTAAAATAATTAAAATACTTTCAGTAAAATTTCCTCTAGAAAAAAATCCAAATAATAAAATCCTAAATGTCTTAAATCTAACTAACAAGGCATTTATATTAAACAGGATATGGAGTGATAATTGAGTTACTTATTCAAACAGATTTGTGGAGCATTATCACATATCTCTCAAAAACATACTTCTTTGGAAACACACTAAAAATATATCACTTAGAGATATCTTCAAGATTTTCTGTTAACGGTGTTCTCTCCCTTCAGGAAGATAGAAGAAGACAAAAATATCTTTTTTTTTTTGTAGGTCACTTTATTTAATGTGACCTAACAGAGAAAGAAATGGACCCTGTGTACTCCCCTACTGGGTTTCCATGGTATACTTGCCTTTACTTGTTTTTTTACTTGCTTCTTCATTTCCTCATCTGGAAATAGAGGACATAATATTTTTTTGTGTAACATTCTGAGACATGAAGATAACAAAATGCTAAATAATAATTAAAAATTATTATTTGTACAATGCATGCAGGAGAAGGTACTTACAATACCAGCTGCCATCAGTGCTATTGTGTTCAGTCTCCCATATATATGTTGAAGTACAGACCATATTGTAAATAAAGAGACTAAGGATGAGAGAAATGAATGGTGTCATTCTCATCTTACACCTTAGGACTGTAATTTAAAGATAATATTCAGGGCAAGATCTACCTCATACCTTGAAAAAAAGCCCCCCACAACAGCAACCACCATTTTCTCCTGACACACACGGAAGGCCGATAGTACCCTGTGGTCATGGCCTGTCAGGTCTCATGATTAGACCAGCTGCCCCAGAGGCTGACAGTCTCTCCTTTGAATCTCAGGGGACACATCTGTCTTTTACACTCTAGAAAGCTGCAATCTGACTCAATGATGGTGAGTACCCTTCCACATGAAGCAATCCCATTTATGGAAACTCAAAGATATTGAAGTTGAGTTCTCATCTAAGAAGTCAGCTGAGACAGGATGTGGCATACAAGGTAAAAAGGGGAAGCCTTGAGTTATGGCTAGTTCCCTCAGAGCTCCAGAAAATGCATTGTGTTTTCACCATTGTAAAGTGGAAAGTGTTTCTATACGATTCGTCAGATGGTGACATTATTAATCAGTGGCCTTTGAAACCAGAACAGATGAAGATGGTTTAAATGCCATTAATAATCTCTGAAGCCAGACTATGTCTAATCTTTCTAAAAGTAGACATAACTCTCTAAAAAATGTTCAGAAGAATTTAGTACTCAATTAGTGTAAAATAGCTGTCCCTTCTGTTTTCACCTTCTTTTCCATTCAAGATTCTGTTACACCTACAGAATCTAAACAAAACTATTAATTTCAATCTTTTTGCTTTCTCATAATGGAACAAACTGAAGCAAGACAGTCTCCTAGACCACCAACTTGAACTGAAAGTGGTATAAGTACATCAAAAATGCTTCCACTTGAAATGAATAAGAAGGGTTGTTAAGTCCTCTCATTATCCCTCCAGTCCTCAGAAAAGAGTGCTGCATATTTGATGGCTATTTCCTGCACAGAGGCAGGGGAAAGACAAATCTGAATTAAAACATATCAACTTTTGCTGTCATTCTGTCAGTTACTCTCTATGCTTGACATTCTCTTGAGACTACATCTGTAGGCCCTATACAAATGTAATTTTAAAAAATACATTGCTTTCCAGTATCATCTGTTATTTCAGCTGTTTTCATAATGATCCATTTAGTTTCTTATGCAGTATTTCCTGTCAACTCTCCATCTCCAGAGAGATGTCAGTGGTAAGATTTCTCTTGTCGTTTCTTAGGTTTTAATCTCTTTAGTTGAAGTAGATTAATATCCATTATCACAAATAAATTACATAAAATGAACTGGCAGAAGCTGTGGGTTGAGTGCACTGTGAGAACATTCAAAACTAAAACAAGCTATTTTCTTCAGGGGAATGTTAATAAAAGAACTCAGAGAAATAAAGATATTTTGGTTTTACCTTCCCCAAATGTAGTGGAGAAGGCACAGTTAACTCTTCTGAGCAGCCCCATTACCAGAGATCCCATGAGTTTTACCTGGGGAGACAGGAAGTAGCATTTACCAGGGCATGAGAGACCCCTGTTTTCTCTACAAAATTCTTCCCCTTTCCTCATGGAGTAGGCATCTTGCCAACTGGATGTGGATAAGGTAAGCTAGACCACTGTCTTGACAGTTCTACAAGGCTCGAGGCTTCCGGGATAATTGAGTCCTGGGGCCTGAATAGCTTGAGAGTGTTGTCTTAGGTCTGTGATAAAATAAAATGGCTGAACAATCAGCTGAACATTCAGGGTCAAAGAATTGTAGTAAATATGGTAATATATGAGTGCTAACCCAGGGCTCAGTTTTAGGGCCAGTTCTCTTTGGTATTTTTTTGAGTCACTTGGACACAGGTGTTGAGTGCATACAAAGTTTATGGATAATAATATATTAAGGGGAATCAATGATTCCAAAGAGGGCTTACAGAGACATATTGGTTAGAACACTGGGAAATCACTGTGTGAAATTTAACAAGGACAAATGCTGGATTCTGCACCTGGAGAAATGTATGTATAGACTGGAGACAAGAGGTTGGAGAGCAGAAATGCAGTAAAGGATCTAAAGGCTTTGGACATTAAGTAAAGTATAAATTACTCATCAAAATAAGCATAGGTGCAACACCCTTCACCTCCTACCCCTGCCTTGTGTGCAGTTTTGGGTTCAACAGTAAAAGCGTAATGGAAAGAGCTGGAGTGTATTCAAAGGAGGACAACAAAGATAATGAAAATGCTAGTGAGCAGGACTTATGAGGAGTGGAGAGGATACTGGGTACATTCAGCTGAGGGAAGAGGAGAGTGAGGGGTGACCTCACTGCTGTCTAAACTCTCCTATGGGAGGAGTGGAGTGGGATGTAGTGTTGTCCTGTCTGTTGTCCAGTGATAGGATGCAAGGGAAGAGGGGCATAGGCTGTGCACCTGCCTGACAATAGGGAATGGCAAATGAATGCCTTGTTTTGCTTTGATACCAACAGAAAAAATTGTTGACAGCATATGAACTGAGGGTCCAGAAGAATCTTGCCCTGTAAGTGCAATTAAATTTGAGATATATTCACTTGAAATATTTCAAGTGAAAAGTCAAAGCATGATGCTGATAAAACCACAAATTTGTTAGCACTGAAATCCATTGGACTTTAACCAGCAACATGACGAACTACATCTACTTTCAGTCTTTCACTTCTATGCCTCCAGATGTAAGTAGTTTTTTGTACAAGCATCCTCACAGGAATATAGATATACATATAAACATATGTGTATATCTCAATTATATTAAACTGGATTTATTATCTCTGGAGCAATATCAACTTATTCATATTCTCATGTGGGAAAAGGCATGCAGGAATAAAATACCACTGTGTAGTAGTTAGAGGTGAAGGGTTAGCATGGCTTTGTGCTTTGTATTTGCTCTGAGAAAAAGAGATGCTATCATGGGTTTTTTTTTCCATTTCTGGTATAGCTGCTCTGTTTATTTGCTCAATATGGATTTTTTTCTCCAAATATTTTTTTTTCAGTCTTGTTTGTAGCCCTTATAATTGAACTCCTTTATTGACACAGGTTTCAAGTTGTGTCTCTGAGCTGTATGAGTCCCAACTGTAAATAAAAACACAGTTCATTTGTTTTCTATGAGGTTCACTGAAACTGATGGGACTCTTTACAGTGAGTTCAGGGGGACCGGGAAAAGCCCTCAGTTGTACTGAGTTAGTTTTCCCTGTAGTCCAGTTTCTAAGTAATATTTGCAAAAAAATACTTCATGGAAAGTGATGGCATAATAATGCAATTTGCCACACATTTATTATATCCAGCAGAACTACCATGCAGTTGCAACATTATTACTGTGAAATGCTTTTATTTCACAGTAACTGTAAAGTGACAGCGTGTCCCCTGTACAACCCCTTTCTCTCTTATACATAGGAGATAGCAAAACTGAAATCTTATTTTCAAGCTTGTGCTTTCTCTTCTTTATAGACAGGAACTCCAGAATGCCTAATAAAGGATCTTCTTTTCTTGTTCCCTTTTCTTTCTTTCTCCTTTTTTTTTCCTAAATGTGAGAGAGGTTGCATTTTACAAACACAATCTCTCTCTGACCAAATTACCAAGACAATTGTCAGAATTCCATTAAAACCTTTTTTTTCTGTAGATATATTAGGGGTCCCCTACTTCCTTTTACATATCCCTTTTACAGTTGTAAAGGGATTATAATCCTTACAGAAAATGATGTTGCTCATCTCATAGAATTCCTATAGAATATAATAACAATAGAGTCAAATGGACTGAAAATACATTTAATATTCCTCTATACATCTTGAACAGTGTACAATTTCAGAAAGAATATATTCCCTTGGAACTGTGGCTTAGATAGAAGCTTATCTCCATACATTTTTCTTAGACTGTCCATGGATCACAAGCAATTCTAACTACATATAACATTTTGTATTGTAGTAATGCTAAGTTTCCTAGTTTATGTTTTATATATTATAAACAGATTTCTCATGTGTGTTAATATCTATGTCAAAATTTACTTCCTTTGTATTATTTCACCATTTTACTTTTTTTTTTTTTAATTTTGTTATAAGTAATCATAATTCTTCAGTTTTGTTCTCAGGAGCATAGTTATTCATTAAATTTTGCTAAAATAGAAATTCACTACAGTAGGTAGTTATTGATATTGTTCATTTTTAAGACCATGGATTTTTATTCTTAAAGCTTTTATATTATTATTGGTTTATAGCATCAGCAGCTTATGAAGAAAATTTAAAAAGAAGACATAAATTTAATGTTTTGCAATAACCTGGTTCTTTGGTTTTTTATTCCTCTGGAGGAGAGGAGTTGGGGTTTAGAATTTACCTCCGGTTCCAGCCTGGGCCCTAGTCTACTAGTTTGACTACTACTACAGCTGTGTTCTGGGAAATGCAAAGGCTGACCTGGAAAAACTGAAGTGGACAGAGGTTTTGGGTCAGAGTTACAATGGCTCATTCATCTAACAAACGTGTATACCTGTCTTTTAATAACTTATTTTCCTTCAACAGGCCATTTTTAAATTAGCCATAACTACACACAGTGAAAATGCAGGAGGACTGGGGCTCTGCTACTGAGACTTATGTTAAGAGTGTGTGACAAGACAGTTGTAGAAGTGAAACCTCTGATACAGAAAGATCAAAGACATTGTGCTGTATTTAGGCTGCTCCAAAGTAAGGGCAACCACAGCAGCACAGTTTTTCACATGGCAACTTTCAGCCCGGGCTGCAGAATTTGGATTAAGCAGGCATTCAGATTTACCTATCTAGATGATCTTTTTCATGAGCTAGGCCAAAATCAGTTACTAAAAAAGTCTTTAAAAATAATTTCTCATATCATAAGTAAAATGTAAGAAAGGATATAAATTTCTGAATCCCCTCTACAGCTCAAAATTCTTGTTATACACATACTAACTTCTTTAGAAATTCCTTTGCCTAGGCACAATGTATTAAAGTTTCCAAGACCTCATCCAAACTCTTTCGTTTCTATGCCCTGATCTAAACTGACAATCACTAGTTACTCTAAAAAGCTGAAGTTTTGATGTTTCATTCTCCTCTGTGGTGAATCTTTTCAGAAACCCAGTGAAGATGAAGGAGTTATGTCAACACCTATCTGCATTAGCAGAACCCATAGAGAGACCTAACTGAAAGGGAAAGAGAAAGCTGTCACCCCATTACTATCTCAAAGGTATACTACAACAATACTGGAACTAGAGATGCATGAGCATTTTGACAACTTTTTTTCGTAAAGCTAAGGCCACAAAACGGTACTCAAGACAAAAACTCAAAATAAAATTAAATTAAACAAAACAAAACTAAATTAAAAAAAAAAAACTGCACACAGCAACACATGATGATTTGGAGCATATTTATCTATTTTAACACTGAAAATTTTATGCTTATGACTTCTTTGGAGGCGATAGTGGAGTAGAGTGAATTGCTCTGATATTTACCTTAAATCTGCATTTCTAAGTCTGTATGTATCTGTTGCCATTTACTGCTGAGTAAATGATCCTTTATTCACAAAGCTGTAGTGTCACTGAAGGTTTGACTTGCAAAAACCATCCAGGAAACAAAACAATGCTATGACATTTTTAAAGATGTAGTGAGAAGGTAATAAAAATTTATGGTTTTGAAAAAAGCATGCTGAAAGCCAAATTATTTAGCTTGCAAATTGGTAGAATAAGCTCTGCAAGAGACACTAGTACAGGTCCCAAAACCAAACAAGATGCTAAATGGCAGGTGCTAGGAGTAGGTTGGGAACTGGGACTCAGACAGGTATTTTACAGGCAGATTATCTCATTTGTCACATGTACTGTTGGATAAGTTTTTCTGGTTTTGTTTTTTCAAAGACTCTTCAGAAGGATGCATGCAGTAGATAGTAAAATAGCGCTTTCACATTACATCACCATAGGCCTTTACCAGCATAAAATCAAATGAAAGAAAAACAAAATATTGAGTTTAATGAAATATTTCAAATTATGCTTTAATAAATATTTTAAAATAAGATGAAACATAGATATTTACTCCCATTTACATGAAATGCCTTTGTCTTCCTGAAATGTCTGATTCCTAAATCAAGGGATTAAAAGAAATGGGTGCTTGTTTTGATATTTACTAACAACTGAATAAACTAAATAAGTAACATGTTTATTATGTCTGCAAACAAAATTAATTAAATGAAACAAGGTAGGCTGAATTGAGATGCTGATGTCCCTGTTTTCAAAAGAGCCTCATTCTGGAAATAGTAACATATTACAATAAACACCAAAAACTTCTTTTTATGTGTAGCTTTTTTCTTTCTGAGCTACAATTTGTGATTCAAGAATTTTCATAACAGATGATGCCCAAACAGCTGTACTCTGATTAACAAACTTTCTGTGTCATACACACACTCCATCTCAAGCAATGCCCTAGAGAAGAAAATTAAATTAAATTTATTAGGCAATGGAGAAAAATTTTAACTAGTTATATATTTGTATATGCTCTCTAGACGTTAATTCTTCTAGTCTAAGTAAGCTTTTGTAGTTGCATCCATTTTAAAAGGATGCTTTCAACAACTCATATCACTACCCATAATTAAACCAGGACCATATTGCTGCCTTTTTCAACCTGAAAAGCTGCTCATAGAAAGGCACTCAGATAGTTCAGTCACCCACAATCATGCCACAACTATTTGTTTATTGAGAAGGAAAAGATGGTCAGACTTGCAAAACTGAATGTCTATCATTAACATGAGCTTGGAAAGCGTTGTGGTCAAGCCATGGTGAATATGACTGCTAGTAGAGTATTGAAGAGTTTGGGAAGTCATCAACCAGTGCTTTCAATGTGAGACACATAACCACAAGCTACACTTGATGAAATTTGAAACTGTAACATGAGGAGTGACCTAATTCATGTGGTTCCATGTGTTTGAAGTTAATAGACTCTTTTTTACTGGGGGGCAACAAGGCCTTTAACAGAATAACAGCCCTACCATGCCAAGTTGTTTATCTTTGGGGATTAATTCTTTTCATATTATGATTGATAATTCATGAATTCCACAGGGCTTTCCTGTACCTTTTACACATTCTGTTTGAAGGGGTAATTAGCTGCAAGTTTGAACAGTTTTCATGTCTGCAAGTGTAGTGGGGAAGTGGAGTCAGACTGCTCATATGTGGTGTACCAGGTCTTCAGCCAGCTGCAAAATGAGGATTCTGGAGATGGAGGCATAACATCACTTTCTAATGTTTACAGGTAAAATTCATCTGACTTTGCTGAAAGCCTAGATTTTATAGAATTATTTTATAATTTTTTAAAAATTTATTTACATATTATGGATTTTTTTTCCTGTTCTGTATTTCCTGCCCAGAGAATCAAAAATACTACCAGATGATTACATTACCACCTTCAATTTTTGAAACAATTTTTCAGATTTCCTGGCCTGATATTATGGCATTTTAATGCATCCAACAACAAAAATTAATACATACCAACTCTGCCTCCTAGTTCCTTCACAGTTGTTTTTTTCTATCCATCAGCCCTTTTCTGATGTCATGTAATTTCTCTTGCTCTGAATAAAAATACTTTGTTTTGAATCATAACAAAAATTCAAATTAGCCACATTTCATTTCAGCATTTGAGATCAAGACAGAGTATTTTGGCATTCTAAATTCAAAATATATTACTGTAATCTGCTTAGGGACATCACAGTGCTTTTATTTTCATTTGGATTCAGCTTCCCTGCAGACTAGACAGATCATGTTACATGTTGTACATTTTGGGGAAAAACATCACAATTATTTCCCACATAAAAAAGTTTTACTGTTAAAATGAGAAATTTCCCATAGAGAATTTTGAATTGGGGAACAATTCTTTTCCATTCAAAAAGCACTTTCATAGGAAATGTTTTTTCTGCTGCTGAGCAGTGCTTACATTGCATCAAGGCCTTTTCTGCTTCTCAGAGTGTTATCACAGTGAACAGTCTGGGAGTGCACCATCACTGGGAAGGAAGAACAGCTGACTTCCACTGACCAAAGGGATATATCGTAACACATGGCATCACCATGAGCCATAAGAACTGCATGAACCAAGAGAAAGAGGTGATGCTTGGAGTTACAGCATTTTGCTTCCCAAGTCAACACTATGTGTGATGGAATACTGCTTTCCTGTGGATGGCTGAATACCTGTCTACCTGTGGGAAATGGTGAATTAATTGCTTGTTTTGTGCTGCTTGCATTCACAGCTTTTGTTTTACCTACCTAAACCATCCTTATGTCAACCCCCAAATATACTCCCTTGTACCTTTCCAGTGGACTTCCCCATTGCACTAGGGAGGAGAGACAGAGTGGATATGGTGCTTAGTTTTTGTCTGGGCTTAAACCAAAATCTTGTTTCAAAATAATTTAATCACTATTTAGATTTTTAACTTTTTTTTCATTAAAAGAATATGAATTTTAATCAAAGTTTTCCAGATCCTGACAAAATGTGGCTTCCTAGAACCATGGAAACATCAAAGCGTTAACCAGATACCCAACCAAAAGTCTTTATATTTTATGCTCTGTTTAGGTCACTAGAAGATATTTGAATGCAAATTAATTTTATTCCTAAAACATCTGAAGGACTTAACAGTGAAAACACAACTAGAATGAGAAAAGAAAAATCCAAACAGAAAAAGTAGAAGACTAACATTTGGGTTAAGGTTGTCTTCTAGAACCTAGTTTAAGGGTGTTGTACAGGTGGAAAAGGACATAATATTCTCCAGCAGTTCGAACACAGTCTCTCTGTAGGAGCTGTTATTGCAGGCTGCAGTGGTTCTGGAACTGATGAGAAATCAAATCCTGATTGTGGGAGGAAGTGAGCCACACATTGCAGGGATGACATGAAAGCATTGTCCAGGGATATGGAGGCTCCAGCTCCTGCTGAGAGGACACTTTGAGAACTCTTATCATGTTGTATTTCTCTTATCTTTTCTTGCCACATCTATTTTTTTTGTCTATATCTATATCAGTATAATGTAACCAAACTATTTTTCCTCCCTTCCTCCCCAGTTATCAACCATCCAATGAAAATATTTTAATTTTACATAATGATGTAACGCCTAACTGAATAAGAAAGCAGAACTTTCAAAAGCCAACCTGTCAGAGTGAGAAAAGGTAACATAACCCACAAGAGGTTTATTACTGAAAAGGGCTTTTAAGGTAGGAGAAAAGCATGTGGAAATTTATCCCACATTGAATCAAAATAACATTGGAATTTCTGAGAAAGTTAGGATCTTAAAACACCACAAATCTTCACAAATACAGGTTGGCCTGAGGAATATCTTGTCATAGAGCTCTTATTAGCTCGCAATGAGCTTTCTCATTATGTGTAAAGGGAAGTTTTGCAGGTTCCAGGTTCCATGTATCACTCTTTGAAATGAAGTACCTTTGAATTAGTTTCAATAATTTAAGATGGGATTAGTCTTTTGGTAAGGAGATAAGACTCTTGATAGTCCTTGTTAACTATTTCCAACAAATGAGTGATACATTACCTACTGTAAACATTACTTCTGCAACCTTTCCTACATTTCCCAGCAAAAAAAGGTATTTTAATTGGCCTTTTTCTTCAGCACTAAAAATTCATCGCCTCTCCCCAGGCCTTGGGATTTTTTAATGTGTTTTCGATACCTGTACATAAAGTTCTTACCTAAAGAGAGCTACAGCAATTTATCCGTATTCCCTGATAATTTATTGCTCACACCCCATAATTCAAAGTGCACAGTGGAAACCTGATATCCCTGGTGAGTGTGTATATATATACATGCCAAGCTAGTGTAGATCCAGTATCATTGTGGGGCAGAAGAGCCCCCCTCTGAACTGTTGAGAAAACATAATCTTCCTCACTATGTTCTGCATTTGAGAGCATGTATTTTCTGGAGGCCTAAATCCCCTAACAGAGTGAGTTTTCTTCCCACATCCCAAATCAGAGCACACAGAAAAAGCCTTCTGTTAAAAGATGAATACTCCTCACAAGTAATAATAGAAATAATTTCCCTTGAACAACAGATGGGTTCTTTGATTAGTATAATTCTCAAACAATTAAGAATTTTCAGACCTTTCCAAAATTTACATTTATTCAAGAGTTTCTCCCAAGCCCACTTTTTCTAAGCTATACAGGTTTTTCCTTTTTGCACATTGCACAGGTAGCTGATAGTAGCAGTAGATGACAAATCAGCAGCCTCTGAAAGGCAGAAGACCTCTACATCAGCACATAGAGGGTCACATCATGGTGTCTGCAGTCTTGAATTCATCTGCATGAAGACCAAGCTGCAGGGGTTGTCACTAGCCTGAGAGACAGACATTATTTTCCAGCCTCTCTTCAGGGGCTATCAACAAGACTTTTGAAAGCATTTCAAGTCATGACTTTATGTTTTCTCTGCTAAAAGTAACAGCCAGTCAAAACACCTTTGGTAGAACAGTTCTGTATCAGAAGATGAAATTTCATCAATTTTACTTATTTTTTCCCTAAGTGGAACGTGCCAATTTCAATTAGGCTTTAGTTGTAGTTATGTCAAAATGAATAATTTCAAGTTTTGCATTTGGTTTTGGTGGAATAAAATGTTTTGGTTTGTCTTTATTATTTTGGAGGTACAATAAAAGACAGGACTGGAAACATCTAATCTCTTAAACATATTCAGCTACATCAATGCCTCTTTCTAAAATGCCGCACTCAGAAGATTCCCTCCTTTCAATTGTGAACAGTGGTAAATTCTCTCTGAATAAGAATCATCTCCCATATTTGCACCATTTTGCTGATATTTTATCAATATTGTACTTCCCAATTTAGCTAATCAGTTGATCACACATTTCCATATCAAATTATTGTTGCCTATATTATTGATTCCCTCAGTATTTTATTACTATCTTTCCCATACCATAGTCTTGTTACCATCCTGCAAGGCTTTGACTAACTTTGTTCCTGATTAGTGTATCAAATATCTAAGTCTTTCATTAATCTCCAAGTTATTTTTCAGATGCTTATGAACAGTTTGATAATCTACTTCAAGTTACATTGATCTAGCTCTTGTTTAGGTCTTCATTTTATGGACAATCTTTCTTTACTCAATATTCTTTGGTCTTCTATGGAGGGGAAATTTGTAATAATTTCTATTTTAAAATTAAGTTTTACTATTTGTCTTTCAAATTTTTTTTCTTATCCCTTTAACAGCTCAGGGTAGAGAGTTTGTTTGAAAATCAGTAAGAATCAGCCAACCTACCTTGAATTCTTTTATTTTTAATGTCATATTATGGCGAATTAATAATGAAAACAGAGAGAAGAAATAGAGAATAGTAAAAAAGAATTAATAATGGTTTCTCCATGTTTACGAAAATACCAGAAAATAGAAATCAGTTTGTTGTGGAGATCAAGGACGTGATTTATATTTGGATTGATTGAGGGTGAGCAATTCCAGACTGAGCCCTTTGGCCTGCAGGGCCTGTGGGCCTCTGTGACACAGGTAAAACTTCACATTTTATATTAGGGTGTCCTGGGAAATAATGGGTTTCTAAATGTAGAATTATAGTACTGACACTTTAGCCATCTTAAGACTAAGATAAATAAGGCTTGCTTGCATTCTTTGTATGCCCTGTAATTGTAAACTATGTTGTGAATCTATATAAGTCGCTGTCCAGAAACAATAAAGGGAGTTCGACATGGTAGCCACATTGGTTGAGATGTGTCGTTTGCTCTGTTCAGCCTCCTATTATTCAGAGTCTCTGCAACATCAGATCATAATTTATGATTTTTTTCCTCCTATTTGGCTATTGTCTAGTTTCCATATCATTAAATACATTTGGGGATTCTGCACAGGTTTCCAGCCTTTTGTTCCAGACCAGGTTGCTGTCACCGGAAAAGGGGAGCCTTTTCTAATATCTTGTACATAAAAGAACTTTTTTTGGGTTAAATATATACACAAACCTAGCCATAGAAATAAACTATGGAAGAACTAAATATGTTCAGTTAGATGTGAAAGACCCCATCATTACTGTATTTTTTCCTCACCCAGCTATTGTCCTTGTAAATGTGGCCCAGACATAAAAGGCCATTCTTCCCAACGAAGACTTAGGAAAGCATCTCTGATAAAGTTCAAATTACAGAATAAAATGTGCAAGATTGACTCTATGGTTACTAATTTTAACAGTGCCACTTGAAAAAGAAATCAACAAGAGACGCCCATTAACGACAAGCTCAGAGGGTCTCATTTTCAAAGCATTGAAGCTAAAGACCACTTGCAAAAAGATATGCCCAATTGCATGCTTAATCTGCATGCACAATTACTGTGACTTCATGTGATTCTCAGGTATTGAAACTCAACTGACCATTTCCATGCACACAACCTGATTTGCATTTAGAATCACAGTAAATGTGCTTTCAGATTAAGTGTGTAATTATGCAGGGGATTTTGCACATGGCCCTGAGCTTCTAATATTTGGAAAAATCAAACCCTGGAGGCTGCACTCCTCTCTTGAATATACAGACCTCCCACTGTCCCATTAAAAGGGTAACTAAGAGCAGAATAGGTTTTCACAGCACCCATCTTTTATAAATTATTTTTTCTTGTACTGAAAATCTAGCCCAAATCCAGAAGCCACTTAAAAATTAAATCCTTTGACTACATAATTTACACAGCCTGGATTGAAATAACAATGAATTTATAGACTTCTCATAGTGGTTACACTTTTGTCTCTCTTTCTATTTGCCAAATTTAATACATTAGTTTGAATGTCTTTTCTGCTATGAGGTAAAATCAGGAGAAAAAGGCAAAACAGGCCTAAGTTAAAAGTAAACAGATAGTTTTTATTAACACACACACAAAAAAACCCCAAAACCAATCAAACAAACCAAAAGCAAAAAAAAAATAGGAAACCATTTGAAACTTTCAAAACAACACCTTCTCCTACTACAAAATGTTAACTTCCTCATAAAACAAATGTAGAGAGACAAAACTCAGAATTCTGTATCAGTACCACTTATAAAATAGTTTTTCATTCAGTCTTTGAGAGAGAGAAGTCTCTCCTGTTCTGTTCCGGTAACTTTCCACAACACAAACAGTCTGCTTATGGCCTCCAACTCTCACAAAAGCAGCCTGCCCAGAAGCTTCTGCAGCTGTTGACTTTCTATATTACATAGCCTTTCCTACGAATACATATGGGCTGTGACTCAGATATATTGGGGTGTCATTTTTTAAAAATGAGCAACTTCAAAGGCAAAGAATTCATCCCAGGGAACAGAGATGTCTTCTCACATTTTCACTGGGTGCAGAGGGCTTCTTCTCATCTCTCTCTGTTCAAACATCTTATGGGACCACCAAATCACAACTTCTAATCCAATATTCACTCAGTAAATAACAGATACCTTTACTTAAAAATCCACAAATCATCTCCTCAATTCACATTGTCCATGATTTAAAGGATTATTCTATCAAATTCATATTACAGTCTATAACCACAACACATAGGAGATTTTTCAGCCTAGAACCAAGGCAACTTGTCATCTCTCCCACTCAAGAAGTCACTTTTCTATTACTGAATTAGATATCTCTATATTGTTCCCTTACATATCTCAAATTTGGCCATTTCTTTCTCTCTGAGAAGGATTAGAGTGTCACAATAGGACACAAAATAAAGGTGCTTGACTCCAGTCAGAAGGCAGTAGAAATCAGAAGCTTTATTTAAAATTAATTCAGCCCTTTTAGAACATGCTGCACTAAGATGACACGTTATTGGTCCATGGAACTGACACCTCTCCCATTGGCTAAGTAACAGAAATAGCAAACAACACCTGTTGTTATGGGAAAGGAATAGTGTTTACACAAGGTTGTTTTGAGAAAAAGAAAACTGTTGAAAACTCCCTTGGGAAGAGCAAGCAATTCTCAGGCTCAGAAAATATCAGGTTCACAGTTCGAGTTTTAAAAAGTCCGAATCCATGTCAGGAAAGAGTTAACGTTCTTGCCTGGGCCTGCAAATGGTTGTGTGGTCTCTGCCTGGCAGCAGACTCTAGGATTTTCAAAAGCTTTGGGGATCTCGGAGCAGCCTGGCTGGTGGATGTCTTCTTTTTCACCCCTCCATCTCATGGCATGGACCAGCTAAGAGCTGGCCCCTGGGGCCTGGAGGTGGAAGATCCCATCCTCCCTAGGGCCAGCAGTGCTGGCAGGCAGGGCTGGGGCACAGCCTAGTCCTGGTCCAGCCCCCTCCACCAGCCAGCACTGCTGAACTGCAGCCTCTGCTCTCCGCTGTCAGCAGCTGGGGGAGCAAGGGGCTCAGCCAGCCCCGGACTGCTCCTTTGTGGGCAGCAGCTCCCAAAGGCCCAGCCAGGCCTGGCTGCCCAGGGGGCAGTGGGACCTGGACTGGGCCCCTCCTGCCCATGGTGTTAGCTGGTAGCCCGCTGAGAAGGAAGAGAGAGACTCAAACACTGTCTCAGCTTTATATGGGTATAAATACACCAAATACACCAAAAGTCGCATTCAAGTGGTCAAACCATATGCCAAGAACTGGCCCCTGATAGGTCCCTCTCCTTTCTAAAACAAAGTGCAAGATTCTGACATGGCAATATTCCATTTTCTTCTTTAACCAAAAAAACTAAAATATGTTAACCCATGACACTCCTTTACACATTGGAATGCCAAGATGAAAACAACTAATGCTGACAACTCTGCACCACAATATGGTGAACAATGGAACATTCTTTTACTCAATAGGTGCTTCCTTGGTCTGTTTCATAGCTATAGTAGGAGCAAAAGGAGTAGTATAACAAGAACCTGAGCAAGGAAACTAGAAGGTAAAGATAGACACCTAAATGACAAGTATTTAGGAAAAAAGTCTTCAGAGTAGATCTGCAATATTGTATTCAGGACGCTGCTGAACAGATTGAAAAGCCTAAACTATAAAAGATTGCTGAACTCAGGGAAGCTTAGCTATATGTGATAGTAGTATTAACACAGGAGACACCTACAAAGCACTTTTTAGCTGCAGGCTCCAGAATACTTCACACGAATCATTGTTATTACTACCACTGTACAGAAAGAAGACCCAAGCTACTAAAAGGTTCTGCCACATGCTAGCAACCAATAAGAATCCAAGAAGAGAACCTAAACTATTACTTTATCTATTTCTACAGGTTTTCCAAGAATCCTAAAAGAAGGAATTGGAGAATAATCATTTTTGCACAAACATTAGACTATAGCAAAATATCGAGTTTTTCTGCAAGGGAAATTTGGGTGCTCAGAGGACAGATGAAAGAAAATTTTAGAGAAATTCAGAGATTGTGCTACTCTACAACTGTTCAGCTTTTCTGTAAAGAAGCAGCTACAAATTGTCATTCCTCTAAATATTTTTTTGGTGTGTGTACAAATATATATCTATTATTATTAGCATAAACACAGCCAGTATAGAATTTGCTTATGGAATTTACATGGTCAGCTTTAACAACAGATATATAAATAGAATTACTCCTTCATTTGAAAGAAATGTTTCATAAATCCTAGTCTTCTATAATAAAAAACTCTGCCACTAAACTACTATTCATCTGAATCAGTTATAAATATCAATAGATACTGATGCAGAATATCTATTAATGGAAATGCATTTTGGTTAGTTCTAGCTATAAAGAGTCATTTCCCGCCTAGTTTTCTTAATGCGAGTTTTGAATGAATATATGGCTGTGCATTTAAGTTGCTACTCATACTTGTGACGTCCCGTGCAGCAGGAAGGGAGCAAAGTCTAGGTGAATACTTCAAACAAAGAGGCATAGTGGCCCCTTTACATCTGCTCTATCTGTTTTCTAGCTATCATGTAAAAAGGCCTTGCAATGAAGAACGTGGCCACGCCACATGTAGAGAGTGGTATTTGGGCATTCATATTGCTTCCTGCACTATAATCTTTACAAGACTAACATCCTCTCTTCCCTAATACCTTTGTGTGCAGGAACCCTTGTCAAGACAGAAATTTTTAAAATAACAAAGGAAACCACTGTTTTTTCTGAGCTTCATTATGAAAAAAGATGAGAAATTGCAGAAAATTCCAGAGCAGGATACCTATTGGATACATCTGCTGCTTCCGTCAGAATCCAGTTAACAACTAGCTAAATTCATTCCCTTTCTTCAGTAACATCTTGAGTTCACTCTTTGGTCAGTGATGCATAGTGATGTTCTTGAACCTTTAGTCTCCTCCTGTAGAATAACTGCCTTAAAACACGGCTCCTTCTAAGCAGTAACAACAGCAGAACTTGCAGCCAGGAGTGGTTCTGTGTAGCAGAGTTTCTGAGAGATGGAGGACATGATTTGTATTTGGAGTGAGGTGTGAGCAATTCCAGACTGGGCCCTTTGGCCTGCAGGACCTGTGGGCCTTTGTGGCGCAGCAGAAATTCAGGTTGTGGCGCAGCAAAAATTCACCTCTCTCCCTTAAGGTATTCCAGGTTCTAACGGGTGCTCACATGTAGATCTATAGTGCTAATACAGAAGCCTCCTTAAGATGGCAAATGTGTACATTCTTCAGGTGCCTTGTAATGTCAATAAAGTTGTAAGAGAATAAATATGGATGGACAAACAATAAACATCAGTACGGCATTGACCACTGCTTCGGTGTGGATGTCATAGCTCAGTCCGACCTCTCAAAAGGGACCCTAACTTTACTTCTGCACCAGTAGGAGCAGAAAGAAAGTTTTTAAACCTCTTGCTTCAGTGATAGAAGGCCCATGGGCATAAGCTTTCCATATCCTTTGCTCTAATAATCCAGATCCTAAGTTCCAAAACCTTTTGACAAGCCATTATGTATATAAATCAATACATAAAAACATTTCTGAAGACAAAGGTCACCTGTTGCTTGCGCATCTAAGTTGCATTTAATACCAACAGGAATTTCTACAGTACAGATTCAATGCTGACAGTAATTGTCAGACTTTCTGTAGTCTTCACAGGTGTTTTTAGCAATCTAAAAAGGTGTTTTCTGGGGAGTGGAGGAACTTGCATTATTTCTTTAGTTTCGGCTTTCCAGCAGAATGTGAAAACTGTCACAGCTCTTAGATTAAAATGCTGGTGCAGTCCAAATGTCAAGTCCTTATTCACCAAAATTTCCATGTGTTCATTTTCTGGCCTCATTTAGAGGTATGACAGCAAACACCTGAGGTTAGTTATGTTCATAGAAACTTCAGAATCAGCCCTTTTTGTTACTGATGTACTTTATTTGAATAGAAATTGCCTCAATGGTAGAAGCATGAGGTCAAATAACTAATTACACCTTTTTCTAATCCTGCTTCTACTAGACATGTCATGATCAGAAGACATTATGAGAAAAAACCACTGGTGTTAAACACTGGAGAAGAAAATCACTCATGTTAATAGTCCTGTTGTTCTGCACTGTGGAAGGTGAATATAATTCAGAATGGCAACCAATGAATGAAGCAGTGCTGAGATGCGATGAGGTCTACTTAATGAAAGAGTTCCTCCCCATGTTCTTCTATGTTGAACACCACACACACAAAAAGTATAAAATAAGTATAAAGTATACATGAAAATGTACTCACTTTACGCAGGCTCAGATTTTTCAGAGTGATGGACAAACTTATCCATTGCATGGAAAAAACGTACCTAGGAACAAGAATGGTTTTCACAGTGAAATGAAAAAGACTTACGACGTTTTTGAGAACCTTTGTTAAAAGGCTCTTTTTGTTCACAGTGTGAATTTTCTTAACCCTTGCTTTTGGAGGAGCAAGTCAGGCTGTGAATAGCATTTAAGTATAATTTTTCACGTAATATCTAGGCTACTTTCAAAAATCAAATAGTGGTTTAGTTACCTGGATTTTATTATATATTTCTACTTCAAATCTCAGCTGTGGTTTGAACATATTTTGTCTTTCATTTCAATCCAGTTGCTATGATTCAAAAGCCCATGCAAGACTTGAATATGGTAATAGAGGCAATTATATCACTGAGTAGGCAGCACTACTCTCAGGTTAACATTTCACACCTGGGTATCATTATTGTCTCCCATATCAATTTATTATTTAAGGACTTACTATTTGAAAGCTCTTAGTGTGCTCTGGCAATTAGAGTTGTAGAGTTTCTGTCTGCAGTAGCTGTATATATTTTGCTCTCCTAGGTTTCTGTGATAGAATAATTAAATCTGCTTATAATTCAGTAACAGCAGTTTCCTCTGAAACTGCCAATATTGCCCCTCTTTAGTCATCTACATGAAAAAAAAAAGATAGGTGATGTCTGTATTACACATATATACATACATACACACACACAGGACTAGGAAATAGAATTTCTGTAAAAATACATCCAAACATTTCAATTTTATTCATATTGATAGGCTAGATTGATTTTTGCACTGGAACTACAACAGCTGAGAACATTACATAGTAGCTTACCAAGAAAGTAAAATCCCCCAATTTAAAAACATGAACAAAATCCATTTACTATTAAATATTAAATATATGTTATATTTAATTATAATATTAAATATATATTATTTATGTTATGGTATTTAAATTACATTGGCATTCAAGCTAAGCCTGTGCATCACAACTCGTTGGAAAGTTTTGGAGACAATCAGCTCTGGAGGTTTATTCATTCAATGCAATGGGCACTAATAGCAGTATTTGCCTTCTTAAAGCCACAAAAAGCAAAGTAAATTTCCTGGTTTACCAATACTTTTATACTTTTTATAATAAACCAAGCCTCCCTTCTCTTGAAGGAATGGGCCCTTAATAAAGACAGCAAGAAAAAGAAAAAAACCCACAGAGTTGTACAAACTCACATGAAGATATATGCATATCTATATATGCACATATGCACTGGAACAGCTTTATGAGTACTTGCATCTTAATTCTCAAAAATGTTGCTAGATAGCTGGTATTTAGGTGAACACAGGATATCTTCAGACAAATCTGTCCAAACTTGCTGTAATGTAAATTAGTATCTGAAAAGAAGTTTACATTTTCCTAGTCTATACACCAAATTGAAAAACTTGGTGAATTGCAACAAGTAAAGAATCACAGTTATTTTCTGTATCCTAACACTAATTGTCAGATGTATAACTTGTTCCTTCTCTTAGGTGTTTACCTCACCATAACACAAACCCACTTATTCATGTGTGATTTTCATTACCTTACATACCAAGCTTCAGAGACAAAAGCTCAGGAAATTTATTTCTAGCTCTGTAAAGTGGCTTGGCTAGGTTCATGTCTATTTAACTGCAAACATAATTGTCTTTTTCTTTTACTACATTGGATTTTATGTGCTTGTATTTAAAAGTCGATGTAAATAGCATGTAAGTATTAAAAGAAAAGAAGGATAAAGTCAAAGGCACAGCAGGTGTGTCATACCCTGTCAGACTCTCTTCATCCAGAAAAGTAAAAACAGAAACTTGAAAATCTTTGGTATTTACCCTTGCAGATACTCTCTTACCCTTGAATATTCCCAAATCCCCTTTTCATCTGATCTTGAACTCCAGAGGCAGGAGAGATGGAAAGAAAGAAGACAAAGCCAAATGCATAATTTCTGCAACCAATAAGTTTTCTTAGATAGCAATGCAAACCACAAATATAAAAATGAGTCCTTGCAGAAAATTCACAAAAGGTAGGCAACCACTAGAGTGTTCAATTCAAGCTCATTTAAATAATGAGCTGAATAAATAATACTTAGATTGGAGCTTAAAAAATATATTGTTATGTATTTTATGCATCTATAAATTATAAAATATAACCTGAGTAGTATACCTACATAGCAAAATATCATGCAATTCTAGGAAAGGGCAAAATGGTTTTGTGAAGTGACTTGGTGCAGCGTCTAAAATTTGAAACAGCAAGTGTAGCAAATTTCACATAACATTAGAAGACCTTAAAACCCATAAGTTCTAGTACACCAAGTCCTTCTGTTACAGTTCACACCCACCACACATTTAATTGTGCCATTCACCTTAAGAGAAATTCCTCTTCACTGATGCTGCTGGCCAAGGCCATGATAATTCACTACACACGTAGTCTGTCATGCCTGAATGACATCTATTTCCATTTCAGGGCACTTGCCACTGCGGTATCTGAGCAAAAGCATGACACGCAATAACGTGTACAGACCAGTTATATGATGATTTGCTTTAAGCATTACAGCCATTTTGAGTCTTTTTATACACTCTTCAGAAAGGGCAACATTGAAACTAATAGTCTTAATTTTTGTTCTGGGTATTATGTGGCTGACCGACATTTAGAAACAGAGTCTCAAAAGTTTTATTTGAACAACCAACAAAACCACTACAGCATAAAGTGATTAACACCAGTGAAAATGAGTGATGGAATTAAGCAACAAGTGACTCAAACCTCCAAAGAAAATTAGAGGAAAATCTTATTGAGGGTCAGGATTTGGAACTTCTCTTTCCCAGTTTCTCATGTATTGATATTTTGCCAAAATAAATGTTAAATTAAAAAAGTCTCCAACACAAGCGAAGTCTTCTATCTGGGAGACTTCTGGTGGTAAACAACAGTTTCTCACCAGGCTTTTACAGGACGAGAAGAGCTGGATTTTTATTTCTATTTGACTCCTCTTTCATGAATAGTTGCACAACTGTGAGTGTCACATTAAAATATCTATCCAGAAAAGACAAGGGCAGGTTGGATATTTCTTCATGTCATTGGTATTCAGAACACTTGAATTTCCTAATTTTATCCATTTATTAAAGTGGTTTTGTAATCACAAGGGATATAAAGGAACATCAATGAGTAATCTATTCACCAAAGCAAAAGTTTAAATAAAAAGGGAAAAGAACCCAGTACTTATCCACATATTCCTCAAGTAATGCTGAGAGTTAGAAGGCAAAGGGATGCATTTCATGTCTGGAGCAGTATCTACCCTTATGTAACATTTTCTCAAATCACACCATATTAACATGAGCACACATGATGACCCTTCATATGTTTCAGAATTTGCCTTGCTTTGGTTTTGGTACACTTCAAAAATTTAAATCTCCCCACAGTGGTGATGACCAGACTTATACTGAGTGCAAACAACTAAAAGATGAGTAAAATATTACTACACTTCTACTGAAGTTAGAGAAACAGAGATTTATAGAATTGGCAGCATAAGAGAAATGTCTTGTCCCTAAGGAAATCCAGTCTGTGAGGCAGAGTCAGAGCAAGAGTATTACCATGGTAAGTCAAAATTTCCAAGAGCAAAAATAGTAAAAATATTATCCCAAAATTCAAAGGTGAAACAATATTGCTAATCCACATCAACGCTTTGTAGATCTTCTGCTTTATAAAATGATGGTTTGAAAGATTATTGCTTGTCAAGCTGGTTATTCCATGTAATCACCCGTTACACTGTCAGTGATAATGGAACAGAATATTGGAAAGAAGATTCGTAATTTCTAAATAGAAGTTGGTAAAAATAGTTCTCTAGTTTATACACCTACTAAAAATGTAGTACAAATATGGGATGCCCAAAAACTGTAGAACTTTGTTTCTCTGTATGTGGTTACCGCAAAGCAGTTACCATTAAAGGTATTTTTAAGCCTGCATTCCTAGAATTAATGCAGAGTTAGGGTTCTTCTTGTGTGGGGATATTTTGAAGGTTGTACATCAGGAGGCAGTTAGCTGATAAAACAAAAACAAAAGTGGCATCAAACATTCAAAAAACCTTTTCTTTCTGGAAAAAAATGTTCTTTGGGCAGATTAAAATCAAGTTGTTGAATACAGTGTATATTCAAGAACATGTCTTTTCATGAGAATCCAGGAAATTATCTTTAGTCATTGATAAATGTAATAAGGATTTAGTAACCTTGTTAAGAATTCCTTGCATTTAACTATTTTTTGAAGTGTTTATGTTATGGCAATTGCTCTTGAACACCTGGTTCATTTTTGCTATGTGTAAATACTTAGCCCAAAATTTCTTAAACTTTGAATTAATTAATTTCCAAGAGAACTACTGATTTTGTATCCAAAGCAATCAGTAGAGAAGTATAACTTGACAGCCACTCAAGTCTACTAAATATAAAGGTCTTGAGTCATTCCTCACTGCTGCCCCTGAAAGTGACTCCTGCAGCTCCTGGATTTCCTACAGCACTGATTTGCCCCACAGTACACAGGTCCCATCAAGGTGACAAGAGGAAAGAAAAGTAGTTTGGAAGCACCAAGTTCTTAGAACACTGCTACCCTTCAGATATATCATTCCTCTTCAATTTAGTGATCAATGGATTAGCTTTGGAAGAGCTACAAATATTTTTAACTGTTGAATATCCAGATGGTTATAGAAGAGACAAAATTTGATAGATTTCCAAGCACCAAGCACACTAATTTTAGCCATTTGCATTTACACTGCTCTTTTTAACACAAAAGGTTCTGGAGCATCCATATCGATTGGATAAAATGGCAATGTTATGGATGTAATGGGTTCAACTATGTCAGGATGAGAAAAAAATTCATAATAAATCACCTTATTCAAATTCTTTTCAGCAGAACCACAGAATTGAAAGGCTCTTGTTTCCACATACTTAAACCAATTAATTTTCTCTTTTAAGTCAGTGTATATCCACTTCACAGTTCTATGTATACTCCGTCATGGTATAAACATCGCACTAAGAGATTTAAGTCAGTAATGAAAATAAAAAGCACTTTAATAAAACTGGAAAAAATATTTCCTGTGTGCAGCAAAATCCACAGATTATATAAAGAGTCTCAATTTTAATTTTAGACAAAATGCATATGAATAGCAAAGAGAAAGAATTATGTGGGTTGGTATTCTCTAGGTATCTTCTGTACTTCAAGTTCCTCTCTTATGCAGATGGAGATTGAATTAGACACTGCTGTGTCATTCAGCTCAACATGTTTCTTGACCTTAAGTTTCTTGTCAGTTCTCATATGTCTTCAACCTCAAAGTCGATCTTAATGTGCTTTTAATATATTTTCCCCACAATTATGTGTTTCAAAATCCTACTCTGACATTTAAAAAACAGTATTGCCTATAGAAGATATTAACATCTAAAGAGATTAGATTAACATTTATGTAGAACCTACACATTTTTCCAAATATTATAAACATGTTTCTCTGTGTTAATGGGGTGGGGTTTTTTTTGTTGGTTGCTTTTTTGGTTTATTGGTTTGGGGGTTATTTTTGCATACATGTAGTTTTGGTTTTATTTTGACTTTTTCTGTTTAAATTGCCAGTGCCAGATTGTGTAATTTTCTGGATGTATAATTTCTATGTAATTTCTGTATCTGAACTGTCTGGACCTTTGTCCTAAATGCCAAATAGAGGAAATAGTTCCACAAAGCTGAGCACATTTTAATTAATCACCACATTTATTTCTATTTATTCACAAGTTCATTCTTGTACTAAGTTATTGGTAATCTAAATGTCCTGATTTATCATTCATTAAGTGTTTCCTCTTCCTAAAGCACTCCTGATGTTTCTTTCCTCTTTACAGCTTAAGTATTTTTATTGCACTAATTACTTAACACTTAGTGTGGTTGTTTCAAATGTCTTTATTTCAAATGGAAAACTACTACAATGACTGAAATTTATTTATGCAAAACAAGAAAAAGTTCAGAGCTGTTGACAAAATCAGTGCATTCAAGAAGAAATAATTAACACTCCTTTTTAGAACACAGCAGCGAAAGTGTCCACAGTCCAGCATTAAGACATCTTTTAAGCTCATCCCATTCATCCTCATGAAAAATCTCAGGAAAAATAACTATGTCATAAAATAATATTTTTCCACCTGAAGGTGGGGACAGTGTAAGAGTTAAACAGATAGACAGAGAAAATACACATTTTTTAACCATCTCTTTCATCTCTTTGATCCAGCTTGTATATATACCTTTTTAGCTCATTTATAACCCAAGTCGAGTACTGGACAAAAAAAACAGTGAATTTTGCATATTTTCATGGCAAAAACATCATTATAGAGTAATGGGATTGTTCTTGAAAGCTTCAAGTTTTCCATTAAAAAAGAACTAGGATCAGATATTTTAATGCTGCAGGTATGGAACAATATTCTATACGGACTGCCTGAAACAAAAATGACTGTAGATGGAATGAGGAAGTTCTCAGGTGTCTCTCCACAGGGAAGTTCTGATCAGTACAAGGTAGAAATAAGGCCTTTTCATAACTAATTCCTCTGTGTGACTGGGTTACTATTTCTTAAATTGCCTGTGTCATAGAAAAAGAGTATCATTGGGCATTTGTTCTATTTTCCTGACTAAGGGTTAATGTTGGTGTTCAGTGAGTGTCATTTCCAAATCTATAGTCTATATATAGATTCCTAGAGTCTCTAGGATTATACAGTAGTGGTATTTTCATAGGAATAGTCATTCCAGTAACCATTCTCTTGCTACTGTAAGGCAGAAAAGCAAGCATCATGAAGACTTGCAATAAGCTGTGATGGTCATCTCTTTTCAGTATACTGACATAACATTAAGAACATGCCTGCAGCAAAGACAAAAGCACGGTCCTGCACTGCAGAGGAATAACCCCAAGCATCAGCAGAGGCTGGGGCTTACTTGCTGGGAAGCAGTTCTGTGGGGAAGGACCTGGGAGTGCTGGTGGACAGCAAAGTGTCCACAAGGCAGCAGTGTGCTCTGGTGGCCAAGAAGGCCAGTGACGTCTTGGGATGCATTAGGAAAGCATAGCCAGCAGGGCAGTAGGTGTGATCTCATCCTTCTAATCAGCCCTGCTGAGGCACATCTGGGATGCTGTGTCCAGTTCTGGGCTCCTCAGGACAAGAGAGAGGTGGAGCCCCTGAAGTAGGTCCAGCAAAGGGCTGCAAAGATGATGAAGGGCCTGGAGCACCTCACTTATGAGGGGGACTGCAGGAACTTGACCTGTTTAGTCTGAAGAAGGGACTTCACCAATGACTGAGCATCTGAAGGGAGGGTGTCAAGAGGATGGATCCAGGTGGTGCCATGCAATAGGACAAGAGACAACAGAGAGAAACTGATGCACAGGAAATTCCACCTGAACACAAGGAAGAATCTCTTTACTGTGTGGGTGACTGTGCACCAGAAAACCCTGCTCAGAGAGATCATGGATCTCCCTCACTGGAGATATTTAGGAGCTTTCTGGGCAAAATTCTATGCAATAAGCTCTAGGATGACCCTGCTGGAGCAGGGAGGCTGGACCAGATGTTGCCCTGTTGTTACTTCCAACTTCACCCATCATGAGATTCTGTCAAAATATCAGACCCTGTACCAGTATGTTTGTCCTAAATTCCTCCCTCTGGAACAAAGCCAGCATAACATCTCCTGCTTGTTGATATTTTTTTATTGGCCCACAACATCTTTGTAAGAGTATAAAAATTCTAGAGAATTTTCCTGTGACATTGAGAATATCTCACAGACAAAATGCTTTATCATAGCCCTAGTCCCAAATGTCAGTTACTTTATTCAAAATTTCCCAATTTTATACTATGTCTGTGGGAGAAGGCTACTGATATTTTAAAGATAAGCATCTATTGAAAGGCCAGAGCCTGACACACAAGTATGTTAGAGACAGATTCTCTTAACTTCAGTTAGCAGCAGAAAAACAGCAGAAAAATATGCTTTGAGGTAAAATCTTTTCAATCTCAACTTCACAGTATTCTGAAATACTATGAAATAGTACACAGAATATAGTGTTCTGAGTTTTCTCTGAAACCTACAAGAAAAAGCCCAAGGGGTTTTACTTGGGGGATGCTTTTACATAAGGATTTTGTTGCTTTTGATGTTTCAGAAATCATCCCAAGTACAATGAAGTATATTTAAATAGTGTGTAATTCAATAAATATTTGCACTCAGTTTGGGTAAATATTTTTAAATTTTAAAATATATTTTTGATATTCTGATTTTTAAATACATATTTTATACAAAGATCAGTGTTTATTGCAGTTTTTAAAAGGAAAGGTAAGGAAAGCATTAGTCCAGCTTAATGTAATATAAATAACTTCTCTGCCTTGAGATAAACAAACAAGCAGGGCAGTAGCATATATTGGCACTCACAGGAAGCTAGGCCATTTTGGTATGTAAACATGAAGTTTAAGACCACATACAGCTTTTTGATGATTTCTATTAACTCATTTCTCAAAAGGTCTTACATAATGAGAATAAGTAAATATTCCTCTATGGAAAAAAATCTGTTGAAGGGAAAATTGAGTCTACAATGAAAATTGAATAATTAATTCAAACTATTGGACATTGTGTAATTTAATTTTTTCTTCTTAAAAACTTAGTGACACAGACAACCAGTTTCTAGCCAGTGATATTATCCACAGTCATAACATGATTGAGAAGAAATTCTTCAAGAAAGTTCTTTTTTGAGAAAGAACTCATCTTCTCTTGATTTTATTAAAGCCTTGCAACAGAGATGGAAACTCAGCTTAACATTAGGCATTATAAAACAAATGCTTTAACTAACTGAAGCAGTGCTCACATTCTATATATCTTCCTGTCTTTTCTCACTCTATGCATAATCCTAAACCTCCTTCTTGAATGTTTTTCATGCCTATTTGCCATCTCATATAGTTCTATGTCCTGTCTCATCCATTTCTACCCTAGTCTAGTTTTGCACACTTGGGTTTGTCTCTTACGCCCCTCTCTCTCTTGTTCCCCCTTTTTCTCTTTCCCTCTCTCCCTGACTCTCCCTCTCTCTCTTTCTCCCTATTAATCAATTCTTTCCCTTCAGCTAGCTCTCTCATCCAAGCACTCTTTTCAAGTCATGGAAGGGTCCTTCCTTTATTTCACCCTACCTGAACACCAGTAGAGGAGCAATGAAGTTAAGAAAACTAACCTCTCTGATCAGCTTTTGTGCCTGGCAAAGGAAGCCCAGAGCAGTAACTGCAGAGAAAATCTCATTTTGAATCTCAGGCCCCAAGAAGAGGCCATCACTGGTGCATTGCGGAAGAGCTCTGAGGAGGAAGAGCAAGGTCTTTTTGTAACTAGAGTCTTTAGAGAATTTAGTTGACAAATATTAACATAATTCTATAAAGAACATGAAAATACATGTCTTTTATTTCAATGTAGGCAACTTTCCATAACAAAAGCTTAAGGACATATCTGAAACAAAACACCTCCACAAATATTCATGTGCTACATGTGTAAACTGTTGCAAGCACAGACAGAGCGTTCTCGCCAAAGTAGTTGATGAAAATATTGTAATGATGTATTTTAATTTAACTTTGGCTGATTCTCAGAAATAACTGGAAGATCTTACCTGAAGGAGAGTTTATTCTTTTGTTTAAATCTGTTTTATGAAGCCACTTGGAATCATACATTTTAGTTGGACCTGGCAAACCTCTCAAATTGACAAGCAATTTAAAGAAGACTGTACAATGGAAAATCAGTGTGGAATCTCAGCTGCTGCCATCACCTGTACCCTTAATTACTACGTAGAATTAGCAGGTTGTTTTCACTTTTGCTGAGAGTGAAAACCATTTAATTTCAATGCCTTAGTTTATGTGACCTACTTGTTAGTAGTACAAATGAGTCATCTAACATATCATTCAAATTTTTCCTAATAATGTTACTGTGCAACTTTGTGGATGATGTTTGGCTTCATCTTATCCAAATACTGGACTGTTTTGCAACACATCTTATTAAGAGGTTACCATATGTAAAATGCCCATCATTATCATGAATTTTAAAAGACTGATCATGTTTAAATTTATTTGCCTCAACAGGGTTTCACTCCCTGGCATAATTAAAATCTAACTAACAGCTCTCCAGACTTGCATGACAAACACCAGTGGACAGCAACAGATTACTGCTTTAAAGGCAGGCTTTTAACTTCCTGTCTCCAGCAAGCATAGGCAAAAATATGTGACCCCTTGAGAAGAAATCATATTTGCAGAGTTGGAAGTGGGAGGATGCAAGTGTAGTGATAGTAAGTAAATTATAGTAAGAAAAGCTGAGAGTGAATTTATACATTAGTTAAGGAGAAAACTCAACCAAAGGCAATTCTCTCCCATATGTCTATTACTAAACATGATGAGTTTAATAAAGCTTTAGATGGAAATAAGAAATAAAATTAATCATCAGCACCAGAGTAGAGGAACCTCAGCAAGAGAATGCAGAAAATAACAGAATGTCTTTTATTGTCTATTTAGTCTGTTAATTCCCCCAATTTTTTATGAGACAAAGGATTATGGAAAAAAAACCAAAACCTTATCCTAACAGATCATATGGTTGGTTGTGCTAGACGGACTCATTTATCTCCATTGAAGGAGGACGAGACCTTTATAATTCACTTGGGGCTTCATTGCTTGTGAATTATGAGCCTTGCCCCCTTACTAGTGGGCACCAATCTGTTATCCCAGCAAGACTGCTGTTGTTGTTATACACTTTTTTTTTCTCCTTTATTGATAGCTGCCAGAAGATCTTATTTTTCTCCTATCTGTACCTCACAGATACAATGAAATGTACTTTCCTCTGACATAAAACAAGGCTAGATGGTTATATAAGGTATATCCAGCTGAAGCCCTTTGAGTATACTCTGTATCTCTTTATATCCTTTAGAATTCAAGTACTAAATAATTTCTTCAAGCTGCAAAATCTTTCAATCCTAAAAAGTAATAGTTTAATCTATGAAAAAGGACAAAAACATATATTGGTGAGTATGAAATCAAAATCTTACTATACCTACTAACCAAGAGTTTGTATAGGCTTAGAAATAATCCCACAAGGATGAATATACTGATATTTATTGACAAAAAAGGACTAGTAAGTCTGCTAAATGAGTATGACTCATGCAGAAGCACACAGCTCCTATACTGCCTTCATGCCATAGCTATTAGTGTCACCTAGTGCATGAAATTGTCATTCTTAACAGGAGATATATGCTTAGATGCTGGGTCTGTTGAAAGTCTGGAAGTCATTTAAAGCTGGTTATGAAGTACACATGGTATAACCTGATCCATAAAAATTTTTATAAAAAACAGTAACTAGGCTGATACAGTTAAACTTTAAGGTTTGCAGCTGTGTTTTTGAATTTCATGTCAATTTGGTGAGTTTTAATCTGCTAGTAGACCTTCTGCAGAAATTTTGAGACCCTCCACAATCATAATCCATTATTTATAAGGAACATATGAAAAACAAGGTTTTTCCTTTGCATATTATTTTTGGAAGAGGTGAGTTTGTGACAGGTACCTTCATGCAACTGCAGTTTCAGACACATCATATTTTCTTTTAATTTTATCAATTATTTAAGAACATGGAATTTTTGTTGTCAGAAATAAGTAAAAACTCCCAAACACACAATTTAGTTTGTTTTCCATGTCAGAGTTGCTTCGTACTGCATTATTTAGTATGAGAAAAGAAAAAGCATCTAAGATAGATGTGATATGTTAAAAACTAAGATAAAATGAAATGGCTTTGAAACTGATTATTCCTCTCTGGTAGATGATGTCCTCTAGCATATCAGTGAATAAAGTTCAGCATGGCTTTTTTTGCTAATCAGTTAGTAATAGCTCAGGGCAAAATGCCTCGGAAAGATTCTTAGTTTAGTAAAACTGAGAAATTGAACACTAATATAGTAATAGAGAAAGAGAAACAAAGGAAAAGTGCAGGCTCCTATTATTATTACATTGGAAAGGGATGGTAAATAATTGAGAGTTGTCACCTAGCAGTTTCTTTGTTATTCAGGGGCTTATATTTAGTCCTTTATATCAGTGCCATCTAATCTTGTTACATCACTTGCACTCCTCAACTCAAACATTAATATGTCTGCTACTGATATGTGATACACACTGGCTTTTCAGAGATATCACAGATCTGCAGTCAAGAGCAATGTAATTGACACTGGCAGACAGAAATATTACTGCCAGAATTGAAGAGTATAAATAATAAATAAAAAAATTCTTCCAACACTGCACAAAGAAATGTCCATAATAAGAAAAACATCTCTTTAATCACACCCACTGAGAATTACCCTCAAATTAAAATAGCAATAGACTAAATGCAAGGGTTCCACTCAATTATATTGAGCACCTGTATTTTTTTTGATAATACGTTGTATTATCAAAATACTAGACCAGCTACAAACCAACTGTGCACATTACTGTGAAGAGAAAGGGAAGATAGTAAGTAGTTCAGATTATGCTTCTGTTTCCAGGTGTAAACAGTTGTAGAGAAGTCTCAGCAACCTAGCTGAAGATATGAATATGTAGAAATAAGGCAAAGTTAAATCTACTTAAATTGCTGCTTCATATTATCATGGCAATAAGAAGATACGGTGACTGGCCTGCAAATCTCATGAAGAGGGAAATAAAAGTGGGGTTAAAAAAATTAATGCATTGTGTATCTTAGAAGTGTATCTTATTTTAATAAATTTGAAATAATTAAAAGCCAAAAAGTCAATTTAGTGTCATAGCAACTGTACTTCTACACCACCAGTGGGTATGTATCGGCGTGTAGAGAGCTTAAACAAAACCTGTGACCAAAAAAATGTGTCAGGTTTGTTTCTAACTTGAGACAGTGCTGGCGTGCATTACTATGAAGAAAGGACAAGATGAGAAAAAGAAGAGGCATTTATTTATTCATCACTGATGGGGAAAACTAGGGTATTAAACAACTCATCACCAGCCCAGTGGGACACTCATCCCAATCCACCTCTCAGAGGAACTAAAAGTGTAGTTGGATAGAGTGAGATGAAGATGAGCAAGTCCAATAGATTGTGAGGATAGTGGGGAAAAAAAAAGGAACAAGAAAAAAAAAAGAAAAAATAGAAAAAAAAAAGGAGGAAAAAAAAAAAGATAGGAGAAAAATGAAACAACTTCTTAGGAAAGGAAGTAACATTACATCTTTCCTGGATTGCTCCAAACTGGAGGAGTGTTTCTGTTCCAATAATTTCTACCTCTACTACAGAAACCAAACTGCGACTTTTCTTTGATTTTAGGAAGCAAAATTTCTTCTCCCTCTCAGCTAGCATTGACTAAATAATACCCAAATAATCCCTAACTCAGAGAACAGTTGCATCTAAAATTGTCCATATTTGCTTGAATACAATTGTTGAATACAATTGTTGGTTACCATATTCTGTGTTACTAAAACACAAGGTCAGTGAACAGATAGACAGATACAGTTCAGTGGGAGATGAAGC
This sequence comes from Sylvia borin, assembly GCA_014839755.1. Classification (NCBI taxonomy): domain Eukaryota; kingdom Metazoa; phylum Chordata; class Aves; order Passeriformes; family Sylviidae; genus Sylvia; species Sylvia borin. The sequence goes on along the minus strand of CM025993.1, from coordinate 49,790,866 downwards.
AGGCACAGCTATGTTACATAGTAGGGAGCTCTATGCTTCTGATGCAATAGGAAAATGAAGGAAAGGAACCTGATATCATGCCCTAGGTTTATCTTACTATAAATAAACCTGACATGCTGCCAAAGGTAGTACACAAACAATCGTGTACAAAGATTGATTACATAGTTTTATAATAATTGTTAGCTCTTATGTATCCATTATGAAGCCAAGACACAAACATTTAACAAAGACAATAATGTAGACTGAATCCCTAAATCGTTTTAGCAAAGCAAGTCTTTAATATTCTTTTGTGTTTATTTAGCCTTTCCCCTATTTCTTTGTTCTTTGATTAAGTAACAGTTAATATTTGCAGAGGTTTGTTGTGGCTTTTTTGCTTTTCTTTATTTTAAGTTACAGCAACTACTCAACACTCAAACTTAATTTTAGGACTCTAGGATTTCTTTCGTGATGGTATCTTGCACTGGAAGAGTCCATAATACCAAGTCTTGCTACCTGTATTCTATGATCTGTAAAGATAATTTGAATGTAAAGTAATTATGATAAAGGCAGTTACTATATTAGAATAAAAGGTGGAATTCATGTTTAATAATTAAAAAAACTGGAGACTCTGAACTTACATTCCCCTAATAGATGCCATCATTGCCCATATTGCTACAAGCTTCTCTTTTCACTGATAAGACAATACTGTTTTGAGTTCTACTGTCACTACAGTGGTGTTGGATATGAAAATCAGGAAAACTATAAGATCCACCTATAGACATGGTCACAAATAAACAAAGTATGATAGCCTTCAGTTTCCAATGACATCCTGAGGTAAATACAAATTTAGATATGCATAATTTTATGAAGATTGGAAGTAAATAAACATGAAGTGGTTTCCTTTTGTTCCACAATCAGCAAAAACTGAATACAATAGACCAGGATGCACAAAAGCCAGTCCTTCATATACTATCAAATTCCAGTTCCCGTCAGTCACAGTTTTTTCATATTTTAGGGCACACAGAGCACATTGTGGGGTGTCTCTTTGCTCATTTTCTATAACAATGGTAGCAAAGTGTAAATAACATCAGGAAGCAGAGATTGTCCTAGCATAAAATACTTTTTCTCTAAATTATATGATAATTCTGTTTCTTCCTCCAGAATTCAGCTTTTCTGAAGGGCAGAAAGTGTTTCCCAACCAGAGGTTTCTTCAAAAGAAACAAACCAAAATAAAAAAATGGAAGCATGGCTTACTACAGATAATATTAAATAACTTGTGTACTCCATGCTTATCTTTTTGGATTCATTCTACAGGTCTTTTAAAAAATCATTATCTTTATGGATAATATTACATATCTGTATAGATATATATATATGTCTATATATCTATATATAGAGAAATATAGAATTTTAATAACTTATATTAAAGTCCTTTTTTTTGACACCACTAATGGTGGTAGGTGAATGCAACAGCTTTAAAAAAATCCTATGAAAACAAAACTCAAGCATAAAAATCTGGTGTTTTTTGTTTAATTCTAGAGTTATTTGGAATAATTATCAAACAAGTCAACTGCAGTCATCATATCTTGTTGAACTTACATATGACATTTGATACTAGCAGGCACTTCTGCTATGATATTAATTTTCCAGACTTGAAAGAAGTTTTGCATATTTGTATATAATCCTTACATTTCATGGGTGTATTTAAAAAAATAACACAAAACCACAAAGCCCAAAAGCTAAAACACAGATGTGACAATTCCAGACATATCCAATCAGAAGCTGATTTGGATTTGGATTTATAAAGTCAGAAGGGGGATAAGGGAAGCAGTAGCTCTTTCATATCTGCACACCTGTGCAGTATCAGATGAGCTGTCTATAGGCAACAGAGGTCTGCAAGTCTACCCAGTGGGAATCACATTTGGCAGACATTTTAAATTGTTTGTTGTAATTCAGGGAGATACTGCTGTTTCCTAGATGCATCCCTCAGAATTCTTCAGGAATTGGAAAGTAGCCTCTATGCTGTTAAAGTGAATCCTTTGTATGATTTACCATCATCTGCTTAAGAATATCACCACAAAGCCGAACTTCCTTTGTGATAAAGGTGAATTCCATTCTTTAGTGCATGTTTCAAAATAAATGGATTATAGTAACTGATGTACAACTCTCCTCTCTCTCTGATTACTTTTAATTTGTACATTCATAAAGCCATGGATTCCTAATAACAGCTATCACTCATTTTCCTGAAACAGTTTGACACTAAGTACTAGAGATCACAGCGAGTTATAATGAAAACTGTGCTAGCAGAGAACATACAGACATAATTGCACTTCCTCGTCAAGGATTTAATAAAGAATACTACTAACTTATACAGCATCTCATTTTCCCAAAATGGAGTGAAACAGCCTTTGAGCACAGACAGGAGTGTGCATTGGTGTCCCCTAATGAATTCCTAAAAGCTGCACGCATAATTGCCTTCCATCACTCTGCTTCTGTCCATATGCTTGTCTGATATCTTATGTCACACACAGGCAAAGAAAGTAAGTCTAAGGGCCAATACACATGTTATTTCAATTCCAGCAGAAAGCTCACTGATGTTTGGTATTCTTTATTGCAGTACATTTCAAAGAAAGACTGTCAGATGCTCTGCACACAAACTTAATCCAACAGGACAAGTTTCTGTGAGATCCTCAGTGCCAAAACATACCAGGCTACAGGTATACAAGTCTGTTTGAGCTCCCAGCAAAATATTTTGAATGGCAAACTCCTAAGGCCAACATGACAATTGTGACAAAAGAAAACTGCACAGGGTAATGTAAGAAGCTCTGAGCATCTGCCAGAGGATAATCATGAAAATGCAAACACCTGGAACTGCAGGAATCACACTCATGCTTTACTTTTGTGTTAAAATTACTTGTTTCCTTCCTTCTACTGTTTTTTTTTCCTTCCTTTAGCAAACATTTCCCTCTTGCAAAGATCACAGCTATCATTACACATTCAATTGTGTAGATTCCATGAAAAAGCAAAACCTACACAAAGTATGATATGATCTTGAAGTTTAATTCATAACCTGGATTTCAGAGTGTGCATCCATTTCAGTTCTCCTTCTCCAGGCACAAGTCTGGGCAGTTTTTATTTTCACAGTTATATTTTCCTTCAAAACTGAAAGACAGACAGAAAGGAGAGATTCTACCACTTCTCCCTATATATTCCCTTCAGCATCCTAGTCTAGATGAAATGAGGATACTTTTCCTTAATGAAAACAGTGGAAAAGCAGCAGTAAAGTAGAATGCCTCAGTTCCTTATCTCACTTTAAAAACCCAACAAAACAAAACCAATGTTCATTAGTTAGCAATTATATGTTCTCAGTGATGTAGGAACATGTGAATGAGTTAACAGGCTACAGCACAGTTTAAAACTAATAACAGCTGAAATATTTATTGGGTTATTCAGGTCAAAGCAGTCTGCCGCACAGAACTTCATTAAATGTCATCTTTGCCATTAGAAACAAATCCTAACTTGACTACAGGAAGCGAGGGGATGTCTCCAGCACAGGCAAAAATACCAAACTACTTTGCGTGTTGACTTTCTCTGTGTGAGATATATAGTCAGCATTTCTAATGAATCTGCTTGGAGCAGCTGGAATATTATGATTTATAGCACCTTCCCGCTTTCCATCATAGCATTTTATTAGATGGATGGGAAGCCAGTAGTAATGAGGTTAGGAATAAGAAAACATCCATCAAGCTTGGCTACATCTTCTCAGTAAAGACAACACACTATCTTTTACGTCACAGGCAGTCATCTGGGTCGCGATGGTATAAAATGTGTGATTAAAACTAAGCACTTGACACTAGATAATAGGCATCTAGTTAAAAAATATCTCTAGTGTTCCTGACTTTTAATTAAACCCAACTCATAAATATGCACTGTGGTAAATATACTGCAGAATTGGTCTTTTTTATATTCCACCACATAACAATTACCTCCAGAATGAACACTTTATTTCACTACATGCTGTTATTAGGCCAGAGAGAGTCTAAGAGACAGTCTAAAATACAAATATAGCCTGTGAATGTCAGGCAGGTACAAAATGATCCCATCCACTTCGATTGCTTGCTCTCCTTCTCACACTTGCTACTGCAGTTATCAATCTAAAATAAAGCATCCTTGATCATTTTTAGCAATCTTTCAAGGCATCTTTGATTGTTTCAGTAATAACAGAGAGAAAGGGGGAAGGGTCTTACATGTAGAATGCTAGTGCACTGTAGATCTGTCTCTTTAACACATTTATTCTTTTGTGTGTGGCTTGTTTACAGAAGATATTTTATGTGGTTTTTAATAATGTAAAGTTGACAAATTTGTGTACAGAAGCCACAGGCTGTATGCAGGCACTTGTTCAGCAAGCTATTTAACTCTGCCTGACTTAAGTGCTTGAGTCATCTCATGGAGGTTAACAGTCAATTACCCATTGATTGCTAACTCAACAATTGATCAATAAAGGAGTAATCCAGTTCCCTCATGGCTTCAAGAGACAATATCCTTGTGCTGAAACCAGAGGTATTGGGGTCAAGTTCTGTATATCAGGGAATTCTTGCAGCAATGAAGGCAATGGGAGGCTTTCAGTGCCACGGATCACAGTATAGGAGGAGACACAGTCAGCTGCAGTATACATGCTCAGGATTTCATTCAGTGGGACACAGGGTAACTGAAGGGCCTCTCTTCTAATAGCAGAAAGTAAGCATTCTGGGTTTAAGGAAATTGTTTTTATCTACTAAAAGAAGTACATTGTTATCTGCTCAGTAGTAAGCAGGCAACAACCGCAGATGTGCTACAATTGGTATGTATTCTGACTAAATCTCTTCACAATTTTCCATTGTCAATGAAATAATATTTATCATATCTGATCAGAGTTGTTAAAAATGTTGAGACAAAAAGGAGTAAAACATATGAAATAGAATGTCTTTATTTTCTTTCTGTAGTTTTTCATAAATAGAGTGAATGTACCACTCTTAAATCATTATGGTCAGAAAATTGACATTTTGTGATGGTGACACATCTTGGTAAGAATGACAAATTTTCCAGTGCAGCTGAATCACTGAACTTTATGATCTGCCTACAAGATTTGCAAATTTTTGATTTCTGTTGTAAACCACTATTTTTCTCTTTTTGGGAGACTTTTGAAGCATTTGCTAGTGGCCTCCAGGGAGGTAAATATTCATTTGATGCTTCTTCTCTTTCCACCTGCTACACCAAAAGATACTTATAAATACATAAGATACGTCTCAAAGTTAACTTTTGCATTTAATCAAAGTCTGTGTTGCTGGGCTTTTTTATAGGCAGAGGAAGAGGAAATGGCATTTGTTATTTTCAGAGTAAAGACAGGTGAATCCACAATAAAAGTGTCTTTCAAAAGTGAACCTGTTAAGTTACTTCAGAATGTTAAGGATAATTTTTTTTCAAAGCCATTTTGTCAATAAAAAGTACTATTTTTCCTGTGATCACAGAATCAGTCAGGTTGGAAGGGACAACAAGGAAGTCAGCTGGTCCAACATGCCAGTTCCATCAGGTTCATTCTAGTTCACAGAGAGTTCCTAAATATCTCAAATGAAGGACATTCCACTACCTCTCTGGGCAATCTGTCCCTGTGTATGGTCACAGGCACATTAAGGAAGTTCTTCCTTACAGTCAGGTGGAACTTGCTGTCCATCAGTTTCTGTCCCTTGTCTCTTGTCCTGTTTCTCAGCACTACCAAGCAGAGCCTGGCTCCATTCCCGACACCCTCCATTCAGATACTCACAGACATTGATGAGCTCCCTCTTCTCTCAGACAACTTTTCTCAAAGCTAAACAGCTTGCTCAGCCTTTCCTCATAAGAGATACTCCAGTCCCACAACCATCTTTGTCAGTCTCTGCTGCACTCACTCCAGGAGCTTCATCTCTCTCTTGTCCTGAGGAGCCCAGAACTGGACGCAGCACTCCAGATGTGCCTCACCAGGGCTGAGTAGAGGGGCAGGATCACCTCCTTCACCCTGCTGGCAATGCTCTTCCTGATGCACTCCAGGACACCATTGGCCTTTTTGGCCACCAGCACACACTGCTGGCTCATGGACAGCTTGTCATCCACCAGCACCCCAAGGTCCTTCTCAACAGAGCCGCTTTCTAACAGATCAGCCTCAGCCTGTGCTGGTGCCTGGGGTTATTCCTCCCTAGTGCGTGGCCCTGGTTTTGCCTTGGTTGAATTTCAGACAGTTCTTCTCTGCCCATTTCTCCAACCTGTCAAGGGCCTTCTAAAGGACTGCGCAGCACTACCAGACATTGATGTTTGGTAAGGGGAGTACATCAGGGGTTTCATCCTAAATAATAATCCTAAAAATACACAAAAATTCACTAACCTACTTCCAGACATTATTAGTGTTCTACCAGTGCATCATCCTAATATAATCCTTTCAAGTATCATGCATTAAGTGATTTGTGTTTTCTTTCATGTCGTCATACTTATTTTAAAAGTTAAATTATTTTTAATAGTTTCAGAATATTACATTTTATTGGATAGAAATGGTGGCATCAGCAATCAAACTTACTCTATCATATAGTGAGGTGCAATATATCTTGGTGTTGTATTTACAGCTTACTATTTACAATTAATTTTAATAACAGGATTAATTTGCCTCAACAAAAAAGATAAATATGAATGTTAATAAAAGGTGGGCTATGATGCCATCTAAATGCGCCACTAAGACTCTCATACAAAACCGAAATTGTTTATTGGATGAAGAAAGTACTGTTCAAATAGATCATGATCTGTCTACTTGCAGTCATCATAATCCTTGCAGAAAGAGATTTATTATGCTGGCTTTTATTATGCATTCATTTTTCAGAGGAATAAATTACATGCTCCTTTTGCTGTGTTAATATTGCAGGCGACCATGGATGCTATTGTACATTCCCTTAGAAACACATTTTATACAGTGCCAATTAAGCAGGAGGTGGGAATATTGGCAAGAGGATTCCAGTATCTTAGCTAAAGGTCAATATGGCTACCAACCAGCCAGAAATTATTTAGTAATGGCTTGTATAGTCAGCACTGGGTTCAAGCCCAGCTTCTGCTATGGAGGTTGAATGTACAGGCTTCTGAATTAGAGCAGGTGCTACTAAAATAACCATCCTAATACTTAGAAGGCAGCTTAAAATAAGCATAAGCAATGTCCATGACCTCCCCCGACCAAGCTAGATTTTGCGGTTTTTTATCCTTAATGGTCTTAATGTTTCAACATAGAACCTAGTACAATTTCTATATTGACACTTAACCACTAAATCCAATAGCAATAATGTTGACCACTCCCTCCCCTTTTCACAGATTGCAAGAAATTCTACCCCTGATCAAAAACTACATGAGGTCAGGTAGCTTGGTTACTTTCTATCATCCAAGGACAAAAGCATATCTTCTTTTGAGGGTTAATTGGAAAACAACTGCCAACCTGATTTTTTTTTTCTGTTATATTTAAGACTTCTTTAGTATTCACATGAGATTTTCACTTAGCTTTCTTCACATGCTTCTATGAAAGAACTATTGAGACTTTATTGATGTCTTTATTGCCCAGAGAGGTCTGAATTAGCAAGGTGAGGTCTGATATGGTCTTTAATTTAAGACTAAAAACTGACAGAATAGAATAGAATAGAATAGAATAGAATAGAATAGAATAGAATAGAATAGAATAGAATAGAATAGAATAGAATAGAATAGAATAGAATAGAATAGAATGACAATTTTTCTTTAGCACAGAACAAGTAAGGAGATATAACTTATTTTCTTGTATTCCAGTAGAAATGCCCATATTCTCTGTTCTCTGTGAATATGGCAGTCACCGGTAAAAACAATACCAAGACTTTACTGCAAACGAATTTCAGTACAAAAAGTCTCACCAACATTATGCACAATGACAGCAAAGAAATACCTGTACCTTTGGAGGATGAGGTGCAAGCTGGGCTATCCCCTCCTTCATCACTCTCACTTTTTGTTTGACTCTGTACTTTCTGAACTCTCCACATTTAGACAGTCCTTGCTTATCAGACAGATTCCATTGCCATACAGGACTTATTCAATTTATAGTAGTCTTGTCTTTCAAGATAATTCTCGAATTCACAGCCTGCAAGAAGAAACTTGAAGTCTGTAATTTCATCCCCACATACCAACAAGGCTTAGATGAGGAGAATTCATTCTTTGAATTCTTCTGTTCTGAAAGTCACCATCCCTTTTTAATATATTTTAGCCCACAAAAATTCAGTCAGGTTTTCAAAGTAAAACCTTATTTTTTCTTTAATTTTATTATTAAATGGACTGAAAGAAAAAGTCACAGTTCTTCTCACAAGCCAGGAAGAATTATTTCACATTTACTTATGTCCTTGTATTTGTTCTACGTCAATAATATTTCTTCTCATTTTATCATTGCGGGTAGAAAAGCCTCATTTTTCCTCAGCAACAATTGACACTTTGAGGGCAGGTTTCCCATGTGACATGCCTGGACAGAAGCTGCAGGTGACCCTGTTTCATTAGACCACATGGCTCCCTAGGACACCAAAAATTCTGTTTTATTAGAAAATTTCCAAATGGCTGTGATGATTTCCCTTTTGTTATTTATTTTATAAGATGTAGCTTTTATCCTAGATTTCTGGAAATCAATTCTTTAAAGAAAGAGGTAGTTTCTGTGAAGGTCATGTATGGCTTAAACTTAACTCTTACCCAAGTAAATAATTTAAAGGCAGTCTCTCACCACCCACATAGTCTTTCCTAATCCCTTCAAATTTTGAAGCACAAAGAAAAGAAATTTTCTATTTATTAATGTCTATAAACTTTGTGCCTCTCTGGAATGAGAGTGTGAGGCAGGTATAAAATGCCATTTGAAATTCTTAGTCTGTGCTTGGTCTGATCATACACCATCAGCCAACTCTAGTCATGAGTAGAGGGTATTTTGATTTTCTAAATTTTCAGAAGCCAAATTTTTTTAGATTGGGGAGTTAGGATGAAGGAATTATGTAACAGCTTTTCTACCCTGGAGACTACAACAAACTCTTCTGGAGATCTCCTATGAGTGCACTAACACTGAAAGTACATTGTTGTGATGTATAAACTTTGAGAGTCCTAAAAACTGGATTAAATATCCTTGTTTTCCTCCCAACTGCAAAGGGTTGCTATCTTGATGGTGCTATGAGATCAATGTGAAGAGGAATCTATTTGTGCAGATGAGAGTATATTAAATGAAAAGAAGCTGAGCTGCAGTACATTTCTATTTGTAAGCTGTGAATATCTAAAGGATAACACATCTATTACAACACCACCAGCAAACTATATTATGAATTTTTTTTCATTACAATCTTTTGGGAAAAGACAAGAAGTACAATTAGACAGAGCAGCATCTTCCTTGAAAGAAAACTAGGCTTTTCTATGTGTCATTTCTCTAACAAGAGTCCCACAGTGCCATTGTGTTTACTTTCCTTGCATAGAAAAGCTAAACAGTGAGAACACTGGTGCATAAGCTCTTCAACTATTGAGATATTGAATTCTGATCTTTAATAAACCAACACTGATTTACTTCACTGCTTCTGTTTGCTTAGTTAAGCTCCACTGGCATAGGAAAAGGCACACATAATTTAATCAGATTGCTTTTTTCATTTGATTTTTATTAATGCAGCAAGAAGGCAGTGAGCTCAGTGATTTCTCTCAGTTCTCACCAGTATAATATACCACTTCCTTCTTGACTGAAAGTTTCAAACAGCAAAAATCCCAAAGAAGTACCAAGGCTTATGTGCAGTTGACATGAGGTCCATTTTGATGGTACAGGCTCTCGTCTTTCAGTCTTGTATTAAAAGTATACTTTGTGGAGTAGAGAAGAGAGTAATTAAAAAGAGTGTTAAATGCTCTAATTTCTGTGGGGTTGTGATAGACATGCCATTCTCTTTTCTCCTAGAAAAATCCCACAATCTTGGGACTCCAGGATATCTGTGCAGCTGCTTTATGCCATCCAGCATCCAGAACAACCTGCTGCTCTTAGCATTAGATATTCTAGATAAATATAGTACTGTTGAGTTGTCACAACTGGAGACACAGATTTTCATGTTTTGCAGTTCACAGCAGCTTCAGACAAATATTTCCTATTTATTTCAGGGTCATACCTTAAAAAAGGTGCTTGCATTCATTTCTCTGTGCAGAATTGTCACAGTGATTTTAAAAACAAGTTTAAAATAAAGTTAAGCACGTGTAAGGGTGATTCCATGCTATGATTTTCATAATCTCTGAAGACACTTGCAGTTTGTGCAGAGGAGAACTGACAAAAGTCTTGGAGTTTTCATTGTTCACTTGTCATTTACCTGTTTTCCCACCAGCCAACATTGTTTATTCTGTTGTGTTATTTGACCTCTACCATATTTGATTATGTTCTGTCTTTTAATGTGAAATACACATAGTATTACAGATATCTATATCTATATATTCTTACATATATGTACAAAAAAATAATGATTTTAAAAGTTGCGATCTCTCAGGAGCATCTGTGTGATTTTATTTTCAATTACAATGTTATGATGTCTGCCTTTATTGAGAAGTAAGCAGCCCAACATTTTTTTTCCTTCTTGAAAGGATGTACAAAACAATTATGTTAATTCCCAAAATAATAATTCCTCTGTGACAGCAGAACATCACATTAATGAAAAACTCTCACAGCATAAAGTAGGAAAAAAAGCGGAAATTATATCTCTGTTTTGGTGAGGATAGTCCTCTACAAAAAAAAAAAAAAAAAAAAAAAAAAAAAAAAAAAAAAAAAAAAAAAGTTTGGAAAGTGGCATTATTACATTATTATCATTATCATTATCATTACAACAGAGATTACTTTTCAAGTAAGACATGAACCATCCATGAACCAACCATCCATGGACTGTCCTTCCATCTTCTCAGGGTAGTTTCCATTCCAAAGCTGCGAACTGTGCTCAGAAACAAATACACCTTCTGTATGTTCTTTATCATATTTATATCAATCAGAGCGAAAAGTGATTTATTTTCTGCTAGAATTGCAGGATGACACATCTCCATGTCTCCCAAAAGTTTTTAACACTGGTCATAATTTTTCTTAAGTCAATAAGAAATAGTTGTGTTGTTGGCCTCTTCTTATGACAGAATCTGCTTACTTTTCAACCTATAATCTATATTCTACTTCAAAGTCCATGTGTGGATGGCATACAGATTGCTGGGTTTTGTAGTATCTCTCCTTCACTGAAGCCAGCAAGAGTTTTATTACCTATTTCCCTGAGTAAGAGTATTAAAAGAAATTCTTTACTTTATTCTATCTCCATGTTCATATTTACAGGTACTGAATGACAAGTAGATAAGATAAATAAAGGAAAATTAATAAAAGTGTGCAGCAGCAAAATTTTGTAGCCACAACTTTCAAACTTAGGGGAAAAATAAAGCTATAGGTAGTCATTAATATCTTAATATATCTTAATATCTTCTTAATAATAAGAAATTTTAAGAACTTAGAAGCTTACAAGATCCTTTACATTATTCTGGGTTTTTGAAAAGCTTTTCTGAGTTTCAAATCAAAATATTTAATGATTCCTGAAGTATGAAAACACATTTCAATTTTTCTAAATTACCACATAGCTAACCAAAGCAATAGTTTTTAAAAATTCACAATATTATTAATTCCTTAATACTGTATATCTGTTATCAAAACCAAAATTTCAGCCTTTCAACACATTAGAGATAATGTCTGGAGATTGTCCCATATGTTTTTACCACACATCATTTTGAAGATGCTTTCATGCTCTAAACCAATAGTTTCAGAGACAAAGCTACCAACTTCTCCATTATTTCAAATGAACAGTAAAAAAGCCCTCTAGTTACTTTCAGGAATATAAGAACATTGACCAACTCTAAATTCATTATCCTCAGTTCATTGATATGCATCACTTTTCAAATTCCTTCTGCCACAAAACTTCTGAAATATCTAGTTGTGTGGAGGTATCTGCATTGATAATATATTAGGCCAACTTTTCTGTCAAGGCAGAAATTTCTTGAGTTTTTACACATGAAAGTAGTAAAGAAACCCTGTTTTGTTAAATTTCTATGTTTTACAACTTAATTTCATATTAGGCCTAAAATGAAAGATAGAGTTTCAAAAGCAACTTTTCTCGTGGTAAAATGGAGAGCTCTCCAAAAATACTCAGCTAATTTAATAATTTTTAATGAAAAAAAGTCAATTTAAAGCGCCTTAAATTAATTTCTCACTCAATATTTTTGTCTTGCCACTAAACCATACACAAAATAGAAAGTAATTATATTGAAACATTTGTAGGAATTTGCTCCTGTCATTAAACTAAAATGTCACCTGCCATAGCAAACAAACTGTCACTCCCTATTGACAAATGTCTCAGTTTTTGGTCTGCTTGTCTGCCCACCTAATAGGATAGCAGAATATTGCTACAATGATGGGCCATTTATTCAAAATCTTGCCTCCAAGGATACTCCTCCATTTTACACTCGAAATGTTCACTTTTGTTTTCTGGATGCTGTTCTGAACAGTGTAATGTGAAATCTTTTGGCATTCTCCTTTTAAGTGCTTACAGACAGACTTTCAAGCATATATATTTGCCTAAATGTATAATATTCAAGAGTAGTGTAACATGATGTGTTAAGTGTTTGTAGGAAGGTCTGGACAATAGTAATTGCTTTAATACAGTGCCCACATTATTTTCAAAACGACCAGTAGTTCCCACTAAATCTTCTCAAGCAGACATGCATATATCCCCATAAAGGATTCCACCTTTGGTACCAAATTTGGTGTTGGAGGAAATAAATGTAATCTCTGTTTTTTATGACTATGTTCAAAGAAATAGTAATAAAATTATTTCTAATTCTCTGTGGTTTGGGGTTGGTTTTGTAATTTTTTAAAAATACAGACCTAAAATACAGACTATTTTAATTATAAGAGTCACACACTTGAATTCTCAGCCTTTGATTTGTCATTCCCTATGAAGCACCAATATGCAGTTCCTCAATCTCCAATTCTGAGGCATAATCCCATGCAACTACAGGACTAAGATCCACGGTAAACCTGCCAGAGGAGGGCAAAAATTATTAGACTGCTTCAATTTAACAAAGATTCAGTGAACTTTTAAGCATGCCAGGTTTTGATATGAATAGTACTTGCAATCCAAACGCATTAGTTGTCTAAGTATTAATTACCTACTGAGAAAAATAAAAAAAAAGACAGTTATCCCACAGGAGTAGCCTGAATTCTACAGTATGGTCATTTGTAAGTAAATTTGCAAAGCTGTGCACAGGGAGCTAAGGATAAACCCTATTAGTGAATAAATGGATTTGCACATTTTGTAATTGTATGCAGCTTGGAAAATGTACCTTTTCACATCTTAGCCTGAGGATCCAATAGCTTCTTTAGAGCTGCTGCTTGCTTGTACCTGGAAAAGATGCTAAATATCTGCATCGCACAATTTTAAACAGTCCAAAACTAAGAATATGTCAAGTTGGTTTTTTGCTAAAAAGTGTAGAAGATACCTCTGAGGTACAAAAGAATGATAAAGGAGAATGAACATTAGGGTGGCCTCAAATCCTAGTAGAAAAAAAAATTACTAGAGAAGGAAAAACAAGTTCCCCATTTTTCAGTAATTTCTATATTTTTGAAAGATTTTTATCACTAAAAAGTAATTTCCATTCCTCCAATTTCATTCAGTTTTAGCATTTATAATTTAATTTATAATTTAAAGATTATTATCTGTTCCATTATGTCATATAATTTCCATGAATGTATATTTTGATCTCCTATAGCTTCTGTATAAAATGTCAAGGCTGTGTTTAAAGTTTCACTGAAGTTTTTTCTCACAACTTTTTGAGTTGTTTTTTTTTTTTTTTTATTTTCTCACAACTTTTCCCCCCATTTCTATTTTCCAAAAATTTGCTCTGCTAGGTATCTTCATTCCTTCTTCCTCTATGGCCACCTATGAGTACTTTTAAACTCTATCAACGTTCTTTTAAGATCTATTTTCTACATATTCCAACTTAAAGAGTACTGTTCATTTGCTCAGCTCTGTTTTTCTCAGGTAACTTTTGTGATTTTTCTTCTTAACAGGTCTAGCTTCTGCCATGGCATATATTGTAATGGCCTTTTCCATCAGTGCTCCTATTTTCAAACTAGCACAATTCCTTTATTTTTCCTTTCTAACGTCACTACAAATTTCTTCTTTAAGCCTCTCTTCAGCATTATTGTCCATACTCTAGTCCTTTCTCCCAGTAGTCTCTCCTCTGTGTCAAGCTCCTACAATCTATTCCCTTCCAACAGTGATGTGTCTTTAGCCTCATTGCTTTTTCTTATATCAGGCCCCTTCAATCCTCTGCAAGCTAGTTTTTAGTTCTCCTCACCAATAAAATGACTCTCACTAATGACATTTTATGAGATACAGTAAATAATTTAGGGGGAATGTTAATAATGCACAGGAAAGAAGGAGAGGAATTAAGATACACAGGAAAAGAGAAGTTTCAGCAGAGAACCACAACATGATTGAGAGATACAAAATACATTTTTCTCTATTACCTCTTCTCCAGAGAAAATTGCATCATATTCCAAAACTGATATATAGATGGAGGCAAGATCAAGCCTGATGCTCTATAAATGAAGGACTGAGAAGTGGGAAGAGGTTCATGGATCAGAATAAAGTTAGAAATGGGCTTTTCTTTACTAGAGCTTGAACACAATTAAGTATGACTAGCAACCTTGAGAAGGGTTCATGGTTTCATAGTATTTAGAATAAGACAGGCAGCCAGGCATCATTATGCTCTTTGAGTGCTTCCTATTTTTTAAGTCAACACATTTCTCAGATACCACACACACTTTAACTGACAGCAGAAGTACTTTGTTGTTTCATCAATAGAAATTGAAGCAACTTGATTTAAAATGCAGTGCTTCCAATAGTAGCTCAAGTATTCACAATCTCTGTATGATTTAGCCTAGGTACTGCTTCTGAGAGGGGCTAAAGGGAGTAGAGACTGTTTTCTTCTGAAGCATATGGATTAAAAAGTAGCACTAATCAATTAATCTCTAGAAAGTATGAGCAAACAAATTATTTTCTTTGGGAAAACTTGCTTTCCTGGGACAATAATAATGCCTTTTTCCTTGAGACAAAACTTTCAACTTTTCATTCATGTGAGAGTGAAGTTTCTAAGATCCTCTCACAAAAACAGCTGAACCAAGTTGTCTGCTCCTGAAAAGAAGAAGGTAAGATTTAGTGAACTGATCCAGTCTTTCACCATAAACAGGACTGGAAAATTCCTGCCAGTATCCATCTACATGTTAAATTTTCTCCAGTCACCAACCAAATGATCAAGCAAATTCTTTCATAGAACTTTCACAGAATAATATCTGTTATTAAAACCCCTTTCCATTAAATCTTTTCTTTATTGTCAAGTCTGGTATCGATTCCTTCCACTCTTCTTTCAAAAAACAAAAAAACAAAACAACCCAAACCCCAACTTTCCATGTTTCAGCATGGAAACAGACAATAGAGGATGTCTTCGGTTATAACAAGTGGGTTAAAATAGGGCAAGATGCTTATCCAGCTTTTAATTTAAATTTTGTCCAAATAAAACAAGAAGAACCCTTCCCAGCCTCACAAAATGAAAGTCAGTTAATGAAAGTCTGTATCTTTGTGGTCAGCTGCAAATTAAACATGCCATGATTTGCCCTACTTCTGGAACCAGATATCCTTTTTTGCCTGTACACACATCAGGAAAATTAAAAATACTAAAAAGTTTTTAACATGGGATTTTCTGTAAAATATTTTTGATTTAAGCCTTTCACTCCTCTCCCGCATCCCCCAAGGTATTGATCATATTGCATTACATGTGAACTCACAACACATGACATGAAACTATGTAGTCATAGAATTACAGAATCACAGAATATGCTGAGCAGGAAGGGACCCACCAGGACCGTGGAGTCCAACCCCCAGCCCTGCACAGGACATCCCAAGAGTCACATCATGTGCTGAGAGCATTGTCTCATGCTTCTTAAGCTCTGTCAGGCTGGTCCTGTGACCATTTCCCTGGGGAGCTTGTTCCAGAGCTCAATCACCATTCAGGTGAAAAACTTTTTTCTGGTATTCAACCGAAACCTCTCCCAATTCAGCCTCATTCCATTTTCTCAAGACCTTTTGCTGGTAACAAGAGTGAAGAGATGCCTTTCAGTATCCTGCAAGTCCACACTGCACTCCACTATAGTTCCCTTAAACATTTCCATAAACCCACCAAAAGAATTCTAAAAGGATTGGTTTTAATCCCGTGAGAAAAACTTTATTTTAATCTTTTCCCAGGTGCTGCTCTCAGCTACCACTGAAGAATAAATCTTAACTGGTTTCAGGTTTTGGGGTGTTATTTCCAAACTATATTCTTAATATGTATGTTAATGGACTTAGTATATACTCCTTTTCAACAGGAGTTTTGTGGAAGATTTTTTTAAAGCAGCTATAAGATAATCTTGATTATTTCAAAAGCTTCTATGCATTAAGTTTTAAACACTCTTCATTTTAGGGAGTCAAGAGAACTGACTAATAAACTCACTAATAATAAACAAGATTTTCTCAAGTTTGCAAACATTTTCAACTTCCATCATTGCTTCACAAAATGTTTGAAACCATCTGTTGCTTCTTTGCTGGTGTGTGCATCACTCCCTATGACAGTGACTGAGATGGGATATCTTACAGCTGGTTTGTCTGACACATCTCCACTAGGTAGCCCTTAGAGCTGAGAAGTTTATCCTGCCAACACTATTAAAAAATTACCTTGTGTTATTATGAGTGTTTCTAGCATCATCTCCTAGCCTCTGAGAATGTTACATGGAAAGCAAGTCTGAATTTTGAAATGCCTGAATTTCTCTTAACTTCCATATGGAAGCACATGCTAGAGAAAGCATTTCTGAAGTTTACTTGAGTTTCCCCCAAGCAGTGCAACCCAGTTAAATCTTGCCAGCAACCATACTAACCTTCAATGAAGTGTCTCTCTTAAGAAAATGTTCAGCAAACCCAGGTCGACAGATACATTTTTGTAGAAGTATAAACTTGCCACCATGTCCGTTTATTACCAAATTCTTATAAGAGAAACCACTACTTCTTTCTAAACTTCATCCATTTTCCAAGACACCACAAGTCCTTCACTATTGTGTGAATTTGAACAGCACAATTAGGGACAACTTCTCTGGAGCTAAATATTTTGGTCAAAATTTCCCTAGTGCTTGCCTTGATCAGCCAGAGTCCAGAAAACTGAACTGCCATGGGATATCACATGTTTTGTATGGAGAGGTAATAAGCAGAGGGTCACTAGAGGGTCACAAAGGTCAGAAGGACCTTTGCTGGATTAATAACAAAATGGACATAGGTCACTGCTGTAGAGCTCATGGGGCACCTGAACATCTGCTATGGCCAGTCCCACCATTTCCCTAAGCTGCAGACTTGAACACATTAATGAGAGGAATAACACATATTAAAAAAGTCAAAGACCCACGCCCTGAAGAAGAACACAAAGGCAGACCATGCTGCAGTTACTGGGTTTCTAAGAGCATGGTCACTGTGGCCCTTCATGAAACAGAAACCATGTAGCTTTGTTCCCCATGTGCCTGGTGGGCAGGGGCAATGGGAGAATCTGAGGCAGGGACTAAGGGCAGTGTGCTGCCTCCAGGTTGATTCAGTACCCATTGAACCACACGTAGACAAAAAATCCTCCTTTAAAGCACAGACAATCTTACAGCCTGAATAGTTAAGATACAAAGCACTCAAGAGTTCTCATGTTTGTTTTCTAAGGTTTTGGTGTGAATTCATTAATTAACACAATAAATTTGCTAATGAATATTTTAATAGTGTTAATATGCTGCATATGCAAATTGTCTACAGTCTACAGAGTATCACCTGGAGGAGAACTACTTCAACACTTGACTGATTTGTAATGCAAGTTTTGTTTTGCCACTCTTTCCCTTCCTTTAGTTCAACCAGGAGACATTTCAGTAATAACAGTGTCCTTAACCCAAGTCAGGATGGAAGACGATTTCACATGGGTAGTGAAGGTTAAATATTTTTAAAATGCAAATAAAATGAATTTTTAAAAGCTTCAAAATAGCTTTGGATTCAGAAAGCCCTTTACCATTCATGGGTAGTTCTCTTTAAGAAAAATGCTCTTAAGTTATGTATATTTCTCATTTGTCTGTTCAGAGATTTCTGTCTCTTCTACCACACAGTCTGTATAATTTAAGGTGACTCGCTGTACAGGAAAGTTCACCTTCCATTAAAATGTTTTCTTTAGTAAGCACTCTCCTGGAAGTGCTGTAGTGTAAACATGAGTGGCTACGAATACGAACATTTATTAAATAGTGCTGATGAATTTTTCAATACCTAAGGGAAAGCAATTCACAGCTCAATCATTTGGGCCATTTTAAGTGCTGCACAGGACAATTCCACTACATCTTCCATTAATATTTAATTACCCATTTTATTCTGTTTACCTTTTCGGTTAATATATAATTTAAAGCCCTTCTACTAAAAAGGAGCGGGGAAGAAGGGAAGAGAACAACTGTTAGCCTGCTTTTAACAAATCTCTGGTGAGAACTTTTCTTTCATTTAAAATTCATTGCAAAGAATTTTTATTTAATATCAATAACACAAACCCCAGGTATTAAAGCAAAACTTGGAAGCAACTGCTGCATTACAGTCCTGAAACTGACTTAAATTTGACTGACACATTTCTGACTGGCAGCCTTTCACAAAGCACCCTGAAAGACTGGGAGGACGACAGACAGCCTGAGCACTAGAGGTAGGTAGAAAAAGTGTGTGCCAGTGTTGCACAAAGGGTATTCCACAGGAAATAATATTCTTCAAGGTTTTGGTGGAGGAGGAAAAGGGATTGGAAAACATAACGAAAACATTTGGCTCAGCATTATGAAAGCAGGGAGTGATTACAAAGGGATATATTACATTGTGATGATTAGGAAATAAACTGCCAGATTAATGGGCCTGGATGCACTTGGGTACTGTGAAGTGCACAAAAAAAGCAACAATCACATAAGAATGTTACACTTGCTCTTCATTGCCAGTCATTGGGACATCACAGCGCATCACAGTCACAAACCTCATAGAAATTTATTTATTTATTAAAACCAGTAAAGAGCTGATTACTGAATTTGGACAAAATTACTTGCAGTGGTACTTAGGCTTTGGTCGGTATTTCGAGAATCACAAGAAAACTCAAATGGCCTTAAATATTGACATAAATCTAGTTGTTTTGAACTTGCCAGAGCCTCTGTGTTTGATCTTTCACTTTCTGTAGTCCCTAACACATATAAAACACATTAGGAGTTTACAGTCTAGAGTAGTCTATCACTTTCATCACATTCTGCCTTAAGATAAGGTTGGTAGTTTGCTGAGACATTTTTGAAATATAAGTAATAAATAATAAAAATTAATGGATTCCTTAGCTCTTTTTCTTTAAAAATCATTGAGTATTATGCTATTAAACATAACATAATAACATGCAATGGAATTAGATCTAGATGTGGCATTAGAAATCTGATGCATGAACTAAGCATTTTCTCTGGGTCAAATATGACTTATTTTTCAGAATTACATACAGTAATAAAGATTAGGATATATGTATTGATAAGATCAGTGTCCAACCTTCCTAAGGAAAGTGAGAAAATGTGAACATATTATTCAAAGTTCCTGACTTCAGGAACTATATATATAAATAAATATGTATATATTTATGCAAGGAGGAACAAAAAGCATGAATAAAATTAAATAGCTTATCTACAGCATTTAAGACATATCTAGCACAATGCATAAAACTGGAAAATGGTGAAAATTATTCTGGGAGGTACTGAAAAATATCTTAAAGACAACACTGGTCACAGTCAGCATGTCTTCAAGAGAGGAAAATCCTGCTATCAAACCTGATTTCCTTTTGTGACAAAGTAACCCACTCAGTTGATCAAGGGAAGCCAGTTGATCTCTTTAGATTTTAGTAAAGCCTTCAATGCTGTCTCTCACAGGATCTTTCTGGACAAAAGTGCAGCCCATAGCTGGATAAACACATCACGGGATGGGTGAGCACCTGGGTCACAGGTTGGGCACAAAGGGTTATAGAGAATGGGGTGACATCAGACTGGGAATCTGCCCCTGAAGGGGTTCCACAGGGCCCCATCCTCGGCCCTCTGCTCTTCAACATCTTCATAAATGACCTGGACACACAACTGGAAAGGATACTGGGCAAGTTCATAGATGATACAAAACTGGGGGAGCTGTTTACTCCCCCAATAACAGAGAGGCCCTGCAGAGAGACCTTGATAAATCAGGGGTCTGAGCAACCACCAGACACATTAATTTCAACAGGTGAAAATGCTGGATTCTGCATCTGGATATATGGACAGACCAGGGAATGAGACACTGGAAAGCAGTGCCATGGAAAGGGACCTGGGGGTCCTGGTCAGTGTCAAGTTGAACATGAGTCAGCAGTGCCCTGGCAGCCAGGAGGGCCAACCCTGTCCTGGGGGGCATCAGGCACAGCATCACCAGCTGGGCCAGGGAGGGGATTGTCTGCTCTGAGCTGGGGCTGCCTCACCTCCAGTGCTGGGGGCTGGTTTGGGTGCCACAATGTGAGAAAAATGTGAAACTAGGGAGAGTGTCCAAAGGAGGGCAGCAAAATGGTGAAGTGCCTTGAGGTGAAGCTGGTGAGGAGTGGCTGAGGCCACTCAGTCTGTTCAACCTGAAGAAGAGGAGACAGAGGAGAGATCTCATTAGGGTCTACAGCTTCACTGTGAGGAGAATAAGAGGGGTAGGTGCTGATATTTTTGCTGTGGTGACCAGTGACAGGACCTGAGGAAAAGGCCTGAAGTTGTGGCAGGGAAGGTTCAAGAATCATTTGGACAACACTCTCAGGCACATGCTGAGAGTTTGGGGTGTCCTATGCAGTGCCAGGAATTGGACTTAATTATGTTGGTGGGTCTCTCCCAACTGAGCATATTCTATGATTCTCTGAAAATGTTTATATTTTCTTATAGTACATGCTCATCAACCTGGGAAGAGATTAGGCCTAAACCATGGAATTATCTTTAATTTGCTTCCTATTGTTAAAATCTCAAGATAACAGGGCATGCCTCTTCACCAATGAACTAGCTGAGAGCAGTTAGCATTTGTGTCTCCAGTAAGAGCAGGCAAGGCCAACATGAGCAGGAAGTCTCCATGTTTAATCACCAGACCATGAACAAGCAGTCAATATGGTCATGTGAAAGGTCTCTCTGTACTGGAGTCCTCAGATTTCATCATTGTCTAAAAAACTACCCCAAGTCTGGCTGAAGTTTAAGGGAAAACTATATATATTAAAAGCAAAACAAAACAGTAAGCAACACAGTCCTACCCCAGCCCCACCTACCTCTTTCTCTGATCTTAGCAGGCAATATTTTAGATCTCCACTACTTCCAAACAGCAAGGTTTCAAGAAAGTCAAGGTCAGGAAATAGTAATTTCGTCATTAACAATGCCAGCCATGAGGACACTTTTCCTCCTCTGCATGATCAGTGTGCTGTGATTTGCTTTCTAAGGGCCTCTCTCCACTGCTCCTATTTCTTACAACCTCAGGAAAACAGTATGTGATGCCTACTTCAACAGCTCTTTGGTCTCTTTTGCATTTATACGCAGACTAAGTGCCAGATATTCATGGCCTCATTTTCCCTGCCAGCTAACCTAAAATGCTAATATTCTGCAACCTGAACAGAATTAATTTTGAGATGTAAGCCTATCCTCTCTGAACTCATGAAAATAATACTTAGGCTATGTACGTAACTGTTCAAATAAAATATTTTATTACTGATTTTGATATAGCCTTAAACAATGATAGAATTTTTGGTCTGTAGAATTGTGGGGGTTATGCCATATATAGTTTCCTGCTCTACACAGCAAATTACTAGATCCTATTATTTTATTTACATTTAGCCAGATGGTAAAATGGATTTACCAGTTACAAACTACTTGCCAAAATCAGAGTAACCTATATTATTTGAGAAAGGCTAGTAATCTTTATCCAATAATCAGAGATGGTGTTTGCTTGTTAAAATCCATTTTAATCCCTGAACAGATGAATTCACGGACACCTTTTCACCTCAGAAATACAGTCTTTCTAGTTTGGTTTATGCATGTTTTTCTAAATTTGTCTGAACAATACACAGGCACTACATGCTAACACTCCTCCTACTGTCTAAGGCTGTCTGTGAACTGAAGCAAGGAGAAGCAGGGGAAAATTACTTCTTCCCATTTGGTATCCATTCCGATTCTATTAAATTATCTAAATTCATAGTTATTAAATTATCAGTCTATTATTATCAAAATTATACTTGGCTATTTTTTTCTGATTTTTTTTGTTAGTTTTCTTTATTGCACTGTAAATTGCTAAACAGAGATATTTCCTGTCTAAATTTCACTCATGCTCCCTTCATAGACTTAACATGTTACTAGCTATATATAGCCTGTTCATTGCATCCTCCTATTAAATGCATTCAAATTCTACTGTCTTGCTCCTAAAAAGATAATCCCAAATCAGGTTAAAATGATCATTGTTTTAAAAAATATCTTTAAAATCAGATGAAAATATTTTTTAGTGTTCCTATTATTTTCAGTCTGGTGCCATTTGATTATCAAACCTCATAGTTTTATTGGTAGATGTTCTGAACCAGTAAAATATTTTACTTTTGGAATTGATAGTATATTTCATTTAGTACTGATTACACAGCAGAAATTCTTAATTCTCATCACATGCTTGGAATTTTTTAGATTTTTCTCTAACCCTTTTAATGGATTAGATGAATATTTCAACCACACAAGAAGATAATTTGGATCACTTGTGCCTTGTTGTACTATCTCAGCTAAAAGTAAATTGCTAAAAAAATCTTTGAAAATTGCTTCTGTGTTCCCAAGCATAGCACCTGCAGACTTGTCTTTTGTTTTCCTCTCTCGAAAGAGTGAGTACTTTGGCTGCATTCCATCCTTCAGAAAACCAACTCACTTTCAGATTTTTAGTTGTCCTTGTTCCGTGCTGCCCTAAGATAACAAAAAAAATGGAGTGAAGATAGACAGAGTTGGGCTTCTCTCAGGAAAGTGGTACCTTTTTATTTCCTTTTTGGGGTAAACAGTATACACAAAGTGCAGACAACAGTGTAAGTTAGAAAGTAATCACACTGTACTCAGGAGGAGTCCTGCCAATGCTTGTAGAAATCAATACGTTGATCCTACTGCAGTAAAATCTGTTTCCTCTTTGTTAGACCCAGACAGCAATCCCAACACCACCAGGCTGGGTGTTCAGAGAGTTCTGTCTGCTGATCCTGCACCTTCTGTTCCATTTCACCCTAAGGGTAAGTAAGATATTATGTTCAGTCCGCACACATAATAATAACAACAGTATGATTCAGAATACGTTCAAATATTTGAAATGAATCAGTCACAAATGTCAGCAGAAAGCTGGATCTGCAAACTTGTTGTAGCACACATTTGTGACAACATTGTTTGAATATAAATGAAAAATGTTACTGACAAATGTCACTAGAAATGGATTCTGTTCTTCAACTGTTGACTCATCTTATGTAAATATGTTACCTCCTTGAACCACAAATGCCTGAATCTATCCTTCTGCCTTTGTGATAGGATCACACTGCAGGTTGACTGTAAGCAGCAATTAACAGTGAAGGTTTGAAAGTCCCTTCATATACATAGAAAGCTCTGCAATGAAGACTCACATTTTTTGTTCCTATATATGTGCTAGTGCACATCTTTATAGCAATTCCTACATATAAGCATCGTAGTTCGAACAACCACATGTTTTGAACAAATTTGTGGAAGAAGATTAATCAAGATCATCTTTCCAGTAGATCTTTCTGGAGAGTTGACCATGCCAAATGTAAATGTTAATGTAAAAATTATTTTCCAAGCCAGACCTAGAAGGAAATAAAGGAGAAAAAGTTAAAGGAAAACTAAAGGGAAAAGCATTTCCTTTAGCGAGTTAGAGGTAGAAAATTAAAAAAAAAAAAAATCTGTTCATTGTGTAAACAAAAATAAAGTGTAGTTGATGTCCTCAATAAAGTTCATGCTTGGCCTGGCTTCATTTGAGGGCAATTTTGTTATTTAAATAACAATGGATTTTTCTATTGTGAAAAGTGTTTTGTATTGTGAAAAGTGTTTTCTCTCAAGGAGGATTTTTCCATATTTCTTTGCCACAGCAAATGTTCAATACTTGTAGGCAAAATGGAAGGGCATGAGCTTTAGTTTCAAAATATGTTAATTAAAATACGGGATTGTCCAGACTGATACTCATCAGAACAATTTCTTCCTGACTGCAGTTACAATTAATGTTGAGAGGATGAAGAGATAATTTTATCTTTAGAGCAAGATTAATAAGAAGTATAAGTATAAAATATAACCACACACCTGTTATCTATCACTTTCTACGTAAATATCACAATGACTCTCCTTTGTTATATGAGTTTATATGTAGCTTTCTAAAAATACTAGAATACAAAGTATAGGAACTTAGAATTGTGGTTTAATTGTGTAAACAAATTTTTTATGTATGTATCCCTCATGCTCTACTGTGTTTCTTACCAGTGGCATAAATACATTACAATGATCTCACATACATTTCCAAGAAGAAGAGGAAAAGTATTTAAAATTTGGAGATTTTAACTTAACGATTTTTCTCATCTAACTTAGAATTATGTAATTATATTAAGCCATTCATTCAACACATAAATACATACACCCATGCCACAATATTCACTTATGACATTCTTTATTTCCAACAGACAAAATTTTTTTTTTCTGCAAAATCTTGAAATTATCATAGGAAAGAAAATCTGTCTCTGTACTAAATAATTTTTGAACTGAATTAGAAATTCCCTGATGCATCTTCTCTCACCAATTAGCAACAAAGATGCATTTTTGCAGATAATTCCAAAGAGTCCACTTGCCTCAGATGAAAGTACTGAGCCACAAAAAGCACTACACAGTACTTGTGATATTTGACATAAAATGTCTAGTAGCAACACATAAAATGTCTAGTAGTGGGATAAAATGCAATAAACAGCATGGGTACTCTTCATCTGAGAGCAGCTTAGTGAAATACACCATGTATGTCTCATCTAAATTAAGTTGTGGAGAAAATGACATACAATTAAAACATATTTCTAATTTGCAATTGAGTTTATAATAAAAATAAATAACCTTTCTTAATTTAAATAGATGTGTTCTTTCTAATATAAATCTTCGTTTTTTGGCAATACACATGCTTTCCTACACTAAGACTCACATTCCACAGTTTCTCTGTGAGAGAACAGAAGCCAAAGTATATTTTTTTCTGTACTTTAGCAGCATGCACAATAGGCATGTCCACAAAACTTATAGGATAATGAAACAATGCATTCATTTAACCATCTGTCTCTTCACATCACTTTCTTTAATTGTTACAATCTGGTTTCAGTGATTCATAAGCAACAATATTAGGTAACATTAATAACAGTATTTAATTAGATTGTTTAAGATACAGTTTGGAATTAGACTGCAATTAGTTTAAAGCAATTGGAGGTGTGCATGTGTCAGAGGAGGTTATTTGTTTCACTTTGCTTGACTGGCTGCTAAAGGAGAGGATGATGTGCCTCCCCAGCCCTGCTATTTACAACCTTTGCTTTTTCTTCCAACTTCTCCCTTTCCCAACCCCCCACCCAGACTGCTACAGCCAATGCTAATTTAGATAACATCTAAAGCCTTGCCTGACAAGGCGAATTCAAATTATGAAGCAATTCTTACACATAGAAAGACCCTGTTTGTTAGATTAGTTTGTGGGTTGGCTCTGTATGACAGCTTGTTTGCAGAAGGTGAGCTATCTGCATTTCCAGTGCAGGCAAGCATCATTTAAGGAAGAAATAGAAATGTCATTTCTCTTATTTGTCACAGAATTCATGTAATATTCCTTCTCAGTTTCTTCATTGTTTACTTCTTAGGAAAACAGTAACAACTGCGTACTTTCGAATGAGACACCTAATTTTGTTATGGATGAACATAGTGTTGTGACAAAACAGTGGCACAGCTGTCATAACAGCTGTCACACATTAATCATGACAGTGACAAAGAGCATAATTACTTTATCTGGAATGTGTAGCATGCAAGTCAGTATGGCCCACTGCAGCATAAGCATATCAAGCATGGTTTAATTAAAAGAGATCAATATAGGTTAGTCAGACATGGTCTTGGAGACACTGATACAAAATGAAAATAAAATTATTTATCGGTCCCTTTTTAGGAAACTCAAAGACCAATTGCTTAGTCAACAAGGTAATTTGAATCTCTTTTCCTAATCAGTCTCTTTGATGCCAGTTCTGCACGGTGAATTGAGCTATTGGCATGCATGTGTTTCTGACCCAAAACCTCAGTTATATACCATGTTCAATGGTTATCCATTCTTCCAAGATGGCTTAAATGTTCTTAAATGTTCACATCTGTCCCACATCCTTTGATTGAACAAAATGTAGCAAAATAACAAGCTTCATTGTATGCTGCTGTGTAAAATTTCTTTCCCACAGACTTCACAACGGAGATAGAAAAATGTCACATTGTGCGCATTGGGTTCTGCAGTTACATCTGCCAAGGCTGAAGTATTATGTAGCAAGAGCCCATTATAAAGACAGCTACCACTGAAAAACACAAATTCAGCTCAGGTTTAAATTTCAAACAAGCAAAAACATAAAGGATTTTTTTTTTTTTTTTTTTACCAGAACCCTATCCAGTTCAACATTTCTTTAGTGTCATTATCTGTGTCCCCATGTGTATATACATTTGCAGCTGTTTTGTTTAGGCTTTTCTGAAGATAAAATACACACATAAAGTGATGTTGTGGAGGTTCTCTTCACACAGCAAATTCCACTGGTAATCACCAACTCACACTATTTTCACTTTTTGCTCCAGATTTGTTAAGCTCTGCATCTCATTGAATTCACTTATTGAATTTCTAGGGGCAGTTCATGAATTGTAGTGAAGCTGGCTCAATGAAATATTAATGAATCAATTTCCATAGACATGGATTCATTATCTCACTGGATGGCATCAGAAAAAACAGTACTGCAGGCAGTATCCTTCCACCTGCCTGCCAGAAGATTTCATTTTATTATTCAATTTTTAAAGCTCACGCTCATTCTAGGTAAGTTTATGCTGGAAGCTTTTCAATTTCTTGCTCTAAGACAAAATTAAGAGAGAAACATTATTTAGATGAACCTCAGTAATCCATAAAATGTGATTTCCTATTAACCAGGAAAGCAAGATTTTCAGTGACTTGTTCTGGATCACAGGAACCAAAGTTTTTTTACACATCCTTAAAAAATATGGAAGCTTTATTTTTCCTTTCTTCAATAAGAGATACAAAGGGAAAAACAGCAAAATATTTTAGTAATTGGTTTCTGAGATAAAAAAAATTACATCAATGAATCCAAGTTTTAATGACTGAATTTCAGATTTCTATGCTTCTGCAGGGAAGCTATATGTAGATATAGTCTTCAGAAATGGATCTTGAAATTATTTCAGCCATATAAGTTATTAAGACACCCCACAGGTAGCCTGCAATGGCTTCCATAATTACTCATCTCTTCAATTAATAATTACATATCTGCCAAAATTAACTACTTGCATGTGAATCTGTCACATGCTTCAGGTTTGTAACCAAGATCATTGTACTGAATTCACCAAGTTAATCATGGAGAAAGACAAATGCCTTATCTCCTTTTGTATCCTGAATTTGGTGGACTAGTACGTGAGATTCTGTCAGGCTCATAAAGAAGAAATCGTACTGTCAAGATAAATAGCTTTCTTTAAGTTTGTTTTCAGTGGAGTTAAACTTTGAACTTCTATCTGAATTCCCTGCACAGCCACATTTTTAGGGTATTCTTTGGCATAATCAGCTGCAAGACAGACGATGAAATTCAAAAATCCTTCCTCAATTACCTAAGACACTTAACAAGGAGGTCTTCTTTCTTCTTCTATTTGTGTTCATCAGATACCTAACAGAAGTACTCTCTTGCCCTAACAACAAGAACCAGCAGGCTTTTGGTGTGAAAACTAGCAGCTGCCAATTGTTTTTGTCTCTGACTAAGAGGTTTATTATCTATCTTCCCTGTTGCAGTGCCCATGTGGCAGCACTGATATTGAGCAGCTGGACAGATTGCACCCTGGAGCCACATCTGTAGCTATATGGATCAACACTACTTTCATTGCCTCAATTCTGGAGAAGTTTATCTTCTGTCAGTTAGATTTACTACCTACTTCATGAATGGTTAAGAATTTTCCCTTCATCTCCTCCAATTTGATTTTGAAAGCCTGCTATTGTAATCTGGTACTGATCATTAACAGCTGATTAGTTGAGTATTTGTTTATTATTTTTTCCTACTTAATAGCGATTTTCAGTTGGTTTGCAAAGATGAATCTGGAATGGTGAAATTATAAACAGTGATTGCTCCATGAAACTGGGAAATGCTTGTAAAGGACTGTAAAATACAAACCAGTAAATATTGCACAAATTGCCCAATAATATGATCCATCATGGATCGTATCTATTTCAGTAATTTCTTAGTATTTGAACTGATTAATTAGTAATTACTCACATTAGGCTTTCTTCCTGAGAAAACTGAGTACTAATTTGTTTGCTTTCTATAAAGAATAAAAAAAAGGCATTGTGATGACCGTAGCAGTCTTATCCTAGTTATATTGTGTATGTTTTTCTTACAGTTTATTAAAGGAACAACATCTTTATAATGCACCCTTGAAAATACACAGTAATATCACATTTTTATCCAGATAGCTGTCACGGTAGCAAGTCAGATGCAAGAAACAATTTAGGCTAGTTTTTCGGGCTAATAATGGTTAAAACATACTAGTTCTTTTTCTTCTCCAAGAATTGTAGAACCTGCCAACTCAGATCCAGCAGTATTCAAGAGGCAGGACACTGAACGGGTTTACCCCAGTATGTAAGCACTCAACTTGTTACTGGAACATTGTTTTTTCCATTTTTCTCGTTGCATCAACGGGCTGCAATTATATGAAAGCAAAATTGTTATTGTTTTTTCCATTTCACTCCTTATAGGATGGAAGAAGTTGATACCACTTTCCCACTTCAAAGGAATATAAAATAAAATATTTGAAACCCAAACATTCTCAAGTTATTTGAGTTTAACCCAAGAGGTAAAACTAGTGTTTCCACATATGCCAGCGAAGATCAGTTTTCATGTCAATTTACAGACCAGATATTTTGTGTAATTCCTGTGTTTGTTATGTAAATCTCCCAAATTCTTTTCTGTCAAGTGGTTTCTCATGAGTTGTTGATTATGTTTGTATCAAATTAATAGCACACATATTGGAGTCCTGCAGCTTCCTTCTCCAATTAATAGCTTTGACTGACAATGAGTTGGCCTTGGCCAACAGTGAAGCCAGCATCAATCTGAGGCCATGGGAAATGGGATGCTAGGAAAGGAAACTTCTAGTTAGGTTATGGTGAGGCGAACAGGATTATGGGAACAGTTATGTTAATGCAGTTACTTCATGTATGGTAATTTTTTGAGTTCTCATCTATGATTGGCTAACAGTGTTAAATATATATGGAAATGTAATTGTTCATGGATTCCTTGCCCTCAAATTGCACTGTATATATTGTCATGTTTGCCCCGTTTTTCTGTCTTTTGAGGTTGCCCCATACTGTGTTGGGCTTATGTTCTTCTGTTGGCTTTGGCTTTTTATTGAAGATTATTTTCCAGGCTACTCAATCATTCACATCCCTATTTTTCAACTGCCACCCTGGCAGGTCCAGTCAAGTCACACTGCTGGAGACAGCCTTGTGAACCTAAAGCTGGAAATCATGCGTTCAGATAGCTACATAATGAGAGAGTTCATTGATGCTCTTTGTATTTCTACGAGATCAGATCTCCACTGCAGCATGACATGCGCCACTCCCATTCTCCTCTCCCAGAGGAGAACACCAGGCAAAACCTGACTATCTGTACATAGTACAAAAGAGTGGTACAATGGATTCAGAAAACAGAAGCACTTTCAGAGGAAATGAAAAGGATAATTTGATGCGCAGTAAGTGTATCCAAAACGTTTTTTCACTTGGTATAGGCTTATATGAAAGGCTGCGGGCAGAAGTCCACCCGTAATAGTTTTTGCAAAACAGAGCTGAGAAGGATGATGGGTAGAAGAAAGAAGTCAAACACTGCACATTTAAATTATAAACTAATTATATATAAAGTTCCTTCTTTCCTCCTCCATAATTTCTAAATATTAAAATATCTCAGTTTCATCAGTTCTTTGAAAAAGATACTCATATTTTTAATGACCATTTGCAGCAGGTTAAGGTTCAAAGGTTTATTCTTTGTGTTTGTAATTGCAGTTCTAATTGATTTTTTTATGGAAGTCTACAACTGAGTTGCTAAAACAAAATTCAGCAATATTTTTAATAGTGAATCTTTGTTTAAACATTTTTGTGTTTAGTAATGTCTTATTTTTCATCATGGATAGTTAAGATTTCATTCTAGCTGTCTGAAATATGTATTTCCAATGTTTAATTTGAGCCCAGTGAATTCCCAAATTAAAGCAGCACTGTGTTTTTACACTAGAGCATCCAGTCAAACTTGTGCATTAAAGATATAGCATGAAATAACTGAGAATAGATTCATTCATCTAAATAAATTCAGTGCAAGGAATGTTGCTAATGAAATAGATATCAGGTTACCTAGACACCTTAGGAAAAAGCTAGCACCTTCTTTTAGTTATCCTATCAATCTTTATGAATTATAGTTGTGTTCTGTGTAAAATGACTGATTTTAATCCATACGATATTCATGAATATGTCAAAGGTATATGCAGAGAGAGATCTATATAAGGAGAAAACCTTACATAAGACCCATTCTCATTCCTTCCACGGAGATGATACTTTTGATACCACGGTGTACATGTGTGCTTTTGTTACGTTTTGCACTGCACAGAAGGACTGGGCAACAACAGGCTGTTGAAAGAGTCACCTTTTTAACAAGCTTTAGTTAGATTCACTAATCGTGAATTATATTTGGCAGATTGTGACCATATGGATCTGCAGACATGATTTCCTGTTCAGCCTTCATATCATCATGTACACTGTAGGGTGATATGACAGATCTAAGCCATGCACAGGACTCCATATTCCTCACTGAGAATTCTACCACCTGGTCTGGTCTGCAAGAGCTACAGCAAAATTCTTCAACTTTTTAGAGCAACAGTACATTTATGCTTTCTTTGGATGTGAAATGTTCTGAGAAGATATTGTCCTGTAACTTGTCTTCATGTCTAGCTGTGTTCCCTTTCTGATAATTTTGTAGTGGTCACTCTACGTGAATTTACAATCTTCTGTAAATATGTCAGCAAAGGTGAATGTGAAAATACTGGGGTTTGCTATTTATGCAGATCTACAATATAAATATTAACATTTTCCATCTGTGACAGGGTGTATTTTTTGTTAGAGTTATGAGTTATCTTTTGAAATGAGAGCGGAAGTAAAGAAAAGGGCAACACCACTGATGTTGTTGTGTAATATGTGATGACATGGTAAAAAAAATTTTCTAAAGAGAATATTCATGTGGGTAGGCCAAAACAGTCTCCATTTTCTAAACAGCTAAATTATTACAGAGCAAACAGACTGAGTAGTATTTAAAAATGTGGGCCTGTTTATTTTTCCTTAGAGGAGTATGGATCGTAATTTGAATGTTTCAGGGAAAAGGAAGATAAATTCTTGAGAGATGTGATGTACTATGTATTCATATCTTTTCAAGAGAGTTATCAAATACAAGGCTAATTCAATTATTTGGTTTTAGAAAACTTTCAAAACTGTGTTAAAGGTGCATTTATATTTTTATGTTATTTCTGCAGACGTTCTACTGAAAGCACAAACTCAGTTTGGAAATGTTCACATATGTCTAATGGATAACTCACAGGCTTTTAAATGAGGGTTAACTATGTACAGGCTAGACACTTCTGGCATGGCTTATTTTTGTTTTCTGGTGTTGTTTGTTTGTTGGGGGTTTGGGGTTTTTTATAAATTATTGTCCAGGCATACAGCAAAATAAATACACCCTTATGGTTACAGACCTAAGCAAGTGTGAGTTCCTCAACAATACAGATCACTCCCTCTGTCACTTTTAGTTTTGCTAGTTCAGAGATTTTTGCTTTTTTGGCGTGCTGCAATCATACTGTTGGAGTCATCATCAAAAGCAGCAATGAGCACTCTGAGTATGGAGTTGCATTCATTATACAGGCCTGAGGCTTTTAGATTTTTTGAAAAATTAGACTACTATATTCTATTTTTTCATCTCAGCTTGATGCACACATGAATGCATCACTAATGCACCATAAACAAAAAGCAAAGTTATGTTACAATTAGTCATTATTGTTGAGGAAGAAGAGATAATTTGGAATAAGTTTTAATCTTTGGACAGTTTTCAGACCACCATATCCTATTTATATTTCTAGATCACACAAAATGGAGGTGTCACAATCACATTCTGAATGTTTTATTTGTTCTATGATGGGAGATGTAAGCACACTTAATATCTAAGGATAACCACCAAACATTCTCAGGCTTAATGCTTAGGTAGGTGATTTGAATGGATACACTCCTATGACATCATAACATGTTCTTTCTCATATTGTATATAATTGTTGCTGTAACCATATTTAATAATAATAAATCATCATAATAATCTAATGATTCACTTACAGTATTGTTCTTAGCATAATAATCATTTTACAGTTTAGTACTGAATGTCCTAGAAGAAGAACATAAAACTGCAGCAAAAATGTGTAAGAACTTCTCAGCTGAACAGATCACTGACCTCTTTATGATCTCTCAACAGCAAAAGGAAATATAAAATAAAATTTACTTTGATTAAGTAAAATTTACTTTAGTTTAGGAAAGAAAAATATTGTTTGACTTTGCAGAATAAGATTATGCCAAGAAGTTAAGCTGTTCGTGACTATCCTGGGAAGCAGTTTTGCTGAGCTTACACTTTATGAGATCTATCCCATAGAAACAACATTTTTTTTTCCTAGATAATTATTTGGCCTCCAAACACCTTAACCAATCAAAAAAATATATGTCAGTAGAGATCAGATCCCAGCTGCACACATAATGTGTAGGTCCACACAAACCTGTAATATTGTTTTACAATTTATGCTGAAACTTTTGCTGCATTTTTTTCCTCTTTAAAATTACAAGCATTCTTAGTACTCTTAAAGTAATTACTATAGTAAAAAAGTTCCCTTAAGCTACCCTAATTAAAACTGTGTTAATGTTTACCTGATGTTTTCACTGTGCTGAGAAGGCACTATGCTACAGAAGTGATTATTGATTCACCAAAAGCAGAAGATTTAAATAGAAAAAGTTGGGCTGAAATTTCCAAGCACCTCACATCCATGAAACAAATCCCAAAACTGAGGATGTAATGACAAAAGCCAATTAGATACATGTATCCACATCAGAGAATGAAAAGGAGGATGAATGAAGGAAAATGGAGAATCTATGGAAGATCTGATAAATTGGAAGCACATGGTTTGGCACTCTTGGTATATAAAGTAAAAAGTCAGCCAAGGTCCAGAGCCAACCGAGAAGCAAACATGCATTGTGCATAGTGTTACAAGAGAGTTTTGGAAAGCTAAACACATAGAGAGGGAAGTTTGTTTATGGCTAAAATAACGATAACAGATGTCTATAAAAGAGCTGCTCGTATGGGCCATCACCACTAGAATACAGCTTGTCTTGCTTGGAAAAATACTTAAGTGGCATTTCCCACAGGGTTAAGAAATTTAATACCTTCTCTGAAGATGGAACATAAGATCTACATCTGAGAGAGTTCTAACTATTACCAGCCATGGTGACATCATCCCATGGACTGATTTCTCTCCTCAATGTACAGGTCTAAGAAGGTGGTCCATGTCTGAGTTGCTTGCAAGGTTGACCACTGCCCCAGCTGAAAACTTGGCTAGAACATGCATTTTATGAGCCCTTCATATTAATTACCTCAGCTTCTTTTCCTTTATTTCTCTCCACAACCCTGAGGCCATTAAACAATACCTTATAAAAATACCAAGCTATTTATATAAACACGTACTCGCTATGGATCCGGTAAATTATGTTGAGAAGTTTAACTTGCATGAAAAGAAAGTGAAACCTTAGAAACTAGAACTTAGATGGAGACAACTTCTGGAAATTTGATCGCCAGGGCTTTAAAAGTATCTAAGATGGAAAGTAACCATTACAACTGTAAGAATGACTCAGCAGTTTTCTTTAGTCTGGCAAAGAAACTCTGAAGGATGAAACAGGTCAATTTCATCAGGCGTCTGCTGTGATCCATGCGTTAATAAAAACTGTGCAACATCTGCCTCTACTACTTGAAAATTATAAAGAATCCATGCAGTTCTCTTTTGTATGCTGCACAAGATAACTGAACAAGAAGAAACAACTAGGACATCTATTACATGTATCATTAAAAGAATAAATGAAGAGTTTGTGCTGGGCAGCACTTAATATCCATTAGTAATTATGCATAATTTTTCAGGAATAATATCTAGTAGATTAAAGAAAGAAATTGAAAACAATATGATGGAACTATGAATTCAAGAAAGGTTTGCCAATCCATTACAAACCCTTGGAACAAAAGAACATCTTATAAAAAAAAATTTAAAAAAAGATTGAAAAGAAAAAACTACTGGGAAAAGAAACTGAAAAGGAAAGGAAATTACTACATGTTACTATAACTAGGACAGATTTTATCAGAAGATTATTAGAATTTGGAGGAAAACATTGTTATTTTCTAAATTGAATTGGATTATTTATTACAGTTCTAAGAAGTATTGAACACAAGGAAGATTCCAAGCAAATATTAGATTAGACTGGAAAATAATATAAATGAAAGAAGTAGCTCTGAGATAAATCTCTATACAAACATTACAAATATTAAATTCTCCTTCATGTAGCTCTGATCTGATAAGGATAGCTTTACATCCTCTAAATACGTAGTCCTGTGGCTCTAGTCACTACCTGTGTAGAAAAACTATTAGCCATTTTCTGATTGCAGGAAATTCCAAGTTCAGTTGAGGTGCTACAGAGAAGAGATATTTTTAGTCCTAATAGGTCCAACTCATACCTCATTCATACTTCAGAGGCCTTCTGTGTGAACAGATTCTCTAAATTCAGTAGATGAGAAAATGGCATGCAAAAGTACCTCCTTTCTAACATTATTCATTTTCCCAGTATAGACATCACTTTTACCAAGATGCGAAATTGAAAATGTGGATATACTGAGTTTATTGTCTGCTTGTCAAGGCCAAGTAGTACTTCTTTAGATGTTTTCTTTTGTTAATGCTTTCTTAACAAGAATCAGAGGAAAACTATAATAAATGTTAAAACTGCACATTCATGGTTATCATTAAATGCATGTCTACAGATGAAAGAGCATATCATATGTGAATGTGATTTCAAAGACATAAAATGTACAGTTTGTGTCCAGCTTTTGTAACTAGTATTTGGCTCAAGAGGCTAACCTAGTTACACTTGCTGGACACTTGCCATAAATATTAGGAATCAGGGAATTTGAAGTTTGAATAAATCCCCTGAATTGATGGTAATAATTACTAGGTGAATGCTTTCCTTTTCTGGATTTTGTATCACATTTCAACTCAAAATTCAAGTAATTTATAAGTATTTAGAGTTTGTAAATATTATCCATCTCATCTGATGAGAGCATTCTTTCTCATATACAGTATTTGTGATCTGTTATCACTCTTATACCACAAAAGTATTTTGCTATTGAACACAGGCCTTTGAATCAACTATTAGGTTAAAATTATCATAACTAGAGACAACATCTTGTTAAGAATGGCACCATGTTAAAAATAAAGTCCATGCTACTTCTGGCTACATTTTGGGATGTTACCCCAAGAGTGTGAACTGATGCCACAAGTAAAGCAGCAAAGCCAGAATTGTACACAACAAAACCGACAGAGTTGCATTCACTATTTTCCTTTCTTTACAAACCCCACCTCCACTCCCTCTTTATCATGCTGGTAGGAGAGAACTGGTCACTTGGAAGCAAGAGGTGGAATTTGTCTTCCATTGGAGCCAAACTACTTTATGCAAGTCTTGATGTTATAGCAAGTCAAGAGCTTCAGGACGCAGGTGTTGTAGTGTTGTGGGGGTGGGGAGGGTGGTGGTAAGGTTGTGGTTTTGGTTTTGTTTAAATCCCACACTGGAACTATTCCCAGGGTTTTTGACAGGAAAAAAACCTAACAAACCAACAATAGTGAACACACATTTATTTTAAATTATTATTTTAAAGTGCATTCTCCGCAAATTAAAATGTGTCCTAACAAGGCAATTGAAAAATCAAACCTCTTTAACTCATAATATTTGTATCAAACTTCAAATCAACAGATAGACAAACCAAACTCCTTTCTCCCCAAGAAAGGCCACTGAACCACAAGGACAGGGCAGACTAGCTTCAGGGGCTGTGCTCAAGGAGGACAGCTCTAGCTAATCCATGAACCTTGGAACCTAACAGTGAGGGAGCAGGCACAGTGTCACTGCACAAGCCCTTTAGACACCACCACTAATTACCAAAAAGGTATGATGTGAGGGCCCTGCAGGTGAGCTGCATCAGCACTGACAGGCTGCTCTGCTTTGCAACTGCCTCTGTCCTCATCAGCACTGTCAGAATCTTAGCACTTCATTACCATCTGTGAATTAATTTAATCTCTGAGCTAAAAAAACACATCTTCCCCACTGTGCAGACAAGACTGCTACTACTCAGGGCATAAGCAATGATCAATTTCATACGCACAGCCAGTGTTTTAGTTAAGGCAGACTACGTGTCAGAAGAAAACAGTGTCTACTAAAGAAGCTGAACGCTTGCTGGAACCTGTGTCTTTACTGACCTCCCCTGGGGGACACCTCTCTGTGTGCTTGTAAGCCTCAGGAATTATCTATGTGCTACAGTTTGACTGCATGCTTTGGTCCTGTCCTGATGTAAATTTTAATGGTCATTACTTCTTAGAGATCATATAAGTTGACTACTTACCATCCATAAAGCATGTCAGATTCTCAGAAGGATGTAGGGAAATAGTATCCTGACAGTAGACCAATTTTGTAGTTTTCTCCTTCTGAGGGTCCATAATAGATAAACACATGCATGTACATGTTTGGCAAGTACCTGAACATGTACTGATGATCCAATGCTTCTACTAGGCAAGTTTCTTGTGTACTGATATAGGACTGATTAATTAATTAATTTATGACCCGAGTTACTGGTATTTTATCTGATGAACCCTGTGGCAGTTAAAATGTAAAAAAAAAGTTAGAAAACAGATTAAAGGATAGAGAGTTATGACAGAAGAAGTGTTTACAAATTGCATTTTTATTACTATTCACAAATATGTAATACTTAGTTGCATTTTCCTTTTACAATGAGAAAGGTTTATTTCATCTGTATGGGATGCCTACCAGCCCATTCAATGAACTTTTGATTACTTCGTGCTTAATCCTCACAGCTCCACCTTTTCCCTGTATGTAAAAAATGGTCCTTTGTTGCCACATCTGAAACGTAGATGGAAGTGAAATTTCCAAGAACCTAAATGATTTAAGTCACACAGACATCCCAGAAGCTTTTAGCTCATAAGTTCTTCTGAAAATTGTATTGAAGCTCTACAGCACATATATAAATCTTACATCTTAATTATTTTTGATGCTCTAATTGCAAATTGTAACCATTTTTAAAAATGTAGTTATTGCAGATACATTCAACTAGCAACCTACAGCTGTTCAGCACCAATGGATCCTGTCTGCTGAGAAAAAATCTTTTATTACATTATCATTTTTACTGTGATGGATACTAGACAAGAATCATGAGCCTCAAGTTCCAAATTTATTTTATTGAGAAGAAACAAGAAAAAAAGTTTGTCACTGCCCAAATACTTCTATTATGCAGTTGTTTCAGTCAACCAAATACCAATTACCACTTAGGAGTGTTATTTCCAGTGGTAAATTCAGGGGCTTCTGACAGGCAGAAATTGACAAAAGTGCTTGCAGAAGATGGGGACAAATTACGGGGAAGATGCTGATCATTGTTTTTTAAATTCTAGGTAAGGTACATCTCGTTCCAGACTACATGTGGGGCTGGACCATAGCATAGAAAACTATCAAAGAGGCTGCAAGTGTACAAAATGAGCTTAGAGATAGCTAAAAATGAGAAGACTTACTATTCTTCAAAGGTGTGCAGCATATTAGATTAAAGAGATGGAACAGCTCTTGCATGAGGAAAAGCATTGGTGTTGTTCAGCTTGAAGAGGAGGCCCTGGGAAGCCTCTCTGAGCCTTTCAGTACTGAATTAGGGGCTATAAACATTTTAGCATGGCCTGTTGCAATAGGATAAAGGGTGATGACTTTAAACCAAAAGAAGGTAGGTTCAGGTATAAGGAAGAAACTATTTATTTAAGAGGGTGGTGAAAAACTGGCAAAGGTTGCTCAGAGAAGTAGTAGATATCCCATCACTGGGAACATCCAGAGCTTTGAGCAAACTCTTCTAGTTGAAGGAGGCTCCTTCCAGGTTGCTTCCACCCCAAACTATTCTATAAATCTAGGAAACTTCTCCCTGGATAACACTGGAAATTACTCTTCTTCTCTAATTTCTTATCTCTGCAGAGGGACTCCTGGACTGTGCTTCACTAATTAATTACACTTCAATTTGATCTTGATGGTCAGAAAAAAGGAGGATGCTATTGATAACCTTTCCCAAAACATGCAAAAAAGGTAGAGAAGATGCTGAAATCTGAAAAATTGGCTGCTCATTTTGAAACCGTTGTGAAGAATGCATTTCCCAAGCACACGATCTTTTTCATACAGAGTGCTACAATATTAAGGGTGCTACTGGTGGGGTGCAGTTTATAGTAGGGAATTTATTTAAAAAAATCAAGAAAAAAATAGGCACAGAAATTATGTAGCAAACTGAATGACTGTTGTCTGCCAGTAGAGAGGACTCCAAAATATGAAACATGCTGGCTAATTAAATCACATTTTTCTCAGACACAAAAGGTTTTACTTCAGTCTTGAGTTTACAATTTCTAGAAAGGCAAAGCCATAGACCTCTACAGGACCAGAAAAAGGGATGTGGTTACTGGTAGTATTCTACTACCAGTAAACTAAGCCTTATGGGAAACTGCATTTTTCCAGTGTACTGTCTACTTCTGCATAACACTTGTGCCAGCCTTTAGAGATTACTATACATCAATTTACTTATATAAATGGCCTCAACAAGAGTCAATAAGAATAATGGTAATAATTTAAATCCATGTAAATATACACTGATTTACTCAAGCTGAGAATACAGCAGGTAAAAAATAATCAGCATAGTACAGGGTCAGGTGTAAGTCAGATTGATACTTGATTTCAGAATAGGAAAAATGAGTTCCATAAAGTAGCAGAAAAATTGGAAAAAGTGGAATGCAGTAGACATCTATAGTTTTCTAGCAGGAAAATTCTGATATTAATCTTACAGCCATTTTTGATCAAATATTTTCAGACAAGAAAGACAAGATTTTTCAGACAAAGTCTTATTGAAGTTGTATGTGAAGAACCCTCTTGATTAGAAAGGTTTTCTTCTATGACTTGCTCTGAGACTATATTTGAGAGTAGTCCCTTTGTGACAAATCTCTATCTTTCTATAACACAGTTCTTATACATTAGAAAAAGATGGTTTTATTTTCTTCTAGCTATACTTTCAGTACTTACAGTTCTATTTATATATTCAAATTATATATATTTACATTTGATATTTTATGTGTATTTAAATATGCATATCTCTGTTTATCTCTGTCTTCCAGTTATGGACCTATCCATCAGGTAGGTCAATATCTCTATCTTCTACTTAGTAAAAATACTTTTTATATTTATTCTGTACTCTGAAGGGTAAAACAACATACTGCCTGGAAACTGTCAAGTTGACTTTAGTTGACTAAAAAGTCACTAAATACCTAGTATTTTATTCTTAATTCATTTCCAAAATATCTTGTGCCTGTAGTAAGAAACTATACACACTAGCCATCTAGTACAAAAGATTGTCTGCTTTCACGAAAGTGGAATTTTGTGCTTAAAAATAATCAAGCAGACTAATAAAATCTTCACTACAGCTTCATGTTGAGTTCTGAAGAAATTAAGGTTAGGAACAAGCCTTAAATTGAGGTTAGGAACAAGCCTTCAACAAGGGCTTGTGGTTGACCTGTGCCACTCCAAGTCTTAAAATGCAATAATTCTCCCTCTTTTTTCCTAGAATTATGTGACATTTTATCTGTAGACTGAACCCACATCCCCACTCTCCACTATTGTATAGGAAATACCTAACACGACACAATATTTTCACATGCTGCTTCTTCTTTTGGTTTATGGATAAATTAGAACATTTAAAATCCATAATAAAATGCATTCACATGTCCCATAACAGAATCATTGCAGATTAAAATGTACCGATGATTAACATATTTTCTGCAAAGCCTAAATATAAACATAGGTCTACATCTAAACAAAAAAATATTGTATTTTCTTATCAACTTCCATATTGTTTGCATCAGATAAGATTTTAAATTCTAGTTCTGAACTGCACAGAAACTATATAGTTTAAACCACAACAACTATGTGTAATATTAATTCAAGTGTTATGATGTGTTTGGCAATAATGCAAAGAACAAAACCATCACATTGTTTGAGAAAGGCCAGGCAAGAAGATTTCTGAACCATGATAGGATAAAATTAAAGGTGTTAGGAATCAGTAGGGTAGCCATTAGAGGTTTTTTGCTCTGAAGAAGTCTGACTTGATGCAGAAAGGCTCTTTCACCTTGTTTCAAGCACTTGATAAAAGTTGTATTTACAGCTATAAATTATAGAAAAAATATATTCTGTTCTCATGGGATACAGAGATCTTTGGTATTACTTATGGACCACCAATGTGTATCTTAATCCTGAAGAAGGAGGGAATAACATGCTGCTTTTGAAACATAATCCTTGATAAGAATCTGTCGTGGTTCCACATTTGCCAAATTTCATTTATCAACTGGGAGATAGGATTTTGGGAGAAAAAGGCAAAACAGGCACAACTTAAAAGTAAAGACAGATAGATTTTATTAATATACACTAAAGAAAAAGAGAAAAAGAAAGAAAAAAATGAGACATTCAAACACCTTTCCGCCCCTCCCCAAACTGTTCACTTTCCCACTCACCACAGAGAGAAAACTACGATTTTCAGTCAGTCATCACCATCTAAACACGATCCTACATCACCTTGGGAGAGAAGCCTCTCTAGGGTTATGGAAAACACGCCACAAGAAAAGGTCCGGCGGCTTTCAAGGCCACAGATCCGCAATCACCCAGAATTTTTGCAGATTCTGTGCACTCTCACCCATAGAACAGTTTCCCAAGCTGCTTATGGGCCTTTGCATGTTTGGGGTATTGTTTTAAGAATTCTTTTCTAGTACAAAACAGGGATTCTCTTCCATCTCTAAATTCAGTTCTATCTGAAAAGAAACAAAAACCTCCTTGTTCTTTCCCAGGAGGCAGAGACATATTCTATTCAAAATTCTCAACTAAAACCCATGTATATTAATACACACGACCCTTTGGCTAGAACTTGCATTCCCCCAAGCAACATTAGGACATTACAAAAACAGTCCATTTCCCCATAATTCACATCTAGAGAAGTCCAGTCAGAAATGTCTACTTCCTCCATCCCATCTTCAAAATAGTCTTCCTCAGTTCTTTCACTGACTTTGTCTCTCTGCATTTCAAATCACTCTGTCTTCCATGGAGGAGGGAAAAGGGTTAAAGTCTTTGCCCAGAGTTTTTCCTCCTCTCTAGTTGACTCCTGGAACTTCAAGGCCAGAGGTGATAGGGGGAGGAAGGGAGAGCAGGAGCTGCTCAGGAACGCTGATGGATAGCCCTCCTCCACCCCTGGTCACATCTAGAGCAACTCAAACTTGGATCAGCTCCCTGGAGTTCCAGAGAAAAGTTCTCAAAAAGTTTCTCCTCCTTCAGACTGGAGGCTCCTGGCTCAGGACCAACACCACTGATCTGAAATCTGCAGTCCTCCTCCTCTCCCCATCAGAGGAGGCGGGAGGGAACAGAGGGGACACAGCCAGCCCTGGCCGCTCTCCCACAGGCAGGGCACCCCCAAGCCCAGCCAGGTCTGGCCCAGGGAGGCCCA
This sequence comes from Sylvia borin, assembly GCA_014839755.1. Classification (NCBI taxonomy): domain Eukaryota; kingdom Metazoa; phylum Chordata; class Aves; order Passeriformes; family Sylviidae; genus Sylvia; species Sylvia borin. The sequence continues at coordinate 49,748,503 of CM025993.1, read as the reverse complement.
GCCCAAACTTCTGACTTACGAGGTGATGTTACCTCCTTGCCAGCCAGAAAAGGAAAGTAACGAGTCACTTGGGACTTATGATTCAAGACTGTGTTTCCAGAGGTGTAGAAACCCTCTCATTCGTCAGCCAAGCTGTCAATCACAATCCATGCTAGAATTTCCTTAGGAAAAAAACTTTTCACATTTCATGCTAAACCACCACAGAACCTCACCGTGCTTTACAAACTTTAAATCATTTATCTTCCTCATTTTTCAGAAAGCAGGTACTTTTAATGTATTCGTAAGCAAACTGAAAGCAAATAGCAAGATGAAGGCCAACATTTTGCAATGGACTAGGAGAAATGAGGGAAATTTCCATTGGTCTTTTTAAAATATGTGCCAAAGATCTTGCAGGAACTCTTTCATGTGATATTGAACATTCTCATCTTGCAAGAGGTAACATTGTATGACACATGATCCATGAACTTAGTCTCCCATGAAGGCAGAAGAAAACTAAAAATTGAAACAAATTATTTACTACTCTCACAATTTCTCATAATTTCATGAGCATTTTCAAAGACTTTCTCAAATGTAGTGTTCTCTTGGCTGCATAATAATGTACAAAACAGAATTTTCTTACTTCTTCAGCTAAAAGGTACTTGTTTCCTTATGGTTTTATTAAATTGGATATATTCCCCCATGACATAATAATTCTTATTAAGCAAAACATGTGTAATTTTGTACTGCAATAAGAGGCAGTAGTGTAGAATTGAGCCATGAAAGTTAAAGGATTTAAACATTTTTCAACAGTAAGTGGTTTATCAGCACATTTTTCAAAATTTTAGCCACTTAATGTCTTTATTCTGGCAATTAACTCTATAAAAACTCACAGAGACCATGTTCAGAAAGCTTGGAAAAATCACTGCCATTCCTCTGCTGTTCTGCAGAAGAAAATCAAGACATTATGCTGCTGTGAAACATACCAACCTCTGCAGATCCATCTATCAGCAGCACAGATAGTAACATACTAAATCTCTTCATCCTCAAAATGAGGTAACATAGCATTTGAATCCAGAACACTGTGTCAAAGCTTCATTCTAAACATAATTTCCTTGGTGTGGTCACATGGGACCAGAATGTAGCCACAACAACACTTCGAATTCAAATCACTTTCCTGTTATTAAAACATCAAAACATATTATACTATATCTTTTAGGTTTTTACTTTATGGAAAAAATAATTAAATATAACTTTAAGGTCCAGAATTAATAAGTAAATTACAAAACAGCCAAAGACAAAGAAATTAACATTCATCTCTCTCTCTCAATACCAAAATTTAACAACAGAACTAGTCATGGAACTGGGAGGAAAGGTGGATTTAAGAGTTGGGTAAGGAACAATCTAACATAGACCTTTTGATTTTAAATCAAACTATTTAGAAAGAAGGAAAGTGTCAGTTTTTATCTTAGTATAGATCAATCAGCTCAAAGAAGCAGCTCTGTGATCTCACATGAAAAGCAAATAGAATGTTTAAGCACTGATTTTTTTCCTGAACCAGAACTATTTTCCCTCACATCCCAGTGGTTACGTCTCTCCCAGCATGTGACTGGATTTTTTCCCTCTGGAGCATTCCTAGAATTCATCCTTGCCTTGATCCTGCCTACACGGCCAGTATATTAATTCCTTAATTGTTTTAACTACTTACTTTTTCCTACCAGATCTTTATTATCTGAAATTAACCAGGAGAAAACATTCTTCTTTTTTTTTCCTTTTGGAAAGAGAAAGAAAGAAGCAAAAAACCAAATAAGTAAGGAGAGTGCAAAGGTGAGGGCTGTGTGTTTGCTCAACCACTCCCCAAAAAAGCTATGGAGTTTCTGTGTAACAGAGGTACCCCCAGCTTCTCCTTAATTCATTCGTCTTTTTTTGTCTGTTCAACTATCCAACCTAGGCTGCTGCAGAATTACCAACTTTCCAATTCCATTTTTCTACATGAAAATGAAAAATGTTAAGGGTCTTTTTCCTTTCAGGCTAAGTGCAAACACTTACATTGTTCTTCTTTTAATGGTTTCCATGACTGATGATGAACAGATGGCAAGATTTGGTTACTTCTTAGAGAACCAAAATGTTGATTAATAATTGAACAAATCTGGCACCAACCTAATGTCCAATTTCTCTTGGCTTTTTTTACTCCACTGATTTATCTCATTTTAAGCCTAATTTCTGAATCTCTTTTTAGCTTGCCCCTTTCTGCTTCTGAGCAATCAATTCTGTTCTGAACATTTCCCCATCTTGAATTTTTTTGCTGTAATGTGGTACAGTGTCAGGGAGCAGGAGTTGGACTCAACGATCCTGATGAGTTCCTTCCAAATCAGTATATTCTATGATTCTATGATTCTATGGTCAATGGGAGGTAAAAAAGAAAATAGAAAACAAAAACAAAACCCACAAAAAGCTACAATAAATCAACCAAATAAAACCCCACCAAAAAACCCTTCTCAATTAATGTTTTTCAAAACAATGTGGACATGAACAGTTACACACTCTTGCAAACAGCTTGGAAGGAAGGACTCCACCAATTTTCCTGTATCATGCAACTCTCAAATTACTAACCTTAACCAACAAATACTCAAAATAACTTTGGTCCCATATGTGATCCCTTCACATGCTGGATATTTACATTTATTTCCCTATTCATCTCATGATAGCCCCCTCCTATTTCTTCTTCCTTTTAAGTTGATATTACCAAGTTTCGCCTGAGACTGAGCCTAAACGTTTTTTTTTTCTAAAAATCAGTTTAAAAATGCTAATATTAAAGGGCAATGAATAGGAACAGATTTCAATACTTTGATTCCTTGTATACCAGACATATTTCTGGTCATTCAAAGTCACAGTATACAAACTGTAATTGCTAATTGTTTCTGGTTGTATTCTTTCTGGAGGCAGAACAAAGCGGGCGGGGGGAGTAAGAGGGAAGATTGGAGATGTGCCAACCTCCTTTGAAAACTTTGATGTAAACCAAACACCTAAGAGAAGGGCATCCATTTAAATTATCTTTCAGGCTTCAGGAGGTCCTGTCCTCCTTTCCTTAGATGCAAAGAATTCCCATAGCTGTATAACAGGAAGCATAAACTGAATATATAGATGAATAAATGGTAGAATGGCAAATACTTGAGGGTTGTGAGGTTTTTTTTGTCATATACATTATTAAAATAGAAATATGCATTAATTGCAAAAACATTTTAATAGTGAATATATATGACCAAATATGGGTATAAATCTGAGATCAAATCTGAAATGTATGCTTGCAGCTGTTTCCCAGTGGTAGTGGTAGGTTGGTTACTCAACCCTGCAATTAATTGCACAACTCCACATTGAAATGTTTGGAGCCTGAAATAATTACCTCAACATGACTCACAGAAATTAGAAGTATTGTTTCTAAAATTTAGTACACCTGCCAGAAAATAGGGGAGTACATTAAGAAAACATCAGAATGAAAGGCATAAAATGAAAGATTTTGAAAGAAGGAAGAAAGTATTTAATGTTATTGTTTTTCTTCATTATTTTCTTCTTCTTCTCCTTCTCTGCTACTCTCAGTAATCTCCAAAATTTCTAGCTCTTTGGGAAAAACATGTTTTCAGGAGAGATTATATTTTTTTAAAATTTTTAAAAAACAAACCAAAACCAACCAACCAACCAACCAAAACAAAACAAAACCAAAAACAAAACAAACAAACAAACAAAAAACTCACAAAAAAAAAACCAAACAAACCCCCCCCCCCAGAAAAAAAAAAAAGAAAACCACCACCAAAGCACCATATGCATGGTCTCATAGCCTCTATTTCCTCTTTATCCAGACTTCACACTCTCTTAGGTATAAATTAGAGAACCAAGCCTATATTGAATGTATTACACATTCCAGTCTTTCTAGATTTACATGTAAAAAGGTGGGTATCAAGACATTAAAATCAGAACTATATCAACAACCAACTGAAGTTTGTTTTATTACTGAATTTGATCCAGATTATGATGCCAACATGAAACTGACTGGTGCAGAATGAAATTCTGTTCCAGCTGGAATATTTGCAACTTGTATACAAGTTGTATCCTAACTCATGTTCATACCTAATTCATCATATAAACAGTTCTAGGAACCCCCAAACTTTGCTTCTTTTTTCCATTTTTCCTAACTTTTGTCTGTGAAAGATGAAAAGCAGTGAAAATTCAATCTAAAAGCATTGGTGACATGAAGACATTTTGAAAACTTTTAATATGTTGGATCAGATTATTAGCAAAGTGCCTTTGAAAATGTCTGGATAATTTTAACAAATTTTACTGCCATTTCAACTTATTTTAAAGTAAGATGAGGGAAGTAATAATCAAGATATTTCTACCAGAGCATGTGTAGAGAGTCATTAGGTGTCGGAGCATAGGTCTACTCCTCACCATCTGACCAGGAACTTCACAGATTAGTTTCTTAACCTGGGCGGACTTCCCAGAGATCTTTATGTTCATCTCCACAGACTCAATCTGAGTTTTCCAGTTATTTTAGCCAAACTGAACTTCTAAAATACTATAAAGAACTCTGTGCATGCATCTTCTTCTCTTTGATACTGCTTGTATCACATCTTTTTCTTCCCTCACAATACAACTATTATCATCATATAAAAAGCATATCTATTACAGACACTGCTTTTATTATATGTAAAAAAAACTGTATGTCAAGAATTATTTTATATATCACCATTATATCATGCCTGGACTTTGGTAAGGGCCTCCAAAGAAAAGCAGGCTAGTATTAGCAATATGTATTTATTAATGTGAATTTATCTACAGAGTTATGATCATATCGTCTCTCCATATTACTTTCATTTTCTTGCTTTCTCTATTTTCTTACACATACAAATACAATTGATTTCCTACCCTGTAGCATTTTCTTTTGCTTGTCAGTTTCTTGTCCTCTGTATTTGTAGAGCGATTGGAATATGGCTACTCACACGTCCATGAAATAGTCGAATGTTCCTTTTCTCTCATCACATTAGAATTGGTTGGAAAAAATGGTGGGGCCAGTAGTGAGAATTAATGGCCTGGTATTAATTTTTCTTTCCTTTGATTTGGGCTCTAAACCAGGATTTTGTGGTTCTGAAGTCAGTTTGCACCAGTGGAGCCATCTGACATAGACATATTAAAAAAATCTTGAGGGTGACCAGAAATCATAGTAGGGCTGCTGATATTTACTGTGTTTTTAGAGAGCATTAATACGGAGACCTCAGGGTAGCTATTTAAGATAAAAATTATTGCAACACCATGTTGATCCACCAGTCAGCAAAACATATCAAATATTGAACAGAATTACTGAGAGGAAGACAGCTGTTTGTTTGGGGTTTTTTTGTTTGTTTCTTCTTAATGAAAAAAGCATTTCATAAGGAGTAGCAGAAACAACTCATTTTAAAAAAGAAAAGTATGACAGTTTGGCTCTTTCACTGCTTGATAAAGATACAGTGTGAGAATTTATGTTACAGAAAACAATTCATGTAATAATCCAAATCATCATCATTAATTAAGCCCCAAAAAACAAATTTTAGGAAAACAGCTCTATCACGCCAAGACTTCAAGCTTCTTAAGCTTCTTCTTTTTTTTTTTTTTTTTTTTTTTTTTTTTTTTTTTTTTTTTTTTTTTTTTTTTTTTGTCTCTTAAGATGATAACTCTGTCTGCCACACAGAATATCATAAATTATTTCAGATGATTTCAATATAGACCTAGGATGAATGACAGTTTTTTCTGCTGTGGAAGGCCTTTCGCTTTAGAAGTCAAGCTCAATTTCTTATTCTTACAGACTGTGCCATTATCCATCTTTCCATACACAAATGTCTCATGGGCATTCCACAAACAAAAGTTTGCAACTGAATCCATTGCAAAATCTGTCCCACAAGCTGAAGATTATACACATCAGGTTGGGGTTTGAGTCAGACATTGTCCCCATTTCTACCCCTGAGACATTACATTTTATTTAACACAAGCATTTAAATAAAATGTAAAGTATGCAGAATGACTATGGAGTGATTTTCTGACTTTTTTCTTCATAATTATTGGCCCGTATTTGAATGAAAGGTATAATTAGAGGTGATTTTATTATATATGTGCAAAAAAGAATTCTTCCAGATGCAAGCAATTATTCTCTCCCCTGAAATTCACCTGGCTAATAAGATAAAATCTATTAATGTGGAAAGTACAGCCAGTTCCCTTTCTTCTCTTTCCCAGAAGCAGTTGTTCATTAGAATTTTGTCCAAAACATTTGTCTGTGTTGAGGTTCCACCCCTCAACATTATTTCTTAACATGTAGTCTTAAAAAAGAAGTTAGAAATTTATTTGCCCTAGGCGTCCTTCAAGCCCAAATTCAGTTCCATCTTTCTAATCTGAAAGTTGTGCAAAGGCATAGGTCCCTGAAGAGATCAGCTTTGGGATGAGAGACTTACCACAATACTAAGGTTTTCTCAGAACAACTGGGTGGATAAACCTATAAAGCAATGCTTCTTAGAAGGTGTAAAGATCTTTTCACTCCTCTTCACACTGTCTTAAAAGATCACACATAATTCTAACAGTGTATTTCTCATAGTGTATGAATCACAGAAAAATAATGTATAATTATTAGCTAATGTGTAGTTATATAATTCTTTATAATGGAAAAAAACTCTATTCCAAATTTTTTCCATGCTCTACATTATAAATACTGGGCCACGCTGTTAGCAGAAACTCTTGAAGGGGTTCCATCACACTTCCCCAGAAATTATTCTGCCAATCTGGGTATCAACCTTGTCACTCTTTGTCATGGCAGACAATGTTCTTTTCCAAGAAGACAGATATTTTGGCCAATAAAGAGCTGTGAATCAAAGGCCTGGGTTTATATTTCATCAGTCCCTCTGCAGAAGCTTTTCACAGCCTGATACTGTCAGTTCTGCTAGCCAGTGGTGCTCTCCACACACTCAGGTGGACTGCTGCCAGATGCCCAAAGAGGAAAAAAAGGTAGGATTTCTCTTCTATATTCATGCAGCTCCATGAAATTAAAAATTTAGATCTTAGTGCTCAGGCTTGATAAAAATACAGTCAGAGATATGAAAATGATTGAGTTTTAGCTGAACTGTCCATCCAGCTTTAATAGACAAAGTATTCTGAATTATCATTACTCCAATGAAAAGTCTATATTTAACTTGAAATAAATTCAAAATAAAGGTAAACACACAAAAGAACAACATTCTTTTCTGTAGGCATTGGCTGTGACAGAACATTTTGAGGCTCATCATGCCTGCAAGAATTGGGTGTATGGAATTGTCTTACATGTGCCTTCTAGGATTAAACTCCAGAAATATTTCTGTTTTGAATAAAACAGGGTTTATGAGAATCGTTGGGTGATTCTGCTATTACTCAAGCTCCAGCTCTGCAACAGAACTTCAACATTGCAACAGTGATCATTACTGCCCTGAAGCTTTTCCTGTCCTCTAATAGAACTCTAAATTACATTTCAGGCTCCTTCTGAAGGACACAGCAATTTCCTGATACCTACCACCAACACTCACAATAGCCACTAATCTGGCATGAAGCCATCTAATCTAACCACCTCTGTTCCAATGTCAGAGTTTTCAATTTTTACAGCAGAACTGGTTATCAACTCTATCAGCTCTTAGCTGTAGGGAAGAAGCTGTCTTCCTTACCACCCACAGGTGGTGTATTCACTCTGTAACTCCTAACTCTAGAAAGAAATAAGGTGGAGACAGTAGCAATGATTCTATGTCCACTAAATCACTTTACTGAATAATTAAAAAAATAAAACCCGGCTTCAAATACCTCACTTGCTGGTTTCAGGATATGAACAAGTGAAAGCATTTCAGATAATATTTTATATCTTTTGTATCTTTGGCACAGTATGACATGATCTGTAATAACCGCTCAATCCAGACCTCAACAATCTGTACCCAAGCATCCCCTTGAAATGCTGACAAGCACAAAGATGGTCAGAAATTAAACTCAATAGGTTTTGGATAGCTTTGACAGTTTTCAGGTCCTTCAGTAGTCAAATATCTGAAGCTGAGACAGATGAGTATCCCTGTCCCTTCTCAATGATGAACTCAATGCTCAGGTTACCCTCCTCCAGTTAAGAGGTGAATTTTACCCTGTATGAAACTGTAAAAGTTGGGGTAGACAGCAAATTCTAAAACTATTATGAGAAGTTAAAGTAATATTTTAATAACTTTGAAGCAATTTTTCTATAGTCGCATAAATTTACTTCAACAGATTCTTGCTGAGGCAAATCTACACTGATGGTTTGAATTTCTCTGTCACACCCATCATTTTAGATGTATAAATACATGTATAGAAGAAATATTTTGACAGAGTTGACACAGATGTTTTCCAATATCATAATTTTACAAGTCATTGGTTATGAAATGCATATTTAGAGAAGAGAAAATTTCTGTGAAATGTTTTAGAAAACAACCTTTGCTCCTTTATATATACTTTTGCATTCAGTCATAAGATTACTGTTTGAAATATTGCTGATCATTCTCAATTTCTTTTTAAAAATTTAATCTGACATTTTATTGGAACAATAAGTCTAGTCTGGAGTTAAACAAGGAAATTGGATGAACTCTGATAAAAATAAGATTGAAAATCACTCTCTGCCAAAAAAAAAGAAGATTCTAGCTTCTTGCACTTAATGAACTTTGCCTCACAGACCTGTTCTAGGAGAATGCCATCCACTTCTAAAATAACCCTTATTCAGATAGCTTTACCCAGTTAGATATTGGATGTACCTTATTTAATTTGCTCAACACCAGATATTGGGCAAATTAGGTTAATATAGCTTTCCTTCTAAATCTAGTGACGTAAAAAAATGGATAGTAATGACACTCCTTGGTCACTTTTTACCCTATCAGCTGTGGAGTATACAGTGAGCAGTTGCTGAACAATATTATTTTCTACCCATCACAGTGCAAAAAGCTCTGATAAATTACAACAATAAAGGCTTCAAGCATTCCAATCAATACTTAATGGAATAATGTAAATCCAGGTTGTGTATGACTTGGGGATTGTGTTCTTTGGCAAAGAGCAAAAGATTAATGCGCAGCAGGAGAAGTGCATCTTTTTTTCCCTGCAGTCTGAGCTCTGAGAGACAAAATAATGTGCTGAAGTTACTTTGCTTGTATTGAGGAGTTATTACTCTTTTTTTTTTTTAGCCTAGTTTAAAAGGAAACAGAAAGACACTGTGCCTCCCACAGCTCTGTAAAAACCAAGTTAATGGTATTCGGATTCTTTAGACACATTTACACATCCCCCATCTGGTTGAGAAGAAAAACCACAGATTTCAGTAACAAAAATTGTACAGATCTGCCTTCAGGCAACAGAAAATGCATGTGATAAGGGAATAGCCATGAAGTGTAAAGGAGTATTTAGGTCTTAGCGCTTATTGAATGGAGACTGTAAAGGAGATGTGAAGGATGTGTGAAAAATCCTAAATAAAAAAGCTGGCATAACATATAATGTGGGTAAGAAAATTGCGCTTGGAAGGAATGCAACTGTCTAAGGAACTTTGTAAGAGGAGAAGGTGGGATGGAAAAAATGAATGACAAGAATGAAAATAAGCAGAATTCTGCATTCAGGGTTAGTTTCAGGAAACACACCACATTCTGCAATTCGGTCACCTGGTTACATTACTATCAATAATAACAACATTCAGAATGCACAAATTCAGTTTTTTTCCATTCTCTCTCTATCAAATTGTATTTTTGCTTCAGGTAGGGAGTGTTCAAACTCAAGGGGCAGTCAAGATGTCAGAAATAGCAAAGAGAAATCATATTTTTAGTAACCATGCCATGCATCCAAGGGACATTACTCGTTGGAAAACCCATTTGACAAATTTGGAATCAGTAAAGTGTATAGTGTTTGTTTTCTAAGATAAACAATGGAGCAGGAAGAATGAACAAAGATTTAGTTATAACTTGTATTTTTCTGATGTACATAGGGTTACTGGAAGTGTTATGTTTGGTCAGGTATATTCCAATACCAGGCCAAAAGCCTCTTGAAATGTCTGAGCAAAGTGGCAGAGTTTTGGGGATTTTTTTTCTTTTCCTTTTGCTGTTGAAATGATGACGAATATCATCTTTCCACTTACGTGAGAAGACAAGGCTAGAAACTGCTATGTAAGGCACGATTTCCTGCTTCTTCAAGAAGCATCCCAGAGTAACACCTTTCTTCCACTTCTAAAGCACATAATGAGAATAGGATTTTTCCTTTTCGTCACTGCTATTACCACTGGTAACGCAGTAGGAATAAATTTAGCAATCATCTAAATCCTAGCCCAAAATGTATTCATGGACTGCTGACTAAAATTTGGGTTTATGCTAATGTTGAACTTTATCTGACCTTTATCTTGGCAGGAGTCCTCTCCTAGGTTTTTGACCTCAAAATGTTCTTGTGGAGACCAATTATGCTTCTTTTAGTCTAAACAAGCCAAGTTATTCCAGTCTTCTAAGAGGCTCTATCTTTATTTCAGAAGCCTTTCTATATACCCATTTCTGTACAAGTCATCTTTGTGGAGGAGAAACAGCTAAAACTGTCACTTCTGTATTTCAGACAATAGAATCAGAAAATCCACACTGAGATATTAAAGAATGAAAAATGGTGAGAACACTACAGAAAGTTCTGTTCATTGCTGATTCATAGATTCACGTCTTAACTGTGCATCAAAGAACAAATTAAATTTCATAACTTAAACCTGACAAGCCCTAAAGACTGATTTGAGCTGACTGCTACCACTCAGAAAGGAGATCTACAAGAAAAATCAATACTTCCATGAAAATTTTAGTAGAGTCCTTGGCAGCACACCAGAAAAAAAAAGTAAATACAATGTTAGAAATTATAAAAAAGTATTAAAGAAATAATGAAAGGCAACAAAAGCCAAATAAGCCACTTTATCAATCTGTGGCACGTCTGCTTCTTGAACATCATGGGCTATGAAACTTTCCATCTCAAAAAGTGAATCGAATACCTGGAAAACATTCAAAGGCAGCAAGAAAGCTAATCAAAGCCTGCAGCATGGACGAACAATTAAACAGACTTGTACTCAGCCTGAAAAGGATGTAAAAGAAAGCAGCTGTGGTAAAGTTTTATAAATTCATGGGTGTCAGAAAGGCAGTGGAAATGGAACTGCTGGTAAAAAAACAGGAGTAAAATTTCTTCCTGTTTGGATTGCTGGAGCAAGATCACATTCTGCACATATACCCTGTATACATTAGCTTTTCTCACCTCTGAGAAATGTGTTGCGATGTGCAAAGTGAAATGGGATACAGCAAAGAAATCCAGAGTCTGTCGAGACAAATTTATGCAAAAGCATTCTTCTACCACCAATACCATACTCAGCCAAGGCATTAACAGAATATGATTATGAGTATGAGTATGAGTATGAGTATGAGTATGAGTATGAGTATGAGTAGCATACCTACCACTATGGAGCTTCACAGAGATGAATTTAACTCTGCCCACAGACATCTAAGTAGTGTTCTTTAAATTTCTGAAAACAATATAGTAATAACAAAAAACATTTAAAAACTCATGAATATCTGAAGAGGTCAGATATGTCTGTGATCAGAGTAAGATCTCTTGTTAGATTTCCAGCCTAAAATAGTTGAATAAAAGATAATTTTCAAGTGTTAACATTGCCGTATTTCTCAGCAGAGGAGTTGACACGTGTCCTGCTTCAGTTGCCGACCCAATTTAACAAAATGTCATCTCATGGGACAGACTTTTAGTGGCTCTGAGGACAAAGCATAAGTAGGAGATGAGGAATAAAATCCTGCCATATGCTATAACATATGTACAATAACATTGAATGCTTGCAGTGCAATGAATTAATGTCAACATCAGGCTCTCCAATTTAAGCATACCATGATAAATTGTAAACTGAATTTTATCCAGAAAACAGCCACATATAAATAAAACATAACAAAACCAAGAGGGTTATTCTTACTATCACTCTTCTTAAAACCTAATAACACACCTAAGTATTATATTTTAATTTTAAACACTATTTTCTGTTAAAAGTGACATTAATGTTATAGCATCTAATGGTATAAACTGCACAAGATAACATACCCCTTATCTCTTTGTATGACTTTGGGACAGGAGGTCCTAAATGAATTATTATTATTTGCCATTTGTACCCAAAGGCTCCTTCTAGCCTGGGTATATACTGCTTTCTTCCTGTTAAAAATAGTAGGCTAATTCTGGTACTACACAAAAGGAATTACAATCATTCACTTTTCAAAGACTTTACATGTGCTTTAAGTTCAAGAGCAAAATTACAGACCTTTACAATATTAAGTTATAGAAAGATCTTTGTGGGATGAGGGTCTAAAATCAGTCTGACACAGATCTTCTGGGTTTGTTACTTTAGGTCATCTCTGTAAAAAATCATGTTACAAATGCATGCAGCATGAAGTGGGAATATAATTAAACCTCTCTGGAAGTGAAAAAAAATCACATCTAATTTATACTTTATGGAAAAAATAGTAAAAGAACATTTCTGAAACTACTCCTTGTAGCTGAGGTTTTGTTAGGATTTTGAGAACTCTTAAAATACAGATTTCTTGCTCTGCAACAAAATAAAATAAAATAAAATCAAAAAGAAAGCCAAGTATGTCAAGTTTTTTAATTGTCTTTTTTAGATGTTCAATGATCAGGGTAAAGAAAAAGTAAACAAAACAGCTAAGAATTTAAAGAAAAATGGCTCAAGAAAGATAGGTTTTATTTCTATAGCCATGACTATAAGTATTGTGGGAAGTCAGCTAGAAATACTATTATGAAGTCATACGGAAACCATAATAGGCTAGCATTTAGAAAAGGTTATATCTCCATAGTAAGATATTTCTTGGAGATGATTTAAAATGAAGTAACTTTCAAGATTAAAGGAATGGGGTAAAGGGATGTGTACAACCACAAATTTGGAGAAGAATGTGTGAGGTGGAGAGTAATACGAGGAGCAAGAACCTGATCGCTTTTTTATACTCCCATTTTGAATTATTTGTCCTGTCATGTCTCTTAATTTCACTCCTCAAATACAGAATCAGTGCAGTTATACCAATGTAAGTGTGATTTCAACAATACAACATCAGGTAGCAAGCTGCAGAAATAACAGTAAAAACTGTCCTTCATCTAACTTACAGTAGCTCACACTGAATTGTATCTCTCTGTGTCATATCTCGTAATATAAAATCTGTATTTCTCTATATTTCTCTACATTCTAGAAGCTGGTGACAGTTTTATTTCTTTGCCACTACCAATGTGAGCAAAGATAATTTTGTGCAAAATGAAGAGAGATATGCACACATTTGAAAGCCTGCTACATATACAGCAAATTGACAGGTAGCAGCATTTGCTGCAAAACACAGAGAACACTAAGGGCTCCGATGTCTTAATTACCAAGACCAGTACAGCTCTATGCTCACTTGATGCCTCACTGTCCCTGGTTTTAAGCTGGATTTTCTGCATTAATATTTACAAAATGTCTGGTTTGGTGAAGGTTAGTTAATTCTTTTGCATGTTATGAAAGTGGTAAGTACTCTCACTAAGGGTTCCAGATATGAAAATGCAGTACATTTGTCCACCAGGGTATCCTCCTTCACATGGATTTAACATAGTGAAAACTACCCATATGTTACAACAGATGGCAAAATTCCAGTATCTCTTCATACACCTGATTCTTCATTCTCAGTGTAAACAAATGGCTCTTTCACAGAGGGATACTGAATCAAATTGAGTCATAGACTGAATGATTTTGTCTTTTCCTAGAGCAGATTGACAAGGGAAAACTGATAAACCAAAACAGACAACAAATGTTTTTTCAACTCAAAGGGAAAAAAACCCAAACAAAAACTACAATTCACAGTACAGTTATTATATATAGCGCATCTGCATTTTGAGCTTTTTGGTATATTTTAAAGTTGTTTTTTTTCCACACCCCTTCAAACAAACCAATAACATAAAAGGACCAGTAGATGGTAAGGTTTTTTTCTAATTGTGGCACTTTTTTTCCCCAAATCCTTTCAGGAACTGAACTTTATGGCACATATTAGAATGTTCAGTTTCAAAATTACCTTAGATTTACCAAGCAAACCTCTGTGCCCACCACTGGAAATACAATCAAATTTTCAGTACCATTTCATTCCATTTTTAAAGGGAAGTTTAAATGCTTCATTCATGGGAGCTTCTAATTCTATACACCTCTACAACATAATATCACAAAAATACACCAAAGCCTCTTCTTCTGCTTTACAAAAAGAAATATTGAAAACTGGATCAACTCTGAGATCAAATAGAAGAAAATCTTGAGGTGTTGTAGGAAATTACTTGCCACAAAGACATCTAATATTTTCATATTTGTCATAAATAGTGGGTAGTGAAATCTAGACCAGGTTTTTATGCAAAATAAGAATGGTACCCAGGTCATCTGCAGACCTGATTTAAATAATCAACAGTCTTGGTTTGTGCACATTACATACATGTACATTTTGAATATCCAAAAAAAGAAATGTACAGAAATGATAGCAGTAGACTGCTATCCTGAGTAGGTATCTTTTCCACAATCAACTGTGCATCTTTTGCAGCCAGTCAAGAAAGAATACGAAGACAAATCCTCTGATATGAGCAAAATCTGTACAGAGACAAATCAAGATCCCTGAAAAATGAGCTCAGAACAGGAGTTAATTTCTACTCCCTTTCTCATTTGCTGACCTGCCTAGTCAGCTATTGTTGCTAGAGCTAGTTCTGTGAAAAACAGCTACCACATTTGCACCAGGCTGCAGGTCCTCCAAGGAGATAAAATTGAAAAAAAATTGGAAATAGCATCACAGAAAAAGCGCTTTTTTTGAGTTTCTAATTTATTTTTGCTTCAGCTCTAAACCAAGGTACAGTGGCACAAGTCCAGTTGACAGATGTGATAAGAGCAGAACAAAAGCACTCAGGATAACAAAGATTCTAAAATTTTCAAAATATTAAATAGCTGAATTAACTCAAACAATTTTATGTACATTTGACTATATATGAATAAATAAAATAATTTTCAAGCCATGTGAGACCTATTTACAGTGCATTTTCAGCCAGTAATATCTCCTTCAAATCAAGTAATTTATGATTGAGTTACAGTATTTCTTTTAGCAAGTTCTCTTAATTTCATACCAGAAAGAATCCTGGAAGAATTCTGGTGTTTCTATTTCATTAAACTCTTGAAAGTTTGCTCCTCATATCCAGTATAGTTTTGTTAGATCTTTTTCTTTGGTTTATTAGACTCATTGTGGCCACTGTGGAAGAGAGAGGCATTACTGTATACTTTTCCCTATATAAATAATTACAAAGTAGTATTAAATTAGTTTTCAGTTGTCATTCTGCTGAATTAAAACATAGAATTCTATTTTTCATAAATTTATTTCTGTAAATTATTTTTCCCATTTTTCGGATCTCTCTTGTGACCCTGTGCTGAATCACCTCCAGAGTTTCCATTAACTTTTTTCAGATTAGGAAAAAAATAATTAATTTGCACTGCTCTTAGTGTATGAAAAACAGAGCACCAACCACCACAGTGTGTCACTGTAGTTGTATATGACAATCTAGTCATTTGCCTCGTCGTAGTCAGCTTCCTTGTATGCATACAACAGGAATGTAACCAATATTGGGCTGATTGAAAGGAGCCATCAGTGTTTGGTATCAGTGTGTACCAAAGATCCACTGTCCATATCTTGCTTCATGTTATGCTGGACTAAAATTAGAGGCATTTCTTCTACTGTTTTTAAAAGACCCGTTTCATAACAGGCCAAATTCTTCTTAACCTGTCACTGAAGAGTTTTCCATAGCCAAAAGTAAATTAAACAGAATTTATCTTCAAGTGTGGAAAAATTGTTCCAGAAATTATTTAGTGAGTTTGAAGAGCTAAAGCAAACCCATATATAAACACTTTCAACAGTGGCTTGCTGTGATTGACAGTCACTGTCTAAATCAGCAGCATTATCATAGCCTAAATCTTCAGGAGTCAGATTTGGAGAGCACAGCGATAGAAGGAAAAACAAAGGCGTGTTTGTAATAGATTTATCTGCACGTAGGTGTACCTCCAATTTAGTCAGCCACTGGCAGGTTTGACTGGAGTTAGGCTAGTGAACAGGGATGAAACACCTAGACTTTTTCCCCCATATTTCAGCAGGATTGAATCAAAGTTAAAACTTCCTCAAATGAAAAAAAATTCATTAACTCTTTTAGTTGTTTTGCTTTACAAGTTCCCAAATAAATTATGGCTTAATTATTATGAGGACAGGTAACACTAGACTAATTCTCATTAGTAACACATTTTTGCCCAAATATTTTATCTTCACGATTAAATAAGGAATCTTGAGATTTTCATGCCTGTACATTCAAGTAGAAAAGAAAAGCAGACAAAACTGAAAGAAACTAATAGTTCAACAGTATCTTTCAAAACTGAATGGTTTAATATTGACAAAGATCTGAAATGCACTAGTGGACAATGTGTCTGACACCAGTAGTTTCCCATATGAAATCTAAGTCAAAATGGTATGTATCATGTACACACATGCAAATTATTCCTCCATCTATGACTAATATAAAAGCTGCCTCTAGGAAAGTTGGAAAGACCTCAGAGAAAATCAAAGTCTCATGATGTCACAAGAAAAAAAAGTATTCCAGGGAAAGAAGCAGGGACAAAGAAGTCGTAAGTAAAACCCAACTCCATTCCAGATGTAATATGATGATAAAACAATAGACAATACATGATGTGACTGCTCACAATAGCTGAAGAATTATACTCCAGGAACTCCCTTTCATCCCTATGTAAGTTAATTTTGATTTAATTTAGCCAGATTAGAGGGAGAAATGCAAGTACTTAATTTATTGGGTGGCCCCTTCTGAGTTTTAAGTGCACAAGTTTTTCTACACGTTCTGCATGCAGGCTAGTAGCTACATAACGTTTTTGTGCTCCATTTTGCAGAGAGATTTCTGGAAGCAGAGCCACTGCTTTAGACTCTTAAATATGTACTAAAATAGGCTTGCATTTCTCTATCTTTGGAACATGGTGGGGTGTACTGTGGGCTGGTTTGTTTTAAAGTTTTGTAGGGTTTTTCCATTAGGAAGCAATAGACTTCAATGACAGTATTGCATATTTCAGTATTTTTTCTATCACAAATAGTTTCTTCAAGTAAAAGAGAAATAAGAGTGTCCTGGTTTCAGCTGGGACAGAGTTAAATTTGTTTTCATTAGCTGGTACAATGTTGTGTTTTGGATTTAGCATGAGAATAATGTTAATAACACACTAATATTTTAGAAGCTGCTCAGTAGTACCTACCTTAAGGCAGGGACTTTCCAGTTTCCCATGCTCTGCCAGTCAGCAGGTTGACAAGAAGCTTGGAAGGAGCTCAGCCAGGACAGCTGACCCAAACTCCCCAAAGGGATATTCCATGCCATAGAACATCATGGCCACTATATAAACTGGTGGGAACTGGGAGAAGTACCAATTTCTGTTGTGAGAAATGTTAGTCATCATTCAGTGACTGCTGAGCAGTTGTATTGGGTATCTCTAGGTAACTTCCTCTCTCTTCTTTTGTTGTTGTTGTTGTTGTTGATATTATTATTACTGCTATTCTTGGTATAATACCATAATATTTTACTTTATTTCGGTTATTAAGTTTTTCTTGTCTCAAACCAAGAGCATTTTTTACCCTGATTCTCTTCCCTATTCCACTTGAGGGGGCACGGGATAATAAGTGAGCAGCCGCATGGTACGTCAGTGCCAGCTGGGGTTAAAACACAACAGGCAGGCAAATACTACATCTTAAAACCACCACAGGGAGTCCCTCTGTACATCCTTCTGATGTGATAGAATCAGCAGGAAATATAATTTTGGATTTAGTGTTTGACAGACTAGTGTCTCTGTCAGTAGTCTGAAGGCAGTAAATGCCTGTTTGAAAAAATGCATGATAACTTAAAGGTTCTATTTACTAATGAGTTGAAAGCTACTTCCAAGAAATCCAGAAGGTACCAAAATAAAGCAAGAGTGGGACAAATCATCAGCAATTTAATTTAACAGTTTCAGAAAACAACACAGCAACAAGCACTAAGATTTGTTTTGATAATATAATAATACCTCCCCCCCCCTTTTTTTTTTTTTTTTTTTTTTTTTTTTTTTTTTTTTTTTTTTTTTTGTGTGTGTGTGTGTGTGTGTGTGTGTGTACCATGGAAATGAACTAAGTCCCTGGTTAAATGACATGAACAAAGGCTCCTTTTGTTTAATCTGAAGAGTAAGGCCAGACTCCAGCTCTGATATGAAATGATGTGGAAATGTCCTTTGCTCAAACTCAGTATTGCCAAGTGAGGTATCAATTGATATTTTTAATGCGTTTCTTTTACATTTAAATTTAAGAAAAGTTCGGGTTTACCTCACAAACGAAAAACTAAACAGGTTGGGTGAGGTTTGACTGTGTATTGGGTCCTGGACTTTGCAATGGACCTGGATTGTCACAAAAAGCATTTAAGCACAGGATGAAAAGGTAGCTCAGGCTTCAGCAGTTACACATCTCAGTTTCAACCTCCTGCACTGTCTGCCTCCGACTAAATATCTTTATGACAGATCTATAGAAAATATGCTCCAGAATTTATTATTAATAATTATTCTGGTGATGTAATGACAGTAGGGCCTACTTCAGCTCCTTCTTCAACTCTGCAGTAAAGAATTAATAAGACTTTTCACTTATACTTGTTAACAATAGCTTTTTTTTGCTTTGGTATATTGTATAATTTTTTATTACTCTTGAAATTCCTTTGGTGTGGCTGAATCTTCCCAAGAGATAGTATTACTAGCCATCTGGGCTGCCATTCTTTACTTCCTACAAACCAAATCCATTCTCTGTGACTTAATAGTTTAAATATCTTTTTCTTAAATACCTGTATCATCAACTTCTGAGTATCTTCATGCTGGTTAAAAAGTCAAGACTGAAAAATTAATTACTTATTTCTAATATAAGCTAAAGTTAAAGCAAATATAAGTGAAGTTAAAACTGCAGTTTATTACATTGTCTATAAGTAAGAATTTATATTTTATTTTATGTCTTTTTAGCCCTTCAAATTATGGATGTTCCCTGACTCTACACTGAGTGAGTCTTTTTCCTCTTCTATTGACACTGCCAGCATCTGTTTTGACGGCTAATAATTTTATATGTCAAAAAACCCCCACCTTTCCTGATCTATCTCCATTAGACAAAACTTTTAAAATTTGTTTCATGAGTAGTTAAAATCCTTATGCATACCTATACACACACACACATATATAAAAAATATAATTTAAAAAGAAAAAACTATGTCCCTTTTACAGTGAATGAGCTTTTAATTTTTTAGTTTTAAATTAGCAATCAGCTTTTGTGGCTGAGGGCAAGCTTATTCCTTTGACGTTGGCTAGTAAAAATCCTTGGAACATAAATATATGCAATAAGCCAATAACTGCCTGCCTTTCTGCTGCTTTTGAGGGTATCTCAGCTCTGGCAAACAGACGGGTAATGAGAATTAGAAGGAGGGGGAAAAACAGCAATAAAAATATAAATCACAAAAGGAAGGAAATCCATTTGGTTCTTGGCAGCAAAGACACCACTCGGCTAATCCACGCTGAGTGCAATCCAATACTCCTTTATATAATCCTGTTCTTGTGGAAGAATATTAAAGTTTAATGCAATAAAGGCTGACACAAATCACTTTTGTTGCCCAGAAGCAGATTAAAGAATAGTTAAAATCATACAAATCTAATTTATTTTCTGTTGCTGTTGTTGTTTTATTTTATCCAGTGACACATTTATTCCTTAATTCACAGCATCAATTTTTGATTATTAAGCATCTTCCCAATGTAAGCAATATTTTGTGATACAAAGAAAGGAAAAAAGAAAAGAATGACAGCCAAGAAATTGTTATTTTTTTAATTGTACCTGTTAAGATTCATTCAAAATTCCATAAATTTTTCATAAATTCATATGAGTCCTTGCCTTTTATCAATCTCTGTCCAGGGAATTTTAAAATAAGCATAAAGGAAGTGGAAAGCTATCATTCATAATTGGAATTGTACAGGTTACTCCCACTGACTAACAGTCTTAGTACCTACGTAATTGTTATTCTCCAATACATTAGAGATCTGTCAACAATGAACAAACTGAGAATTTCTGCAAGAGAGACAGCAATGTAAGAGAATTGTGACCCTGATCTTCCATTTTATTTCTCCAGCCATCACCCTCAACATGCCCTTCATCAGCAAATTGGACTGAATAAAACACAACAAAACAAAACAAGAAGAAAACAAACCCTGGGCGTATTATGCTTCACACAATACATTCTTTCATGTCAGAAAAGGTTACAATTTATCTGCAATGTTGATCAGACTTATGACTCGTTGAAATAGGATCATGTTTTTCATTTTCTTTGCCTTTGTCCCCATCCCCAACATATCTTCTCTCACAAGTTCCTTTGGGAAATTACCCTTCCTACACTTCATATTGGTGCTACAACACAGAGACATATGTGGAAAGAATGCAGGAGACCAGGTACAGTTACCATTTTTCCCAGTAGAGCTACCAAAATATTACTCAAGGTACTAGAGAAGTTTGTGAAATACAGTACAGAAGTGGAAAATTGCATAATTTCCTCAGTATTTCTCTTCTTCACGAGTATTTTTCCACCATTTGTTCTGCAGGTGTAGAGAAAAAAAGGGGTTACTTTTGAATAGAACTGGGGTTAAAAACATACCTTAGAAACATGGACAGGTCTATTTAATTTTGTTGTATTATACTGTCCTCACTCAGACTGTAGGTAAGGAAAAGCCAATACCATTAGCACATCACCGTTGAATTTAAGGGATTCTTGAGAACAGGTTCGTAAGTAAGCTATTTGCTCTGGAAATGGCACTTTGCCAGGAAGAAGAGAAAGGAAACAGATTGCAAAAACCTACAAAGTATGATATCCTATGAGTACTTTATGGGAAGAAATTTAAATTAGTAGGGTTTTATTGTGTCTCAGTGACACCCAGCTAACTCTTTGACAGAAGCTATTTCATAACATCTTGACATATGGTCTTGCCTTACACCTCTTCTTACCTGTGTTCAGGATTTAGCCCAACCAGCTGCACCAGCAAGGCCAACGTAAAAAAAAGCAACTTAAGAGCCATGTCCTTTCTGAATTTCAACATTCATCCCTATTTGAAATTGGGTTTCTCAGGCCGCTTTACGCCTGTTTTTCAGGTCTGTTTTAAAAGGACATAGCATGAAATCAAGCACATTTCTTGTGTTTTGTTGGGTTTTTTTTTTCTTCTTTCAAGCACAGATTCTCATTTTTGACATGTGAAAGCAAGTCTATAGAGAGTATATGGCAAGATTTGTATACGTTTAGGAGAACATGGTTCTAAACCAATTTTTAGTTAGATTTGGTGCGCTTCAAATATTTCCAGCGCAGAAAATACTAGAGTCTTATTTTCTCTATTTTCTTCTTTTATATATATGTGAAGAATGTCACAACAATATATTTTATCACCCTGTTATATTTGATCTACACTAGTTATATGGGATCAATAAGCAATGACAAAACTGAGCCTCTGGCCTCTGGAGTGCCACTGGATATGTAGGTCAAGTCCTGGTTTGCCAGACCACTTGTATTGCTTTCCTGTTCTCGGTGGAAAAGTACTAAATGCAAAAGGGAGGGATAGGGGATGGGGGTGTGTATCTGTGTGTGTGTGTCTGCTTCCTAATCCCCTTGCAGCCTGCTGTCCTTCCACTGCAAATGCCATCATCACAAAGGCAGTAGTTGAATCCAACAGGTGGGGCAATAAACCATGACATTTCTAGCAGGTTTAATTGTAGGGGGTGTGCTGGGATACTTTTCAGTACAAACATGCATTCACTCGATCTCAGCATGAAGACCACTGACTTAGTTTTAACTCCAAGTCCACGTGAACTAGGGTGTAAAGCTCCTACCCCAGTACCCTTTATGACCTTTCAGGTGCCTCACTCTCTGACCATTCCCGTCTTTGCTGGTTCAGCTGCCACATGGTGACAACCCACTAGACTCTGTGTCTGGTCTAACAGTGATTTACTGCACAGTAGAATTAAAGTATTAGCACAGTATTCCTGTCCACCCAACCTGAAACGGCTTTTTGATGGTTGTAGGAGAGGCTCTCTGGAGGAAATTGCAATATACAGGGATTTGTTGTGAGCCTTTTATTGCCTAGTGTTAAGACAGTTCATAAATTTACATCTATGACATCTATGCTCCAAATTTTTTTCATTACAGCTCTTTCTTATGACAATTTACTAGCTGCACTCCTCAATAAAAAGCTAGTCTGTGATTGAAAAGTAAGACACAGACTTCATTTCACTTACAAAATTTTCCTGATTTTAAAGTACAGAGATATGTTAAGAAAACAGATCTAATTATAAGACAAAGTATATTTTTAAGACTTCAAATAAGCATCTCATTTAGACCACAAATTTTTTTCTGTCCACTAATTCATTTTGCATCCATACAAAATTAAGGATAAAAAGACCAAAATGTGCCTGACTTTCTTTTCAAAGTGAGTCTTTCTGGAACTTTAATTAGAATGCCTACCTCAAAACCTGCAATATTTTAAAATAAAACTTTATACGTCTATTTACTACTGAAGCTAGATTCCACTTCTTAATTATACAATCAGTTAAATCCATTTCAATTTACTTCATTTTGTAAGACTCTGAATACAAAAGCACGTATTTAAGTAAATAATCTATGCTCATCTGGCAAAGTCAATGTCTTTTTTTTCCCTTTGTTTCAGTTACTTCTGTCTGAAAAACGTCTGTCCTGCCAAGATTATTATAGTGTTTTCCTCTGGAACAGATTAAACACTTCCTTGACAAAAATTGTGTCAAGTTAAAAATAAAACCTATGTTTAAGAAAGCATAACTATCGTTTCCATTGATGTCAGTGGCAAGGGTATTGCTGAATTTATGAGAAAAAATTTTAAAATCATAACCATAAAGTGAAAATGTTTTCAGTACTGCCCATCTTTCCCTTTGATAAGGGCAAAACTTGACAAAATCAGAATCATCAGAAAACTAACAGAAAAAATCCCCATGAAACGTAATAAATCAACTCAAGAGCTTATTATATGGCAGACTATCTGCACAAGCCTCATTTAGTTTCAGCTTTAAAATAGGCATTCAGTATCTGTCTGTGCAGCTTTTTACTGCTTGGTCACGTTGACTCCAGTGGTATCAGTGTTGTCTAACAGAGCATGGTGAAGAAAACCTCTGGAAATTCTATATCAGAAAAACTGCAGGCACTGTCTTCTCCAGTTTGTAGGCAACCTGCCACATGTTTATAAATGACATGAAAGTTTTCAGTTGTGAGAGCCAAAAAGTATCTGCTACTCCAGCCATTATCCTCCTGAATTCTCTTTCTCCCACTTTTCCACATCTCTAACACACAAGTCTAACCAAGTCTGGCTTCCTGCTGAGAAACATAAAATTATTTTGCATGTTGCTATTTGAGACTTCTGCTGGACAATGATAAGCTGAAAATGTAGGGATTTCGCAAATATGGCAAATATTTTTTAAAGCCCAACAATAATTGATAATGTAACAACATAAATTGATTTCAGCTTGTGTATTTTATAAATAAGAGAGCACATGCTTGTAGAAGCACAGCCACACTTTCCTGTGCCTGTTGGGCAGAAGAGACTTTATTGCTAAACAAAGTAAAAGTCTGGTATTGGTCTGCCAATGCCACTCTAATAATCTTCAGTGGTGAAATAAAATTGAGATCTTTCTTTCAAATGAGTTTCAAGGAAGAGGTTTTCTGAACACGAAAAAGCTAATCAAGAAGAAAATGTGTTTAGTAATTTATAAAATGGTAAGGTTCACTGTAAGACACATAATACCAGTGATTTATTAAGCAATGTTATTCTCATGATTGTAGTGCTGAATTATTCCTACATTGTCAGGCAATCTGTAGAAATTTGTTCTGCTTCAAGCAATCCTTACCCTTGCCATACAACTGTTGTTATGTACATTTTTCTCATTATGGTAAGCACTTTGATCTCTCAGAAAATGTTCAGCATCTTATCAACTGTAACATAAAACCTACACAGAGCAACATGATGACTGAGAAGATCATAACAATCACAACTGTAGTTCTCAGACAACCCAAAAAATGCACAATGGAAAAAGAAGGGGGGAGGGGACAAGACTTCTTTTGGTTGTCAGCAGAGATTTAAATTCTTTTAAGCATCGGATTAATATCTCTTTTAGAGATATTCCTTGGAGATCTGACTTTTACCATCATCATAAGCCAGATTCAAGTAAAATAGTTCTCCTGTGATAAAAAGCAGCCTGTACAATTCAGGACTTTTTTTTCCAGAGAGCAGTAACCACAATCCACATTACTGAATATGCCTAACCAAGCACAGTTATGAATTTGAAAAGCCTATATTTCAGTGTTTTTAACACTACGTTCTGCAGATAGCTATCAGTTTGAAGCACGAAGTTTAGTGTGATTTATTCCTAGCTGTAGGTCTGCCTTGTCCATTAATACAATACATGTGTATTCTCATAGAGAAGAGGCTCAGAGTGTAGCCAAGACGTGAATGTGTGGGGTCCCTGGGAAACAGCCTAGTACCTCAGTCATTCTTCCATTATTTCATTCACTCATTTTCTTTCTGACAAAAAAGTCCCACATTACTCCCCATTGCAATGCATGAAAATTAGGTTGGGCCAGTTTGAGCAGAAATCTCAGAATTAAAGTAGTTTTCAGAACAGTAAAACTTGTTATAAGGTGACAGTTAGTTTTACTGTTGTGCAAAAAATGCTTTGACTAGGGAAAAGACAAGATTTCTCTGGGCTTGTCGCCTAGCACAGTCTGGGCTTGTTACATACATGGTTTGAATTTTCCTTTGGAGAAATATTTCTTTCTTTCCTCTCTTCCAGCTCCCTGAGTTCCACCCCCACCACCACCACCCCCCCACTTTTGGTGTCTCTCATCATTTCACTATCAGTAGGTGTATCTAAACCCTGTGCTTAACGCTAGCTTTTATATGCAAAGGGACTCAAGAAGGGCCTATAAGCACTTGAAGAAAAGCTTAACACACATGGGCAAGAAGTAAATGCTGATAGATAAAGAGGAAGCTAGAAGAAAAGGGAAAGAATAAATAACCATTCTAAAGAGGGAAGTGCAGGAGTTTTAACATTTTGTCTGTGGTGTTTTACACCTGGAGAGACAGTGCTGACACATACTAGCAAAGACAGAAAATTATCCAACCAGCACAAAAACAAGAAAGAAAATCACTTTAATGAGAAGTTATAGTGTTCAAGAGCAAACCCTCTAGCTTTATAAATTGCTGTTAGCAGGGGCACTACAGTGTATCACTTTTAGTAGCAGTTGCAAAGTCTCAACCTCTCTCAAAGGCAGTGATGAAAACAAACTGCAAATCCAACACATAACACAAAGTGGCCTTGGCTGAAAAGCTCAAGCCTGAACTGTCACCTCTGAGGTGTTTGAAAAGGCCATTTTGGCTGGGCATCAGCTCTGTGACTGTGTTTGGAAGATCACCCACTTAAGGTATTTCTTTATGCTTTTGATTCCGTGCTCCTCATACCAGACTTAACTGCTAAATACGAGGCATGTTACTTTCGTTAATGCAGGAAACTGATGGTGTCAAATATATTTTCCCTGTTATTCTACACTTATTTCAGCACAATATCAGTATATTTATCTGAAAACAAACTACTGCTATTTTATTCTGTTGGGGGAAAAAAGAATTTGACTAATAAAAGTGTTTATTTTTAAATAAAAATATTTTTTTAAAACTATAAAGCGTATAGTCTGCTATATTATTACATGTGATGATTTTCTTACAGAAAGGCTAAGCATGTCTCAGATTCACTATTTTTATATTAGTGAATTTGGACCATACAAGAAACATGGTTAATAATGAGGATCTCATACAATTAAATAAGGATGAACAGATTAGTTCCAAGGGCAAGCACCAAGCAAAAGAAGATATGTCAACATTTGCAGAATAGTACCCAGAAATCTATTCCCAGTGAGACTGGAAAACGCTCAATATTTAATGGCATTGTAACATATTCAGTTAATTCTTTTTCTCTTCAAATCAGAATCAGCGTAATATCATTCCATAAATCGAATGCAAATATATTCTCCCATAAAGTGGAGGACAGAGGCATGAAAATAACTTTTAGCAGGGTGTCAAAATGGTTTTGCATTCAACGCTGCATATATTTACTGTAAGGTCTTCCCTCAGTCCAGAATCTGGTCTTAATTACCATAATCCTCTAACTGTGCACAAGGTTGGTGTTCTCTTCACTCTCTAATTTTTAAAAAGACCTGCAGTGACCCTCTGCACTCTCTGGTTTGGAGTGTTATGATCTGTTTTAAACACAGAAGAGCAGAGGAAACTAATTCTCTGTGAATAAAGTGGATCAAACCCAGAATGGTTTGAAATATACCCAAAAGACATGATTAAAGCCAGATGAGGTTATGGATCTTGGTGTCAAAAATTTGATATACTTTATTTTATAGTAAAAGAGGCAAAGAGAGAGAAGAGCAAAAGAAAATAGCAAAAGAAGTGTGCACGGCAGTGGGAGGACAGGGAGAGAATGACAGGGTAAGTAGACACATATCATCCTTCTGAGGGTCCCAATGATGTCCATCTGGTCTCAGTGGTGAGGGTCTCCTGCTGCCACACCTCCATTGTATGACACCACCTTACCACACCAAAAAGTATAGAATCCAGTGGATGAATATACATTTTGGGCAGGTGGGAACACCCATGCACCTCCCTTGCAGGGAAGCAGTTTGACACTGTCCCTTGCAACACTGTGGTCTGTAGCCTCGTGCTGCAGTGCTCTGGTGCAAGGCCTGGGGACCCTCTGGGGGAACCTCTGATGGGCCATGACACCCGTGTCCTTCATGTGGGTGCAGCTTCTCCCGGGGCGAGGGGGCCCCACAGCTGAGCTGTCACAGCAGAGGATGGGCATTCACTGCTCTCACCAGAGGCCTTTTCCCCACACACCCAAAGCTCTTCTCCCCCCACCCTTTGGTGTCAGGCCCCCTGTGGGTCTGGCAGTGACAGCCCTGGGCCTGTGGTCTCCACTCCAAAGGTGTTGAGCTTGTGCTCTGTGAATTTATTCTTCTCCACCAGCCCTGAGTTGTTACTTTATCTTATCTCCATCAATCAGAAGGGCTTCTGCCAGGGCCTCATTCAGGGTGCGGTGGTCTTCCCTGCATCTTGTGTAATACAGTTTTTGCCATAGCAGGCAAAGGTCCTTCATGAGGATGTTTAAGTCATAAACAGTAATATTTCAGCCTCCAACATCGGGTTTATTTGTTTTCTGATCTGTGCTAAAAAGACTTCAAGTTGCTACTATTAAAATTCAACTTTTGCAAGCAGATGTGACAATATCCATCCTTTCAGGAACAGGAAAAGACAATAAAATTTCAATTAACTAATATCTGGCTGTAAACTAATGAGTTCATATTGACAACCATTCCTGAATACCTCACAGGGAAAAAGGGATAAATTTTCTTTAATGTTTAGAGAATGCTTTGAAGGCCTTAATAATGAGTGTTAGAGACGGACCCATGCATGTGTAGCCATCAAGGGATTTATTCTTTTTTAGTTACTTTGTCACAAGGATCTCTGGCAGTTGTAGTGGGTTGACTCTAGCAAAAGCCATCTCTCCCTTTTACAGCTGGACAGGGGACAAAAAATTTAACAGACTTCACAGTTTAAGAAAAGGACCAGGAGAGATCACTCACCAAATACCATCAAGGGAAAACACACTCAGACTGGGGATATTAACTGAATATCTATTATACAATATATCTAATAATACTAAAAAATCAGAGCAGGATAATGAGAAATAAAATAAATCTTAATAACGCCTTCCTCTTATACTTCCTTCTCAAGCTCTACTTCTTTCTTTGCAGTGTCTCAAGGAGATAAGAAATTAGGGTTATGGTAAGTTCATCACACACTGCTCCTGCCACTGCTCAGGGAGAGGAGTCTTTCCCTGCTCCAGGGCAGGGTTCCATTCTCAGGGCACAGACTTCTTCAATATAAGACCATGATACAGGCTACAGCTCTCCTCAGCCTAGTCCCTTCCTCTATTAAAAAAGTAAATAAAATAGGAATAGGTGAAGCAGCAGTTTTGGGTTTTCATCTGGTACATGGAATTGCCCGCTTCCAGACAGCAAGGTGGGCATAAAAGTAATTTCATAGAATTAAATTTAATGTAAAAAGAGAAAAGAAGCATGCTTCATGGAGCAAAGTAGAAACTTTCTTCTTAAAAGTGGACGAAGGCAACAAACAGTTCACAGTGCAAGTTTCTTACCCAGCCTATATATCACCATTAGCAACACACCTATGCAGCAATTTGCAGGCCAATATGAACTTGCCCTGCCAATATTCCAGCTAGCTCAAAGCCACAAGACACATTACCAAATCCAAACTAGAATATCAGCTCTGCCAGAGCATTTGCTATGTTCAGACTGAATCTGTACCAACATGATTTCCTAGCTGGTTTAGAGCACAGAAAAAAAGAGCTCATGCCCACCTGAGAACGACCAGGCTCAATGTAACTCATGATTCAGAAAATGTACCTCATCCTGGAGGACTGCTTATGTCTCTTAAGCACAGCACAAGCAGTTAAGGTTGTGAAACAGTAGTAAACTGAACTCACTTATAAAAAGCAATAAAGGATCTGAAAGTTAACCTCTCACCTCTTGGTAACTAAAGATAATGAAGAGGCTGTTAATTGGTGGTTTTTCCAAGAAATTAGATTTGAGGATACCTATGTGTTGTGATCAAAAAATAAGGGCAAAAGTAGCTTCAGGACTGTTTTAATCAAAGGCAAAATTTATATGAAACATAAAAAATACACACTGATATTAGTAAACAGGAATGTTGCCACCTATACACATTCTTGCAATACTTAGTATCCTCAAAATTAGTCAGATTGTCCCCAGATCGCCTGTTCACCTGTGTTGTCCAGCTGGCAGAAAGGCAGTACAGCCAACCCTGTGCTACCTCTTCCCAATTCACCTGGAATACAGAGGGAATGTACTGTAGACAACATGCCTTGTGCACCACAACCGCTGATCAATGGGTTTCAGCACATTTCAATCAGTGGGGGCTGGCAACTAAGTCGGGTGTCAGGCGGCTCATAGCCTTTCTGCTTCTACAGCCTAATACTGAATTTAAGACACTTTGACCCAGCCAGCTGATTTCAGCTGCGATTATTAAGCCACTGCATGGCACTCAGGAATGACCTCCAGACCAGGAAGAGTTAACTTGTAAAATAGGGCTTTGTGAATTAAACCTGGCATAAGTTCGCTATGCTTTCCTTCTCAGGGATTAGATCTTTACTATGCAAATTCTGACTGTAGACAGGCAAATGGATATACTGGAATAAATCAAACTTCAGCACTTACACTGCTAAGAGCAGCAAGAAAATATAATACACCAAGCAGATTTATATCCCGTTGGGTAATCCTCCAGGATTTCTCTAGCTGAAAAGCCAGACCCAGTTTTTGCCAGAAGCAGTCAATAATACAGAAAACTAAAACATGGAATTCAGTGAGCGTCAATTTCTTAATTCATAAAGGGAGAAGGAAGCCTTTTTTTAGTAACCTCATCTCCCTCAGAAGGTAATGCAATATTTTTGCAGAAGGAAAGTAACAGAAATTAAACATTTTAGAGATATGTTTTATTTAGCTAAACAAGCACTATCAAAGCAAAACAAAAATAATAGCAATAAATTTCTGACAAGACCAACTTGCATGAGAAACAAGGTGGAGTCCCCCTCTGAACCTTGAATAGAAACATTATTTTTACCTCCACAAGAAGCCATTATCACTCTTTCTCCAAAAGGAAGGTCACACCATCTTTCATGAAAGATTTTCCTGCTCATAATTGCCGCCTGCAGTGTGCAGACAAATGCAATCTTTTAAAATGCTAACTGTGTTATACTTGCACCCGAGGGATCCAATGGTACAAATGTAATGTGGCCTAACCAGTTTGTCTTAGCAAGACCTTACAGTGCTGATTTGAAACAGCTGAACTAAATCAACAGTTACCTTGAGCCAAAGGCCTTTGGAGAGCAATTAGAGTCAAAGCTTGGGTTTTGAACCCAATATGCCCTGTCAGTCTCAATGATTTGTGTTTGTTGTACTCAGCCTCATTTCCTGCGTGAAATACGAGTCTGTATAAAGAGGAAAAATTCCCAAGATTAAAAAATATTTGACCTCAGTGCATTTGTGAGCATGAAAGTACACATGTCTAAATGACCATTTTGGTTTGTAGTACAAAGTTCTATTGATGTTGGCAGGCTGAGCTTCCCTGTCTCAAAGCCACATGAATGGTTTCAAGTTTCAGCCAAAAAATTTTTTCCACATGCTTTAGTGTGGGCCAATTTACACAGCAGATTTTGCAGAGACTGTGGCCAAGTGCTTCATAAAGGGCTGCCTTCTTTGGGATCAGGGAAACCACAACAGACACATTGCTAATGCAATCTAATTATCTGCTTGAATATTTTTCCAGATGTATCCAATGTCTAAAAATACTGCAATAAAAAAGGTATTATTTGGTTCCTTGGACTGAAACAGTGGTATAAAGAACCTGCTTGTCTACAAGGGAAGTTATAACGAAGTAATTCTGTGACTGCCTTTAAATCAGTCAGACAAAACTGAACAGCCCAAAGGTAGGCTGTTTCTTGCGCCATGTTTGGAATTAGCCTCCCAAAGAAAACTATGAATAAACAGGATTTGGGTATTTTGTCAAAAGCTGCATCTCTTTCTTACAAGGCAATTTCTGTCATTTGCTGGTCACAATTTGATATTGGGTAGACTCACCTAATATGAAACATCTTTTCACTGCAACTACATGCAAGACAAAGATTCTGGGCAGCAGTATGTGGATAGTCATGTCATGAGCTATTTCTTATTTATGATTTTACTACTAGAGTTCACTACAGGTGAACTATTAGATGCACAGGTAGGGTCACTCAGTACCCTCAGTACCCCAGGTCCAGACAATCATAAAAACCGAAGTGTTTTTCCCCTAACAAGTCTTCCTAGATTCCCTGCTTACTATCACTGGGGACTCTTCCCTTTCTTCCTGATAATGTGCTTGAAAAATCAAAACTTGGCATAGTTTATTCAAACAGGAACTGACCATTCAATAGACTTCTCTGTAGTTCTATATCTTGATCAAGTAATATAAGTAAAAATACAGATGTATTTTTACATCTGTAAAATGTACAGTTTCCATTAGGAATAATATGCAGTTTGCATAACCTGCAATTCCAGAAACACAGATTTATTTCAAATGTTTTTACTTCTGTATTTTACAAAGTATTTACAGTAATAACTTTCATAATCCCTACAAGAATATTTTATTTTAGGATATAAGCAAAAGATATGTTTAATTTTTTTTAATATTCAACTTTTCCTTATATAAATTATAATTTAGATTTATTTTCTATATCTCTATTTTCAGTAATTTATGTTTATTTTCTGAATATTCTTAGTCACAACCACGAAAAATCAAACTAACCAAAAAAAAAAAAAAAAACAACCCACCAAACAACAAAAACAAAACCAAACACAAAAAAGCAAAACTAACAAACAAACAGAACCCCCCAACAACAACACCCCCACACACAATATCCCCAAACAGTAGGAAAACAACCTTGATTTCCCCACAAATTACTAGAATGAATGAGCACTGGTGCCAAGGTAATAGCCTTAAACAGGCTGGAGCTGAAGTTGTGGCTGCTGAATCTGAACACAATATAAGAACAATACTGAAAACCACACAATAGACCAAGAAGAATTTGCTTTGGTATTTTTGGCATTTCAGCATCATTCTTGAATTATTTGAGCTATTTCTATACTCAAATAATGATGTTTGTCAGATGCTATTTACAAGAGGCTGTGGTTATGTGTGTACACTTAAATACTTGCACCAGAAGAAGCATTTGCCACAATTATTACTTGGCTTTTTGGATAAGGAGTGGCAACTTCTTAGTGAGATAGAAAGATTAGTACAGAAACAGATAGTTAGGCACCTTGCTAATGGTTTAAAACACTGTTTGTATTGTTAAAATAAAAATAAACTTTATCATGTTACCTGTCTCCTCTCACCACATTGTCTTGCCACAGCTGA
Organism: Sylvia borin; assembly: GCA_014839755.1. Taxonomy (NCBI): domain Eukaryota; kingdom Metazoa; phylum Chordata; class Aves; order Passeriformes; family Sylviidae; genus Sylvia; species Sylvia borin. The sequence continues at coordinate 49,716,240 of CM025993.1, read as the reverse complement.
ACATGCTTACTATTATTTTTATAAAGTAAATTCATTGGCTTTTCAAATAAATTCCAAGAATTTGAGAAACAGTAAGTGGAATATAGAATCTATACATTGTGCAAATATTTTCAGTACAATGACATGTTATATAATACTGAACAAATGTTACTGGTCACATTTGAGTCCATCACAGACATGCAAACCAATTGTGTCACGAAATTCTCAGTCAGTATTCAAAATACTAATGTTTTAAACAGGCTATAGAGACTGCAAAAATCCTCAGTTAGCAGTGCAGATTAACCTTCACTGATGAGCAAAAAAAGTAAAATTTGAAACTTCCTCAAATTAAAATTATGTTTCAGAAGTTCTGCTACGGACACACTCCCTTGACAGCATATTTTTTAACTAAGTCAGACATATTGTACACTCTATCGCATTTTGGCTCTTTTTTTTCCCCACACTGAGACCAACCTGTTAAGGCAAACAGAGAGTTCTGCAAGTTAATACACATGCCTGTAGACAAAGTTACACGTGTGGCCTGCATCACACAGATTCATCTCATGAGCACAAAATAACGGAAAAGATTCTTCTGCTCCTTGTGTCTTCCTCTCTCGTGTAAAATAGTATTCTCACTTAATTGTATTAACATCTGCATAAGAAACTTTTTGAGGAGCAGTTCTCCCTAATTTGTTTCTGTTGCGAGGAGATTGCAAGTGGCATTTAACTGATTATTATTCCTGTAAAAAAAGTAAAACCAAAACAAAACCAGAAGCAACTGTGTGATTTTGTGAAAAGACTTAGCAATCAACAATGGTCTAACCATGAAGCAAGCTGAAGTATGTCCCAGTATTACTAAAAGACACCCTAGTCTTTATACTATGCTATATGTACCACACTGATCTAAAGTACTTGCTTTCAAAAGCCAGTATTTTAAAAAATAAGTGGGATTTTACACCTGACTTGCAAATTTCCAGCAAAATACTAATGTGTTAAAAGCTAACTTACATTAAAAATGTTACTTTTGTTGCACATAATCTTGGGTAAAGATCACTGCTTACAACCACATGTGAACGCTACTCTTTCCTGAGACCTGCTAGATAATCACATATAAAAATTTTTCTTTAGATCACCTCTGTAATAATGATCTAGATTTTAAAAATACAATTGCTTTAAGTATTTAAACTAATGTAGACCATTTTGATACAGAAAGGAGAAGGAATGACTTCATAGTATGCTAGAAGGCTCAGTAGTCAAGCTTATGAGAAGTGTCCTCTAAACCTTTCAGTCTGCGTCTCCCTTTTTCTTTGTCTCCTTGTCTTCTCTCTTTGACCTCATACCTTAATTTTCTTCCTTTTATCATTGGTACTTCTGTTTCCAAAACCAACACATTTTCAAAGATAGCACAGCTTTGATGAAGCAAATCAAGAGTGAAATTAGGAACTCTGTCTGTTTCATGAGAAAGGGGTGGAAACGGTAAAGGACAACTGGGAGGCCTGGTCAACAAGAGCAAGTGGAAGATTGGTCTGCAGAAACAACTCTACAGAAAGTGCACAGCACAACTGTATTACCATAATGTAAACCCTATCGATATTCATATTGACTATGATGAAATATCAAGTGTATTTTAGTGTCCTCTGTTTTCCTCTAATATTTTTTCCTTTCTTGTTTGTTTCTGATTTTGTTTGGTCTGGGGTTTTTCAGTGAAGGGAATTATCTCTCAGCTTCTTGCTACCTTTCCCTCCTTTGGCCTTTCTTTTTACCAACTCCTTTCTTTCAGTTTCTTCCAGTTCTTTTGCTTTGTCCCACTTCCAGAAGTTACACTCTTACTAAAGGCTGATAGATTTCTACACAACAGTAAGGAGCAAAGAAGTAAAAGCACAGTAGCAAACACCATGAGTGAGAGTGTATTTTACATTTCTACTCTTACATGGCATTATCAGACAAGGAAATATGTTTTCCATCCAACTGATAAAAAAATACTATTTGAGGCATTGGTTTTTGGTTTTCTCCCTAGACAAATAATATTTGCATAATTCCAGGTGCAAGCTCCTGGCTCTAGGCTAATTGCACACTCTAATGAAACTGAAGAGTTCTTATCCAGCACAACACCAGGAAAAGTTAGTTATGTTAGTACCACTGGGTATTAGATACTGCTGTGGGAAACCATTTAACTTAGTTCCTTTCCGCTGAGTGTAACCTGTAAATAACAACAATCAGACTCGAATACAAGCTTATTTTTTAACATGAAAGAAGAAAAAAATGCTCTGGGAAGTCAAGAAAAATAGAGAATAATTTTAGAGAACAATTACATAGGACAAACTCAGTGAGGCGCAAGTTTTCACTAATTTTCCTGAAGCTGCAAGTGTTTTATCTTATGCTATTACTATTGTGGATGCCACTGAAAATAATACATCAGCACACAAAAGTGCTTGCAAATAAATGGAGAGAACCTAAGAACAAACACAGTGTTAAGTATTCCCATGTTGATATTTTGTAGAATTTTCTTTCAGAAAACTGTCAGCCCCGTAGTAGAAGAATATTTGACATGATTCATATAGTTCTGGAAAACCTGTCAAGGAAAAGAATGAAGACTTTAAAGTACAACAGAGAAAGGCAGAAAGATGTTCAGACTCTTCAATCCCTTTCTGAGGTAGCACTTGCTGACATAGCCACTCACCTTACGTCTATGCACACAGATTTACAACAAGTGCTGCAGAAGATTGACCTCTGTCAGGCTATGGTTTTCCCTTGCTCCCCCATACAAAGAAAGCTAGTCAGAAAAAGTAACATATTATGCTTTGTGTTGCAAGTAATTCCCAATAATAATACATAATGATATTTTGAATTTGCTTTGTACAAAGTTATTAAGTTCACAGTACTTACTTGTATCTTAGCAGAGTACATCTGTCATTTCATTCAAGAACAGGCCTACGGGTAATCATTTAATCAAAACCACTGCTGCGACTGCTACTCGTAAAGAAAATTACAAAGCAGCAGCAACTTCAAAGCTAGGATTACAAAGATTAAATAGAAGCTGCTTTTTGCTAAGTGTTGGGTAAGAATAAATTAAAGTGTCCTTATTGAAGGGAGGTAGATGGGAGAATTATTCATTTTGCCTGATAAGTATTTCCTAATTTTCATTCCCTCTCTCCATAGTTATAGTAAACTACAGAACTGAAAATTCTTAAAAAACTGCTTAGTGATAAAGGGACAGAAATTCTAATGGTCATACAAGAATACATTTGTAGTAGATTTACAACTTGAAGTAATAAAGATGTTTTATTTAATGTTGATTTTTTTTTAAAGACACTCTCCCCATCATTCTTACTGATCACCAGATGGACTGAAATCTGAAAAAGTACAAATGTATGTAATTTCCTCTTAAAAAATACAGCACTGTACACAGTACATAGATTCATATCGGCAGCTTCAGATGCAGAGAGATTGGAGGGTAAAAAACTTGTCAGACTGGGGTTCTGATTTTTAAAAATGCTTATAGGGAAATAAAATCTGAAAATTTGAAAAGACTGCAAGCAATTCACTTAATTTCAAAAGACTAAGAACATTCATTGTGAAACAGAATACTTAAGTAAATTACTACATATATTTATCAAAATAACTGATCTGAAACTGATAAAGACACTCATAGCTATATTATCTCTTGACATCAAATTTATTGCAAAGTGATTTTAATTACTATACAGTCATGTATAGTAATTAAATTACTATACAGTCATGTATAGAGACCTCTCAAATACAGTGCCCGAAAGCTAGGAATGTGAAGAGAGAGACAGGATTAGACACTGAAGCAACATAAAAGTTCATTTCTGAAGGGAAGGAGCACATGGATTAAAGAGGACGATGCTGCTGCACTACAAACATAGTCAGCCAACTGCTTTTCATACTTACATTCCTTTTCTCAAAAGCCCGGCTACATGTAGCTTCTATTATAGAGCTGGCTGAAACAGCTGTGATTGCAACATATGTCTCATTAATCTTAGCCTTTTATGTTAAAACCAACACAGGCATGCAGCAAAACATCTAGGCTGAGTTTAAGTATAAATTCAAATTATACTTTTTATGGTAATTCCTTCTTGTGATACACCTTATTCTTATCATCTTATTGAAACAGTTTAAAGAGACAGGAAGAAGAGGAAGGGGAAGGGGAAGATGCTGGCAAAAAGCAGTTCTAAATGCAAAAAAAGAGAAGATTATAAAGGCTTACTTTACACAAGAGACAAACCCTATTGTACTTTGTTACTAAATTCACCATAATGTGGGCAAGCATTAGAAGCCTATGTTAGTCTTTGGAACTAGGAAAGAGTAAACTTGCAACAGTAGTTTCATGTCTCAAAAACTATTTCCATGCCTGAACTTCTAATTGACAGCAAAACATTGAGAAAAAAACGTTGTGTAGTCTTAAAAGAATGGGAAGGAGGATCCTGGTAATTATAGGCCACCTGGCCTAACCTCAGTACCTGGTAAGGTCAATGGAGCAGTTTATACTGAGTGTCATCACGCAGCACCTACAGGATGGTCAAGGAATCAGACCCAGCCAGCACGGGTTTAGGAGGGGCAGGTCATGTTTGACCAACCTGGTCTCCTTTTATGACCAGATGACTGCCTGGTGGGTGCAGAAAGGGCTGTGGATGTTGTGTGCCTGGTCTTCAGCAAGGCCTTTGACACTGTCTCCCACAGCACACTCCTGGAAAAGCTGGCAGCCCACAGCTGGGACAGGAGCACTCTTTGCTGGGTTAGGAACTGGCTGGATGGCTGAGCGCGGAGAGTGGTGGGGAATGGTGCTGCATCCAGCTGGGGACAGTCACCAGTGGTGTCCCTCAGGGGTCTGTGCTGGGGCCAGTTCTGTTCAATACCTTTATTGATGACATGGATGAAGGCATTGAGTCTTCCATTAGTAAATTTGCTGACAACACTAAGCTGTATCAATCTGCTGGAAGGTGGGAGGGCTCTGCAGAGAGGCTTGGAATGGTTGGATGGATGAGCAGAGTCTAACTAGATGAAGTTTAATAAGTCCAAGTGCGGAGTTCTGTACTTTGGCCACCCAGGGAGAAAGGAACCTGGAGGTTCTGGTGCCAGCAGCTGAACAGGAGCCAGCAGTGTGCCCTGGTGGCCAAGAAGGCCAATGGCATCCTGGCCTGGATCAGGAATGGTGTGGGCAGCAGGAGCAGGGAGGTCATTCTTCCCCTGTACTCAGCATTGGTGAGGCCACACCTCAAGTGCTGCGTCCAGTTCTGGCCCGTCAGTTCAGGAAGGATGTTGAGACACTTAAACATGTCCAGAGAAGGCAACAAGGCTGGTGAGGGGCTGGGAACACAAATCCTGTGAGGAATGACTGAGGGAGCTGGGGGTGTTTAGCCTGGAGAAAAGGAGACTCAGAGGTGACCTTTTCACTCTCTACAACCTCCTGAAAGGTGGCTGTAGTCAGGTGGAGGTTGGTCTCTTTCCCCAGGCAGCAACCAACAGAAAGAGAGGACACAGTCTTAAGCTGTGCCAAGGGAAATATAGGTTGGATATTAGGAAAAAGTTTTTGCTGAAAGAGTGATAAAGTACTGGAACGGTCTGCCCCAGGAGGTGGTGGAATCATCATTTCTGGATGTGTTTAAAAAAAGACTAGATGTGGAATTCGATGCCATGGTTTAATTGAGGTGTTAGGGCATGAGTTGGACTCAATGACCTTGGAGGTCTCTTCTAATCTGGTGATTCTGTAATTCTGTGATTCTGTGATTCTGTAATTCTCCCTATTCTATGCGCTACAATTCCTTTAGTGTAAAACACTTCTGATGGCCTAGAATACTCTTGAACCTTATATCCCATAGAGAATGTAGAGTCAGACTGCTCTCTGTGTTTCAGTGAATCCTAATTTCCTAACAGTTCACTCCATGTACCCAATTCTCAGAAACTAATTACTCGTCTAAGTGAAATGTGACTTGCATCACAACAATGAAATATTCATTCAGCATACTTTACTTCAATATCTGCTAGTTTCAGAGTAAGGCTCTTGCTTTAAATTCATGATTAAATTTTCTTGTAATACACACATTCAAGTATGACTAGCTCAGGATTACACTTAAGTAAGAAACCAGTGAATTTGCCTTTATCCTAAAACCCCATAAGGAGGCTTCAACATCAAAAGAGTACCTAAGTTAATTTGATGCTTGTCATCAATATTTCTCAACAGGATCAAACTAATTTTGAGTGTGTTAAATAATACTGACCTCTAATACTGCTTAATCTTTTTGATTTTCCTCCAACACATAAAGGAGTTTACATATAAAGTAACATAAAATAGGCTTGTATGTATGTCTATTTGTATTTTTATTTTTTAAGGGATAAGGGGGAAAAGAACTGCTATACAATAAGCCACTGGTGACAGGTGTGAGTTTTTTACTATATCTGTTTCCAGCCCACAGAAAATTGAGTTGAAAATAATTTACATCTAAAATTCTAATTTTGAAATGCTTGTGAATTTACAGCTATAAAATCTGCTCAAACATACCTAATATTCAGGGTATGAGCAATTGCTGCTTTATTGGATTCCCTTACCCTGTCATAAAAGCATCAATTTAAGTGATGTTGACATGGTTGACCATATATGACCATGTTGCAACACACTTATCAATATTAAGCAACCAGTCAAGCACATTAGCAGGTGCTCTTTCTATACACACTACTTGTTTAGTGTACTTAATATATTTTGTAATACGCTAAGTATACAAAGATATGCCAGGGTACTATTTACATATCAAGTTGATTAACCTTTAATAGCCACAGTGTTCTGCATTTCACTTCTTTATAATAGCATTTCTGGACTAGATGGCAAGGGAAAACTTTAAAGCTTCAGGCACGTGAAATACTGGTCCTACTTGTAAATATCTGGAAATAGTCCATTAACACCAGTGCTTAAAGAGCTGTAAACAGATTTCCTTGCATTCTCCATTATTACAGCAGCAATCTCCTCAACCCAGCACTGAACATTTACAGCCTCTGAGTTTCCAGCATCCCTCAATGGATGGTCTGGTGATGCACCCTATAACCTGCCATCCTTTTCAATCAAATGGGCTCCTGCCATTATGTGAGCCAGCAAAGATCATGCCACAGTTTAAGTAAACCACTCTCCCTGTTCCTAACAGCAACAGTTCTGCCCTGGGTCAAGGCCTGGAAAGAGGTGTCACCACAGATTTACTCTCAGCCTAGACTAAAGAGTCATTCCTGTTACATCTGTGAGGATGTAGAAAGTTAGTTCACATGCCACAAGTCCACTCTGCTCATTATAACTAAACCCCAAGAGTTTTATTTTCTCTAATATCAGACTTGTAAGGACACTATGCTTCTAGAAGTCCAAAGATTCATAAAGTAAGTGCTATTGGATGTAGCTTATCTAATACTTATAAAGTGTGGGTTTTTCATGGGTTCTGTATATAGGAAAGAGAGAAAAACAATTTGTTTCTCCAAGGAATGATTCACCACGTTCAATTTTTGAAAAAAGCAAAGTCCCTACCCAAAGTTTAGGTGCTTGATTCTTGGTACACAAATAAAGTTGGCAACACATTATGGATAAATCAGAGAGACCATCCTGCTGCAAGTTCACCAACAAATTTAGTTGTACCACTCCCTCACTTTTGTTTAGCAGATACCGTGACTGTTCAGATGAGTAATTTTTCAATACATAGAATTAACTATGCCTTCAGCTATGCTTTTTGTGGCCAAGCTCTAGAGTTGGTCCACTTCGTTGTCCTGTTCTACTATTCATAGCACCAAAAGACAGAATAAATGTTAGTAAATTTGAAGAATGACTGAAGAAAGATGTTTTTTGACATGAGGTTTAGAAAATCTCAATTTATTCATCTCTCAGAATACAGACAGAGAAGTGTCTTGACGACTGTGTGTAAAAAATGACAAAAGGAAAAGATAATTGGTGCTGGGAAGTTTTTTAACCTTTCTGTCTTGGGTGTAATAAGAATCAACAGCTGGGTAGTGAAGTTAGATAAATCCAATTTGGAAATAAGGCATAATTTTCTAACTCTGAGAGGAATTGAACAGAGAAACATGTGACTATGAAAAGTCAACAGGATATGGAATGTTTTGAGAGAAAATTAAATAGCTTGTAAAAATTTCCTTAGATCTAGAACAAATTTTAACATATTAGAACATTTAGAACATTAGAACATTTAGAAAGCATAGATCAGATAACATGTTATTGTTGAATTTTATAGCTGTCCATTTGGTTTCCTAACCAGGAACCTGTGATTTTAATTACATATGATTCACATTCCTGTGGAAAAAAAATCCTAAACTGTCCTTATGATATCATGGTTGTTTAAGGCCCTGGATCACTAGTACTTTCCCACTGAAAGAAAAAATTGCATTGGTAAGTTGCTAAACATCATATGTGATCTAGAAAAATTTTCCTCAACACACTATTCAGAGTTTTTAGAAATAACCTACATGAGAAACACTGCCAAAACACTCACTAATCAATACCAAAAAATAATTATTATCAAAGTTCAGGAGGTCGTAGCATCACAGGTTTACATTCTTTTGGTCTAGGCTTTTTTTCCTTTTCATTTGCATCAGTCATGTTTTGATAAAGGGAGTGAGCAGTATCTGTAAAAAGATAGAGAAGATCCTTTTCTGAGTTACTTGAATATCAATACTGCTTATACCACAGAGGCAGCTTTGGAGTAAAAGGGCAATGTTTCCTATGTTACAAGAAGTCTGGATGTCTCTGTCTCCTGTTGCAACTGGGAGGATGGTCAGTCTCCTGGTGCTGCCCCTGCACCTACTTCACTTCCTTTTGTAGGAGTCTCAGGCATTGAAGACACAAAGGTGTTTTCTGATTATGCCATTATCAGTGGCATACAGAAAAAGTGAAACATAATGTGCAAAGGGGCCATCCCACCATGATGTGACCTGATAGAGTGCTGGGGTTCCTCCTTCTAGGAGGAGTTTTTTGTGTATATACATTGAATGGCATGCTTCTTATGACAAAAGCGACATTAAGCTCTTTCTTAGTCTTTGTGACCCTACAAGCTACTTCAGAAAGTCATAGAACAAGTCAGCAAGATGTAACTATTGTAAATCAGAATCTGCCATAGAGATGCCACCTTCATATCTTATGAATGGCCTTAGCTATAGCTTTGACTGTAGAGAGAAAGCAAAGCTCAGTCTGTAGGGAAGTACAAAACCATTGAGAACTCCTACACCTGATAAGGTCAGTATCATAACTGTATTTGTTTTGGGAAATAGCTACACCATCTACAGCTATCACCATCATAATTTTATTTTTAAAGTAGTTAGACAAACTTTGTCAGACCTACCAGCTTATGTAGCTTTTATTTAGTTGCACTTATTATTGGTTAAATTAACAAGCATCATAACTGAAATCTGGGCTGTATGGAAACAAAAGCTCGAATTCCAAAGCAAGTTGATGCTTTTGAGCAAAAAGAGCCTATTTTCACCAAGTTTCTATTGTTCTTATTGTCCTTTGAAAAGGAAATCACCTCATGAAGTATATATTAAATATTTCAAGCAGCTTTCCCAAAAAGCAAATGCTTATGCCCATGTTCTCATTAAAGTACTGCTAAATGAATTTAACTTCATTTGAGAGTCCCTGTCCTTTAACTTTTTCCTGCTCTGCCAGATGTTTGAGTAGTTTCAGACAGATTATATTTTTGCTTGTTCTTGCAGTGGTTATTGCTGGCTGGACCTGGCGAAAGCATGAAGTTGATAAAGGGCATAGTTTCTGTTCTTCTGTCATTCCTCAAGCTCAGCAGTGTAGAAGCCTGTACACAAATTTGTGACAACTTTCCCTTGATAATAATGACCACAAGGTGCAGGATAGGACCCAGGAGTATTAGTATTACCAATAAAAACAAACAAAAAAAAAAGTACATAAAAACATCCTTGTGATCAAAAGCAAAGACCTGAAACAGCTATTCAATCTGCTTCACAATGAGTAAACCCATTGATGTGAATAACCACATTAAGAAGGTTTCCAGTGCCTGAGCTAGGTCAAATATCCCAGCACACAGTACTGGACAACCACATAGACATTCTCCTGCTCATAGCTTGCAGACAAATATGTTACTTGTTACACTCTGAATTTTCAGAGCTGCACAACACTTCCGTTCACAACTGTTCCTGACTTCACAGCAAAGAGGTGTCTAAAGACATAATAACTTTTTTGAAACCATTGCAGTTAGCCAAACAAGCAAGGAAATAATTAGGAGGCTTAGGTCTCACTGTCACGAGTTATAAACATAAAGTTTCTTTCAAAAGCAACTCCAATCAATGCAATTCACTGTAAAGGATTTCCTACTGAGTAATCTTCCAGAGATTTTTCCTTGGCATTTTGATGCCACCTACCAACCTTTACTGAATGTATGCCTCCCTGCAACATAAGAAAGCACTAAAAAAAAAAAAAAATAAAAAAGAGAGAGAGAGAAGGAAAAAAAAAAGTGAAAAAGTGAACAAGTGAATTACCTGTTTATACAAAAATAAATGGATTTTTTTTTCTTTAGAGGAGGAAAGACACACATGCCATGTTCATATATCATCCAGAACTCCATATAAACCTCTTAAAAAGGCACATGGAAGTATTCTAAATCACAAGATTCCAGCTTGAAATAGGGAAGTATAAAGGCAAGAAGAAATGTATTGTGTTGGCGTTTTTCACAAATAGGATGGAACTTCTGGGTAAATGCATCAAAAGCTTTATTTAAACACTAGTCTCAACTACAAAACAAAATACAAAAAATAGTACATACTCTTGTCTATCATGAGCAACTAAGAATGAGTTTATTACAAAATATTTTAAAAGCTTTGTTTCACACATAGGGCACTATTTGTGTTGGTGTTTTTCCCACATGGGACAGGACTGACAGGTGATGTGTCAGGACTTTTATTCAGGCACCAGTCTCAGCTACAGGGTGAGATACAGGAGACGGTACATGCTCTCATCTACCATGGGCAGCCAGAGACTTCTTTGCTACAGGGCATTTTAAAAGTTTTCCAGCCAATAGCATATTGCTAAAACTTACAGACAATTGTTCTAGCCATTCACTAAAAGCACATATACACCTACTTCAAACAATGCTTGCTTGTATGCTTTCTATTAACAATACATAATACTCCATTGTTAAGCTTAAAACCTTCTACTATCTTGCTAAGCATATTTTTTCTGCAGTCTTAAGGTCTATCTTTGCCAAGCCTAAAACCTCGAGCTGTCATTTCATGTCCCTGCTTGCTGTATCATTCCATCTTCTCTACTTTCAGGCTTTGCAGCTGCAGCTTGCTCTAAATTCTCTACTTTTTCTGTTTCTGCTTTCACAGCCTCTGGAAGTCTTCTTACCTTTATTATTTCCTACAAGTATTACAGGGCATCAAGCATTTCTTCTAAATTCACTGCTATATTTCCTTTCTTCTTCAACTCTGGGATACCCAGTGTTGAAGCTAGCATTCCAGATGCGGCCTAACCAGTACTGAGTACACTGGAGCAATCACTTTTTGCAAGCTGCTGGCAATGTTCTGCCTAATGCAATGCAGGATGCTACTGGTCATTTTTGATGAGAGGATGTATTATTAGCTGTATCAGCTGTTTTTTTTTTCCCTATAAACCCCAGGTTTTTCTCAGTATTGCTGCTATCCAACTGGTGTCCTGGGGTGGTAGGGGGGAGGCGGGGAGATGTGTGTGTGTGTATGTGTACAAGTGCCTAAGACTGTTCCTTCTCAGGGGTAGGATTTAATATTTTCCCTTGTAGACGTCCACAAGATTCTTTTTTTGCTCAGTTCTCCATCATGTCAAGGTCCCTCTGGATGGCAGCACAATCCTCTGGCATATCAGGCACTCCTCACAGTACTGTATTGTCTGCAATCTTGCTGGAGGGCACTGTCTGTCTCAATGCAGAGCTCATTAATGAGGATGTTGTGGCAGTGGCTTTGGTACAGTCACCAGAGGTTAACTTCTGATGACAGCTTCCAAGTGGACTTTGTGCCTCTGATCACAGCCACTGAACTCAGCCACTGCGCCAGTTTTCAATCTACCTGCCTGACCTGTACTATTTATCTAACCTAAGCTAACAATTGGCTTGTCTATGAGGGTGTCAAAGACCTTAGTATAGTCAAGGGAAACAAGATCAACTTTCTTCATCTCATGAAGGCTATCAGATTTGTTAGGAGCATCTGCCTCTTCATAAATAAATGCTGATACTGCTAATCACTTTTTTTTTGTCCTTTGTGTTTCTTAAAATGTTTTGCATGAGTGTGAGGTTGTAAGATGACACCAAGTAGCATGCAGCTTATGATTAGAAAGACATATTTTATTTTATAGGTTGCAAAAATCTCTTCTAATTGCCACAGCCTTTCAAAGATAATCAAGATTGTCCTTGCAATGGCATTAGCCTGCTTCATCAGAATTTGTGGGTGCAAACCATCAGCCCCTACAGACTGAAGTCCACATTTTCATGTGCTCTCTCTAGGCTGACACTGTCTTCCTCATTCCAGATTTGCCCTTTGGTCTCCGAGCCCTGTCTTCCCTAAAGCATGTGTTAGCAGTATTGAGTGAAATAAAAGAAGCATTGAATACCTTAGTTTTTTCTGTGTGTCTTCAGCAAGTGCCTTACCCCATTCACCAGTTTCCTCATGTTTTTCCTAGCCTTCCTTCAGGAAGTTTTCCTTGAAAGCTACAGGCACAATCAAGAGAAACTGGAATGAATTAGAATTGTGATTTAGCTCCCAGTTCTGCATACACAATTACAAAAGTTAAAGCCATCCAATAGTTAAAGAAACGATTACGCAAGGACAAGGTTACACAAACACCTATGCGTGAATCGACACAGGCAGGTGACCAAAACAACCACAAAACCACAGCTGAAATGCAAAGAATAAATTTCTCAATTACTTCTTTAACTGGAGGATTCTGAAACAAGGCTGGGCAGCAGACACAGAATGAGAGCACAGGCACTGACAGGCTCAGTCCAATCCAGGCAGGCAGCAGGGCTGCGGCTGTGCCCATTTATCCAGGGCCTGAGCATGTGTAGTTTAGCACCATGCTGTGATCTCCCTATGCTTTTTTATGGTCTCTGCTTTGATCTCTCTCCCAATAGGGAGCTCAAGCATGTCTGGGATAGGGCCTACAAGTCTCTGTAAACACCTATGTTATCTCTATACAGAAATTCCATTTCTCCAAACAGATAGAGGATAAACAGTAGCAGATTTAATACGTGGTTTCCCACACTAGTATTCTCCAGGCCTTGGTATTCCCAGCTGCAAGGTCATTCAAGCAAATCTGTCCTCTTCTCACCAGTCTTCTGCTTTCAACTCTTTCCTCCCAACAACTTACACTGTTAGTTGAAAGTTGCATCAAAAATCAAAATAATGACTATTCAGAAACTTTGGAAAGATATTGTGTTTTTATAAAGTGTCTTCAAGTCATAATCTGAAAAAAAATCTATTCATCCATGTGATACCATTATTTCTGTTTCATTTTCCAATATTCTTTAATATTGAGTTAAATTCTGTTCCAGTTAGTACCAAACGGTTATGAAATTCAATGAGGTTGCATCTGCTAGTTGAGATAAGTAAAATTTTCATAATATCCGCATGAACTAAATTTATCAATACCCAGACATTTGGCCTAAAATTTCCTTGAAAGAAAAAGTATGGATTTTATATATACCCAGCCATTTGGCTACAACATCCTTGAGAACATGCAGATAGGATGGTTTAGGATTCATTAGTATTCAACAAAGTTTGTAGCTCTATGACCTCTGATTTGGAAAGACATCAAAAAGATGTTTCATATGAAAATTCCTGCATTACTGATCCAAAGAAGACAAGAGCATAAGCAGTAGCTTAAGTCCTATCCCTGAAATAATGCTTCTGCCCACTGCATAACTCTTAATTATAATTTCAAGAGATTTTTCTCCCTGAATTAGATTTGTGACTATTCAACCATAACTACCATGTACAGTATGTTCCATTCGACCCCAAAAATGTCACAAGGCTTCAAGGTTAAGCTGCTCCTCCAAACAGGTCTCCTTTCATGCAAACCCAGGAGATGATATTCAATTGCTGAAGCGCTTTTTTGTTGGCAAGCATGTCCTGAACATCTTTGTCAGTTTTTACCATTTCGGTTGGCTTTGAAATATAAGAGGTTCCACATAACAGCCTGCAGTTTTGTGACTGCTTCTCACTCTGATTTGCCATATGATTAGTACTCATTAGCAATGCTTAACTGTTCCAAAGGAGATGCTGTTCCCAACTTCATTTCTGAGATCTACTGCCACGTTTTAAATGTTCAGAAAACTGGGACAGGTTATTTCCCTTCTCTGCACTCTGCAAATCTATAGAAGCATAGAATTTGGAGGTGGCAGGTGCCTTCCAAAATGATTCTTTGCAAATGAAACAAAGCAAAGTAGAAACAGGTCCTGGAGTAATAAACTTTGAATATATATCCTTCATGAATTAAAAAATATAAGAGCAATATGAAAAATTTAAAGTTATGCAAAAATATAGCATATCTCCTTAAAAAGATTAAAACACCAATAAAACCAATCTTAATATTTTAGTGTTTTTACTCTGTCATGAACATGTTACTGATATAGTACTTTTCTAAAGGACACAGGGCAAAGGGCCATTTCCTTTTAAACTGTAAAATGACTTTCAAGCAAGCTACAGATAAAATTGCTGATTTACAAAAGCTTTTATCAGACTTATGATGGATTTTACAGAAGCGGAACTCTATATGACCCATGTGATTTGTTTTCATTTACAAAGGTGGAAAGGCTTTGAATTTAAAAATGGAACTTTTTCTTCTCATGCCAAATGTAAACAATTTAACATCCATTTCCCATCCAGAGATTTTAGCAGTTCAAAAGACTTCATATGAATCTTATCTGTATTATATTTCCTGCTGATTGGCAGTGCTTCACGCTTCAAACTGAAAGCCAAAAATGTGTTGGCTCTGAATGGAGACAGGAAACAAATAACAAAGAAAACTGGGAAATAAACATAATGAGTAGTTATGAAGTGCTGAAAACTATATTTAGTGTTTGAGTCCTTGTTAGTTCTTAAGAATCAAATGCTGCCATATTGATTTATGTTTGGGAAGCCTTGTTTAGAGTAAAAGCATAAACAAAAGCCTTTGAGTATTTTGTCAACAAGAAAACATAGTTTATATTATCTTCAAAGCTCATGTCTATTCCTGACTTGACTGATTCCATGCTCCTTACTGTGAAGCACTTTGTTATTTCCTTGAAAGATGCACGTTGCACACAGTAATTACTTTTCCCAGGGGTAGTGCATAGATCCATTACACACAGTCAGTCAAACGATTCAACGAGACCAACAGTCAGCCAAAAAACCTGTCCTGGGTGTCATCATGACTGAAACAGAACTGATGCATTCTTCCACAGCAGGCAATGCAGCTATTGGAAAAAAAATGAAATTCATTACACCTGAAGAATTTTCTCCGTATTCTTCCTTGAAAGTAATGCAATTCCAAGTAATAATAAATAAAATTAAAAAAAAAAAAAAAAAAAAAAAAATGAGGACAGAGAATACTCCCCTGTGACACAAAATCCAGATACAGTCTTGTAGCTAGTAGGTTCTCTGGTACAGTTAAAGTCAACTCATTTCAAGGCTTTGTGTTCTGCGTAACTGAAAGGTGTCTTTCTTTCTTTCTCTTTTTTCTTTCTTTCTTTCTTTCTTTCTTTCTTTCTTTCTTTCTTCCTTCCTTCCTTCCTTCCTTCCTTCCTTCCTTCCTTCCTTCCTTCCCTCCTTCCTTTCTCCCTCCCTCCCTCCCTTGTTCTAATCAGATAATCCAGAATTCCTAAATATCCTCTTTCAAAATTCCAGACATAGGCATTTTCCTATCTTGTGTTTCTTAATATGCAAGTTCAGACAACTGGACTAGGTACACGTTAAATTATTCTTATTATTTCTTCTGTCAAATTACAGAGATTGCAAATTTCCAAACATCCTTTTTAAAGTACATGGTGAATAAGTAAAAAAAACAGGTCTACAAAGTATCACATTCTTTCAGTAGGAATGTTCACTATATAAGCTCAGTCCAGACCCCACCCCCCATGAATACAGTGCAAACCAACATTGGCCACGGACTCAAAAATTTCCCTTGGTACTCATGAACACTTGTGATTCCTGCAACACAGAGGAAACAGACTTGTCTGTCTTCATGACATCCATGAAAACCTATTCTTTATAAATAAAGAAGACTAATCTTCATTAGCACCTTATAGACTTTGGCTCTAGTTCAGCAACTTCATCACATGATGAATGCTGGACCGAATTCCCAGAGGAGAATGAGTCCACTTTCATGTTATCAACAGTATTCTCACAAAAGCAAAAAATGGTGTGATTACAAACTTTGAGATCTTACATAGGTTACATTATCTTTTTTCTCTTTTTCATTACCCTTCTAACATTATTAAAGCTTCACTTAGCTTTTGCAGTATCTGCATAATGATTGGATCCAATGATCTTAGAGGTTTTTTCCTACCTAAATGATTCCACAACCGTATATTTTCTTCTTCAGTCCTGTCAATCCAAACCAATTCTCAACTATAAATTATTAGCCATCTTGGCTTCACATTCTGCTTATTAGAAGCTCAACTACACCTTTTGAAATAAGTCTATCAAGATTTGTGCATGGAGGACTGGAGGAAGAGTGCTTCTTCAGCTGTAACATAAAGCAATGTTTCTGTTTATCCAAATGCTGTTTTTTCCTGGACTTGGCCTTTACACTGGAGTAAGGCTGAGGCTGATAGAGTTAAGGCAACAGTATAAACATGTTCAAGGACTGTTATTGCCTCAACACAAAGATTGTAGAATTAGAACAAAGATAGCAACAATACCCTACATTCAGAGGGAGAAAATAGGCTGAAAACACATGGATGGGAAGGCATGTAGCAGAGGAGAAGTCTCCCCCTTCAAATTATCTCCCTTCTGTTCTACACTTTCATATAGGAGATTGTGGGATTGAATCAGGTATTTTCTGGTGGAAATGATGTTAGCCCTTCACACACATTTCTAATGCAGTTGCTCCCAGACACACAGCGAAAGCATTATTAAGAATTGGGGAAGATTTGAGTACCACCAAGGATTTAGCCATCTTTCCAATCACAAGCTTTCTCTTTGTAATGTCCTTCAGCCTTCATCAAGAAAGGAAAACATACAGTCCAAATTCTTACTAGCTATTAAGTATTGCTACCATGTAAAGTTCTTGTTACAGCAGTTACACCTGGTGAAAAGGTCTCAAGCTTTCATATATAAGCTTTCATATATAAATTATATTTAAATTCTACAGGTCAACTTAAGAATAATTTGAAATTCAACAAAGACAAATGCAGAATTCTGCGCTGGCAAGGAATAAGCCCAGACACCAGCACAGGCTGGGGTCTGATTTGCTCAAGGAGGACTTGGGGATTCTAGTGGACAACAAGCTGTCCACGAGCCAGCAGTGTGTCCTGGTGGCCAAGAAGCCCAGTGGTGTCCTGGGGTGCATCAGGAAGGGCAGTGCCAGCAGAACAAGGAAGCTGATTCTGCCCCTCTACTAAGTCTAGGTGAGGCACATCTGGAGTTCTATGTGCAGCTCTGGGCTTCTCAGTACAAGAGAGTAAAGGAACTCTTGATGAGAGGTCAGCAAAGGGCTGTGAAGATGACTAAGGAACAGAAGCATTTGTCTTATGAGGAAAGGCTGAGGAAGATGGGACTTTTCAGCCTTGAGAAGAAACAGTTGAGGGGGGGATCTTATCAATGTAAGTGTCTGAGGGGACAGTGTTGAGGATGGATCTAGGCTCTGCTCAGTGGAGCTGAGCAATAGAACAAAACACATCAGGCACAAACAGATGCACAGAAAGTTCCACCTGACCATGTCTCCCTCACTGAGGAAATGTAAAAGAGCTGTTTGGACACAATCCTGCCCGGTGCTCTAGGATGACCCTCTGCGGTCCCTTCCCATGACATTCTGTGGTCCCTTCCAACCCTGCACATCCTGTGATTCTGCGATAGCTCATGACATACTAGAAAAGCATATGGTAGGCAAGAACATGGAGACGAGTGTAGATAAGCACTTTCTGTATAATTTATTTCCCTTTTTTTAAAGACATATATTCTCAAGTAACCTGTATTTAGAAACTGAGTAGCTTGCACTCTTGTATATGTACAAATTACATCACTGTATGCCTAACAGAAAACTTGAAAAGTTGTATTACCACCACTGTCCTACCTGCAGCAGAGACAATACTTTTACTCAAGAACAGGAGTTCAAAAAAGGTACAACTACAGAACTGTCATGCATTTTCATGCCTATAGAATTGCTTCTGCTTTAGGAATCTTTCACTTTTAAATATTCATATATATTTATTCATTTCAGGTTGAAGCAAAGTAATTGTACTTATCTTTAGGCATATGGGGAAAGAGCAGTCTTTGAAGAGACAAGGTTTTTAATCACAATAGGGTATGCATAAATTTAGAAATATACATTAAAATATATGCAGAATATCAGTAAGCAATCAACAGAATTTGCCGGAAAACAAAACAAAAAACAAAACAAAACCCCAACAGTTTTTCACAGAAAGCTATACTGAATAACCTCCTTAATTTCAGTTTTCAATAAATTAAGTTTTCAATATTTTGCTAGATTATACTTGGTAAAGTTTGTGATCACCACTCATATCCTTGGGTTCTGCTGCACAATTCTGAGTTACTCTTCACAACTGACATCTTACCAAAACACTGAAACCTTTAGCTCTCTATGAGAAGATGTGTTTTTACAAGACAACTCTGAAGATGTATGCATCTCTTACCTCTCCTCCTAGGAGTCTCAGAACTGCACAGACTTTTTCCTAACAATAATTGCTGTTTAAACTTAAGAGAGCTTGAACTTAGTTTAAAGATACATGAAATGTAAATAGTTGTTTTATGTTCTTGCAGAAGCCATTTACTATGGAACATGACACTTCGTCTGTAGTTACATTATGTACTGATAGTTGGTGGTTTTAGCTTAAGAAAACTTTCTCCTTTAACACATTAAATTTGAAAGTTATGTCATTTCAATTGTCCTATTTAGGAAACTGTTGGGCAAAGTCACATCCTCATTCTTCTGTTCTATTTCAAAGAGAATTAGAAGTTTCCAACTTGCTGAGTGGAAATCCTCAGGTAAGACACTGTTGCGATAATCATATATTTGAACAGACCAGCCTGTTCATAAAAGGAAAGATCTGAGTGATCTACCCTCTGTGACTTAACTTCAGGCAATTATGTGCTTTCCCGTCTAGTAACCAGAGATTTAGCCACATAAAGTCCTGTAGTTACAAAGCAAGCTCTCAGAGCAATGATTCCAAAGAATTTTTTTGCTAGAGATCAGCAAATAACTTCTGATTTTGATTCCGTAATTTGAAATGTGAATTTTAAAATGTCATTGTTTAATTCCTAAGTTTTTAAAAGAATGAGCTTTCCTTTCCTGATTTTCAAAACTATGAAATAAGCAATATAACATATGAGATTTCACAGATAAAGTGCTTAGTTTAAAAAATGTTATTTAACATGCTGACAACACAAAAATTTAGCAGTAATTCAAAGAAATTCTAGAGAACAAAGCTTCTCCTCCACCCATGGTTCAAATTTAATCAAATTAACAACACTGAGTTAGTGTGATGTTTTTCATTGACAACCTGTATACATTGATTAGATTATTTCAACATTCCTTAAGCCATAACACAATTCTGCACTTTTTACCAAATCTACTGGAAATATAAGTTGGAATTATCTTAGAAACATGATTCATTTTATTTCAAATTCTCATTCCCATTCTCTTATTTTCAAGAAGCTCATCTTTTAGAACATGTAACCTTTAAAGAGCCATATTCACTACAGAAATAAAGCTGCTTCCTTTTGCCGCGTCAAAAAATTATGGGGTCATGCATATGTCTCAGCTCTGTGCTGGACACGTATCAGCCAATATAATATAAATGAAAATGCATAAATTCTGCTTAGATATCACACCTCAACTTTATCACAGGAGAACATACACTTAGCCCATCATTCTACTTGCATCACAGAATGGCTTGGATTGGAAGAAACCTTAAAGATTATGGAATTCCAATCCCTGCCATGGGTAGGGGCACATTTCACTAGAGCCAGGTGCTCAGAGCCCTCTCCAACCTTGAGCAGTTTTAGGCATGGAGCATCCTCAGCTTTCCTGGGCAACCTGTTCCAGTGCCTCACTACCCTCACAGTAAAGAATTTCTTCCTAGTATCCAACCTAAATCTACTCTCTTTCCATTTGAAACCATCTCCCCTTGTTCTGTCACAACATGCTCTTGTAAAGAGTGTCTTTCCATCTTTCTTGGAGGTTCCCTTCAGGTACTGGAAGGCTGAGATTAGGGCACCCCAAAGCCTTCTCCAGGCTGAACAATCTCAATTCTGTCAGCCTTACCATGTAGAAGAGTAACTCTGTCCATCTAATCATTTTTATGACCCTCTTTTGGACTTGCACCAAGAGGGTGATGTCCTTTCTGTGCTGGAGACGCCAGAACTGAATGCAGCACTCCAAGTGAGGTCACATCAGTGCAAAGCAGAAGGGCAGAATCCCTTCCCTTGACTTTTCCCTTTCCCTTGGCTTTTCCCTTTCCGTTGACTGGCCATGCTACTTTTCATGTACAATGTTTCTGCAGTCATGTCTTTAACAAATAGGCACTTCCTGGATTGTTGATTTATTGGCGTCCACATGCAATCTAAACAGCTAAATTAAGGAAATTTGATCTTCTAAGAAGACTCTAAAAGCTGGTTTTGTCACTAATCTTCTCAGAGAGGCCTGTCAATCTTTTTAAGGTTAGACTTATAGAAGGTCGTGCTACAGTTATAAGGTCAAGGCAAAAGACATCTGTCTTTTGTTCTCCATATACTGAAAAATGCAAGAGGATACTGTTGCCTGTTAATTTAATATTTTGGGAACTGTCTTCTAGGAGGGGTTGGTTTTTCACAGCCCACTCAATATGGGGCATCATGTTAGTTTGAAATTCTCATCAGGTTAAACAAAGACACCAGGCCACACATCTGGGATCTCTTATGCTTTACTGTGTATCATCTGAATTCTGAAAACTAGTCCACTATTCAGTCTCAAAAGTGTTGGCTAACAAGGCCTTATATTTTGCAACACATTTCAACAAGCCTTCAGTCTCTACAGCAAACTTCAGTGAGGAGTAAGGGTAGAATATGGTAGCCAACTTTGCCAAAACAAAGCCAGACAAGAGAGAAATAAGGGTGCAAAAGAAAGAGAAAAACCCTCAGTCCTTAGATCCCACATTGGTCCTGCCACATGGATGGCCTGGATCAAAGAAAGACAACAAGAAAGAGAGGACAAGGAGAGTATTTTCCACCATTCTGTTTGCACAGACACAGCCAGCACTTTCATGCCCTCAGTAGCAGACCGGAGGGAGTTGATGCAGACACTCTGAGCAGGAGTCTCTAGATAGAACTAGAAGTTGACTCAGAACAGCACAGCCCCACCCCCACAGTACTCTCTCTCAATCATAGTTTTCCTGTCACAATAGTTAGTATGTTTAACAAAAATACACTGACATGCTTCTGCCTGGTACTCCACAGGTAGTTCTCATGGGACTCAGTAATTTGGATACACTTATGTATTTTTACACACGTAGGCCTGTACTCTGTCTTGAGTAGCATCTAAAAGAAACTCCCAGAGAAGAGTAAGAATGAGGGAAACATACACAATATTTCTTGCCAACCATTTTCAGGCAGGGGAATTCCCTGAACTTGATGTGAGCCATATCTTTTGTAATCTCCAAGGATACCTCATGTTTAAGTGCTTGCCCACTCTTCTTTTGAATGTACGTAAACTCCTTCACTTGTTATCTTAGATGTTCCCAAAAAGATGACTTTTCAACCCTATATATCAATAGAAGAAAGTTAACAGTACTAATAGAAACCTGATAAATGTGCTTAACCTATTTTCACACAATATGTTGCTATAAATATAACCCAATAGAGAAACAAAACCCTCAGTGAGATAAATTATTTTATTTCAAGGTCAGGAACTTAAAGCCAAGATTGGCCAGATTATTTTCGAAACATCCCAGCTCTTCAATCTCCTCCATCTCTGGCCAGCTCTCCCAAGGTCAACAATGCAACTTCCATTTACTTGCAAACGACCAATAAGAAAGCAAAATAACAGCTTGATTTAAAAAAAAATAAAATAAAAAATACCCAACACACCAAAGCATACAGTATTTTCGAAACTACTTCAATTTTTTTGAAGTAATGCTTTTTTTTAGCAACACTCCCTTCAAGATCAGTACTGCATAACGCTCACTTTAACAATGAGTTCTGAAGATTAATTTTAATTCAGACTGTCATCATGTTACTTCTGGAGGGACATAATTCAGTTAAAGTTAAGAAACTTTAGGAATTTTTTCAGCATTTGCCTTGTTTCTCTCCCTCAGGAAAATGACATTCAGAAAAGTCGTTATCTCTGACTTTTTAATTTTTCTCCACAGTTCAGAATTGTTTAGATTTGTGCTGAGTGATGGTATCAGACACAGCTCCAAATGAATAGAAGACTGTCCATTACAGCTTACGCCACTGTACATTCTGTTCTTCACAAGCTTTTATTTCTAGAAAGTACATTACAGAGGAGAGAGTGCCTTTAGGGTACAGTACATTTCAAAACACAATTAAACTAAACTCTTCAAGTGGAAATGTGAAATGTATTTGTATTCTATTAAAGCCTTTGGCCTTATCAGCCACAGTGCACTATATAACAAGGTCATTAGCAACAAGCCACATAAAATGGAGACCATACATCAGCAGTAGAAAAACAAACGTGAGTCTAAAACATCACAATAACTTCCTGTACCTGTTCTTGTTTGCTTGCTGAGCTCTCAAACATTGTGAGTCTCTGAAATACATAAAAGCATAACAGCTTGAGTCAATATTTGCCGACCAAAGTGAATGATTTTATTTAGCATGATGACTGGACCCCTTGAGCAAACACATCTTGTAGGGAGCATAACAACTGCAGGCCAGCCTGCAAACCAACCAGAAGTGTCCAACCACTCTAAATGTACATTGTGTCTGGGGAAAAGCTTAGCAGCTGCTCCAAGCTTCTCCTCACAAATAAAAGATAAGATGATTCATTTGATTTTCCATCAAAATATATTAGGAATACAAACTGGAAAGATTTTATAATAAACTTGTGCTTTCCTTTTCTTGTTTTTCAACGGTTTATCCCAGATTGAATTTCAGGGAATGAGTAATTTCTGATTCCTGTTATATAGAATTCTTTCAAAGAGTTTGGGTATCCTTTGAAATACCTAAACAAATGTCTATTTAAACAAGTTCATTTGGGATGTGGGCTGAGAGGTGCGTAAAAAATATTGATTTCTTACCAATTACTAGAGGAAGGAAATTGTGTTGAATAAGGAACTGCATCTGAAAATCAATACAAGGAAATGTCCCTTTTGCCCGTGGAAGTGCCAAATGAAGTAATGTCTTAATCCAATTTTCCTTTTTCTTCAATAAGTACAAACTACAATTATGATATGGACCAGCAGAGGATTAGTCCTTCTTTTTGTTCAGTGCTGCCATTTTGTAGCATTATAAAAAACCAGACATTTTCTGTATCAAGAAAATTCATCTTCCTTTCCATTTTTTCAGGCAAATATTTCAGTCAAAAAGCCTTCACCATATGAAAGTGCTGATAATACAAAAAGGCTTCTTTGTGTGGAGAAAAACATTTTTCTTTTCCATCAACCTATGTCACAGTTATGCAGCTTCTCAAATGCAACAGAATCTAGAAAGTTAACCTGTTGTAGGTGGGGGAATAAGATCTAGCTGCCACAAAAAAGTTTGTGTTGAGACTACTAAATGAATGTTTCATTCTCTGTTGCTGTAGGAAGACAAGGTATCTACACCATCCATTAATTAATCTGTCTTCGTGCATGCAGAACAAAGGCCAGAAGAGGAGCATTTCCTGCCTAACTGCCTTGAAAGTTCAAATGTTCTTTTTCAAGGCAAGAATTGCATATGAAAAAAGAGGGAGCTTTGGGTATTATATGCCCACGATGTGAGGCACAAAGAAACCTAAAACTGAGCAAGAACAAAGCCAAGACCAATCCAAGGATACAAGTGCTTATCTTAAGGGTAGTGTGGTATTAGTAGATTTATAACAAAAATTTTAAGTTTGTCCAAAGTGGTGATTTTTATCGTGCCTAAAATGTAATGCAGGAAAATATGAGGTCTAAATTTTGCATGGTATTATCAGCATATTTCATATATGAGCTGGGTGAAAAACTCCAAGGTTTTAACTGCTCCATTAGAACAGAGCTCCTGTGAAGACAGAGACATATCCACACACTTCATAGTTTACTTTTGAGGCATGGTATGCATACTGTAGCTTTTCCACAATTGAAAAGTCAGTCTTAATTTCTTCATTCATAGTGCACTAGCATTCTTTAGGGTTTTTTAACTACTTCACAATGTGTTTATCCAACTAAAACACTTTTAATTTCTGATGTGAAATAAATTAGAAGTCATGAATTATTATTTTATAATTGCTAGACCGAATACAATCAGTTAAATTTGAATAACTAATGGAAAGTACTAAATAAAGACGCCTAAGCTATTTCTACAGGTTTGTGTATTTAAATCAGAGGATCAAATGTGCTCATTATTTACACCTAAAGATGTAGACAAGATATGGGTATTTCTGTACCTGAATAACTGAAATATCCTCATGATAGTCAGTACAAAATCCTTTCATTTTTTTAATATATATATACAGTAAAGATTAAGATAAAGATTTGATTAAGTAGAGTGTGGTGCTAATAAAGTCATGTTCACAGGTTCCTTCCCTGTAGAAGCCATTCACTTAAAGAGTTGGACTCAATGATCCCTGTTGGGTCCCTTCCAACTCTGAATATTCTGTGATTCTGTGAAAAGTGACCAAAATTTTGCAAAATAACCTAGGCCTCCCAGTAGGAGAAGGGAGAGGATTGATGGCAAAGCACAGCACAGCAATAAGCTCAAAGAAAAAGCTATACTCTTTATTTACAGGTAATTTAATTTCCTCAAACAGAAATAGCCAAGTCCTTCTGCTTAGCAGCTGACCACTCCTGTTTATCAAGAGCCAGACTAACACAGACAGCAAATAAAACACAAATAATTTATAGGATGTTTATGCTTCTGCATAAAGATACACCAAAGTTCCAGTCACTCCAAGCCTTTAGTTTATGAAATTTTCCAAAGCAATACATAACTATATATTATGTGGTTAAAAAAAAAAAAGAGCTGTGTTTTCTTAAGCACAGGTATCTAAAACAGAAAAGTACAACTATTCTTAAAAATTGTGACAACTTTCATAAGTCTCATTAAAATACAATGGTATTTAAAGGTGCTGTATATGTTGCAATTATAAACCTGAAAAATCACAGTATTTAAGCGTTCTTGATTGATGGAAGTAAGCTAATTATTTTTCTTTGAAAACTTCAGATTATAGTCAAATTTTCACTTGACAGATATACTTCCCATTTTTCTTTACATTTTAAAATTATGAATGTGTATCCTTTATCTAACCAGCAAATTATTTCTAGGCACTTTTTAAAGCAGCATGTGAAGTATTTAAGATCAACTTCAGCAAATTACTTAAAGGTCTTGAGGTCAGAGTTAGCAAATGTCACTGTCACACTAAGAACATGAGCCAATATGATGCTATGTATCATGGAATCACAGAATAAGCTGAGTTGGAATGGATTCACGATGCTCATTGAGTCCAGCTCCTGGTCCTGCACAGCACCATCCCCAAGAGTCACACCATGTACTGAGAGCATTGTCCTAACGCTTCTTGAACTCTGACAGCCGGTACTGTGACCACTTCCTTCCCTGGGGAGCTGTTCCAGTGCTCAACCACCCTCTAGCTGAAAAATCCTTTCCTAATATCCAGCCTAAACCTCCCCTGACACAGCTTCAGGCAATTCCCTCAGGTCCTGTCACTGGTCACCACTAAAGACAAGATCTGTGTCTGCCCCTCCTCTTCCTCTCACCAGAAAGTTGTAACTGCAATGAGGTCTCCCATCAGTCTCTTCTTCTCCAGGCTGAACAGACCAAATAGCTTCAGACACTCTTCACACATCTTCCCCAAGTTGTTAATGAAGACACTGAAGGGCTGAGGATGGAGCCTCATCAGTGATAGGTCCCCAGCCTGATGTCACCCCATTCACTGTAACCCCCTGTGCCTGACCCATGAGCCAGCTGCTCATCCATCCAAAGATGTGTTTATCCAGCTGTGGGTTGCACATTTTATCCAGAAGGATCCTGTGAGAGACGGTATCAAAACCTTTACTGAAATCCAAAACTATTACAACCACCTGGCTTCTCTTGATCAACTATACATGGCTTATCTTTTCCATTCCTAAAAGAAAATCAGATTTGATAAACAGGATTTTCCTCACTGGCTGTGATCAATGACTGCATCATCTTCCAGGTGTGTGGTGGTGCATTTTTATTCATATTTCTAT
Organism: Sylvia borin; assembly: GCA_014839755.1. Lineage (NCBI taxonomy): Eukaryota > Metazoa > Chordata > Aves > Passeriformes > Sylviidae > Sylvia > Sylvia borin. The sequence goes on along the minus strand of CM025993.1, from coordinate 49,689,685 downwards.
TTATGATTTGTTCCATAAGGTTTTGTATAATGGTTTGTTCTATAATCCCCTGTGTTTCCCCTTGTATGGTTCTTCCCATGTTCGGTTTTATGTCAGTCATCGGTTATATAACCCTCTGATCCTGTCTGTCACTCTGAGGCCTCTCCCTGCGTCCAGAAAGTTCCAGGGAAGGCGTCGAGTGATTGTGCAGGATCCAGGCTTCCCCCTCCCATTGTGTTCTGTATGGTTGTTACACATGTCTATTATGTTAAGAGCCACACCCTTGCTGTACCCCATTGGCCCATGGTTGAACCCTCCCCTATGTTACACCCCCTGTTAAATGTTGATGCACAGAGGGGCTCTTGGTCTCTCTGAGACTGGTGTCCAGAGGTGAAGGACTCCACGTCCGGAGCTCCTAATAAACTCTTCTTGGATCTACCACCGGAGAGTCCCTCCTTTCATTTCTCCTGCTACAGCCACGCTTCACTCCTGGCAAGCCAAGACCCAGGTGTTGCTGTGGTGCCAGGGCTGGCCAAGTGAGCGACACAGGCACCGCCGCACAGGTGTTTTTCAGTACTCCCAGACCATTCTTCTCCATAACTTCACCAGGCACTGAAATGAGACAGACAAGCCTGTAGTTTCCAGGGCCTCTCTTCTTGCCCTTCTTGAAAATTATGACAATGTTCATCAGCTTCCAGTCAGCTGAAACCTCTCTGGATTTTCAATACTGCTCAAATATTACTGAAAGCTATTTTGAGATGACATCAGCAGTTATTTGAGGATTCTTGGATAAATTGTATCAGGCTCCATAATACAAGTAAAGTTCTTATACTAGCTCTGTCTGTGTTCAAAGCCATCAGTGTAGCTAAAATAATTTCACTTGAATGTATATGCAAGCTGTGTATATTTACACATAAGAGACTAAATATTCTTCCTTTCATTATGTCAAAGTAAAATTGCTTTTATTTCACAGATGAAATATTGTCAACTCATCAAAAGTTTTACTCTCTTCAAAACCCATTACTCTCCTACTTCGAAGAGCTTTTAATTTTCTGTGCCTGTCATTTCAAGCCATTCTAGTCCTCAAGAGTGGCATGTGGAAAAGAATACATACATTATATATTATATCTGATGAGCAAGTTCTGTTGCAGCATTTATCTTCATATGTGAAGAGAAATGGAATGACTCTGGAGGGGTGTAGCAGCCAACCTTATTCATGACTTAACCACTCATGATATGTGAAGACAAAGGACATAATCAGATATCACTCAATATATTGTTTATATAAAATATTAAGATTTTGGCTTTGCAAATGTGCAGGAGTTAACCAGGGTAATCTGTATAATAAAGTCATGCGTTGGCAAAAAACTCTATGTGTTATGTCAATACAATCTTCTTTCCAGCTTAGAACAGTTATTTATTCTTTTGTCCTTTAAACAAATTTAAGAAAAAGTTTTAATAAGAGCAAAAAGTCTCTTTTGCAATAAGCCTACAGTCTACGGACTAGGCCACAAAGTGAAAGAAGCAGGAGTGATTAAAGCATGAAATAACTGTCACACATATTTAAATAGATCACCAAATGAATCCCTGTCTTTTGTCATTTTAGTATTTATTTCCTAAACAGATGCTGGTACTTGCAAGTATTTATGACTACTTTGTGACATATTTTGAAACTCTAAGCATTTTCTATATGAAGGTCTATTAGTTAAAAGTTCATCCACCGTAAAATTAGACACGAACTCATTCCATTAACCAATAAGAAAAGAATATAATTCTTTTTTTGATTGCTAATTTGAATCCAATAAACCAATTGCACATTGCTATGGCTTGCGACCGCATGTGTGTCCTCATACCTAAGTTCCTGTGTAGAACATCCCTTTGTCTGAAATACAACTTCAGCTCTACCTCACTAACTGGTGAAAGACAAACACCTGAATGTCTTCTTGCTCTGCTGCACGTCCCCAGTGCTCTCTGCAGTTGTGTCTCAAACACCAGCCACAGGCACCCAGAAAGGACCCCTATAAGAAGACTACTCCCCACAAAAGTAACCATCTGCAAGAGGAGGCAGAAGGGCCAGAGAAAACCAAGCAGCAACTTCACTAGCATGATACAGCTAGTGATTGTGCCAGGTGGCACCAGGTGGAGGAAGAGCAGGAGGAGGAGAAGGCGGCCTGCCAGCCGGCAAGGCTGCATGACGGGCAAGAGATGAGTCAGGCAGAGGAGGAACAGAAGATTCAGATAGCCAGAGCAGTTTCTACCATGTCATTTCATCATGCATCAGACTGAAAGATAGAAAGAATAATGGGAGGGAGGCAGAATGAATTTTCAGACCTGCTAGGGTGATTCAGAAGGCTTGCTTGGCAGCATTGTCTAAAGAGACAACTTTATCTATTTACCTCACACATACTATTATCACAAGTGTAAGCACATCAATTCTCTATTCTTAGAGCACACACACACATCATTCTGTCTATATTCAGCCTCTCTCTACCCCTCACCTTCTTTTTTTGTTCACTTCTTGATTTACACTACAGGCAAATAGTCAGTGAATGAAGCTTAACATTTTGGTTGCCTTAACTGTGACATTTAGTGAGCAAGATCTTCTCACAGAAGACCTTAAAAAAAAGAAAAACAGCTCAAAAAATCACAGTTGTATTTGTTCTCCAAAAATCCTAAAGACTTGGGGTAGTGATCCTGGGGAGAGATGGGAGGTAAAACTAAACTCACTTCAATCTCCAGTATTTTATACAGTAGTCCAAGCCAGTACTATGTGGTCTTTGTGGTGCAGCTTGGGCAATATTCATATTGAAATGGAAGTACCTCCAAACTGCACATCCCCAGATCTTGCCACTCTGGGAATTAAAACCATGGTAGCTTAATACCACAACTTCCTTGTACCACAGTAAAACTGATCACAATATCTTCAAAAATGCTTCAAGTTTTTACAATCTACCAAGTAGCTTGGTTTGTGAACAAAATTTTATTAATTCCTATATGCCTTGCAACGATATTTGGATTCCAAAGTTTTCCATGAGATAGTTTTCCACTGCTGCTGCTATGTGAAGTGACAAGTCCTCTCCTTTTGGCAGAGCTTTAGCGCTTACCCTGCTCTTGTCAGAGACATCCTCAGGCAAATGTTGCCTGTGTACCCTCTCACATATTCACATATTCTGCCTTCCAACCAAACTGTGGAAGTCCTGCCTTCTCCCCAGTACTCCTGGATCAGGAACAGGTCATGACACTACTGGACACTCCCTTGAGGCATCACTAATATTTGTTGCCGGTCACTTCCACAACTCTATTTTCTCTGTATGCATGACCTTCTTCTTATTCATGCATATGAATGCATGAATATTTCTAATATTTTGTCTTATTACTGTGTTCTAATACTTATATATATATATACAAAAAAAATTTAGTTAGTTTTAGCCTAGAGGTTTGCATGGAAGCCTCTGTTTATGTTGTCAGACTGTATGTAAATAGGCATAGTAAGCATGGAATTTCTAGATACAGACTAGTAAGTCATTTTACCCAGATACATTCCTCTCCAAATAAAAGCAGCATATAAATGATGCTCCAAGACTAGCATCAGTTACTTTGATACTATTAAAATTACTATTCTTAAAGCACAAAAAAATCTACAAAAAACCCAGAAAAATCTCCCATAGAAAACCCAAAGCCCCACAGTGCCTTCCTAATGAAATGGTAAAAGTGGTCACTTATTTACTTCACTTGGTTAGTAGCATCCTCTATAAGCACAGCAATATTGTCATCATAGATGTTTATTTGGCATTAAAACCAGCTTCCAAAATAAGAGTAACTTTCACAGGGTTTACAATATTATTTTACATATTCAGTTATATTCTGTCCAAAAAAAAACCAAAATGACCAAGCCAATGAAAAACTACTTTTCAAATATCCACATGGTCTATATAGCCGGTTTGTTTCTAACCCCTAAGAATGACAATAACCATGGTAGCAGTGTGTGGCTTAGTCTAGGTCTCATCTCTCTTGAGTACACCAGTACTGAAATCTGTATATCCCCTACATACTCGGCCATTTGCACCATAACCCTATGAGACCAATGCTTATACCTTTCTAAGTTTGCAATGGGAACTGCTTTTCCCAACTGCATTGCATCTTTCTCATGTGCTCTTCAACTTTTAGTTATTTTTATTAATAAAATCTCACTGTAGCAAGCTGTGTATTTCTTCCCTTTTACTTATCTACAGGTTTATTTTCAAAAGTAATATTTTAATCTGGCAAAATTACCTTTCACTATCAATTTCTTCTTCAAAGAAGCCTATCACTAGGAAGAAAATTCATCAAAGCTCTGCCATTTTCTTTGTATTTGTAAGACTTTATTCCTTAGAACTGAAGAATGTTGGTAGTAATACAATATATTCCAGAATCTACCTCCATTATCCTAAGACTGTTTTGACTTCCAGTGATTTTCACAGATCGCTCTGAATGAAAATTTACCCTGGCTTTGAGATCCAAACATTTTATTAAGTTGCATCTCCTGAATCTGCTTCTACCAATAGACAATCCATCAACAAAGTTAATCTGTCCGGAGTAGGATGACTGGAAAATTCAAAGGCTAGGCTTTGTCTACTCAAACAATCTTTCTTTAGCTTTGGTTTTTTCGGTTTTTTGGGTTCTTTGTTTTTCAGGTTTTTTGGTTTTTTAGGTTTGGGGTTTTTTGGTTGCTTGCTCGCTTGCTTGGCTGGTTTTTTATGCCTGATCAAAGAAGGTATCATTAAAAGGGATGTGAACTCAGCTTCTCCGATGGGTCAGATTGCTTCAGCCAATCAAAACCCCTTATATAATGACTAATTTGCTAATGACCCTACTGTTCTGGATTAGGTTTTGTTTTGATTTTGTTTTGTTTGGGTTTTTTATTAACTAGTCAACTTTAATTTTCCTTAATTAAGAGTGTCAGGAAATAAGAAAAAGCAACTTTCAGATCACGTTTTCTTTCTATGGTATCCCCTTCTTATAAGTACAAAGAGAAAAGCTGAGAGTATCTTTTTCAAGATACCTCAAGAGAACATAAGTCTTGATGAAGGTTTTATCTACTTTATTTGTATGTTTGGGGTTTTCTTGCTATCTGCTGACTTCCATTTCTACAAGGGATTGCTCTTGACTAAGGTTAGAGGGGGGAAGTCTCTTTACTCAGTTCCCATCCCCTTATGTTCACAGGGGATTTTTCCCTATGAATATTTCATATGTTTCTCTCTTAGCCTAGCTTCCAAATCAACCACATCAGTTAAGAATTTAAATCTCATTACCACATTTTGCACCACAGTTGTCTTCTGAACAACTTGATGCAAATTATATTTCTACCTGATAAAGCATAAATCATGACAACTTGTCCATTTTTGTTATTCCTGCAGGACTCTGGTGTGTATATATGTCGTCCGACTAAGAAGACAAGCACAAGACTGCAACAGAGACCCCTATAGCATATTCTCACACCTAAACATTATAAGTTAATTTGTGTCTCCAAGCAATCAAGATTTTCTTAGTTTGTTGTGACTTCAGTGTATAGGATTTATAAAAATTTTAAGCGACCTACTTCACCTGAATAGCTTTTAAGCTTTTGGTCAGAGAACTAAAGAGGTTGAGTTTAGTGATTAAGTACTGTACTGCTTGCTTGATCACTTGAGCTGGATTTTTTTGAGACTGTGCTTCAGTTTAAATATAAAACCAAGCCAGCAAATTATTTAAAACTTAATGCAAAATAATACATTTGAGCCAATAATGACTTTATTGTATTGCCAGTTTTCCAAGTCAATTCTGGATCTGACAGAAAACAGAGATCTACCTAAAATTCATCCCTAAATAAGACAGTCAAACATAAAATTAAGGCTCAGTAAATATTCTTATCATCCTCTCAAATTTTTTTTTATCACAAATGTAAGCACAATTTTATAATGTTTTCCTTTAGAATTATCTATTTACAGTAAGTAGAAATAGTAATTATTTCAAGGGTCTCTATAATTCTTCATGTACCAGAAATGAAGGATTTATTTCTCATTCTTTACTTTTACTCACCAATTTGTGAATTCTTCTTACAGCTGGTATTTCAAATGTATTAGTAAAATTTATCACTCAAAGGCTTATGGAAGAACTAAATTACACTAATGAATTGACTATGAATTTGAAGCCTAAGATGAGGCCAAGTATTTTCTGGCTTCATTTCTGTATCTCAGCAAACTGCCTAATTTTCTCCCTACTTATCCATTACTGCTAAATTGTCTTGCTATTATTGCAGAAAATTGCAGCAAACACTGGCTTGCCCTTAGGCCTATACTAAATGAAGCAGAAACCAGGATTCCTGCAGAGACATTGGCAAGGTAGGAAACCCTTCCTCCACTAATTTTGCTGAATTGAAAGAGCAAGTGGAAGATAACATTCAATCCCTCTTTTTCAATTTTATCTAACAGTGAATTATTCCTAGAGTTGGCTTTTCAAATATATTAATTAGTCTTCTCACTTAAAGTCATGCACAAAGCCAAACTAGATTAATGAAGCAGCTAGATATCTTCTGATATGTAAAAGGAAGCTAAATACCTTCCAGCCTCAGATTTTATTTGTTTTACTGCAGGATGAGTTGGTGTATGCATTTTTTCTTTGTTTTTTGTTTTTGTTTTTGTTTTTGTTTTTGTTTTTTTTCTGGATTCTTCTGGGTTTTATTATGAGAAAGGAATATAAGTATTTTCATGGGTTAATCTTACTCTTAAGCATGAACCCAACACCTGACAAAAACATTATGGTTAAAAACCTGTGTTTTTGCAGATAAAAATGGGACAGCATATTCTAGACATGATGGGGAAGGAGGACAGTATCTGAGTTGTCCCTGGAAAGCTCTGGGGTGACAGGTAAAGTTTTCAAATATTTTTCTGATTTTTTGGGCAAGGGCATAGATGAAGTTCAGTTGTGTATGGATGAGGTGAGAAACAACAGCCTGGAACTGAACCTGGAAAGGGACACAAAGCATAACAGGAAAGGCTTTCTGCAAGTGTGCTAACAAGAAGAGGAAGGTGAAATAAGGTGTAACATCCTCTGACAAACAAGGCCAGCAAGGTAGTAAGAACTGATGGGGAGAAAGCTAAGATACTCACCTTTTTGCCTCAGTCCTCAATGACAGTCTCTTTTCTCACACCCCCTCAAGTGGATGGACAACAGGGTGGGCACTGGTGGGGGCAAAATCCGTCCCACTATAAGTAAGGACACTTCCAACCCACTCCACTCTATTATTCTATAGATTTTTTTTTCTATAGAATTTTATCTAGACATGTTAATAATGCATTAAGAACTGTTATTCAAGACATACTCCTTGGAGGTAAATCTTCATTAGTTTGATGTGAATTGGTTTTTCCACCTGTAAACCATAGGCAGGTAAGTGTTCCAGTGTTCTTCAAAAAAGATAAGACTTTGCACACATTGATAGCTTGATCATTCAAAAAGCAAAGGGTATTTTTAGGAGATGAATGGATAAATAGATAGGATAGATAGATAGATGATAGATAGATAGATAGATAGATAGATAGATAGATAGATAGATAGATAGATAGATAGATAGAGTCAAGTCCAAAATCAAAGTTCTCACTTGGTCCATCAGAATTCTAAAACACTGGATATCTGTGTCTGTACCCTAAGTCTGAAGAAATAATCTAGCACACAAATAGCTCCTATTTAGCAACTTCTTTATATGAGTAATTCTATTAATGGCACTCTGTGTTAATGTTTACCTTGACTTATTCCCTGGTTGTTCACAATTGTCCACACCACATGTGACATAACTACTCTCCTTCATCACTGATAACCAGAACCTGAGCTGATGCTTTGAAAACTAAGTGTCAGATGGACATATATCTAAGAATATCTAAGAATATATACTTTTCCTGACAGAATAATTTATAAAGGGTTCGAATCCAACTTCTAGTAAGGAATTTACTTTTGAAATTGAGCACTGTACACCATAAAAAATCACTCATTAAAGACGTCCAGGCAACTACTTGCCCTAGGAAGGCACAAGTTTTACATTTTCCATTGCCAAAAAAAAGCATCATTCCTGCTCTTTTTCTCAAGTGTTTGGATCTTCTTATTAATTTCCTCTTTCTTTTTTTCCCACTAGCATTTAAGCCTGTGACTACTTTCTCTGTCTCTTGACAAATAGTCCTAACAATCCCTGAAGTTACTGTGTGAATTGGACACATCACATTGCATGTCATCTTCTATTTTATATCAAAATATTTCACTTTACTTCACATGTATGCAGAGAGGCTCTTAACAATACTGAGGTCTTGGCATCATAAAAATATAGGAAAAAAAGTGGATTTTATCATGGAAGAAAATTGGATTGATGTAGTTTACTTCAAAAGAAAATTTACTACTTTACTATTCATTATAAATCTTTTTATATTATTGCATTACATTTGCATATACATTGAAGATCACTAAATATCACCTCACAGAAGTGATCACAACATACTGATCACTAAATATCACCTCACAGAAGTGATCACAACATAATTGCTCCTTTTTACACCAATTCCCCATAAATTTATCAATCCTGCCTCTTATATTTGTTATTTACAATGATGGCTTTAAAACAACATCCTACTAAATCAGATACAAAGAAACAGCAAATAGCTCTCTGTCATATGTACTTTTTATTCTCCCTTACCTTTCTGAGTACAAAATGCTTCTAGCTCAAAATAGAAATTGTTCACACCTTTTCTGTGCATTGTTTTCCCACATAAATGATTTTATGCACATACCTACTTTGCAGTAACTATCATGAAATAATGCTATGAAGCAGTGTTCTTTAAAATATTGCTGATTATTCTGGTTCTTCTACATCAGGAACCAATCATTGTCAGGTATTCCTGAAGCTAGTAAATCACAAGCTATTTAATCAAAGTTGTAGATCTAAAAAAGTAAAAAAAAGCAGGGAGTTGCAGGGTTGGTTGTGTTTCAAGGATATACCCTATGGCAGGGTTGATTGTGTTTCAAGGATATACCATATAGCATTACATTATTTCAGTGATAAACTTTCCTGCCTATATGTTGAACCATTAAAAAAAATTTAAATAGCACCCAGGGATGCAATATCATGGTATTCTAGCCACAATGCACAGGTTCAGTTACAGCAACTGCTGTAACTTCAGCAATTCTTAGAGAAGATAATGGATAAATACTGACTTCATGAGTAACAAAGCTCTTAACATCATATCAAAAATAGCAGCGGAGAGATAGAAACTCATACCAACACATCTGCTAAAGTATCAGCCACTGTCTTGCTTCATACAGTTTTCTGAACTGTCTTCCTTCCAATATGAGTCAGAGAAGCATTTCAGATTTTTTATTACAGTTGTGTATAGTAGCTCAGAACAAACAAGTTGCAGAAGCAAGTAAAGCAAAGTGGTCTATACTGGCAACCACAAACAGCGTGTCAACGGAATTGACTATTGTCCTGGGTTGCAGTTTAAGATGTATTCTATCACCATCTTCAGTTAATTGCCCATCAATGCCTTGTGAATGACTCACAGATAACTCCCTCCAGGAGTTATCTCTCTTTAATGGGCCATCAAGGCCCTCTTCCATGACTCATCATCCCATTGTGAGATGCTCCACCCACGGGGAGGAGCCAAGCATTCTCACCTGGATATAAGCTGGGATTCGGGACAGTACAGGCAGCCTTCACCCACTGGATTCCCAGAGGACCAGAGCTACCAGACCTTTCTACGAGATCACTGCTTCAGGAAGACCACCTCTCCTGGACTGCTTCCATCACCCTGATCAGGTTGTATTCTGACTCTGTCAGTGGTTTTTCTCCTTTTGTATCGTTGCATTTATTTCATTTCATTTTATTTTATTTTTCTTCTCATTAAATTTTATTTCTGACTTACAGCCTCTCACTCGGTTTGTTTTCAAATCACAACAACTATTCCCTGCTCAGCAGTATTTTCATGACTACTTCTGAGCCCTGTATTCAGTTTCAGGCTTCTTAGCACAAAACAGGTATGGGCATCCAGAAGCATGTCCAGTTACCGTGGGGGTTACCATGTAGCAAGAGAAAAGCCTCAGAGAGCAGGGGTTTGTTCAACCTTAGGAACAGAAGTCATCTGATTTCCATCTGCAACTATCAAATTAGATCACAGCTATGTATTAATAGAAGGCACATAGTCACAAAGCAAAAGCCAGCAGAACAAAAGTAGAACAGTAGCTTTTCACATAAGCAAAATTTTTACAGCATGAGAAAAGTCAAACACTGGACCATGCTGAAAGACAATGTAGAATTTCCATCCTTGCAGACAGTCAAAGCTCATCTGAACAAAACCATGAGCAACCTGCTTTAAATGGACCGGCTTCAATGAGGTTGGATTGAATGATACATAGAGGTCCCATCCAAATTAAATTACTTGTGATAGGGTCAACTGACTGCAATGGAGAAAACATTGAGCCAAGGCGTTTGTTAGCTTTTAACTTAAATTCAACAATGCTAAAAAGCTGAAATTGCTATCAATTCTACAATTATACCACTTACACAGTGCAGTTGATTGACAAGTGCTAATTTAAGGGATATAAATGAAATTTTACTGCTTTTAGTTCCTGACAGGTCAACCAACAGGGAGCCAATATAGCCAGAAGTGAGAAAGCTGGTTTGTATCCAGGCTTATGGAATGCTGGTGCTTTGTGTGACACAAGGACATTATCGTCCTTGCTATGTAATCCACCAAAAACTGTGGAGGCGGCCGGGTGTTAATCATGGAGTACTCAAGGACTGGATATAAAGTAGAATTTTATTATTTCTCAGAGTGGACAGGATGAAAGAACCCTTCATGTTCTCCATGGCTGAGTTGATTGTACAAACTCAAAACAGGTAGGAAAATAGTCTATGTGTTTGCTTACTTCATATACATAGCTCAGAAAGCATTTCAAACCAAATGCTGTACATCACTGAAAAATTTTTATGTTAGTTTTTGAGACTAAAATTACCATTTAAACTTTTCTGGACAAAAAAAAAAATACAAAAAATCTCCATCATGTTTTCTTCATCACTTTAGCAAAGGTGTGTGAAAGGAAACATTTGCTCCCAAACTATTAATCTCTTGTGTACAGCAACTATCAAACTCAGACTTAGAACTCCTTCAAGTAATCTAGATGACTTTTCAGTTTCTTGTTTAAACATCATGTGGAAAGGGTACAGAGCAAAGGACATAGCTGTGTACAGCTTAACTACATCTGAAATGTTATTGAGACAAGAGACTTTCCCTTTACATTGTAAAATTTTCCACTGATGTGAAATAAGTTCTGTGCTAACCTTCACAAAGTGACATCTACTAACAGTCAGAGTGGAGGTTGAAACACTTACTAAAGGAAGGTATTTCTGAGGGTCTGTAATGCCTAGTATCACCTCAGTAAAACACCCTCACAACAGGAACCCTTCTAATGAGGCCTGAATATGTGTATGTGTAAGAAGACATTTCAGTCCTTAACAAACTGTTTACTGTTCAAACATTAAATAAATGTAGAACTGTTTTAATCAGCTGAACAAATATTTAATGTACACTCCTGTGTAAGAGCTATGTTTAAAAATATCGCTTATGCAGTTAAAACATAGGGAACTTATGGAAACTAATGCTCTGAAAGGTAAAACAAATACTGTCTAAACAAAACTTGCATGTAAAAACAAAAGTCATATCTTATCTTGTCAACCTCTGTCTAAGGTATTCTTCATTATTGACACCATCAGTCTTTTATGTTGAAGTCTTACCAGGACTGGATTAGGACGCAAATGCTTTGGTTTTCAAGAAGTCATAATTGCAGCACAGAAATAGGATTAGTTTCTAATAAACCAACTGAGGAGTGTAATGTTAATGTTACATTCACAGCAGGGCTTCCTCTGTAGAGTAAATGTTTGTTTACTCTCTGGGATCTACACACTGAAGGTCATTCATTGCAGGAGTAGCTGGATTTCCGTCTACAGCTGTTAGAAAGGATTTGTAAAGTCTGACAGGAAATTACAACTTCTTTGAAAACACATGTGCCTGAATAGTTTCTGTGTAAATATAATACAATGTGGGCAGAAAGAAAAAGTTTTTTTGATATAATCTCTTGAAAATACATAAATGTGCTTCACCTTGGCTTTATCTATTTTCATACAGTTTATAGCTGTCATTTTTTCTTTCCTTGGAATGAGTTTGTGTCTGCAGGAAGTCTTTCAAACTATTATGTAGTGACAAAGGGTTGGTATTCCCACTCACCTCACAAATTGGAGCAGAAATTTAGTACCGCTACTCATATGCATTTTGTTACAAAAAACATTAGAAGATGTCACAAATTCTTCTCTCATCAACTATTTGCTTTATTGTACATAAATGCAAGTGTCAAACTAGGCTGAATGTATTTATAATATTTTTAAAGGGTACAGGTTAACATTCAAATATGATATAAGTTCTACAAACGTGACCTTAAATGCATAGTAGAGCAAGAAACAAAGTCAGAAAGCTATCTATTTCAATTTGACAATAATACTCTGCACCTTCCTGAAGCAAGGAGCACAAGTCATTTTTCTCTAAGAGCATGACAGAGCATGCTTGGGTCACTCGGACATCTGTTTTACAAAACACCCCTTCCTTCATGTTACTGGTTACTTCAGGTGAGGACCAGAAGGTAGTAATCATTAAAAGCAAGAGAAACCTGCAACTCAGCAGGAGTTTCATTAAAGTTATGATGTCTAGATACAAGTCAATAGACAGTTGTATAGTCTGAGGTTCCTTGTGTACTCATAGAATGTGTCATAATCCACCTGAAGGAAGCTAGCCCTTTCAAGGAATAAATTTGCTTTGAGCTGTCCTCACTCCAAACCAGTGTTTTATCTGTGATGTTGGTTGTATGAGTCAGAACTACTTGCACTTATGTTAGAAGAGAGGCACTATGGTGATGAGATCTCCAAAGATGTATTTTAACTACAGTTTTAATTGCTTCTAACTCCCTCAAAGTTTGTGTAACATATATTTTGAGTTAAATATCACATGAGATTTCTTGCATCACTTAACACACCATATGGCAGGCCTAGATCTATTTTAAATAATTTTCTTAGATGAAACAACATTACTGCAAATATTAAAGATAAAATAGGAGTTTAGGCATGTTCAGTTTTGGAAAAACAAAGATCTGGTCCATTCTGTATGTACTTGATTGAAATATATTTCAGAAACCAGGGAGATCCAAGATCTTCATCAATAGACTTTTGGAGATTTTGTCCCTCAGAGGCTGTCTGAAGCTCCTCTGTACTGAAGTGTATAAACTTGCAGAAGGAAATATTTCTTCCACCAGCATAGCCCTTCTCTTCTTCTAGTTGATGCATTGTAGCAACAGCGTTTTGCAACACGGCACAAAGTCCTGGTGAGAAGGTTTAAGCTGGATTCCCTGGAATGGCAGGAGGCAGGGTGCCTGCCATAAACATCATGAGTGTCCAAGCAGCTTTCCAGCTACCACTTGGATCACACTCTAAAAGAACCCAAATAATTAGGAGCTAATACGACATTATCTGCCAGTAAATTATGACTAATTGCCTTCTTAGCCTAGTTCCTTTTGTTGTGCTTGTTTCTGTCTGGGTTCACACTGAAACAGGAGGTACTCTATGAAGACTAATTTCCATCAATGAAAAGTAACGGAATACTTGCTTCCAATTACACACTCTTCTGTTTTCTACAGACTGTAAAACTAGTGTATGCCCATAAGTCACGAGGATGCGTTTGCATGGCAATGAGCAAAGATCCATATTTATGTTTGTGGCACATATGAACTGTATCAGAGGAATAAAAAAAAGATGAAGGGCTGTAAAATCTAATAAGTAATTATTGTTTAGTAAAAACTAAACAAATCAGACCCTATTGTGGATTTCAGAGCCCTTTGTAGAGCTTTTTCTCACTTTAGCTTCTCAAAATCAATTAGACTGCCAGTAGCTCTGCTTGTTTGAAAGTGTTATAGGGTGGACCATACAAAATTGCAAATTATACCTATGTAGTTCAAAGTGTATCAATAACATGATGATATTTGGATGTTAGGGGTGTTGGTGTTTCTTTAGGTATTTTTTATGATGAATTAGCTATAATTTTTACAGTTTGCCTCATTACTGGGATGTTTTAAACACTATGTCAAAGATGCTACTGAAAAACGTAACTATTGGACAAAGAAAATGAAGTTTATAATTTTGTATTTACTCAAGAGAGAGCTTGTGAGGAACCAGTTAATCTTGCTTTGCTTCAACAATGGTTGTCAGAGGCATGTGAAGGAGGGGTGCACGTGGGACACATGGAGGAGTGAACCTGAAGAAGCCTTGTCTCTGAGGAGTTCACCTGGCAACATCTCCCACGGGACACTCGGTAGGAGACACTCAACTCCCCAGAGCGGCTTCTCCAACCTGATGGCGAAATCTTGGACTGGGCCAATGGTCTCCTGTCAGCAGACAGGCTTTGGGAGAAGCCAGGGGCACGAAAAAAAAACTTGTCACAAGCCTGGGTAGCTTTTCGAAACTTATTTTTGAGTGTGGGCTTTTGGCTTGGGGCTTTTTGAGCCCGTGGTTTTGCTTTTGAGGTTTGGTGATTCGCGGGGCTTTTCTGAGACTTGCTTTTGAGTCAGGGCTTTCTGAGTCTTGTCTTTTCGCTTTGTCTCCAGCTTGCTGAGGTCTGCTTCTTGCCCTGGCCCAGCCTGCCTTTTGGCTCTCCTGCCCTCGCTGGCTCTTCCTCGCCCTCACGTCGGTGCTGCCGCCCTGTTGTGACCCCGACCAGCGCCCTGCCTGCTTCGTCCCAGCTCCCGGTCCCTACGGCCAGCCCAGCCTGCCTCCGAGCCAGCCCACGGCCCGTCCTTGCCGCCACCCTGCCCAGGCTCCTGGAGCTCCTGCCCGATCCCCTTCCCCCGTGTCCGGCCGCCCGTGGCCGCGGGGGCCGCGCCCGGGACAGCGATGGTCCTCGCTGGCCTCTTTGCTCTCCGCCTTCTCCCTCTGCCCCTCCCTCTCCCTCTCCTCTCCCTCTCCCTGTCTCTTTCCCATTTTTCTTCCTCTTGCTCTGTCTTCTTTAGCCCTCTCTAATAGGGTAACTCCTTTTTATTTTTTCTGTTTTGTTACCAACAGACAGTTCCCAGATAGAGTGTTTGTCTCATTTGACTCAATTTCATTCCTGACCATCTATTTCTAAAAGAACTCCTCACAGTTTCTAACACTGTAATGAGACAGAGCTGCTGAAAGGTTCAATTAAGATTTTGTGCAGAGGAGGCAGCAACCACATCTACTGTTTCTACATCAATTTAGAACAGATTACATCAGTGATAAATTAACAATAATAATAATCACTAACAAAAAAAAAAGTCAAAACAAAACACTAAAAACGAAATATTACACAAGCAAAAGACATAGTACAAACTTTAACCTTTGCAGAAAGATATTCACAAGAGCTAAACACAACTCTCCAAAAAAACTTGTACCAAAAGAGTGGATTAAGATTTAGACTACTATTTAGGCCACCCTGGGTTTTGAGTTGCTGTTTAGCCTCAGTTCTGGAAAACTGCCCTAAATAGACTGGTAGAGTAAGTAATTTGAGCCAGATACATTCATAATCCTTTAATTTTACTTGCATGTGTAGCTGGACAGGCACTGACATCAAGAACTCTTGAACTGAAGCACAATACTAGAAAAAAGAACATGTCTACTGATTCTCACTCACAGCTGTAGAAGAGATTATCCCCCTCCTGAGATTCTAAGCACTTCTGTATCTTCCTATATGGGCAGGTGCATCACAGTTACTGCCGCTTTTTCTTAACATAGCTATGATGATAGGCCCTATAAAAACCCATCCACTTCCAAAGACAGACGTAGTAGGTAAATACCTGAGGCAGAATGTCAGACAGCAAAGATAAATCCAGGGAGAGTCTAATTGTATATTGAAAATGTTAAAGGGTTGTAAATTCTGATCAGCATTAGATCATATTGAAGGCCACTGCCCTGGAATTTATTATTAATAAATCAACATGGATGGCCTAATTTAAAAAACATTATAAATTTGCATCAGGTTTCCCTAAATTCACCAATGTTTTTCTCGGTGTTTGTGAGAGTAGGATAAATCCTTCAGTAGTTTAATGATTAATCCTTCACCACTTTAACCAAGGAGGAGTTTACTATTCATGTGACTAAAAACAGAATTGAATTTCTTTTCTGGTCTGTATAAAAGTCAAATCAGTATTAAAATAAATATATTTGCCAACAAGTATTCTTGAGTTAGATAATGATTGCACAAAAATTGGCATAGTATGATCCGTGTGGACTCTTCTGTACATTTTACTTGGTATCTGTAATCCTTAGATCATCACAGCCACAGGACATAAGGTATAAAGCATTTGTAAGCAATGTAGCTTGTTTTATTTGAACAAAGATAAAGTTCAGGGAAAAAATGGGCTCATGTGAGTCCTTATCTGCTGAAGTTATTTGCTAGCTGTTGGTGAGTTTTAAAGATTATCCACGTGCGCTGTTGATAAACATTTGTACAATCATGAATTCTCACGTATTTGTTAATGATTTGAAGTAAGTTTCTCTTTTTGGTCACATCAGCAATTCTTGGAGTATTCTTTGATAAGCAGGACTAGAAATTCCTATCTGGAGTATACACATTCCAAAGATTGTTTAGAAATAAATTACACTTTTTAACCCTCATTAGTTTTAGTATGAAACTTATATATATTATGTAAATTTAAAGCTTCAGTTGAAAAAAATGGCATATTAAAAATAGAATTCTAAATATCTATTCATTTTGTTTTACAGACAGATAAGAAATTTCTCCCAAATATTCATAGAAACTCCCTAAGAAAAATGTTTATGGCTTACATAAAATGTGACTGAGCAAATTTTTTTCTGTGCCTTTCTTACCTCCACTCTGACCATTTAGTGACAAAACAGAATGCAAGAAAACTTCAGCAGTTCAAAAAACCAAATGGCCTTTACAATATGGATGTAATACAAGTACAAGCTAAACAAAATAAGTTGTAGATTTATATGCAGCACAAATACAGTGCATATTAGAAGTGGCAGTCCCAATGACTCTAATTTTTGTGAAGACACAAAAAATTAGCTCTTCTTTTTTCCTCCTCAAAGCACAGACTATATATTAGACTAAGTCTTTTGGTACTAAGTGCACATGATAATCCCTGGATTTATACGTATTTATGAATCTCCTTTCCAGATGGCTTGTCTGTCCAAAGGAAGAATTTGGTGCAGGATATCTGTTTTTCACATCACATCTAACTGTAATGTTAACTTACTTGAACCCTTTGTAGTACCTCTGCATGAAGGAGTGAGGAGAGGTAAAAATGTATCAGAAGCAACTATTAATCTAGGTTTTCTCTGCTAAGTCCAAATAAAATTTAATTTTTTTTTCTTCAAACTTAGAAGAAAAAACAGAAGTGTACCAATTTCCTCCTGTTTGTTTACTAAATTTTAACCAGTGGCAGCCAGACAATAAAATACTGATAAGGTGGGATCTTTGGTGGGATCTCTGCTTCATTTTAGTCCAAGAATACAACCTTGTCACAGCTCCACCTTAGAAAATTGTTTCTGCTTCACAGATTTACCCCGTGACATAATTCCTATTCAACAGGTACACACTGCCATCTAAAGCCCGGTCTTTGGACTTTTCTAGGCCATTTGGGTTCCAGTCTCTTCATTGATGCTTCTCACTGTGCCCAAATTCTTACTTGCAAAAAATAGAAAGATGACATTTTGGAAGAAAATATAAGGAAATACAGCTTGGGCTGAAATGGAAAGATGATACCAAGTCAGGCCCTGCAGACGTGCCAACAGCAGCTTTGCTTCTGGGAGATGAGACATGACTATCCAGCTCAACAGCTGACTCTTTTAATTGGAACTTTTCTGGTCAGTTATTTCCCAGGGATATTGCTGAAGTGTAAGGTCCAGACCTCAGCCTCACTAAGGCTGTTACCACCGCAGCAAAAACTAAATGGAGGCCAAAACTACATTTCACGCATGAGAATATATCTTTAAATATCACTTGTATTAGTGTGGTATTCTTCCATGAAAACAGATTTTACCTCTCTAAGCAGACGGTTGACTTTACAAACTTCAAATTAATAAAATAATTTAGAATTTATATATTATTCTTGGGAGCTGTAGTTTTAGCTGTCCATTTACACTTTGTGAAAATTTTCTATCACATACCTTCATACTCATCTAGATTAAAAAAAAAAAAAAAGGCCAAAACTCCAAAAAGTTAAATTCTTCCTTTTGAAGAAACACAAGGTTGTCACACTTAAGGATGTCTTCTGAATGAACCAAAATATGTGGCTGCTTCCAAACATTGTCTGTTTCTTCTCTGGGGAATAGGTAGTTCAGTGCATTCCCATCATCCTGAAGACCCTTCGGGACTTCTTAAATCTGTATTCATTCCTCAGGGCGACAAGGAATGAGAACAAGTGCTGACACATATCCTTTACTGGTATGTATTCTGAGTCAATACAAGCGGAAGAGCTTTTACAAAGCAGCATTTGACCTTGGCCCATACCAGATGATACTTCCCATAGGTATGATTTCCTAAGGAAATTAATGAGCATTAAATACAAGCTTTCTCTGAATTTTGAAGTGCAAACTTTAAATAACACCACATTCTCCAGCTTGAGCTAAATGACACTACACAATACAACTGCAAATAATGATGCTGGCACAGCTAAAAATCATTATACTGGTACAGCTCAAAACAAAAATAAAAATGAAATTAAGATTCTTTTCTCTAATTATGGGGCTGCCTATACTTTTGTATGATAGGAGCAGATTCTTGTCATGTAAAAAGAACAACCAAAAAAAACCAACAAAAATCCCTCAAACCAATATTCAAAGAACGCTATACCCAAACATAATTTTGACTGATTAGTTCAGTTAAAAAAAAATCTCAGTAGAACCTTCAGTCTCCCTGCTATGTGTATTGCTGCTGAGGGCTACAGAATGTCCTGGTTTAGGCTGGAATGGATTTCATTTTCTTTCCACTACCTGGTACTGACCTTTATTTGGATTAAGTACAAAAATAATGTTGATAACACATTGATATTTTAGTTGCTGCTCAGTAGTATAAGGACTTCGCAGTTTCCCATGATCTGCCAGCCAGCAGGTGCACAAGAAACCAGGAGGAAGCTTAGGCAGGGCAGCTGAGCTTCCCAAACTGGCCAAAGAGACATTTAATTCCACAGAATGCCATGCCCAGTGCGTAAGCTGGAGGAACTGGCAAAGAGATACCGATCATTGCTGGGAGACAGTCTGGGCATCATTCAGAAGGTGCTGAGCAATTGACTTGTGAATCTCTTGTTTCTCTTGGGTATTATTCCTCTCTCTCTTTAATTTTTAATTTTATTATTTTTATTTTTATCAGCAGCAGCTTTAATTCAATTGTTAAAAGACTGTTATCTCAAACTACGAGGTTTACCTTTTTCCAATTGTTTTTCCTATCCCACCAGTGCACGGGTGGGAAGTGAGTTAACAATTGTGTAGTACTTTTTTGCCAGCTGGTATCAAACCATGATTAAAAAGATCAGCACTAGACTTGAAATTTTGTACCATTGCCCAGGACCATAACTGGACTACAGTAATTTCTTGACTAGGTCTAAGAAACAGAATTCCTCTGCTGGAAATGTTGCAAAGATAGATTAGCATGCTAGCTATGAGAACTGTAGTGTCTGCAGGCATTAGCATTTTAAAAATAGATTCCCAGCACATCAATTTCACAGGTCAGAAGCCTAGAATCTGAGATTCAGCAAGGTAGATGAAGAGAATGGCATGAGGAACTTTAGAATTGTACACATTATCTTGATCAGGGGAGCAGGTAGGCAAATTATGCATTCATCCCCAGACTAATCAAAGCACAGGGAGCAAGATGGGGTGAGCAACCCTGACTTCCTTAAGGAGTCCCAGGATTAATGGCAACCAGGATAAACAATCAGTACTTCAGCAAAAAATATGAAAGCATCCTAACTTAATATTGCCTTTAACTCTTAGGCAATTCTGCTGCTGTGGAGCTTGGCCAGATTAACACTTATTAAATCAGCACAAATCACATGAAGTTAATTTTTACCATGGAAGTAAATTCGTAGCCTAGAAAAAGATTTATAAATTGTTCAATCTTCAGTATTATATTTTGGATAGCAATATGGTTTCTGACTTTTGCTTTTTGGCATTTTACTGCTTGTTCTAAGAAAATACATCAGCTCCATAGGGTAAAGCACCAACTGTTCACTTATGATGTAAATCATCATCATCATCATCATCATCATCATAATAGTAATATAATAGTTAGATGTGAATGACAAAATACTGTCAAAATATTGTCCCACTTGTGCTAAATGCATGCAGTTCCTTCCTTCTCACACAGGTATTTTATAGAAGGGACATTTCTGAAATGGTTGGCTGACTGGTTTCCAGCAGTAAATAATGGTTACTACACTCCCTGTTCCTGTTCCAGTTTAGCAGATGAAAATTTGAGAATGGTGAGGGGTAGAGACATTTGTAGTTCCAGTTTGTCTTTCCTACTCTCCTAAGTTGCTTTACCCCACATTTTAGCTCGACCAGCTATTTGTTTAAAGTGTTTGCTATAATTTGTCTGTCTCTATAAGTAAAATCATAAATCATTAGCCTACTTTTTCTGCAAGGAACATGGCCTATGTAATAGTAATTTCTTGGAGTGAACCTCTAGATAATTTAAATCTATGAAGTCTATAGAATGTTCTCTGTCTCACTATAGCCAAGCATTTGGATTTCTATTTTGAATTGCCAATACATCTGTACAATCTGTTTACCTTTCATCCTCCAACTCTTCCCTCAAGTCTCCTCTTGCTATTTGCTCTGGCCAAGAACAAACACAACACCCAGAGTATGCACAGTCTGAATTATTTGTTTACCTCCCTTTTCACAGGGAAGTTTATGGTTTGAAATTTCATCTCTCCATTAAATCCACTGAAGCACATAAGTGACTAGATCCTTTTAAGATCTCAGAGTAGAGTGTACAAATGTGAGAGTTGAAGCTTCTAATAAATACAGTAAAATGGACCATGTTTCAAGCAGAGGGCATATAGAATATGAAGTAATGGCTATGAACTTTTTATATTAGGTATCTGTGTACACTAATACAGAGAGAGATAATATGCAATAATGGGGGAAGAAAAACTTCATTGAAAATTCATTTTCCAATCATCAAAGAGTATTTACGAGCATCTATCCTTATATCTCAGATCTGACTTGCTGCAAAATTATTTATCAGCCTGTTAGCATTGTGCTTGGTGATTGTTCTTTATTAGCCACAATATTACAGATTTTTTATTTTGCATGTGTGCATAGAATAGGATGAAGTGAAGGCAACTTACAAATTTGTTTAAGAAATATGAAATGCTTTTGGAAGGAAGTTATTATCTTTTTATGTAATTTTTCTTTTTTAAGCTAAAAACATAAGTGGCAGTTTAATTACATACATTACTTCAAATTTTGAGGAAATGGAACAGAGCTTCCACTAGTCAATCCAAGAAAAGCCACAATCCTGCACAAGTTAATGACTTATTTCTCAAAACACAGTAAAGAAATGGAGGTAAAGTACTTGGAAGGGAAAGTATTGTTCCTTTACTTTAAAATACCTTGAAATATGTTCAAAAACATTTTATGAGGTCACACTAAAAAAAAGAGTAATTGGAAGAAAAATTCTGCTTGTCTAAGCGAAGAGCACATTTGTAGCAGTAGGGTAAATGTTTTATCGATTGGGAAACTGGGAAACTCAAGTCATTACTCACCATGGGCTAAAGAATAATTACTAATGCTCTGGCGGAAAGATTAAAAACAGTTTCTGGAAGTATTTCTTACAATGATCAATGGTGTATCATCCCAGGCCATTGGATCTTCAATAACATTTTTCTCTTTTGGGATACAATCAATTTTTATAATATGATTCATTTGCCAGCAGGCACGCTTTCTTCATGCAATGAAAAGGCACTTATGCACCTTATATTGTTGAAAAATAATCTTATACATCCAGAGCCCAAGCTCTGATATGAAAGATTTTTTCCAAAATCATATCTATTTTTAAGTGGGTTTGGGAAATAGATGTGGTGAATTGCTTTTGTATTGTTTTCCCCCACCTGGTTTCCATAAAAGTATTTTTATAGCTTTTCAAATAATAATCATTATTACAGCACTGATGTGGAAGAAGAATTGAACAGATGGTAAAGTGAGCCATTCTCTGACCTGTGGGTGGCTTAAGTAATTTATTGTGTGAACATTAATTGTAGTGGTAATTCAGGTCAGGAGTAACAACAAGGCTACTCTAGCTCATTTCAGAATATCTTGTATACCTCTGCTTAAGTAACAAAATGCTGCCCAATATTTTGCCATTATCTGACTTAATGAATATCTGCTTAAATAAATAAAACTATCAGGATTTCAAAATCAAATGTATGTACACAAAACACAATTTATTTCTTACTCTGAACAGGAAACATTACTGAAGGAGAGAGCAGCTGTCACAGCAAACAGATTACTTAATTGACAGACAAGACAGATGTAAGCCCAGACTCATTTACCGTTCCAGCTAAGATCAGAAAACTCCACACAGTTGAAGCAAAGGAGTATCTATGAGGCAGAGACACGAGTACAGTTGGGACTGTCTTTTTGCCCAATGTCAACTGTACTATCTTAACGAACCTGGAATGTTTCAACTAAGGTATTTCTTTTCCATTTGGGTTTTACATGTCACGGAATTTCACAATAAAATCCTATTAAGAATTTCTTATGTATATAAGAAACTTACATAACCGGAGTGCAATTGGCAGCATCCCATAATCTGAGACAACTGAGTCTAAAGTTTGTACAATTTCTGCTAATATTACTTAACAGAAAACTGCAAGTGAAATTGGCTAACAAGAAGGCCTAATAGTGCAAGAGTCCTCCTCTTTTTTGATGGAAGCAGAGAATGGCATTCTCTAAAAAAGTTCAAAGTACATACCATACTCAAAAAATCTACCATGTTGGTCAATTAAGGAAGGCCCTAGCTATATCAGCACCAGTGGAAGACCAAAGGCTGGCGCAGCTATCAAGCAAGACACAAGTGTTTCCTCAGTTTTTCTTGTTCAAGTAGGTTTAAGCAAGTTTCTTAAAAAATGGGAATGTGTAACAGGCTACAGACTTTTTTTTGCCTGTGTGTGTATTGGGTCTGGCTGGATGGAGCTAATTTTCCACGCAGTAGTCCTTCTACTGCTGTGTTGCACATTAGTAGCTGGAAAGGTTTTGATAACACACCAGTGTTTTGGACACTGCTGAGCAGTGCTGGCAAGCATCAGCAATGTCTCACTAACAACCTCCAAGGGTCAGTAGTCTAGGATGGGCAAGAACACAGGAGGGGACAGAGCCAGGACAGCTGACTAAAACTGACCATAGGGATATTAGGAATATTCCATACCATATGGCTTTGACTCAATAATAATAGCTAAGAGGAAGGCTGGGGATAAAGGGATGGGGTGGAGTAAGCATTTGTGATTTCAGAGCAACTGAAATCTCACTGCCCTCCTAAAACGGGGAGTGATAGATTGTGTTGGTGGGCAACTCAAGGCCAAAGTCAACCCACCAGAGTGCATCATGCACTTATTAGATTAAGATTCTTTTGATGCTTTCATGGAGTCAGAAAAGACACTAATTTTCAAGGACAGTGCTTAAATGAGAATCTGGTTGATAAAGGCCCAAACAGAGATAATTTCCATAGTGTAGCTTCAAAATTTGCATTCTATCTGGATTCAGGAAATTATTGAGGAGGAATATATTAAGATTTTCTTTCTATTAAGGATGTACAACTGATCTGTTAGTAACACAAATACCAATTTATTCTTGATGTTGCTACTTGATTTTACTTTCAACACAACAAATGGCTGCCATTATAACTTGTTTATCTTTTTAGACAAAAGGACATGTTAAATATTTGAAGTCATTCGGTCTTTATAAAGTAGCACAATCAGCATAAATTTCAGGTGCTATGTTTTATAATTTTCTTATATATGTACTGTGTTAGCATTGAATCAATAAGGAAGGGGAAGGGGAAGGGGAAGGGGAAGGGGAAGGGGAAGGGGAAGGGGAAGGGGAAGGGGAAGGGGGAGGGGGAGGGGGAGGGGGAGGGGGAGGGGGAGGGGGAGGGGGAGGAGGAGAGGAGAGGAGAGGAGAGGAGAGGAGAGGAGAGGAGAGGAGAGGAGAGGAGAGGAGAGGAGAGGAGAGGAGAGGAGAGGAGAGGAGAGGAGAGGAGAGGAGAGGAGAGGAGAGGAGAGGAGAGGAGAGGAGAGGAGAGGAGAGGAGAGGAGAGGAGAGGAGAGGAGAGGAGAGGAGAGGAGAGGAGAGGAGAGGAGAGGAGAGGAGAGGAGAGGAGAGGAGAGGAGAGGAGAGGAGAGGAGAGGAGAGGAGAGGAGAGGAGAGGAGAGGAGAGGAGAGGAGAGGAGAGGAGAGGAGAGGAGAGGAGAGGAGAGGAGAGGAGAGGAGAGGAGAGGAGAGGAGAGGAGAGGAGAGGAGAGATTAGGACACAAGTAAAAATCTCTACAGGATGGGAGGATATATTGGATTGTACCATAAAAACTTGATAATGAAATGTTAATATAATATTCTCTCTACAAAGACTTCCAATTAGGTAAAATGTGGTTTCATTTTAATTAAAACCTCTAGATTTTTTTAAATCATTTGTAATTTGTTTAAAATCAGAAACACATGTAATACTCCAAGTATGAGATTTCCAATACTTACACATTCTAAAATGTAGCAAGTTATAAAACAAAACAAAAAACAAACAAGCAAAAGGTTATTTGGAAAATACAGGTTCAAAACTATTTGGAAACTTGCAAGAAGTGGGCCAAGACTAGCACTGCCTTGTTTTGTTCATGAGTTACCCTTGTCCTGACACATTGTGCTCACGGACTGATGATCTCTTTTAAAAACAAAAGGCACTCTAAGAGCATTCTTCCCATTACATCAGTGAATGATGAAATATTGTGGAAGGTTTTAGTTTTTTCTCCTTTACAGTGAAGAACAAGTTAGATTATTTCCTCCCTAGTGCAATCTGGAACTAGAAGAGATATAAACTCTTTACTGCTTTTAGAAAAGCAGTTTTTCTCAGCTGCCTAACTTGCCTTTTTTCTTTAAGGAACAGGGGAAGGGAAAGCAAGGGAATGAGAATACAAAGGACAAGACTCAATGGCTAATCAACTTAAAGTAATTTTAAAAACTTTATATTATAACAGGAAGTCATGGGGGAGAGGATTGAAAGCAATATATACTTACATAGATGCAGACAATCCGATACAAACAAATTGGTAACAATAACCCAGTACTCAAATCAATTTCAGTCTTTAAAAAACCCAACAAAATACAGATATTTTTCTCAGACTCAGCAATTTAAAGCTTTCACAAGGTAGAAAAGTTTCATGAGCAGACTGTCAAGTAGATTAGAAAACATGGGTTTAACAGGATAGACAGACAGAATGCCTTCAACTCCTTCTCATGCCCATAGTTCAGGGCCAGCTGCAGAAAAGTAACCCCTCAATAACAAAAGAAAATAAATTTCTGTGTCTTCTTTGTATTTAGACTTCAAAGATGTGACTTCATGGCAGATATTCAAAGGTAGAAGCCAAATTCAAAGTAAACACTTTAATAAACCTCAAACTGGAAACAATCCCAACTAAAACCAAGGTGAATTTTGCCATTGGCTTCGGACTTTCGTATCAAACTTTCTATTTGTACAATGGCAAAAAAAAATGGATGTGACTGCTAGCAGAGAAAACTTACAGTTCAGAAGTGCCAATAACCATGATCTGCACAAAGAGGTTCTCCATACAATTTTGTTAATACCAACATTTACTGCATGTTTATAGAGGACAGTGTAATGAATGCAGCATTAAGGCACTCTTATAAAGCATTTTAGATAATGTTATTCTGAAGAAACTAGTCCTATCCAACTTTCCTTTATACTATGCTGAATTTGACCAAACTACTCACCATTATTCAATTTCTCCAGATCATATATTTTCATGTTTCCCCAAGAAATTAACTACTCCTTTCATGATATCCAGTTTGTGGTAAATGTAATGGATAAATTCGTGTATCAAAGATTTGGTCTATTAAAAAGCTACTCCAGGGCATCTCTGAGATTCCAAGACCTGTGGTGCAAGCTGTGAAACCACAACATTTGCAACAGAAATGACATGGCCGGACTGGAGATGGCCCATTCATCAATGATGGGCCTCCACATCTGCTCGACATCTGATATCAGTCTTGATAGGGGGATCCGGAGGATGACCAAATCAGCACCGCAAAGATGAGATCCAGGAAGACTATCAACGTCTTTTCATACTTACGGGAACCCCTTTCAAGACCTCACTTGGAAGTCAAGAGATACATGAATATTTGGACTTTCAATGGACTTAGCCTCAGGGTGAATAAACTGTACAAAAACTGTATGCCGAGACCCAGTGTGTGTGGCTGAGGTTGGATGGTAACGTCGTTACTGTCACTCTGCCCACCCAGCATTCCATCGATGTTGTCCAATTTTATTGTGGCTTTTAATTGGTTTTTTTTGAAATTTGCTAAATAAATTCTGTTATTTTGAATTGGCTTCTTATCATTTATAACAAGTTGTTCTGCTTCATTGCAAAACATTTGATTAAGCTTAGTCAACAACTTGGAATCTTTCTTTATTACCTGTTACTTTAAATCCATGACAAAATTCTTACTCCTATTACTTGTTCCTTGCATTACAGTTTCCATTTGATAGTATTCATATGCCTTCATCTTTAATTATATCCTTAATTGCTTTCACTCAATGCAAAGTACCACACTACCCGCCACTTGTATTTAACAGACCTTCTCTAAATTTTGTGGATTGACTACTCATCCGTGTACTAAATTAAAAAAAAAAAAATTAACAAGCATTAAGATGTCAATCCAGCTTACCCAACTTCATTAGCCGCATGAGCAATCTTTCTCTTACTCTTCATCATAAAGAGTTTTTGTGATGGATTCAACACATTACTCAGCAATGGCTGACTTTCCAACCACATATAATATTAATCTGGATTTTATATGAGAAATAAAACATTTCAAAGTATCTCCATACATTGACTCACCAGATCAAACACAGACTAAACAAACTTTTTGCTTCAGAAAACTGAAATATTCTGTCAGTCTGGTCTTAATGATGGCAGATGGGGTCTGGTTACTGATGTCATAGAAGTGACAACTGTGACATTCCTGATTCAATAGCAGGCTGTTCACAACCTCTTCCACAATCCATCAAAGGATTGTTTTGGCTTTGTTTTCTCTAACTCAAGAGATTATTTGCATATGTATGGTGTCTGTGTCCTATAAAAGTACAAGGTCAAGAAATACATGCTTACTAACAAGTGGCAAGCAGAGTTTATTGAAAATCATTTCGTTAGAATAGAACAACTGCTCTTCTATTAGACTTATAAAAGAATTTGTCTTTTTCATCTTTCATCCCTGTTGGTAAACTACTACTAAAGTAATTTAGCTATTTTAGGCTCGATTTGATGTTATTTTACTGGTCAGCTTATTGCTGACCGAAAGTGTGTCATTTAAAATATTTTATAAAATTAATTCTGGCCTTTTACTTCTTGTCTTCTACTTCTAGTCCTCTTCCCTTGTTTAAAAATAGAAAAACAGAAAAGAGTTTTATAAATTAACTTCTGGAAACTAGTAATGTGACTAGGAAGAAACACAGGAGACAAAAGAAAATAACTACTTCAGCAAACTTATAAAAAAAACTTTCTTTATATGACTCATAATAATCAACCTAAAACTTTATTTACTGTGCTTGAGAAATAATCAGTATTTATTCCTAAGAATATCAACTTATGATGCTGGAAAAATGAAGATCCTAAATGGTTTTCCACAGGAAGAAAAATGACACTTCATGATACAATCACTTTCTGCATAAGCTTTCATGAAACACAGTCAGCAGAACCCATGATTTCTGGAGTCTGTTAAACATTAATGTGTGTTTTGTGTGTGCCAGCAATTATAACCTATTACAATATATGAATCTGTGTCCTGTTCAATAACTGTTTATGCTAGCATACATCCACCTCAAAGCAACATAAAAATTACTTATGGCATTTACTACCAAGAAAAAAGATCTACCGATTAATGTAATGCTATTAATTTTTCTATTTTGTGTTATTTAGAACTGTACTGCATTGCTTGTTTTGCTGACAATGGCAGTTTAAGATTTAGAGTATCTGGTTTAATCTCTTTTTTGTCAATGATATCTTAAGATTTAAAGGACCTATATATTTATCTAAATCTTGTTAAGTGCATTCCCCTTCTCCCCATTTCTTAAAATACTTTGGTGGTACAGCTCAGCTCTCCTGCCAGGTGCCTGCTCCTGCAATCACTTTTGGGCTGAATCTTCCTTGAGGATGTATTCCTCTGCTGCAGCTGTAATTCTTCAAAATCTACAGTGTGGAACAAACTGCCTCACCATGGGCTCCACCACCAACTGCAGGGGAATTTGGGTCCAGATGACTAGGCCACCTATTCCTTCATGTCAGGTCTTCATGCCTGCAGGTCTGCTTCTCTCACATTTTGTCTCACACTTCTCTGTCAAGCAGTGTTTTTTCCTTTCTTAAATAAGGTTTCCCAGAGATGCCACCAGGTTCAGCCATGTCCTACAGTGGACTAGTTGGAGACAGCTTGCACTAGGCGTGTCCATGCCAGCACTATTTGTTATTGTCAAAACCTTGCCACATAAACACCACTTTTCCACCTCAACCACTGTGAGCACATATTTAAGAACTGTTGTTAAAATATACATTCATCAGACAATCTTCATAAGTTACAGGTACATCAACAACAATTCCTCATACCAAAATCAAAGCAATATCATCTCAATATATGGCCAAAAAGTAGATGATTCACAGGCATTGTGGAGCTCCACCATTCCTCTCTTCACCACTTTACAACAACAATACTTCCTCACAATCATTCTACTTTTCAGCAATATCCAGTCTAAGTGTTACCCATTACCACTCCCAATTGCAGCCCTTACCTTGAATTCTTCAAGCTTCCCTTTGAGTGCTAAAAAGAACCATGATGAGTCTTCCCCTGCCTTTCACATATTCCCCTCTCTTTGGGCTGTGGAAATAAACAGAAGAAAGGTGAAAAGTATCAACAGGAAGACAGTTCAATAGGAAAAGTAAGAGTAGTGCATGCAAGCATAACAAGAAGAGGGATTATTTCACTATTTCTCATGGGCAGGCGCTGGAAACGCTTACTGGAAAGAAGACACTCAGCACACTTAACAGTTACTTGAGAAGGCAAATGTCAAAGCCACAAATGTTTCTCCTTCCTAATCCTTTGCTTGAACTTGTATTGCCAGGCATGAATTTATATAACCATAGAATAATTTAGTTTGGGGAAGACCTTTAACATCATTGACTCTAATTGTAAACCTAAAAAAGCCTAATCCAACATGAAACCATCTCGCTAAATGCCAGATCTATGTATATGTTGAATATGTCATGTATGATGACTCAGCCATGCCCTTTCCTGGGCATATTGTTCTAGGTGTCATGGGATATTCTATTGGCCACTGTCCTGAACTCTTGCCTACCCCAAACCTCTTGACATTCAGGGGATGAAGGGGCAGAGAGAGAGGAAGCCTTGTTGTGAAAGCACTGTTCAACAATAACCAAAAGATTAGTGTGCAATCAACACTCTTTTAGCCAAAAATACGAAGTGCAGCTCCCAACAGGCCACTATGAAGGCAGTTAAATTCATAACTTTATCCGAGAAAAACCCAGCTCTGAATGTGATTAGCAACCCTCTCATGTTGTTTTTTTCATTCATTTACACGGATAAAGTCTTTGGGTATTTCTATGGAGATATTTCTATAAAGGTATTTCGGTTCTAATACAGAAAACTTTTGCTGGAGAATGGAGTTCTGAAGTCATACCTACACAGTTTTCAGTAAAATTTCTCTCGTTGTGGGATTTCAGCTGACTAGTCCCCAGGGGTATAAAGGGATTGAAAAGCCTTTTTTGAGATAGCATGATGTAGTGGACAAATCCTAATATAGATGTTTATTTAAATGTGAATCTGTTCACTGAAGAGCTACCTTCCTCTATAGTTCCACTGAGATTCACGTCTAAAGTGATCTTTCATGTTAAATTGACATTAAAATTAACTCGTTCATTTTAATCCAAATTTTTCGGACATTCACAGATCAAAACAGCAGAAAAGGGTGCTGCTAAGTTAAGACTGGAAACTTGGATGTAGAAAGTACACATTCATCTCTCAGAATCAAATCCCTCAAAAGCAAATATCAGTGGAACATACCTAAAATTTTATTTGCAATATACTACAGTTAAAACATCCAATTACAGTAGCATGTCATGACATATATTGATCCTTCTTTGAGCTAAGATTAAAGCCTCCATATAGGAAGCAAAAATATCTGGCTATCCAAATATAAAGTTCTTCCTCTCTTTGTATGAATGTTCTTTCAGATTTTGCTGAAACATTTGAATTTCCTGTTCTGATTGCTCACAGTTTCTTGCCAAGCCCACTGAAAGGGAGGGAGAATTTAGAATCAGCTAAGTAAATACTAGTATCATCTCTTTCCAAGGAGATAAAAGTCATTTATCTGTAGTGTCTCCTTTTTCCAAGGGTGCAATTTATAGAGAGCTGCATGGAGAGGTAATTTAATCTGCTAATCATTCTGACTAAAAATGTAGAACTTTTAACTGACTTTCATTTACATATTTATTTCTCATTTTTCTCTGGAAAACATCCATTCTGTTCAGGTTTTGATGCAGAGGGTTTGTAGATCGACCTACTTCCAATTTTTATTACTGCTGACACATATTTTATTTTCTTTGGTAGAGAGCAAACAATAATGGAACAGGTAATCAGCATGGATGTAGGTCACCAAAAGTGTCCCAGTTTTGTTAGTGTTCTCTGTTAACAGTATACAAATAGTTTGGATTTTTAGGCATTCAAAAAAAAAGAGACACTCCGAACCTTGATCCTAAAATGAGAATTAAAATCTCTGCCTCTGACAACACACGATCCACATAATAATTCACCACAGAATTCAGAGATACATTCATATTTGTTGGCATTTAGATATGGTGATGAAGAGCAAAATAGAGTCTAAGAAATCAGTCAGTACTTTATAAGTAACTTCTTCCAGTGATAAAATAATCAGATATATTACTTCAGCCTTGGAAAGCAAATTTTTTATGAATAACCTCTGTCGAAAAAAGCTTGAAATGATCAAGGTAGGTAACTAGGCAGACTATACTTAGAAGCAAGGGAGATGGCAAGGAGCAGAAGCAGAAAAGGTGGGACAGATTCTGTCAGCACCACTTGGCTCCAGCACACACATACATGCCATGCATTTCTGATTTAACCATACTTTACCCACACCAGGTAGCAAGCCCACACAAATACAAATACATCTTTGTTTTCCTTCATGCTGTATTGACTTGTTTGACTAGAAACAGTGGCAGTGCTCTTCCACCTGCAGTGGCCTACACACTGTTGATAGGAAGAAGTAATTATTCTAACTCTTCAGTCCTGCAATTCTGTATTCTGCTACAACTGTAATTCAAAAAAGCTAATTTAAACACCATGCATATAAACAGGAAGTTATGCAGAATTAGCAGCTTGGAAAACTGTAGCCAGAGCCTTGACATTCACCTGGCACAGAGAAACCCAGATAGAGAAAAAGAAAATCCAGCTCATGAGTACTCCAGGGATTCTTCGACTATGTTAGTCTCAATATGTTTAAAAGACAGGAGAGCAACATTGATCCAGATTGTGTTCACCTTCTAGTAGAATATCTTCTTAAGGTATTTAATTTTAAAAGTTAAAGAAAACATTTTAGTGTTAGGAATATAAATTATTAAAGAATTGGTATGTAAAACTCAAAAAGTTCCACATGTATACCCCCAACCCAGAATCAAGTCCTAATGAAGTTTAGATGCAACATATCTCTTTGAAAGACCAGTTGGCCATTGAAAAAGCCTATATCAAAATATATGTTCTAGCAGTACATAGAACTCTCATGTCATTGTGCCATTTTATCTCAGGATTCTCATTATGGATTTGTTTTCAGAAAGAAAAGAATGTTAATATTAAGGATGCATATTATTTTTATTTAGTAACATTTTCCAGATTGTTGTGAGACACTATTTTTAAGTGCATGGAATACCCACCTACTTTAAATATTGAACATGCTTATTAATTCACCACATCTTTTTCGGAAGTTTAATCAGTGTTTTATCACTTTTGCCTTTTTTGTGATATCCATCAAGCAAGAAAAAGCTCCTGTAGTTTAAAAAGGTAAGAAAAAAGGTATTTTGAGAATGTATGGTTCACCAAATTTACTTAGGCATATAAACCCAGTTTTTGAGATAACAAATATTCTTTCAATTGTAATTCTTGCAAACATTATAATTTATTTCAGTGAGGCACTGAAAATGAGCTGTATACTTTTTTAGTTAAATCAGAGAATTTTCATACTTACATAACTTTTTTTTTTAAATAAACTGAATATTTAAAAAAATGCATAAAACTTTGTGGCTAATATCTATCTTCATTTTTAAACAAATTCTGTAAGACAAAATGATCTGTTATCAGCAATAGACAAATGAACAAGCAAACAAACACATGATGCTGGCATACAGAAAGAGCAAAAGATGTTTTCTTCCCAGTCCTTGACTCAGATATACTATAATTTAAAGTTCAGGTATGGGATCTTAAGCACAGTAATGCAAATTTAGTCAGGGTATATAAATCCTAATAATTTGACTCTTCCTCTTTTGGCTCTGCTTGTAGATGAAAGCCTTTTAGATGCACTAACAAGTTTAGGGGGTTGGGGAAGAGGGAGGGGGAAGTAAAACTAAAATCAACATTTTTGATTTCTTTTTTCTGATGACAGCCTTTGATCTATCACAAAAGAGAAAAAAACTCGTTGACTACTTTTTACCTGTAAAGAACATGGACTTTACATGCACTCTTGCTTTGCAGTAGAGGAGAGTTGTCATTTCCACACTACTCAAATGTATCCACATATCCACCTGACTGAAAATATTTTAAATTCTGGTTTGGACCAATAAATCACAGGCATCTCAGAAGATGACTGCTGAGTGAAAACTAACTCCATAACAGCAGAAACATGTACTGTTTACATACTGAAGAATATTTCACAGAATGAGGGAGGTTAAACTGGCAAAGAAAAACTGAAAACCTTTCAATCCAGCTGAGCAAGCTCCAATCCTTTTTAAGATATCAAGTCTTTAATATTCGTCCACTCATTTCTAGCAATGCAAGAATGGTAACTCATATGAAATTAGTGGCTTTAAACTCCCTTGAAGGCTGCCTCAAATCAAATCTAGAGCCAGTTCTTAGCCAGTAGAGTAAAGACATAAAATAATTTAATTATAGAATCCTAAAATTATAGGATAGTTTGGTTTGGAAGGAATTTTAATGATTATCCAGTTAAAACCTGCAGTCCCTGGGGAGGAACACTTTGCACCTAGACCAGGTTGTTCAAAGCCTTGTCCAATCCAGCTTTCAACACTTACAGAGATGAGGCATCCACAGTTTCTCTGGGAAACTTCTTCCAGTGTCTCATCATATTAAAAAATTTCTTCCTAATGTTTGTTCCAGACCTATCCTCTTTCAGTCTAAAGCCATAACTCCCTTTTCTATCACTCCTATAAACATCCCCAGCTCTCTCGTAGGCCCTGTAAGTACTGTAAGGTATCCACAGAGCTTTCTCCAGCTGAACAACCCCAGCTCACTGAACTTGTCTTTATAGGAGAGGTGCTCTAACCTTCTGATCATCAAACACAATCAAATCTTATGTTCTAGCAAACAATATAGAACAAAGTGTGTTGTGAGTAGCTCCAGCATGAAGAGATCAAAATAAGAAGAATCTATTTCATTAAGGTTTTGGGATCTAGGGGGTAAATACAAGCTATCAAGAATAAACAAAATTAACTTAAATAAAAGCCAAAAGATATTAAAGAGAAGATGAAAGTTCTGTAACGACAAAGCCTTTTAGAAACAAAATAACATTTTACATCGTTATCATCTCTACCTACAAACAGTAAATACTCTCTTAAAAAAACTTACCAGATAACTAACTGTCTGTTGTTCAAAGAGGTTCACCCATTAGTGAGGCAGATTTTAACTATGAAACTCCGTTCCAGAAACTTCAGGAATATGTACTTTGCATAAGATAATGATAAGGTGATGACCTAGATATACTCTTCTTCAAAGACCAAACAATGAGAAGCACAGAACCTCAGAGACAGGAAATGACAAAACTTTACAGAGGGCTATAAATTCAAAACTCCATCCTCTGTTTTCAGACAAATAAACCAAGAAAGAAACTGTAAATCCTCTAGAAGAAAAAGCAGAAATGCAACAGGAAGTCTTAAAAATAATGCCATACCAATATCAGTAGCTCCTCAGTTCAAAATGAGTCATATGAGAGACAGATGGAGCCTGTAAGGGTAGGCACATGTAGATGTATGGTCAGCATGACTAAAATTTTTTTTCTGCCTAACAGTTCCCAAAACATAAAGGTGTGTGGTGCTCAGAAGTCCAAAGACTTACTTGGCCCCTCCAGTGAAAAGCAGGTAGCATCAAACCAAGTGTCCTGGTTTGGAATAAATTAGGGGAGAACCTCTAAAAGGAGTCCCCTAAAAACGAACCTCCACCACCCCTTCCCCCCACCCAGCCCGGGGTTCGGGAAGGAAAATGCCTTGGAGGAAAAGTGGAAAAAACTGGTTTATTGACAAATGAAAAAAGAA
Source organism: Sylvia borin (assembly GCA_014839755.1). Classification (NCBI taxonomy): domain Eukaryota; kingdom Metazoa; phylum Chordata; class Aves; order Passeriformes; family Sylviidae; genus Sylvia; species Sylvia borin. Next base: position 49,654,789 of record CM025993.1, on the reverse strand, counting down.
ACCACTCACCAACACCCGAGGAAGGAAAACAGTACTTTCTGTGAGAGGAGAGTGCGACGCTTCTTTCTGCAGGCCTCAGAAATTCTCCGACTTCTCAGGTCAGGTCAGGTCCGGAGCCGGTCCAAAATCTTCGGGGGGTGGGGGGAAGGGAAAAGAAAAGGAAGGAAAGAAAAAAACAAACAGAAGGGGCGAAAACCAGCGGCAGGGGTAGGCGGCAGAGAGAGAGAGAAGCAGCAGCAGCAGCAGTAGCAGCAGTAGCAGCAGCAGGCCAAGCGAGCAGCCGAGCCAGAGAGGAAGCAGCAAAAGCTGCAGGCCCCACCAAAGAGGGAGGGGGAAGCTGCCAGACACAACAATGTAGTCCAAGATATGGGATAGGGGACAGCATCAACCCAGAACATTCCATCCCTTACCCATATCGTGGACACACAATTAAAACTTCCATCTCACTTACTCAGACCTTTGATGCTTACACATTTCTGTCCTTCTTACTTGCTCAGACCTTTGACACTTATACGTTTCCTTCTGTTTCATGTCTGACTGATCTAACGCGCAGACAATGGTAGTAACATTCAGCACATATCAATCTTACCCCATATTCAGATCTCCCTGAGGTACACATCGTATTGTTCCATCTTTCTGCATTATCCACCATGTACAACCTGGTCCTTGAGCAGAGACAATTCCACGGATGGGTTTGCCTGTACTCGAGGCAGGGTTGATCCATACTGTCTTTCCCAAGAAACCTCTAACATGAGCCACTGGGAGTAGATCTCCATCTACTATATTAAGGTGCTGGGACTGAGCAGGACCCGCTCAGTTGGTGGAACCTTGGGTGTTAACTAACCAGGTGGCTTTTGCTAAATGCTGCTCCCAGTTTTTTAAGGACCCCCCACCCAATGCTTTCAGGGTGGTTTTTAACAACCCATTGTATCTCTCCACTTTACCTGCAGCTGGTGCATGGCAGGGGATATGATATACTCATTCAATACCATGTTCCCTATCCCAGGTTTTAATAAGATTATTTTTAAAATGAGTCCCATTGTCTGACTCAATTCTCTTGGGAGTGCCGTGCCTCCAAAGGACTTGCTTTTCAAGGCCCAGGATGGTGTTGCGGGTTGTAGCATGAGACACAGGGTAGGTTTCCAACCAACCCGTGGTGGCTTCTACCATGGTCAGCACATGGCGCTTGCCTTGGCGGGTTTGAGGCAGTGTGATGTAATCAATCTGCCAGGCCTCCCCATACTTGTACTTAGACCACGGCCCTCCATACCAGAGAGGCTTCATCCGCTTGGCTTGCTTAATGGCAGCGCACGTCTCACAGTCACTGATAACTTGAGAAATGCTGTCCATGGTTAAATCCACCCCTCGGTCTCATCCCCACTTACAGGTGGCATTTCTGCCTTGGTGACCTGAGGCATCATGGGCCCATCGTGCTAGGAACAACTCTCCCTTGTGCTCCCAGTCAAGATCTATCTTCAACTCCCCTATCTTTGCAGCTTGATCTACCTGCTGATTATTTTGCTGCTCCTCATTAGCTCTACTCCTGGGGACATGGGCATCTACATGGCGTATCTTCACAGGCAGGTTTTCTAACCGGGCAGCGATATCTTTCCACTCTTCAGCAGCCCAAATTGGTTTTCCTCTACGCTGCCAGTTCGCCTCTTTCCATTTCTTCAGCCATCCCCACAGAGCATTGGCTACCATCCAAGAATCAGTGTACAGATAGAGCCTTGGCCACTTCTCTCTCTTTGCAATATCTACGACCAGTTGAATGGCTTTGAGTTCAGCAAATTGACTGTATCCACCCTCTCCTTCAGCAACCCCTACGATCTGTCGTGTGGGGCTCCATACAGCTGCTTTCCACCTCCGACCCATCCCTATGACACGGCAGGAACCGTCGGTGAATAAAGCATAACATATTTTCTCTGCCAGCAGCTGGTCGCATGGCCGAGCTTCCTCAGCCTGGGTCACTGGTTCTTGTTCTTCATCTGCAACACTGAAACTTTCACCTTCGGGCCAGTTTGTAATGACTTCCAAAATTCCAGGGTGATTCAATTTCCCAACGTGAGCGAGTTGTATAATGAGGGCAATCCACTTGCTCCAGGTAGCACTGGTGGCTTGGTGGGTGGAGGGAACCTTTCCTCTAAACATCCACCCCAGCACCGGTAGTCAGGGTACCAGGAGGATTTGTGTTTCAGTGCCTATAACCTCTGAGGCAGCCCGGATCCCTTCATAGGCTGCTAAAATTTCCTTCTCTGTTGGAGTGTAGCTGGCTTCAGACCCTCGGTAACTTTGACTCCAGAATCCCAGTGGTCGGCCTCGAGTCTCCCCAGGCACCTTCTGCCAAAGGCTCCAGGACAGACCGTGGCTCCCGGCTGCAGAGTAGAGCACATTCTTCAGGTCCGGTCCCATCCTGACTGGGCCAAGGGCTACCGCGTGAGCAGTCTCCTGTTTGATCTGGGTAAAGGCGTGTTGCTGCTCAGGGCCCCACTGGAAAGTGTTTTTCTTGCCAGTTACCAGGTAGAGAGGGCTCACAGTCTGGCTGTACTCTGGAATATGCATTCTCCAAAAACCTATGGCACCTAGGAAAGCTTGTGTCTCTTTCTTGTTGGTTGGTGGAGACATCGCTGTGATCTTGTTGATGACATCAGTGGGAATCTGATGCCATCCATCTTCCCACTTAATTCCCAGGAACTCGATTTCTCTAGCAGGTCCCTTAACTTTGCTCTTCTTGGTTGCAAAACCAGCTTCCAGGAGAATCTGGATGATCTTTTCTCCTTTTTCAAACACTTCAGCTGCAGTGTTCCCCCACACAATGGTGTCATCGATGTACTGCAGATGTTCTGGCGCCTCACCCTTTTCCAATACAGTTTGAATCAGTCCATGGCAAACGGTAGGACTGCACTTCCACCCCTGGGGCAGTCAGTTCCAAGTGTACTGCACACCCCTCCAGGTGAAAGCAAACTGAAGCCTGCATTCTGCAGCCAGAGGAATGGAGAAAAAGGCATTGGCGATGTCAATAGTGGCATACCACCTTGCTGCCCTGGACTCCAGCTCGTACTGGAGTTCCAGCATGTCTGGTACAGCAGCACTCAGCAGTGGAGTCACTTCATTCAAGGCACGGTAGTCCACAGTCAGTCTCCATTCTTCATCAGACTTGCTGACAGGCCAGATGGGGCTGTTGAAGCATGAGTGGGTTTTGCTGACCACCCCTTGGCTCTCCAGCTCTCGAATCATCTTGTGGATGGGGATCACTGCATCTCGATTTGTCTGATACTGCCGGCGGTGCACTGTTGAGGTGGCAACAGGTACTCGTTGTTCTTTTACCTTCAGAAGTCCTACTGCAGATGGGTTCTCTGAAAGTCCAGGCAAGGTATTCAATTGCTTAATACCCTCTACTTCCACAGCAGCTATCCCAAATGCCCATCTGAGTCCCTTAGGGTCTTTGTAGTAGCCATTCCTGAAGAAGTCTATGCCCAGAACACACGAGGCCTCTAGGCCGGTCACAATCGGATGTTTCTGCCACTCCTTGCCAGCCAGGCTCACCTCAGCTTTCAACAAAGTCAATTCTTGTGATCCCTCTGTCACCCCAGCAATAGAAATCAGTTCTGCCCCCACATGTTCCAATGGCATTAGAGTACACTGTCACCCAGTATCAACCAAAGTTTCATGTTTTTGTGGCTCTGACATGCCAGGCCATCGAATCCACACAGTCCAAAAAACACAATTTTCCCTAACCTCTACCTGGCTAGAGGCAGGCCCCTCTAAGCATGATTATCCTTCTTTCCCTGGGCATGTGTCCTAGAGGTTCTATCTAGGGGATTCGACATATCATCATTGTCACCATACTTAACGTCCTGGCTGCAGACAGCTGAAGCTGCTCTCTGTTTAGTAGGACTTCCTCTTTGAATCCTACCTTTCTTCAATTTACGTACCCATTGTGCCAGAGCAGCAGTGGGTTTTCCATCCCATCTCCTCATGTCTTCTCCAGCTTCACGCAGGAAGAACCACAACTCAGCTTGCGGAGTGTGCCTTCTCTCCCCATCAAAGGAGCACCTGTGTTGAATACCAGGGCCTCTAACTTGCACAGCTGAAATTTGGAGGAAGTCCTCCTTAATCTCTTCCCTGAGCTTCTTATGATTCTCCTCTAATTTTTCTTCCAATTTCTGCAGTCGTGTTTCCACGGCTGCAATCCTGGCGTGAGTTGGGCCGTGTACCGCACCAGCATATGCTTGAAGCTTTTTTGCCATATCGAGCACGGTTTCATATGTCTCCTCCCTCTTCATTATTGCTAGAGCAGAAGCATATTCGGATGGCCCAAGTCGTACAAGTTTTCACCACATCACGGGTGTACATGGTACCAAGTCTGGGTTCTTAATGCTTAGGCCATCTGAGAAGATGATCTCCACCACTGCCATTTCTCTCAAGCATTGAATCCCTTGTTCTATTGTCTTCCACTGGGTCTGCTGCATGTAGAGATCGTCTGCACACAGATATCTTTGTGCCACACTTCCCAGGACTCGTTCCCAGAGACTGCAAGGAGTAGCCTCCCTCATCATTCCTTGGTCAATAACTGGATCATGTGACAGGGAGCCCAAATGCCTTGCTTCAGTGCCATCCAGAATTGTAGCCTCGCCTGCAGCATCCCAAAGACGGACTAACCAACTAATTATAGACTCCTCTGGTTGTCGAGTGTAATCCTTTCTTAAGCCTCGAAGGTCCTTCAGGGAAAAGGAATCAATAGTGGGTCCTGATCTTGTGCCAGCTGGTTGGGCATTTGATCTTAGGCCAGTGGGTCCGGCTGCCAATCGGGTGTCAGTTGGTTTGACTTCTGATTTTATGTCAGTTTGTCCAGCTTCTGATTGGGTGTCCTCAGGAGGCCTTGAGGGCCCTTCACCTTCATCATCATCATCCTCCACTGGTCGATCAGTCTTTCGTGCTCTCTTCGCCCCAGCGACTGCCAGTGTCTTAGACTCCCTGTCTGGTTTAGCTGTTGGCCTGGACCCCGGAATATCAGCTGCAGCCTGAGTGACTGGCATGGTAACTAGCTTATCTCCCTGTTCCCTTTCTTCTATCTGCTGCCCTTCACTATCTAGCAGAGTATGATAAACATATGCCAGGGCCCAGCTCATTGCAATAATCCTTTTCTCCTTAGTATTACCATGGCACTTCTCTTTCAAATACTTTGCCACCTCAGTTGGGTTCTGAATTTGTTCAGATGGGAAGTCCCAGACCATAGGATCAGAAAATTCCTTTAAAATTTGGCCCATATCTTCCCATTTCCAACTCCATTCAAGATTTCTCTTAGTTGGCTTTACCTCTAAATCAGAAGTCTTATTAGCCCCTTTGGAAATCTCAGCTTTCATTTTATATAAACTGCAGACAGTATAGAGAAAAGTTACTAAATTAAATGCCAGAAAGATGGTCTCTTTAACACTCAGGGGAAACAGAACATTTTCTAATAGAGATGTAAACAATTCAAAGGAGAAGAGGGAAAACAGAGGCTGAAAAAACTCTCCCCCTGCTTCTCTCCTAACAAACTGAATGCACCACCATAACAACGAACTATACACTCCTGGAATAGATTCAAGCATCTTAACAGTCCTCCTATAAAACATCACAAGCAAGCCCAGCCCAACAAATATTCTGGTTAGTGCCCCACGGCCCCAAGAACTACATATTAGGAGCAATATCAGAGCTATTTCTGGGTAAAGAAATAACCCTAGATACCACAGAGGTATTAAGACCTCAAAAACCCCTGGCAACCAGAAATACTGGCAGACTTTCACCCCAAATGACATTATGAGTCCAGAAAAAACCATCCCAATACACCCACAAAACAATTAGAACCACCAATATTATTATTAAGGTTTTTTCCAATTTCTCTGGCCTTTTCCCAGCCAACGCACCAAGAAATATCCTGGTTTGGAATAAATTAGGGGAGAACCTCTAAAAGGAGTCCCCTAAAAACGAACCTCTACCACCCCTTCCCCCCCCCAGCCCTGGGTTCAGGAAGGAAAATGCTTTGGAGGAAAAGCAGAAAAAAATGGTTTATTGACAAATGAAAATAAAACACTCCCCAACACCGAGGAAGACAGCAAGTTACTGTGGGGGAGGGCGCAGAGCTTCTTCCGCGGGCCTCGGAGATTCTCCAACTTCTCAGGTCAGGTCAGGTCCGGAGCCGGTCCAAAATCTTCAGGGGGTGGGAGGCGGGCTGGGGGAAGGGAAAAGAAAAGGAAGGAAAGAAAAAAACAAACAGAAGGGGCGAAAACCAGCGGCAGGGGTAGGCGGCAGAGAGAGAGAGAAGCAGCAGCAGCAGCAGCAGCAGCAGTAGCAGCAGTAGCAGCAGCAGGCCAAGCGAGCAGCCGAGCCAGAGAGGAAGCAGCAAAAGCTGCAGGCCCCACCAAAGAGGGAGGGGGCAGCTGCCAGACACAACAATGTAGTCCAAGATATGGGATAGGGGACAGCGTCAACCCAGAACACCAAGACAATACATGAAGATTGTGCAAAGGAGTATAAAGTTGTAGATGTACTGCTGTATGTCTAATTTAAACACCCTCATGTACATATGGGTAAATAACTGTAAGGACAGAAATAAGTTATCCATGAACCTCTTTAAAAAGCATAGCTCTCATAATTTTGGCTGCAGTCAAAAGCTACTGTCTCCTGCTGATACATATAAAAATTTAGTTAATCAAGCAGAGGAAATGTTACTTTATCTGTAATTGACTGATGTTAGAAAATTACTACCTTCATAAAATTTCTTTGGAAGGGCAGTGCTACCCAACTCCTATATGTAAGTAATTTAATGATATTTTCCAAAGAGAAACAATGAATATAGTCCAGATCCTGAGAATATCCCTGTTCTTTTTCCAATTACCAGAATCTAATGCGAAGTTAGAAATGTACTTGTCATTCTTGACCAAAGATACCCTGCATTAGTGAAAGCAGAGCTGAAATTGCCAGAGCCGTTAAAGATGAAGATCTGGAGGGACAGAGATGCTTAAGTGATGACTTTTCAGCTCTGAATAGGTCTTTAAGAAGCATCAGGATGGTAGCAAGAAGTGTTACATAAAATACATTCTAAAATTATTTTTAAATTGGGTATTAAAAAGCAAAAATATAAGCAAAGTGTATTGTGAACTGAGCTGAAATAGTAACACTGAAGAATTTCAAGGGTTTGTGTGCAAGAAAAAATGGAGAAAGAATCAAATAAAGACTTTGATAAAATTGAAAACTGTCACTGTGACCAAAAAAAAACCCAAACAAAAACAAACAGGACCCCAAAAAAACAAAAAAGAGACATTGCATCTCTATTTGACTATTAAAAAATGCTTTTTAAAAATTACACTTCTTGGACGCTTTTTTTACACAGAACAAAAACAAAATAGTGGACAATGCACATCAAAACTATTTTTGTTATCAAACTATACACATAGCTATGTACTTGTTATAATGACAAGGGTTTGTCACAGAAATATTGCAACATTTCTTATTACAGCTTGAAAAGAGCCTAGTCTCATTACAGCTTGCTTTAAAATCATTGAATTTCTGTATCTCAGCTCTTCTGATCTTGGAGTTCACCAGCCTTTCCTTCCCTAAGGACAAGAGTGTATAAGTACAGCAGAAAAAGCTATGGTCACATTTTTGTACAGCTAAAATGGATTTGACTAAGACTTTACCACTGTCTACACATAAGATATTTCTGGCCTTAAAAATCATATGTCCTAATGTACCAAAATTCTGTATTCTTTGCCATTTTCAAGAAGAAAGGTGAAAATGAGGAAAAGTGGGAGTTTTTTGGACAGATGATTTTTCCACATGGTTACTGTATAGCCATGCAATTCTTCACTCTGTCACATGCAGGGATATGGGTTGCAGTAGACTATTGGTAAACTATTGAGAAATGTGAGACAGGAAAGGGCTTTTCGATTAGTACAAAATGCATTAAATGCAGCTGTGTAGAAGACTGATCTTTTTTTTCACACCTGCATTCTTGGGTTGAGGACCCAGGCTGGCTTAGCTGAGAATTTTTCTGTTTCCCTGCCAAGCATTTTACCTATAGAAAGCACCAATTTCTCAGTCTCATTAACACCAATCTGCCATTCACAAATTCACAAGTCCAATGAGTATCACTTGCGATGTTTTAACTTTGAGCTTGGCAGAGCTGAGAATTTGCAATAATGTGCATTCTTGTGATGTAGCAAATGACATTTAGGATTTTTGCCTACTGCTAAGAAAAGTCAGTCTCACTAACCAAACACCCTGGTCCTATATATGCCTAATGTGGGTCTTGTCTCACCTTCTAGTTTGTCTTCCACCAGGAAAAAGCAGACAGAGGAGGCAGACTGACCAAGAGCAGCAGAAAATATATTTTTCTGAAACTGAATTTTTTTTTACCGTCTGCTTTCCCTGCACATTGGGAAGCAATAGAAAACCCACTTTTGAATCTTTTCAGCATTTTTTTACATTCCTACATAAACCTCCAGTCCAGGATAGTGTTCAACACAGATACGAGATCCTCTGAGAATTCTTTTCCTATCAAGCTCTTTTGTCTGCTTTAGTGTCCCTCAGTTTTGGTGCATCTGCAGTGTGAAATGCAACTCTACTGCCTACCTAGCTCACAGAATACATATAGGACATCCAGAAAAAAAAGTTCAGGTTTTCCTCTGCCCCCAAAATCTCATTTTATGTTTTAGTGATGCAATCTTCTAATTGACAAATGGCAATGGTATACAGGTTTTTCTGCTCTCCATACATTGACTAGATCCTAGTGTGGGGTCTTGTGGACACAGCTGAACTGAAAAAGACCTGTGATTTTCGAAACAAAAATTCTCACAAGAGGCACACAAGGTTTTTCTAGGAATTCCATCTGCTGCTTGAAAATCTCATTATAGCAGAAACTGCCTTTCAAAATACCATTTACAAGCTGTTATCTCTAGTTTATAGTCAGCCCTAGAAAGAAAACACTGGCTAAACTTTTTTCTTGAATATTTTGTATTTTATGGGTTTTTTTCCACTAAAACAGAAAGTATTAAAAAGGTGTCGAATAGCAAATTTAACAAATTGAACAGTAAAAAATAGAAATAGAAGTGATTTAACATTCCTACACAATGAAATACCAATCATGTAAAAATACAATAAATTGCAATCATAGAATAAGGTAGAAAAATAAGGAAGAAAGACCTTCTTACAAGTTCCAAACAGAAAGTTTGCATTTTAAAGATTTCTCAGATTTCTAGAAATGAGGCAGCAATGTGTAAGATCATAGTACAGGAAAAGCAGACAAGAGTAGACTCATTGAATCACTCAGTCATGAAGACTGGGAAATATCCTAACTCTCAGCACCCATTACATATTCTCACTGCTCATCAAGAAAATGAGAATGCATTGCACCTTACCGAACCAATAGCTAAGAGAGATATTATTTCTCTATATGACCATACCTTTGATTTCAGACATAAAGAATTCCTTACAAATGCTTTAAAAAATACATATGCAAAATATACATAGCAAAATATACATCATCTTCTTACCTTATACTGAATTTGAGCTACATTTGACAAGTTCTTCAGTTTCTTTCCAAACATTATTCCTAGTTTAATGATGCTCTGCTATTTAATTGTCCCATAGCCAATACAGCTGTGGTAAAACAACAGCTTCAAACCATGCCTCTCATGGGCGGCAAAGCTGTAAGGGTGTTCTCTATCTTATACATGCTGTCAAGGAACTGGTAGCAGAGAAAAAAGGTTATAGACAGGACATTACAGAGACGGTTTTTTGAGGACACTGAATCTAAATTTTCAGTCCAGTTCTGGATCTTAGGACGTGTGGTGGGTTGATCCTGGCTGGACACCAGGCACCCACCAAAGCCTCTCTATCACTCCCATCTACAACTGGACAGGGGAGAGAAAATATGATGAAGGGTTCGTAACCTGAGACAAGGACTAGGAGAGATCACTCACTATCCATGGGCAAAACAGGCTCAGCTTAGGGAAATTAATTGAATTTACTACTAACAAAATCAGGGCAGGATAATGAGAAGTGAATCTTAAAAAACATTTTCCCCCCACGCCTAGCTCTGTCTCCTTCCTGCAGTTGCACAGGGAGACAGAGAATAGGGGTTATGGTCAGTTCATCACAAATGGTTCCTGCTGCTGTCTCAGGGAGAAGAGTCCTTCCCCTTTTCCAGCAGGGGACCCTCCCATAAGAGACTGCTCTCCATGAGCTTCCCCATTATGAGTCCATCCCATAGAAAATTGTTCTCCATGAACTGCTCCAATGTAGGTCAGTCTTCCAGAGGGTGCAGTCATTCAAGGACAGGGTGCTCCAGTGTGTGTCCCTCAGAGAGATTCCAAGTCCTGTCAAGAAAGCTGCTCCAGCATGGGCTCCTCTCTCCTCAGGTCCCTGCCAGGAGCCTGCTCCAGCACAGGCCTCCCGTGGGTTCACAGCCTCCTCTCAGACATCTACCTGCTCCAGCCTAGGTCTCCTGCACAGGCTGCAGGTGAATCTCTGCACCCCCATGGACCTCCATGGGCTGCAGGGGCACAGCTGCTTTGCTGGTTTGCACCACGAGCTGCAGGGAAATCTCAGCTCTGGTGCCTGGAGCATCTTCTTCCCCCTCCTCCTCCACTGACCTTGGTGCCTGCAGAGTTGTTCCCCTCACCCATTCTCACTTCCATGGTCCCTGGATGCAATTACATCTGCTATATAACTTTTTTTTTTTTTTTCTTAAATACATTATCATAGGTAGAATGTTACTGTCATTCCTGATTGGCACAGCCATAAGCAATTTTGGGTCCATCAAGGAGCCAGCTGGTATTGGCTCCACTGGACATGGGGGAGAGTTCCAGCAGCTACTCACAGAAGTTATCTCTGTAGCCTCCCAGCTACCAAAAACTGGCCACACAAACCCAAAACAGGACCTCACACTCTAGGGTGAAATAGCTTGGGTGCACATACAATTCCTGTTTTATAATCTGAAACAGCTCTCTTGGAAACTCTGTGTATGTCCTGATGATGGGCTAGTAGAAAAATATCTGAAAACTTCCCCACTTAACATCCGATTAGTCAGGCTTCCTGGAGGAGAGTGACTCTCACTTCATATGTTCTGTCATACTCAACAGTTTACTTAATGTACCAGTACCACACACATTAGCAAAGTACACACCAGAACAGCAGCCTTTCATGCATTACGTGTGAAAAGAAAGCTGGGACCTCATTTCCTAAATGTCCTGTTTTATTTTCTAATTGAGTATCAGAGGAACTCCTTGCTGTGTGTAGGTTCTTTGGCAATTTCACATCTCTCTGGTTCCATAGCAACAAAGGATAGAGAAGTAGGCACAAGTTCATCAGTGTATGTCTGACTAAAATGCTTCATTAATCTGTGCACAGTTTTTGTCCCTCCTGGTAACAAATGGATTAAAGCAGGTATAACTAACATATTCCCCTGTCAGCCTTTCTGCTGTGTCTTCACAGCAAGCTTCATTTCAGATGATTTTGAGAGCATTTTTCCCCCTATAAACTTTCTTAAGTAGATCTACCAGAGCTAATTTCAAAATTACCAATTCTTCTATAATGTGGAGCTCTTGTCAGGCATCATTTCTCTAATAAACTCTCAAAGATAGTAATAGAAGCTCCATGCTCCTCACTGCATTACACCATGAATACATTGACAATTCATCCAAGTCAGGTTTCAAAGGCTTCAAAATAGATCAAAGCCTCATTGAAAAGGCCTGATTTATTCAGGACAGCTACAAAAAAATCTGTATTTAATCTCTGTTTAATCCAGTAAGATAAAAGACACATAGTATTTTATAAGATTAAAAATAGAGAATTTAAAAATCAAAAAAAGAAAGATGTTTTCGGGACGAACTAGAGATATTTTTCCACCTACTATCAGTGCTAAACAATTCATATCATCGGAGACAGTCTACACTTCTGATTAGAAATAAATACAAGTTCTTTTACAACACCTTGTTGTCAATATGCCCTGTTATAGCAGTCTTTTTGACATCATCATCCTCCTCTGGCTACAGAGGATGTGACTAAGACCACATTTCTGCTAAAGCTGTTTGAGCTCAATACATCCCTGGAAAGCTTTGCACAAATCCTCACTTCAGCAGGGGGTGAGAGTATATCACATCTTCAACACAATTTGAAGCCTATGGAATAAGGTTCATAATGAATTCTAGCCTGTACTATGTTCAGAGAAAAAAAGGTGACATTAAAAAGAAATTTCTGTCTTCTTTTCATCCAACAATACATACTCTCCAAAACTTCAAGAAACTACTTACACGCCCCTGCTACTCACTAAATGAGCTTACCTTTCTCTGCCACCTTTCATTAATGAAGATGTACTTCATAGGGAAATTAATACAAAATTCTTCACTAGTAGAAGGATTTTTTCATGTTCACAAGCAATCTGGGGTGAAAGCATGTAATCAAAGCACACAATTTTTTCTAGGAATTTTAAAGAGTTGGTGCTCTGAAGGAAAATATATGATGCAGGTTCAACAATAGCTGACGTGACTTAGTAAAGGAAAAATAAACAATTTCAAGTCTTTAACAACAACAAAAACCCACACCAAACAACACACATATTTCAGTGGCCCTTTTTCTCCTGGACTTTGCCAAATTTTGATTGGTTACAGCATGAAAGTACTAAAATGACGTCTTTCACTTTAAAATTCAAACTTGTCATTCCACAGAGGCCATACCCATCAATTTATCCATGTAAAATCCTCATTCATGTGCAAAAATGAAATTTCCTTAGTGGATCCAGTTGCAGCTGTTAAAGAGTTCATTTATGTTTGGGGGACATGCAGCATTAGCACTGTTTCCATATACCATGTGGCTTTCATATACCTAGATGGCTTCTCCAATACTGTTCCTTCTCACTTTGTAAGCCTTGTCCATGTAGAGCTCTCATAAAGGAGCTCCAACAAACAGCTTGCTATTTGTCTTGCTGTTAACACTATGTATAAGGCTGCAGTTTAACCCTTACAGAATTATTGCCTTGCATAGCTAACTCATTTTCACAAGAATTACCACTTAAATTTATGAAAAGAATGTGTTACAACATCAGTTTCTATTTCGTTTTCTATCCCTTCCTCTGATCTCTTCCAAACGTAGTGCCAGCAATTGATAGAGAGAAGTGACACTACTTATTGCTTCTTAGGACTTCCATCCTTTGAATAATGGAAGGAAATAGCAGTTTGTCTCTTTTATCCTTTCTTTACTTTCCTAAATTCTGGAGCATCTGAAAAAAAAATTGTGCAAACTCCTAAAATAAAGGAAAACATTACCTTCAGATTATTCAGGGTCTTTTACTGTTCTTTTAAACTCAGGAAGTAGCCCAAGATACATTCCAATTTTTATTGTTGCTCATTCTTTCATTTCTATTAAGTGGCATGTTTTGACTTTATCTCTGTTAAAATTAATTACATATTAGTAGAGACATGGTCAGGATAGTGAAGGTTCAGACTGACAAGAGAAATCCATAGCCCTTTGCTCTTTTATTGTGCAAGATTCTTCTCTTCTCTGTCTCCTGACCCCACATCCTCCACCCACTTATACTGTTATTTTTCCCCACCTTTATACACCAGAAATAGAGTCAAAGACCAATATCTCAGCAGAGTTAAAAAAATTAAATAAGTTAAAAAGGCACAGTTCTTGCATCTGTCATCCTCTCTGCCTGCAGACAGTCATGACTACATTTCTGAACAGCAGTAACATAAGAAAATGATGCGCTGACTTTCTAAAAGGCAATTTCCCCCAGCTTAATGCCTCTCTATAAAATGGAATTAATTTCAACATGGAAAATAGGTAGGTGGACGGGAAAAAAAGTAAGACACTGTACACAAATGTTGATTGCAGTTCCACTCCTTTAGGCCAAGAACACCACCTAGGAAGAACAGAAGTGAACAGATCTGATTCACTTAATAGACTTTAAGTGCCTCAGGACACAGCATAAACTTGTATCATATTATCAGACAGGCCTCCTCATGGTGTCAGTGTCTGTAAAGGCTCATGAATATGTAAATAATATATGTATCTTGGAAACATGCTCGACAAGAGAATAGCTAAAATGAACTGATTCTAGTTATAAGCCATCAGTATGCCATTCTTTATGTTTGAACAGGCAGCCTATTGCTAGGTGACAGATCATTAAGGCTATCTACTCAGTCAGCGGAAATGAAGAAATAATTTGTTCATAATAACCTTCAGATGACCTCCCAGGCAAAACAAAATCTTTAAAGAGCTATCCTTACTGATACATGTCATGCCTCTATGTGGGGTTCTTCTGGCTTCACAGTAATAGCAGTGCTGCTGGTGAAACAGAGCAATAAACACCTAGTGACAGGGCTGTAGCATGAAAAGATCTCATCACCTGCCATCAAATGGCTGATGAATAATTCAGCCCTTCCCAACAGAACTAAGGATTTTAGGCAGTGCGAGGTTATGTGGAGAAAGCAAGCAGAAAGGAAACATTGCTGCCTTCAGTCAAAGCCTTCCTAAGCCCACTTATAAGGCAATATTGCTAGGCACAATAAATATACTTGCGTCTGATCATGCTCATCAACAAGTCTAAGTCTCAGAGATATTAAAGGCAAGATCTACTCAACAGAAACAGGCCTCCCATGTAGATGCTGCTGTTTTCCCTGTTTCTATAGATAGGTCTATTCATATCCAGTCCTTCACTGTAAACTGCTTTTTAATTAATTTTTCCACAGCTGTATGCCATAGGCCCCTATTGCCCCTGGAAAACAGATGTCTTAATGCTTCAGCTTTGATCCCCTACTGTAAATTCTCTGTTAGCTAATACTCCCCTGAACTCCTCCACTATCTATATTGCTGCATAGGGTAGCACTCCTGACCTACTCATTTCTGCCACATCACACGAAATGTCTCTTATGCAGAGAGGGCAAAGGAAAGAAAGCAAGGGGGCTGGCCCTCCATAACATTATCTTCTCAATTTAAAAAAAAAAAATCTAGCATAAACTATACTTTTCATGTGTGTTTTCTCTCACAGAGAAGAACTTGGAAGAAAAGTTCTTACACCTTGAGTGTTATTTTGCTTTTGTTGCTGGTATTGGTGTGGGGTTTTTTTCCATTATGATAATCCTGTATTTGTTGTAGAACACTAGATGTTCAAAGGAGAGATTTTCAAAGAATTCTAGTACATATTAAAGCTTTATCTGTGAAACATACGTAAACTTCATTTTAGCCTATTAACCTAAACTCTTGTTTCAAGATAGTAAAATCAAGGTACTGAACCAGAAAATGTCTGCCCAAGTTTTTATCTTCAGTTATTTCTACAACGTTGGGAACAACACATTTTATATTGCCAGACAAGAAGTGAGAGGAACAGGGTTATTCTAATTACAGGGTTCTTCAACAGAATTGTATTTTCCTCTTAAAACACTTCTTCAAGGAGAAAGCAAAACTTTTGCTATAAATAACTGCGTATTTGAATTTTTTTTTTTAATATTCTATGACTGAGTGTCTTTTCACCTTGCTTAGAGCACATTGTAAGCTCACATTTCTGAAGAGAACCACCCTGGAAATATACACCCCACTGATTTATTTTCACTATTTTAATGACTTTGTTTCCTACCACTAGTTGACAGAATTTATCCAGCCCCTTCAATTCATTAGAGGCAGATCTGTCAAAAAGGAACTGCCATGAACATTGTCTTCTGCTCTCCCCTCTCCCCTTTATCTTCCACTAAGGAAAAAATATAATGGAAAATTCCCCAAGCCAAAACATCTCAAGAGGAACTTGTTGCTATCAGGAAAGTGTTATAATAGGTTTTCCAATTCATTTTGACAGTAAGACTGGGACAGACACTGCACCATACATTGCTTGAAAGTACCTAATGGGGTTCATTTGCAGAGAAAGAGTCTTTATTTCTGTAGCCAAGGAAAAACAACTTTTGCTATTTGCTACAGCATTCATTTTCAAGTAAATAATTATGACTCTTCCAGGGATGAGGAAAAAAGCAAAGTTTTAATCAAACAATTTCAATTCCTGAACACTCAGATGGCAGTTTTTATCTTGCCTCTCACCTTTTCTTTAATTTTGATATCCCCGATCAGCTTGTGTTATGGATTTCTGTAACTACAATGTAAACAAAGTGAGAACACGAAATATTAGCAAGAGGATGCCACATGAAGAATAAATAAGACAGAAGGTACTGCCAAGGATACATTAAATCCAACAGAGAAAAAAACTTTCTCTTTCTGTAAGTTCTTCCTAGGTACTTCCTATACCAGCAAGAACAAATGACATGCATATTAGATTTATTTCATTTGGGCACTTCCTGGAAATTAAATTAAAAGAGAAGTTGCGCATTTGCTTTTCTTCAACTAAATAGTTAAATAGAAAAAATCAGACAACAAAACAAAACAACCAAACAAAAAAAAACCCAAACCAAACCAAACCAAAACCAACAAATAAACCCACCTGCATAAAGGTAGTCTAGGCAAGATAGACAAGATAGATCTGGAAAAGTTGGATGTTTCTACATTCTGACAAAAAGCCATCTATCATTAACAACACAAGCAGACTTATGTCTAGTCTAAGTGGAATTACATGTATGAGCTTTACTCATGCCGATAGATATATCTGTTTATGTAATTTCTTTCTTCTATGAATAAACAAACTAATAAAATCATGCAGAAGTGCTCCAAATTCCAGTTATGCCTCTAATAGTTCTCATAAGATTTTGCTCTGTACCCATTTTCCAAACTAAGACATGAGAGTTGAGTGAAGAAAAAGGTATGTTTACTTCAGGAAAGGATGTCTTTATGATACCTATTTGCTCTGTTGAATCCACTAAAGTGAAATTTCTGACCCAATAGGCAGTGATTACACAACACTGAGACTTCTCTCATTATTCAGGAAATATGTGTTGTACAGCATCAGCTCTCTCCCTGCAGACTTACTGCCAAGTAATTACTCATTTTTATCACTTAGATTTTCTCCCCCCTCCACCTTTTCCTTTTTATTTTACTATGTTTTGTGGGTGTCTATCCAGCACACTTCAAGAAGCAAACACACACATTAGTGGAATGAAAATTATGCTTTTCTTATTTGATTTTAAATAGAAAAGCATTTTCAAGTCCTTAAAAATTGATGTTAAGTTTTACAGAAAACAATAGGAGAAACTAGTATCTGCAGGAAAAAAATGGAAAGCAATCAAGAGTATTTCACTGTTATACATATTTGCTCCCCAAGAGAGCCTGTGAAAACTGTCTTCTATGATCTGATTCATTCATCTCATTCTCCTTGAAGCATCAGTTTTAGACAGAGGGAATAAACAAAAGCAAAAGAAAAAATGAGAGAGGGTATTTTTTATGAATGTGTCTAATTTCATCTCTTAATGAGGAACACAACTGGATGACAATCTGACTTTCCTGCTTTATTTGAAATTAAATCCATTTCTGCATTTTGAGTTCAAAAGTTCAGTTTATAGTAGGTGTAAAAGGGGTTCTGATGACACAAAAAGGAGTCTTAGAGAAAATAACAACATATATGATGTTAGGTGACACATTTGAGCCAAGTTGTTTCTATGTGGTCTGAATTGTTCCAGCACAAAAACATTCAAACATTAGTGACCTATAGAAGACGAGTTATTCAACAATAAAAAGATCCAATATCCCATTAATCCTCAATTTAAATAAAATATCCAGCCTGCCAGGAAATGTATGTGAAACTGATTCATCTAAGAAAAAGAGGACAAGATTTTATATCAACTCTGATTTTACATGCTTTAATTTCTGATGTTCAACCTGACAGGAAGGTTCTATATTTTCAGAAGGTGTCCAGCAACCTACACTGAAAGTCAAGACATGGTAGTCTGTTTTAATATTCAGCCATGATGGATGGCAGAGAGTTTAGAAGGTCCCCAGGAAGTATTACTGATGTTATTCCCAGAAGTACATTGTTCTGTGAGACAGGGAGGCAGGAGACACAAATTTGTTTCTTTGAAAAGCTTGAAGTACCTCAGCTGTGAGGACTCTAGATTTTCTTATAGCTCAGACCAAGGCTTTTTAATATACTCCTAAAAGCTTCATCTTCACAGATTTTCTCCGTATTTATGTATTCATTCCCTTCTTTCCTCCAGCCCAAGCACTATCAAGATTTTTCTCTTATTCCAATAAATTACAGGAAGAAGAATATCCACACAACTTTTCTCCTGTTGCTCATGCTGGGAATCAATCCTTAACTTCTCACTGGAGACTGAACTTTTCAACAGAGCATCGTGATTAGTTAAGGACTCCATTGAATGGGATTGTCATTCATAATTCTTGTATATGTTCAGCAAACTAATGCTTGTGAGAGGAGAATTTAGATGACTTGCCATCTGTACATCCTTCTTACAGTGCAGGATACAAATGCACGACAGGACATAATTTCAGACAGTATGTTGGGACACACTGAAGGATAATTCTCACCTACACTCAAAAGAGAGCATACCATGAAGAGATCAAAATGATAGCTTGTGTAGTAGTTCAGAGCCATAACAAAGCTTTGTGTCATAGGCTGTAGATGACACAGGGGATATATCCAAATCATTCCAGAGCCAAGCATGGGAACAGTCCTGGCAAAGACAGCAGCTCTAACACATTGGATGTGGGGGTGGTATGGAGAAACAGAACTACAGCTCCATTTAATAAAATACATTAGTAAACCTAGTGAAATTGTTGCTGTACAATCTAGACAAGTTTTACAGAATCACAGAATCAATTAGGTTGGAAAAGGCCTTTGAGATCATTGAGTCTAACCATAAGCCTGACACTGCCAGCTCCACCACCAAGTCATGTCCCTGAGCACCACATGTACATGCCTCAAACTCTCCAAATCTGAGCATCCCTTCTAAACTACTGTCAAGGGGTGGGAATCCCCAGGCACTGACATGGAAATTAAGCTGGAAGCAAGGAGGGGCAAGGTATGCTTCTTTCCAGAATATGGCTGCTGATGAAGTCTGCATGCCTGCTATGAAAACTTTATTACGATTTTTATATAATCATTACCCAGTATAATCCCTTGTGATTTTTGTCATCATCTGGTCATCATTAACAGGATTTATATTATCAGGCAAGTAATTTTCCTTAATTAAGCGGCTAACTGGAGATGGTATCCTACAGGAAACATCTGATATCATCATAAATATCCTCAAAATTTTCTTGTGTGTACGGGCAGATCTCTTTTGTCAGACTTTCATAGCATTACTAAGCAGTAAGTTTTGCCTTTAATAGCTGAATAATTTTGCTTCTACAGTTATCAGATATAGAATAAAATACAGATTTTTTTACCTAAATCAATTGTACATTTCTTTATTTTGATCTGACTTTAGAATTCTAATTCTTAATATTATGTGCATATAATTTCTATATGCATTCCTTATTCTTCTATTTGTGTTCCTCATTCTTCATTTTCAAAGGCTGGAACAGTGGCCAAGAGCAAGTACTAAAATTTCATAAATATTTGCATAATTTAAACAAGAAAGTGGACCTTTTCCTATAATTTGGGACAAACATCCAAACATATTTTCTACATTTCCTGTAGAGACCTTAACACTCAGTGGCATGTCTCTTTCTCCTAATGTAAGACGACAAAAGATAGAATGGAACATAAGATTAATGTACCAGGAAGAATGACTAAATAACCAAAAAAACAATTTCATGATTTTTTAAGAAATCTATGTTTTTCTGGTTAAACTCGAAGTGACACTAACCTACCAGAAATGTCATCTATAAAAGTTAGCTGATAGTCCATGGTGTCTCTCCTCTCATATTATCCTGTCAGCTATTCGCATCCAAAACAATGCAAAATTTCCTCAAAGAGAAGAGATGTTTCCTTTGCATAAGCATTGGGTGTCTCCTCTTTTCAATCTGTTTTCTTGAAGGAACGCACAATGCAATGTGGATTCCTGCTACAGAGTGATTATAATGCTATTTTGCTTCCTGGGCAAAAAAAAGATAAAGAGGTGATCTCAACTAAACTGAGTCTACATTCCCCAGAATTCTATTCTCAAGATATCTAGTGCTTTGAAATTAAATTTTTTTTACAGATAGATTATGCTGTCAATGTCAGGACAACAAAACTTGCTCTTTCTTTTTTTCTTTATCCAGTTACTAGGAGCAGCTCCAATCCATTCACTGAGATTTCTTACAGAGGAAAAAATTTGGAAGTGTTCCACCATACATCAGTGATAGTGTGGTCTTCATGCAGATAAGTATATAATCTGCAAGGGAAATCCTCACTAGGAAGATATTTCACTGCTCCAGAATCCTTATAAAGTCTATCATACAGCACTTTATAATAATCATGCAACAGCTACAAGACATTATTCAGTGAATTTTTTACTACTTGTGCACTATTATGGAGACATTTTTCTCATCAAAGGTTTATCTGGAGAGGCTTTTTTCTCTTATTGTTGCATACAATGTTATTCTGTATTGCCCAAGGGCCCAACAGAAGTACCATGGGAATTGAAGTAAATTAGTGTAAAAAAATGTTCAACATAAAGATTGTTAATTAACCCCAAATTTGTTCTTAACATTTTGCCATTTGCCACATGCCACTTGGGTGGTACTATGTAGATGTAAGTTTTAAAAGAAAACGTTTTTAATGGAAGTTTTGCCATAGAAGTGAAACTTTGTAGCAATTGTGAATAAAGCTTTAATTAGGAAATTAATTATTTTGACATTCTAAGACAACTAATTTAAGTGCTTTGAATTTCCTTAATTGCTTCAGTCTCCTGAAACTGATAAAAGCTAAAGGAAATGGAGATATGTCTAAAAACTATGGCAAAAGATGTAAAATTCCTGAAAGGAATTTTGCCAAATGCCCTTTGCATAAAGGCTAAAGCCACAGGTTCACTCTCAATAGTAAAGCTAGAGAGCTTTTGTCACAGGATCAATTGAGGTTAAAAAAGGCACCTATTATATAAGTTGGGATGGAAAGATTTCATGCAGCAACACTCACACACGTTTTTCTTCTTTTTTTTTTTTTATTTTAACTTATATCTACATATTAAACTTGCTCAGAAAATCTTTTGGAAACCTGCCATCTTCTGTATTTCCATCCAGTGATAGTATAACTGGAGTTCTCATAGGCAAAAGGACACTGCCATTTTACTCTTGAAGTCAGAACTGATGACAAGGGCCCATTTTTGTTAAATTGTAACAGCACCATGTTTCTTAAAAACACCAGAGCAAAGACATGGCAGAACCTTTTCTGCTGCTCTATGATGCAATTTTGTATTCTTGAAATAAGTAAAAAGGAAGCATATAAGCAGAATTGAGCTCCTACAAAAAGTAATTTCACAGCTGTGCTTCATCACTATTTTGACCTTCTGAAACACTTAAATAGACCATTTTTCACCTCTGCATATTAGCTACCAAATTGTTATCATTTAATTGAAAATGTTATATTGGAATGTTCATGATACAAAAAGAGATTGGTTGGAACATGAGTAAAATGCTGGTTTTAAACTTCTTTTCCTACAGGATTTGATAGAAAAGGAGGCAATATAATTGCTCTGAAGAGGATAAAAGTTTGAGCCCATGATTCATTTCTACAGCTGGGTAATAGGTCCATGGAAAGCTAAATTGGCAGTGAAAATGTTAACTGACACAAAGTATAGATCCAACACTATTAGAGATAAACAAATGGTATTTACACGGTCAAGTATTCTTGCTGCATTATGTTTGCCCTATTTACTTCTTTGTCAGCAATACATCAAGTATCCTATAGCATAATCCTTCTCTCAGCATTTACCAATGAACTATGAAATAGTATTAAATAGAATTAATTAGAAGTTTTAATGAATCTTGTCTGTCCTCATTTATTATACAATGTAATTCTCAAGGAGTGATTAATTATGAGCTACAGATGAATGAATGTTTAATGTAGTTTGTTAACCTTACTAAGAAGCTACAGTACATGGTGCAAGTTAGTTCTCCTCTATTGTTAGCACACTTAAGTGCTTGCCATTATTTCAAGTGAACAAGATTTTCATGACTTTGGTGCTAAGATGCAGAATGGGCTAGTTGCTGACCTTCCTCCTGTATTTTTTTACAGTCTCTGACATATAAAACCTTTTCCTTCTCCTTCCTTTGCTTTCAACCTTAATTTACAGGCCAGATGGAAGCCACATGACAAAAAGCCTCCTTCTCATCAAAATTAATTTTTGTATGCTTAATTCCCAGTGCATAATTTAGCTCATGCAATATTTTACCCAATTCTATCCAAAATTGCTAGATTCTGCTATGTTCTCAGCACACAGTATTACCATAACTATAATTTCAGCATTTCTTCCCAGCTGGAGCTGATAACATATCAGTGTTTTAGGTACAGCTGAACAGTTTTTTCACAGCACCAAGGCCTTTTCATTTTCCAGCTCTTGCCTGAAGGGATCAGGCTGGAGCTGCACAAGGAAGTGGGTGAGGACACAGCTGAGAGAAATGAATTCAGCAGACAAAAAGGATATCCCATGACATGCAATGTTGTGCTCAGCAGTAAAAACTCAGGGAAAGGAGGAAAAGTGAAATGTGCCCTTTGGGTTACGGCATTTTTCTTCCCAAATACTTGTTACATGTACTGAGGCCTTGCTTTCCAGGAGGCAGATAAACATCTGCCTGCCCATGGGAAGTAGTGAATGAATTCCTTATTTTGCTTTGCTTGCACATGCAGCTTTGCATCACTTCCTAAACTGTCTTTATCTTGATTCACAATTTGGTGTGGGTTTTTGAGGCTTTGCTCTTCCTATTTACTCCTCATCTTCCTGCAGGGAAGGAGAGAGAGATTGGGTGGAGGTTCACCTATCAGCTGGGATCAGTTCACTGTTGTTCCCATTCAGGCTTCTTTAAAAAGTAATCATACAACACAGGTGAAATTTCTGTGGATACATACTGAGGCAATTCTCTTTTCCTTTTCTACCTTGAGGGATGATGACATTTTTGAATACCTAAGTTCTCAATTACAATATAATTCAATGAAACTACATCTTTGTCATACAAACAGAAATCAAGGTCTCCTTAATTGCTCTCTTTGTTTTCCTTCTCCATAAGTTTTACCTCATTATTTTGGAGTACTAAAGAGGTACATCAGCCCCTCTAAATGGTAGTAACATAAGGTCATGAATTTGCAGAATCATCAAAATACAGTGGTTACCTTCCTAATTTCACAAGTAGTCATAGATATGGATCCTGCCTCAGTAGGCAGATTTCCTTTGTAGGCTTAGATACAGAAATAACTGCTTAAAATGTGGCTTCTATACACACCTTTTGCCCATGGCAGGATCCAATTCTTTGTGTCCACTACTATGTTTGCCTACAGCAATACCCTTAGCTTTTGCTAGGTCTTAGAAGTACTCTTCCTACTCAGTTTGAGGTCATAGAACAGGACAATCCTGAGTAGCATAGTTCAAGGCAGACAAGATCCCCCACATCCTTGGGGCACAAGTTAGTCTCTGGAGTGTTTCATGTCTAGAGCTGGCCCCACACTGTTTCATCAAAAAAGGAGTCTCAGAATTGCTCTTAACTTATAAACTGTAGAAAGTAACAGATTTTTGTCTAATTTTCTGAATCAGGAGGAAGAAATGAAATATATCTCTATTCTTAGTGTACAAGGATTATAAAGTTTCTACAGGTGTGGAGATATATTTCACCTGAATGTACAAAATAATAATCCCAGCAGCCACTCTGCTGGGATTTTCTTTAGCTTATCAAAGTAAGTCTTAATATTATATTTGAATAAAATCAGTGGGTAGATAAGAGTTCAAGTTCTTGTTTCAGTAATAATACGAAGTGGATCTTTATACACATTCATAGTCAACTGCAAATTTATTATGGCTCTTACAACATGTTGAACAGCTTATACTTCAGCAAAGTAGGCATACAGCTTACTAAAATATTTCTGTTGATGTAAAAGTGTGTTCAACTATATTTTCTTCTCCTCAATCATGCTAAAAGCACAACAAGATAGTTGTGATTCAAAGCTTAAGTTCCTAATCTCAGAACAATAGACAAAAAAAAAATTACCTTCAACAAAATAAATAATTTGGGATTTATAACAGCTTATGTATTTAAAGATGTTGAGACAGTGATAGCCAAGTGTAGATATACTTATGACCGGGCTGAGTGATTTGAGCAGGAACTTTATCAGATGGAAGCCCTCTAAAACTGATTAGATTATTTGCATTGAAGTAAAAAGACTTATTCAGAAATATTTCTTTGTGTTTGTGTGGGAGGTATGCATGTATTATTCTTAAAATCAAGGGGATTCTATCATTAAAGTTATCCCAAGGTAAATTAGTGACTTAGTTTCTTAGTTTCTTTAGTTTCTTAGTTTCTTTGACAAGTAACTTAGTTTCTTTCATTGGTTCATAATTCATATCCATACTAAGAGACATCTGATCAAATGAGTTTTACATATTTCATTCTGCATTTGTTAAAACAGTCAGTTTAAGCAGCCACCAAAACAAAACAAAAATATTTGCTTCCCTCTTAGTAATAGAAAGCTTGAAATAAATGGCTGCTTCACAAATTATGTCATATCAATGTTTAGTGATCTTGTAGCAGGGTGTTCTGGCCTGGAATGTGATAAAGCAACTCAGGCTTTATCACATGCCCTGTTTGCAAAGCTCTAAGTGGTGGACTGAGAGAGGGCTGTCATGCTGAGTTTACTATTGAATTATGCTAGAACCACTCTGGCTTATCAACCCCAAAGGTAACACCCTCAAAGTGAGACAAAGATGTGACAGATAGGGTAAATCCTTATCAAAAAAATGCTACGCTGACCAGACAATCATTTTATACTGTAAAAGTCAAGTTCCACTTTTGTACGATTAGGTTCTCCCAACATACCATACCCCTCCTTGGAGTCTGTATGAAGATTTCTGTTTCAAGTAGGCATGCTCCTCAGTGTTATTCCTCAGGGAAAGAAAAAGATTTTGCTCACAATTGTTGGTAGGGTGAGTTACATCAATCTCTGCTTTAATAATTGTTTGCCCGTGCAAGCTTTAATACAATTGCCTTAACATGGTGGCTTCTATGTAGTGCACTATCCTATCCTAACAATTTTAATTTCTATACTGTACAGTAAATAATTCTGATCAAGATATTTTTGGCTAATCATTTATCATAATAAATAATTTATTTTACAGAAATATATCTGATTTCCCATTATTAATTCTTCTACAGGGCAAAGATGCACAAAGGTTCAATCACACCTCTATAATTTCTTAAACCATTGACGTTCTGAGGCTAAGACTGGATCCAGCTTCACCCAACAGCTCTGAGAAGGAGTTTAGAAAGCAAGAAGGTCCTTTTGGCATCTCGTGACTCAACAGGACGGCTCCTCTAATAAACTTTGTCTCAGGCTTCCACTCCACGGGCAATAGTCCCCCTCTTGTAATACATATCTCAGGTGTTAACTTCGCAGAAGTCATTATAAACATAGGTCTCAACTTAAGGAGAATCCATTGGAAAATATATTTAAATACATAAAGAGCATAGAATGACCTCATGGTATGAATGAGACACATCAATCACAAAACTGAAGTGACATGGAAGAATTTCAATAAAGGAAAAGAAATGTCTGTGGCATGAAGCTCAATCTGTAAAGACCTTGAACTGCAGGACTCCTGATACAGAAAGGCTGCTGCTGAGGTACATCAAAAGTGAATCTTTATTGAAGAACAATTGCATGACCTAGTTTCTGGTCAGCAACAAGCTTTTGCAGAAGCTTCAGGAGCTGATAAAAATCTTTGTAAAGTTAGGATTTGCATTTTTATCTTTACACCAGTAGAAGAAGGGATTAGAAAAAAAAATTCTGCCTTATCTTATTTTAAATTGAATTCTAAAAGTTATGTAAATTTAGGAGCAATGGAAGAAACAAAACTTGTATAAACTAGATGTCCATAAATATTTATTGCACTAGACAGAAGAAGTTTAAGATCTGGTTAGTATCCATGAAAATATGTTTCTGTTTGAAGTAACTAGAAAGAGTAGAACAGAAAAATATGAGAAAGATATGATTTGAATCAACTCTTAATATGCACAAAGTAAACTTAAATCATACAAAAAGGGTAGACAAGATTCTTTAAAGGATATCTATGACATGTGTTGGCAATACCCAAGGTATATGAGAAACAAACAGAAGTATGGGATTTTTTCACCTGTCTGGGTTTGTGAGATTTTTTGTTGCTTATGCAATTATACCTACCCATTCTAATATCAATCCCTGACATCCAGACAGTTAGATCAGCACTCTTCAAGCTACCCTGTTTACTTAACTCCCAGTTTTCTCCTGCTTCTCTACACATGCACTTTAGCTTCCCATATCACACCAGCCTTCTTAGGTACATCTTCTAGGCTGACAGATATACCCTGTAGTGCATGAGCTCCAGAAACAAGCAGTAGCCCAGAGCAGTTATGCTGGATCAGACTTGGGAGATGTATCAGCAGGTGATAAATTTGGCAGTTTATTGTCCCTCAATGAAGAACAGTAAATGGGGTGGTAGGAGAGGGAGGAGGAATCACAAAACCAGAGAATATTCTGAGTTGGAATGGACCCACAAGGGCCATCGAGTATAACCTGTAAGTGAGTGTGTGAATAGAATTCACAAGCTTGGTGTCATTAGCATCATTCTCAAACCAGCTGAGCTAATCTCAGGTAAGAAGAGCTTCTCTGCAGTTCTTAGGTTTTTTCCCTGAGAAAAAGTACATATAGTGAATTTTTTTAAGGCTGGAGCATGTTTCTAACTAAATACACAAAAGCTTTAAAATGTATTCTATGTATATTATATACATGGAAATCTTCTCCCTAAAACCTCACAGATGATACAAGATAGTATCAAAATCCAGTTCTACTATCCATAACCCCAGACCATTAATTCAGAAATCTCAGTTTTTGCTGTAATTCCTTAATCTCTAATCCAAAGCAGTCCATACGAGACATTTGTAAATGGCTTACGTACTTGCGATGAGGTTGGTGGTTCAATCTTCCTGAGCAGCAAAGATTGCATTTCTCAAAGCATTGAGAAAGCCATCTTAGTAGCCCCAGTTGCCTAAAAGGCTGGTTCCTGAAGCCAGAATCTCCAGAATAACACTGAGTAGTTTTATACCTTTGTCTCTGATGCTTGTCAAATAGATAAGTGGAAATACAGTAAAAATAGAAAGCAAAAATAAAATTTGTCAAACCCAGAAACTGATAAGAAAAAAATCTCAGATTTAGGAAAAAAAAAAGTAAAAAAAACTCCAACAAAAACAAGAACCAAAAACAAAACCTGTTCAGTCCACTTTATTTGTCAAATGCACCAGTTTGGCATTCACTATGAAGCATGTGGTGTGTGATATCTTATTGACATTAACTGTTCAGGATTAGAGCACCAGATGGATTCATAGTGGAAGCAGTAACAGATTTGGCAAGACTGATGCTTTAAGAGCAAAGATTTTCAATTCGTATGAAGAAAATTGTCAGGAGGGAACCACGTGATGTTAAAGGCAAGCAAGGAAAGAGGCTGATGTTTGCACTCCTTGTAATGTCATTCAAAATCCCAGATGTTTAATGGAAAATCATGTCATATAATCAAGATCAAGTCTCATTTTTTATAACACATTAAGAGTTTTGAAGTACATCTACAATGAAAGTCCAAACAGGCTTTAAAAATCCATAAATATCCTACTGGCATCACCAGAAGGGCAGCAACAGAGATAAAGACACCACTTTTACACCTGCCTCAACCTTAGCATAAGTGGAAAATTATTCATGACCTGGCAGTCATGAATATTTCCAAAAACCATTAAACTGAATGCATGCAAGACTACACCACATTGTTCTTCTTATCCATTCTATCCATCACATACATTCTGTGTTCCTGGCTATCTTCAGGACAAGGCTGAAGGGAAACATGGTCTTGGTAGGCACCATAATACAGTTCAATGGGTTCAGACATGCCCCTTAAAAAAAAACAAAAAAAAAAAAATTCAGAAAAAGGCAACTATTTTTGCCTGTGTGATCCCAAAAATGGCTAATACACACCACCCTCAAGAATTAGACTGCAGGTCGGTGACAAATGGACAGAGTCCGCAACTCACAATATTAGAATTTCTTGTTTGGAATTTCTTGTGCTTACAAGGAGCATTAGAAGCTACGTTAAAGGACAGTATCAGCATCACAACAATCTTAAGAGGCCAATAGCCACTCATCAGAAAAGATATCAAGATAGATAAAGTAATTGTTAAGTTCAATTTTGTGTGATGGCACAAGTTTTGATTGTCCTTCTCAGCTCCAGCAAGAACTACCTAGAATACTCCTATGAAAAACATGCACAACACTTTTAACTGGTACTAGATTTTTTTCTCCCTGTATAGTGTTGTACTACAGAGTAAAATATTGAATACATAAAAATTACTCATGCTCCCTCAAAAAGTGACAAAAGCCAGTTGTTTTCCATTAATGAACAACAACAAAAAAGAAAGTCTGCTGTTGTTTTAATCATAAAATCACCCATTCTTGGATGTTTCTGCCTCAGCCTTGGCTGCTCTACAGTTAAAATTTATAAAACAAAACCTATAAAGCACCACTTGTGTGTCCCAATGAGAGCTGGCAGGCAGGGACCACAAAGGATCAAGAAAAAAGGCAAGTCCTGCTGTAACTGCATCACTCCAAAATCTTAGCTCTTAGGCCTTGCACACAAACTCACAATTAGAAGAATGATACATACATGCATATTTCATACAATAAAAGGTTACTTCAATAACTAGATGCCAAAATCACTATGAAATTAGAGAGGGAAATCAAATCAATAGTCGGTCCAGCAGGAGACGGTGTTTTACCCTTGGATCTGTTTGCAGGCGTGCTGGTTGCATACAGATTAGCTGATAAATGGCTGATTCAATAGACTGGTAGCAAACACATGCTTTGCTAGAGATGACTTTTTAAGTCATCAAACAGACAGTGTCAGCCTTTGAGGATAAACCAGTGATGGCTCGTTGTGCTCTTTGAACTGCCTCGGAGACCTAGAGACTAAAAAAGTGCCTGTATGTTTCCCTGAATCCACTGGGAGGATTGAAAGCTTCAAAGAGTAACACTATCACATCCAAGGGGAAATGCATTGATTGAAGAAACCAGTGTGAAATAGTCTTTTATAATTACCAGAATGCTGGAATTGACTGGTGTTTTGCTGAGCTATATTTTATCCTTATTGGATTAACTGTGACACAGTAGGTTATGTCAAAGGGAATCTGCATGAATATTAAAAGTAAATGTGGTGTGAATAATAGATAACTTACATTAGATGCAACAGCACGCAGCAATTTTTACTCACCTATGTAATTAGATTAAAACAAATCTGCTGAATAAAGTATATTGTCTTATTATAACCCAAATTCAAAAGTATCAAGAAGTTATGAAACAGGGGTAATTGCTGCTCTTTGGAAGATGCATTTGGTTACTCACATATACATATGACAGGAAAAAATTTTGAGAAGAGTTCTAGAGAAAATGGTTTTATATATAATGAACAGAAAATCATTTCAGCCTCAAATTGTCAGTAAGTGTATCACATATCTACTTAGAACTTTGGTAGTAGGTCTGTGCTGTTTGGGTAAAAAAAAAAATAGAGGAATTGTAAAGAACAGAAATTATGCAAGGCAGATGAGCTTAGTGTTAGGACCATATATTAAATCCTTTTAATCATTTTAAAAGTAGATACTCAGCACTGAGTCTTCTCATTTCCTCAATGATCAGCTCTGTGTTCTTTAACATAATGAGTGTTTTCTTTTGTATGCCACAGAAATATATATTGGTTTGGAGTTTTTAGCAGAGTGTTCAATTTTTGCAAAGCTGAGCAATTGAAAATATGAATTTCAATTATATCTGTAGAATCACAGGGTAATGTAGTTTGGAAGGGACCTCCAGAGGTCATTAGACAAAGCTCTGGCTCAAAGCAGAGCTAATTAGATCTGGCTGCTCTGGGACGTGTCTAGTGGAGTCCTGAACGCAACCAAGGACAGATATTTCCCACTCTCTTTGTTCACTTATTCAAAGATTTGATAATCCTCATGAAAAAACCTAAACCAACAAGCAAACCAAAACCCACCTCCTTAACTTAAAAAAATATTAATTTTCTTCAATCCAAATTTTGTCTGTTTCCTCTGCCAGCATTTACTTCCTGGAAGTCTGGCTCCATCTTCTTTTTATCCTTACATTACATAGTTACAAGACAGCTACAAGGTCTCTCCTTTGCCTTCTCTTTTGGAGCTGAACAGACAGCTCTCTTCTCCTATGCTTTCTGCTCAAGCCCTCTGATCTTGGTTGCTTTCACTGGACTTGCTTAACTGTGTCAATATTCCTCTTGTACTGGGGAAAAACTTGACAGAGTAGTTAATATTTAGCCTCACAAGTGACCAAAAAAAGGATCACTTCTCCAGACCTGTTAGCTGCAGTTGTGCAATACAGCTGAGGGTGCAAGTGGGGATCTTTGACTCGTGTTCAGCCTATTATCCATTAGGACCCTAAGGTCCCTTTCTGTAGACCTGTTCCCTGACAACTGGACCTCAGCCTGCATTCTTGCATGAATTTATTCCATTGCAGATGCAGGATTTGCAATCATGAGAGGCTTGCCAGTCCATCTCTCCAGTCTGTCTGCATTTCTTTGACTAGGAGCCCTGCCCTTCAGTGTGCTGACCACTAAAGCTAATTTGATTTTGTCCACAAACTTGCTGAGGTTTCATTTCATCTTATCATCCAAGACATAACTGAAGTCATTAAACAGTTTTGTTCTCAGTATAGATCCCTGAGGGATGCCACTAGTTACTGGCTTCCAGATGCACTAGCATCACTGGTATAAACTCTCTGATTTCAGCAGTCCAACCAATTTTCTGATCAATTATCACTTGATCAGCTTCTGTCTCACCAAGCTGGTGACAGTGAAACTGGGAGACTGTAAAAAGACTTGGAAATCAAAATATCTAACATTCACTGCTTTGTTCACAGTACCAGTCCACTATAGGAAGCACTCAGGTTGTTCAGTCATTATTTATTTTTCATAAAATCATGCTGGCAAATGAAAATTATCCTCTTAATTCTCAAGTGTTCAGGAATTACTTCTCAGAGGATTTATGTCAGCCTTTCAAGGCTGATTGTAGTTGTCTGGGTCCAGCCTCTTGCCTTTCTTGAATGTGGTTGCAACACTTACTTTCTTTCAGCCACAAAGAAGGTTTTTTTCTGTTTCTCTTTTTCTTTTTCTTTTTCTTTTTCTTTCTCTTTCCCTTTCTCTTTTTCTCTTTTAGCTTACATTAGTGAGTTCCTTCATCACCCTTAGGTGCTTCACATCTGGGCTTCACCATGGGCTGTATATCTCTATTTAACTTAAGTGATCCCTAACTTGCTTCACTCCCACAGACTTTCTTAGTCGACTTAGGAATTTGGGAGGCAGATTGGATAGATCTTAGCACTAAAACTAAGAAAGGCGTTGAAGCATTACAATGGGAAAGAAGGGCCTACCTGCCATTTACCTACCTGAAAATTCTAGCTTTTTTTTAACAAATTCTAGATATTTTTTTATGCATACATGCATACGTACAGACACGTACTGCCTATGAAAAAGTCATGGCAAAGATAGAACAAGTTTTAAGGAGTGTCTGCTCATCATAGTCTTAGCTATGTGTCTAATGCTCTAGATTTTGAAGAAATCTCTCAAATATCTCAAAGTTGTGGCAGGGTTTGTTTGTTTTTGCTCTAATGACCTTCTTCCCTACATGATAATAGTTAAAGATGAAGTCAGCCTTATTTTACCTTTAAATGCATCAGTATATGCTGAATAAGTCCCTTTCATTTTCAGACTTTATCGATCAAATTGATCTATTCACTAACTGTTGAAGAGCTAAACATTGCATAGCTGCTGAGGCAAACTCATTTTTGACAATGGTGCACTTAAATTCAACGAACACAGTCCACACAGACCAAACATAGCCCATAGTTTCCTTCCAACAACATTTGCATCATGTCACATTTAGAATGATTCAAGTTTGACATTTTAGCGGTTAAAGGAGCCATGAAAGTGCATCACAGGCAAACATTATTCTTACAAACTGTAAAATAAAGAAGAAATATTCCCTATTGCCTACCAAGCTACCATTGGGAAAAAAAGGAAAAACATTTTACGCCATTTCCCCTTCATCTAAAAGGGCTGACCTATGTTTAAAAAGTTTATTGTAAGATTATTTTACTGTGAGGGTGGTGAGGCACTGGAACAGGTTGCCCAGACAAGTTGCCCCATCCTTAGAAGTGTTTAAGGCCAGGCTGGATGGAGCTCTGAGCAATCTGGTGTCATGGAAGATGTCCCTGTCCATGGCAGGGGTTGTTGGAAGAAAATGATCTTAAAGATCCCTTCCAGCCCAGGACATTCTGTGATTCTGATTTGGTGATTCCATGATTTTGTGATTGGCATTTGAAATATATAGTGCCATTTTTCAAGATATACTTCAAGAGGGCACAAAATAGGCAACGAGTACTAGAACTACCTATAGCAATACGACGAATATATATATAAGTTGTGTCTTCCAGTTCCACATCTTACAGGAAGTTTCAAATAAGTTTTCTGTAACATCCAAAAACAATACATTAATCTCATGGAAAACAAAAGGAAATTTATATTGTTAACATAAATTGATAAATAAATATGTTGTTTTGAAGAAGTACACTTTATTTAGTGATGCTATAAACACAGTCATGCCTGACTGTCCTGAGAAGATGGTCACTTGTAGGACAAATCAATAACTAACAGCACAATTTGTGCTGGTGACAGGGGTTTGTGTTCTATGACCAGCTGGGCAAAACTATTCTCGCCAGTGCAATGATGGATATCATAAAGACGACTTTAAACTAAGAAACGGCAGTGAGGGAGAGAGGGAGCAACCAATAGTTTGCTAGGCAATGTTCATAGGATGATGTGACAGCAAAGGATCAAAAAATTAACAAAACCGGGGCTTTTTGCATGTAACCAATGAAGTCCCTACAAGGCAATAATACAGAAAAGTCTCCCAAACTCTCTCCAGATATTTAACATGCTGGGATGCCTCTTTGAAGTGTCAATATACTAATGCATATGGTATGGGGAATATAAATAAATAAAGACTGTGCATTTGCAGAGGTCTAGTCTTACTGAGATCATGGGATGTTTCCCATCACTGGAGTCTTGAAATGGAGTGATATAGGTTTTTTAAGAGGAACGGGGTGACAAGAAAAGGAGGGGGAGTTGCCCTGCATGTGACAGACCAACTACAGAGAATGTAGCTCTGCCTGGGATGAAAGAGTAGCCAAATGAGAGCTTCTAGTTTAGTACTAAAGACAGTACAGGCAGAAGTGACATTATAGTGGGTGTCTACTGTAGGTTTCCTCACCAGGAAGCGAATCAGGCCTTCTGCAGCAGTAGTAGTCTCACATTCACAGGACATAGTGCTCCTAGGGGACTTTAACCACTGCCCCACTGCTAGGGGACCACACAGCAGGACAATATCCGTCTAGAAGATTCCTGAAGAACATTCATAATCACTTCCTGCTCCAAGTGGTAGAAGAGCTGATGAGGACGGGTGTTCTGTTGCACTTCATATTCATCACCAAGGAGGGGCTCATTGAGGATGTGAAGGTCAAAGACAACCTGGACTATGGGAACCATGAGACACCAGAGTTTAGGATCCCTAAGGCAGGGAAAAGACTGAAAAGCAAGACAGCAACCCTGTACCTCAGCAGAAAAGATTTTGACCTCTCAGAAGATCTGCTTTGAAGAATTCCCTGGGATAAGGCCATGCAGTTAAGAGAATCCCAAGAGAGCAAGTTAACATTCAAAGTTCACTTTCTCTAAGCTCAAGAGCAGTCCATTCCAACTAGGAACGAATGAAGTCTGGCAAAAATGCCAGGATGCCTGCACAGATGCACCAACCATGTCCTGGCCAAGCTCAGACACAAAAAGGAAGCATACAGAGGGCGGCAGGAACAAAGAGTAACCTGGGAGAAATAGAGATGAAGTAAAGAAAGCTCAAGCCCAAATGGAATTGAATTTGTTAGGATGTCAAAGACACACACACAAAAAAAAAGGGGGGGGGTGAGGGAGGAGCTTATATAAGTATATAGGAAACAAAAAGAAAATTAGGAAGATGTTGGGCCAATTCTCTCCAGATGAACTGGTGACACAATGCATGGAAAAACGCTGAGGTACTGAATACCTTCTTCACGTTAATCTTCACTAGCAAAACCAGTTTTCAGGAGTCCCAAGACCCAGAGACCTGGGGGTTAATTTGGAGCAAGGAAGACTTGTGCCTGGTGCAGTAGGATCAGGTTAGGAAATACTTAAGGATTGGATGGTGGTATTCATAAGAACTAGGGAAACTGACTGATGCTGCTTTGAGGTCACTCTCAGTAATCTTTCAAAAATCATGGCAACAGGGAGGGCTGCCTGAAGACTTGAGAAAAGCAAAGGTCACTCCTGTCTTCAAGAATGGCAAAGGAGATCTAGGGAAACACAAGCTAGTCAGCCTTACCTTAACCCATGGGAAAGTTATGAAACAGCTAACCCTGGAAACCATTTCTAGGCACATAAACAAGGTGTTAATCAGTAATAATTAGAATATATTCATAGAGGAGATTTCATCTTTGACCAAGTTGACAAAGATCTACTATGAAATGACAGGTGGATGGGTGGAAGGAAGACCAGTGGACATGGTCTAAATTAACGCATTAATATGTGAAAATACCCAGAGGGAAGGTGCAAAGAATACAAAGCTCTCCAGTGACAGGATAATTGGGCACAGACTGAAACATTGATGGTTCCTCCTGAATATCAGGAAACACACTTTTCCTGCGATAGTAACCAGGCACAGGTTTCCCAGGGAGGTTTTGGAGTTGCTGTTGCTGGAGATACTCAAAATAACTTTTTATGTTTAAATTATTGCCTTGGTAGACAAAGGGAGGGAACCACATATTTCCTACCTGGACTTCAATGTTTTGTCTCTCATAAAATCCTCACAGAGATGCAATGAAGTATCACCTAAATGAGCAGGCAGAAAGGTAGATAGAAAACTAGCTGAATAACTGTGTCCAAAGGTTGGTGATCAGTGGCATGAAGTCTTGATGGAAACCAGTAACTACTAGAGTACCACTGGGTCACTATCCCTTCCAATTCTGTTTGGCATCTTCATTAAAGGTCTAGATGATGGGACAGAAGGTACCTTCAGCAAGTTTGACAATGACACAAAACTGTGAGGAGTGGATGATATGCCAGAGGACCATGAATTCTACTATCCAGAAAGACCTCATCAGACAGGACAGATGGACTGACAGAAACCTCTTCTAAATTTAAGAAAATGCAAAATCCTGCCAGTTGGGAGGAGCAACCCCCTGCAGTGTTTGGTGGCAGACAATTGCAGCCAGCAATTTGAACAAGAGTCATACTTGTCCATGCAGCACAGAACACTAGGGCTGTGCTGGGCTAGGCAAACAGGTCAGTAGGGGTATCCTTCCCTTCTCCTCATCTCTGGTGAGGCCACTGCTGGAGTACTACGTTCAGTTTAGAGCTCAGTAGTACAAGAGAGACACAGAGCTTCTACGGAGTCCAAAAACAGCCCATGAAGAGGCCGGAACATCACCCATAGGAGGAAAGATTCGTAAAACAGGGATTGGCATGGAGAATACTCAGGGGGGGATCTCATTAAGGGTTCCAAATAGCTGAAGGGAAGATACAAAGAACACACAGACAGTCTCCTTCCAGTGGGACAGTGACAGGATTCAAGGAAAAGGACATGAGCAGAAATACAGCTGGTGCTTCCTCAACACAATGAGATAGTCTCTTACTGAGAGATCAACTGAGCACAGCAACAGGTTGTCTAGAGGACTGGTGGACAGTTCATCCACGGAGACTTTCAAAAGCCATCTGGGAAAGGTAGTAGGAAAGCTGTACATAGCAATGAGATCACACCCCTGAGCCTCCTTTTCTCCAAACCAGACAAACCCAGGGCCCTCAGCTGCTCCTCACAGGATGTGCCTTCCAGCCCTTCCACCAGCTCTGTTCTCCTCCTCTGGACCATTCCAGGACTTTCCCACCCTTCTCAACCTGTGGGGCCCAGCAGTGTACACAGGACTCAGGGTGAGGCCTCACCACAGCTGAATCCAGCAGGATGATCCCAATACAGCTGGTGCTGCTGTGTCTGATGCAGCCCAGGATGGGGTTTGCCCTCCTGGCTGCCCGGGCACACGCTGCTGACTCACCCTGAGCTGCTGCCCACCAGCACCCCCAGATCCCTTTCCGCAGGGCTGCTCTACACACACTCCTCTCCCAGCCCATACTTGTGCCCAGCTTTACTGCATCCCAGGGGCAGAATCTGGTATTTATCCTTACTGAATTTCAGGCCACTGATGATTTCCCAGGGTTCTAATCTATTCGGATCCCTCTGCAAGGCTCTTGACCTTCAGGTTGGTATCATCAGCAAACTTGATAATGTGTTTTCAACTTCTTCATCCAGATAATTTATGAAATTATTGAACAGAACTAGCCCAAGAATTTAACACTGAGGACATGGCTAGTGACTTCTCAACAGGCAGTTTTAGCTCCATGCACTACAACCCCTGAAGCCCTGCCATTCAGCCAGTTCTTCACGCAGTACTTTGTATACCTGCCTATCTCACAACTATATACCTCATCCAGAAGGATACTGTGAGGGGCAATACCAAAAGCCTTCCTAAAGTCCAGAAAAAGTACATCACACTTCTTCTTCATCCACTGTGTAGGTGACCTTATCATAGAGGTGTAGAGAATTAAATAAAGAGGACTTTTTTGAACCCGTGCTGACTGTGTCTCATGATCACATTAATCTCCAATGCATTTCAGTAGTACCCATAAAATTTCCACATACTGAGGTGTCAAGCTAACAGGTCTGTAGTTTCCTCTCTCTTTCTTCACACCTGGGACTTTCTTCATATCCTTCATACCCATAAATTGCAGTTATATGAGCTAGCTTTCAGTCAGTGGGCACCTTCTCAGAATCCCAAGATCTTTGAGGGATGTTCCTGGTTTAACATCTACAGATTCCTTCAGTACTCTCAGATTATTCCTACCAGACCCCATAGACTTATGAACATTCAACTCATCTAACCTATTCCTTACAATTTCAATGTTCACAGATGGAATGTCGCTGCTCACAAAGTCCTCTGACTCAGAGGAATGAGCAGTCCAAGGTCCACTTTTAATATTAAAGACCAAAGAAAAAAAAACATTTAATGCCTTCATTTTTGCTTTATCCTCATTAGAGGATAGATTACCACCATCAACAAGCATTGGTCCAGTATTTTCCTTAGTCATCTGTTGCTATTGACCTACTTGAAGCCTTTCTTGTTGTCTGAAACAGCACTGGCCAGTTTCAACTCTAGCTGAACTTTGTTCTTTTATGTTTGCTCCCCGCATATAGGAACTACCACTCTGTCCTGCAAAACTGACCTCACTTCCAGAGATCATACAGTATTTTTCTTTCATGAGCAGTTTCCTGTTCAGCCAAGCTGATCTTTTGCCCCATTTGCATAGTGGGATTGCTTGCTCCTGTGCTTCTAAGAGATAGTTCTTTAAGATTGACCTGTATGGATTGATAGTTCTTGAAGATTGACTGACTCATGGACCCCATAACCCTCAAAAGCAGGCTCCTGGGAGAAACTGTTAACTAGCTTCCTGAGTAACACAGAGTTTGCTCTCTTAGAATACTAGCTAGGAACTTTACAGAACTTTTTTATCATTATACCAAAAATTCTAAACTTTGGTACTTTGTGAGCCAGAGCC
Source organism: Sylvia borin (assembly GCA_014839755.1). Lineage (NCBI taxonomy): Eukaryota > Metazoa > Chordata > Aves > Passeriformes > Sylviidae > Sylvia > Sylvia borin. The sequence continues at coordinate 49,616,945 of CM025993.1, read as the reverse complement.
ACTGTGGCCAAAGCAGCTGCTTAGCCCTACGTGTCCCAAGAGTGCTCTTCTATTCCCACATAATGAGTCTAGGAGAGATTCTTTCCTACCCGGCTTATTGAGTAATGGTGACAAGAAATTACTTTCAATATACCTCAGAAATTTCTCAGACTTGTTTGTCACAGCATTATGTTATTCTGTTGATGTCTGAAATATTAAGAAACCTCAAAAAATGCTGCTCTCAAAAGCAGCATTTGCTGCTCCTCAGCTTCAGTGACAGGTTTCTGTGCATTGGCAAGTCAGGAGTCATGTAGCACTTGAAAAGAATTCTCAGCAAATGCAAATTATTCCAGCTTCTGTCACACCAATGAAGCTCTGCCTATTTAGAACAGGCATGGAGCTGTTCTATTTCATTAAATAAATAAATAAAACTAAATAGCAAACTGAAAGTCTTTGCAAGGAAATCCCCAGCTCAAAGCAATTTTTTTTTTCCATGGGAGTTATAAACCCTTGAAAGTAGCAGGTTTATAATGGAAATGCTGACACAACTTTAACTATAGCATTGCAAATGGCAATGCTGTAATTAAGCTTCGATCTTCTTTGGAAAAAAGGAAGAGGGAGGTTATTGTTCAATGGACTGCTCTGTCATTTGCTGCAGTGATTCTTAATTGTGTCTCATTACTGCAAGATGATCATTACTCTACTTGTCTATCTGATTTAGAGACCACTAAAAGTGTCTTGTAACAAGCAGCCGTCTCCTATGCAACAGTCCTTTGGCTCTCACCCTCATTACTCAGAATCTGTCCAATTATTTGTCATTAAAGTAATAAAAAGGACTGCAGCAGAAAATGTGGGAGGTAATTGTTGGAGGCCTGCCGAGGAAAAAAATGAAAACTGTTTTCAAGGCACTGGGAAAGTGACATCGTTAATTAAGTATTAGAGAATATGCAAATCAGTCGCTATCTCAAGAGACTGTAGTAAAATTGAGAAAACATTATTATCATTTGCAGTAAAAGGAGGCAGAGTTTCCCAGTCAGTGCTGGTTTCAGTTACCTCCTAAGAATGGCAGTGGCAATAGGGTGCAAGCTCCAAATAAAATGTGCAGATGGATATAATGAGAAGCATAAACTTTCTGCAGCTCAGAGACAGTGAAGAAGGCAGTCACAGTATAGAATCCCAATTAGGGATTTCCTATAAATGCTGTTTATTTGATAGCTACTCACATGAGACTGTATATACACACACTATAACACCTACAAAAAATGTCAGAAAAAATTGTACAAGTGACTTCACTGTTTGTTTATATCACTGAATACGCTGTAATTTACACTTCACCTTCATGGGTTCATTTATTCAAGCAGAAAGAGAGAGAAAGGCAAAGAAGAAGAAGAGAGAAAAACAGCAAGAAAGGAAGAACAACACAAGAACTCTTGTGTAACTAATTAAAAAAAATTTGGGCAGTCTTTCCAGTTAATTATTTACACAAATGAAAAAAATGATATGTCAGTGCTTAAGCACACAGTTGTAGAAGGAAGAGTATTGAAAGCAACTGTAATTTGGGCACATCCTGAGCAGATGCAAAGGTGTGCCACATCACTTCAAAACAATCAAGTCCCAAAGAATCAATCTTCCTTCATGCTGAGCTTTAGATAGAAAAAAGGATACTCAAATTTATGAGGAAAACAGTTCAGATGCAAATTAATAGATTTAACTGAACATATCTGGGCTATAAAACATTGATTTCCAGAGCAGAATGTCAGGCACAAGGAGAAAGAGCCTGGACTAATAAAACCTCTCTGAGGCATTCTGATAGGGATCTTCTCTTGACTTGGAAGGAAAGACAAAGTAACTTTTCTAAGTATCATAGATTAATGCAATACATCTTGAGTAAGGACCATAAGGGAACTGTTTGGTTCGCTGTTACTCCACACTCAAGAATTTGCTGAAGTTTCTTGGTTCAGCTGAGAACAACCTCAAGAGTAAAACTTCCCTGTTCCTTGCACGTATCTCTACTTTCTGGCCTCCTGAAACAAGTCCTGCTCAACATGCAATTTTAAGTCTCACAGGAAAGAATCACTTCTTTGTAAAGTTATACGTATGGAAGGAAGACGATAGACAAATTATACTTTGCCAGACTTAGCACAAGTGAAGCATTGGACTTTGAGCTTCAGGAAAAAAGAAAACAATATTTATTTTTGCACAGACCAGTTGTCTTCCTTTTTTTACCCACTCAGGTTTAACACAGGATGATCAGACAGAAAACACAAGGTAACCTGTTGTCCCTGTACTAGCGAAGTTGATGAAACTTGACCACTGCCTAGAGAACTGTAACAAAATTTAGTCTCCTTTAACTGATAAGCAATCAAATTAAATTATCCAAGGAGCAGAATGGGACTATAAAATAGTTGCAGCAACACATTTGTTGTCAGCATTCTGCACCTCAGCATTTAAGACATTATTATAGGTGTAGTGAAAACACATTGCACAACTTCTTTGAGTGTCAGTAGTTTAAGGAAAAGCAGTCTTGAATAGATAATAACTCTCTAAACTTTGAAGTCTGGAAAGCAAATAAAATGTATAAACACTGTATATAATTTTAAATTGTCATTGTGGCCAGCTCTACAGATAATTACAATTAAAATGCTTTATCCTAGGACAGAGAGGAAATTTCCAAATTTCCATCAGCAGCAGGTAGACGTGAGGATGTTTTCTCCTACTAGCACAGAAAAGCAGATCTTGGTGGGGTTGTTTTTGTTTTTTGGGGTTTTTTTGGTGCCTTTTTTTCTTTTTTTTAATTGCTGTGGTTTCTGGAACATTTTTTGTTAGTCTTTTTAAAAATTGCTAAACTCTCCTAATATAAGTAGTTAGAATGGAAGTTCATTCAACTAGTCTAACCCTTCATATCCAGTAAAATAATTTTCAATGGTGCACTATAAACAAGAATATACTGCACACAAACAGTATTTTCAGAGTCCCACATCTCAGTCTAATCATAACCAGATTTTTTGTATTTTGGTTTATTCCTTTTACATCCCACACACCACTTTGGAAGTCTCAAATATTTTAGAGGTGTTGAAGTAGAGAGTGTAAACATAATTCAGAAACAGAGGAAGTGTTTTATCTGTCTGTTCCTGTGCTAACACATACTAAAATATTTTTCTGTCCTTATTGCACTCTCAAAGACTCATCAGGAGAGCTACATTGGAATACAGACAATTGCGATGAAAATTGCAAAATCAGAAATCTTTCAAAAATAAGAATATAAGAATTCTTTCTCTATCTTAATTACCAAAATACAAGCACATGTATTATTTTAGAATTACTTGTAAGGAATTTTTGTACAGCCCATCTAGCCTTCTCTCTAGAAGTTACACTGCACATCTTCTGCATTTTCCCAGTTTTCAAACACAGCTATAGATTGCAAAATGAAAAACTGAAACTAAAATCCAGTTGTGAATTTGCACAATAAATAAGTATTAGTAGTAAGTTTCACTTGATATTTAGAACAGGCTAAATATCCTTTTCAGTGTATTCCAAAATGCAGGAGGTGGGTTTTTTCGGTTTTCCAATTCTCATAGTGCAGGTTATGATATTAGGTGGACAGTACATCACTACTGCAGCAAATGTCGTTAGCAGATTGATTACTTTTTCCACTGCTTGAAAACTCTGAGAGGAGGGAATTTTATCAGGTCTGCGTGTTCTAACAGTCTAAAAATAAGACTCTACTCAGTCTGTGTTTTAAGCTTTTCATTAGATCCAAATCCCAGGCTTCTTTCTGAAAATTAAATGAAGGAACTTGGAAATAGGGACAACACATTCTTGTCTTCAGCAAGTTAAAGTGAAAAGCGTGTTTATTCATTCCTCTAGTAATATAATTTAAAGTTGATTGAGCTGAGTAGAAAGTTCATTAACTCTTTGTTAGTATACTTTTGATAAGGTCAAAAAAAATTAAAAGTATGCAAGCAGGTTTCTATTCATCTAACACATTTTTCACTACCTGTTGCCATTTTGGTTTTTCAAATTAAGTATATAATTAGTTTGACTATATTCTTTCTTAGAGATAGACAGGAAAATCTATGACTTGTGAAGGTAGAAAACAAAGAAATCAATAGATGTCTGCCTTAGTGGGAACCTGAGGGGATTTGTAAGATTTTGCTAAGATGCTATTCTACACTGTGTCAGAGATTATATCTTGATTCTTATAGGAAAACAAACAAACAAACAAACAAACAAACAAAAAAAAAACCTACAAACTCTGCTAGCTTAGGGCAGAGAGAATATATTTGGAATCTACTCAACAATTTTTGATGAGTGAATTTTTATTCATATTTTTCTATCCTAACAAATACTCCCCATACATCACAGATATTTTTCTACCCTAAAAAATACTCCTCATACTCCCCGTACATCACAGTTTCATTAAATGATTTTAAGGAGCAAAATAATAAATATAATAAAAAGATTAAATGATGCACCAAGTTGCTCCAGAAAGACATCAAAATTCCTCAAAAGGAAGGGATCTTCTTGATCACATTCACTTTTTTGTAAATTGACAGTGAGCTATATTATTTTAAAAGTAATATAAGAAATTTCTAAACTTTTCAACAAAATAACAATAGAATTAAAACATGGTCCTGAGTATGGACATTGACTGTGGTACATGTCTAAAAAATAATTTTGTCTAGATTTCATGTATAACCGTACTGATAACAACACTAAACTTGATCAATTAAAAGACTTACTGAACTGAATAGTAAGTCAGCAAGATTAGATAGAACAATAATATGAAAATGTTAAAAATTAAAAGGACCATGAAAAAGCAAAAAAGACCATGAAAAGGTGGAAGTGAAGCAGAGTTTAGATAAATGTGACATAGATTATCAAGCTCTTACAATGATTCACTGCATTTGAACCTTTGCAATTATTTTCTAACATTTATGAAGTGGGCAATGCTGTTAGTGTTTGTGTCATTGCTACTAGTAGCTATAGAACTTTTCATAAAACACTCTGAAAACAGAATCATTTCCCTCTCTATTGCTCTTTTCCCAAGCTATGGCTAACTTCCCACATGTTCAGTGAGACAGCTGACAGCAACAGTGAAAAGCACATTATATGGGTTAGGATCCTTTCCCTGTCAATTATTTCCATTGGTTGTGAGACTTAAATAGTAAGTTTCAGACACTTAGGTATGTTGCTATTTTATGAGATCCATATTCTGGTTAAAGCCTGTAATTATTACTGGATATCATGTAAATCAAACAGCAATCCAATTATTATAATACAATCTAATTATTATAAACCCGTGAGTTCTGTCAACAGAATTTGACCCAAGGAGATCTTGTTGTTCACACTATTCTGCAATAAAACAGAAGTTATTTATAAACACATAAATACATCTTTAGGATTAAAAATAAAGATAATTGTAAAGGATTGCTATGTGTACAATGTTCTGAAAATAGGAATCTAAATAACATAACAATGTGTCTTCTACATACTGTGTTAGAACAACACTGATGCCCTCATGTGGGAAAATATATTTTAACACATGCCAGGTTGGCTGAAAATTCATGTTAAGAAACAAATGCCACCTTGCAAAAAGATTAAGGGACAAATATTTTTATATTAAGAGTAGAATAAATTTTATTTTCATTTCATTTTGAGCAGGAAGATGCACTAAACATATAACAACAAATAAATAAAGAAAAAATAAACAAAAAAACCTCCAGCAAATGAGACATAGGAATTGTTTGAGGAAAAAGTCAGGTAACAAACATAAAATGTGCATCATTCCAAAGAAAGGCTTTACTTCCTGTAATTTTCTAAGTGTTCAGAATTGTATTTTATTTATATATTTGTCCAAAAACTGCTTTCAATGGAAAAACATTAATTTCTCACTTTTTACTTCAACCATCAGCTCTTATAAATACAGTCTTTTCTAGTGGGAAGCCTAATCATTGTGTTTAGGGAGTAGATGATCAATTGAACAGTGAAAAATAAAATTTGTTGTCTTTTGTTTAAATTCATTCACATCTATACCCTGGGACAGAATAATTTTTTTAAAGACTTGCTGTTTTGCTGATTGACTGTCTATTGCTTAATCTCCATATCACACTGAACATGAATAAAAAAGGTCTGCTAAAATTGATTATTTCTGGATTTGGAAATGTAGCATTACTATACATTTATACTGAAATTGTACCAAGTAACTTCAGGAATAAGCTACACTTATAGACAACTATAAACAACCACAAGAATTATAAGAAAGAATATATATAAGAACTGATAAGAATTATAAGAAAGAATTCCTCACATGCCAAAGATATCAGGATGTGTATGCTTTTATGACCTGACTACAGCAAAGTGTCCGGGAAAGGAAAGATATAAGAGCTATATCATTTAAACCAATGGCTATTTCATGGATTTTCTACCCCCAAACTGTCAAGATGAATGTGATTATATTCCCTTTGGAAATTCTTTATTTATTTTTCCATGATAAAATACATATGACAAAAAAAATTACTCAAAGAACTCAGGGGTTTTTTATACATTTAGATGATCTGTGAACGGTCTATTTTCTGAGTGTATTCATTATTTCATCATAAATACTTTACGTGAACATATCTGCCCTAGGGTCTGCTGCAAACTATTCACTTTGGCTACTGTATTTCTTTGACTATTTTAAATTCATCATTTGTTCTGTACACCTAAATCACATGAGCTACATGGCATTGTTTCTGCTTCTCAGTTATTTGACTGAAGAAAACCTTTGTAAAGCAGTAGGAAAATTACTTTATCAGACTTATCATATTACTAAACAAATATAATTGATTGTATGAATATTATTCAGAAGAACAGTAATTCCTCAATATTTACATAAACAGATGTCTCTTCTGAGCAAGTGTTTGCAACAAAAAAAGGGTAAACAGAAGCATAAAATCTGGCCAGATCAAAATCAATTGGAATTTTGGGCCATTAATATACTTTTCCTTCCCATTGTTTACTCAGCCTTAGTCTCTTCACATAAAAAATGTCAAGAAATAATAAACACTACAAGTTCTACATCAGAAAACAGACAAATGCCACAGAAGGAAAAAAATCGTAGTGATGCTGCAACCAGCAAGAATAAGATCTTTTTTTTTTTTTAAATTTTAGACTGATCATACAATGAAGATGAGGAGAGCACCATTGGAAGATACAACATTTCAAGTGATTATGGTAAACCCAATCTCCTAGAAACTCAAGAAACAAAGAAATTGAATTCTGCTCCAGTAACCAGAAGATTCAGATTTGGCCTGAAAGACTGCCTTTAAAATATCACACCTTTTGCCTCCACATACGGAGAAGCTTGTTTGTGAGCACTGTATGGCAGGGCAGTATTTCTTTGGGGAATCTTTATCAGATGGTGAGGCAAAGTAGGGATGGATAGTAAAAAAAGAAATCTCAAACCACCCAACAAAAAAAAGTCTGCAAAGCAACAAGCATCCTGGGGCAATACCTTAAGATTATCCCTTTAGGAGTAAATATTGGCACTGCCATAGTTTAATTCCTTTACAGCATTTTTCCTGGATCAGGTAGGCTTCCCTGTAAGGCTAAAGATGACATATGCGGAGGTAGAAACAGCCTTGAAACAAAATTAATGAACTTTTCAAGTTTTAAAATTTATACTGAAACTCAGATGTTTTAAATACTCAAGGTGACTTTTCTAGCATATTTATTTTTCCAGGATAACTATCTGCTCTTAAAAAAAACCCTAGGAAAAAGACTGCTCCTTTCCCTGTGTCATAAGGAGTCTCTTACCCCTTTAGGACAAACCCTAAGATCACAGCATATCCAAACTGTAACATTTTCTCATTACTTTCTGTCAAACTGGAACTTGCAGCTTTTTGTTGATAAGCAACCTCAGAAATTTTAGCACCCCCCCCCCCCATATTAAAACAGGTGCTTTTACTAATGACCAGTATAATTTTATTACATCCCTGAAACTTTCTATATTTGCAAAGGTTTGCTTTTTGTTGCAAAGATAGGGGAATGGCTTCAAACTGAGAGAGTAGATTTAGGTTAGATGTTAGGAAAAAAAATCTTATTGCGATGGTAGTGAGGCACTGGAACAGCTTGCCCATAGAAATTGCAGATGCCCCATTTCTGAAAATGGTCAAGGCAAGTGGACAGAGTTCTGAGCAACTGGGTCTAGTGAGAGGTGTTCCTGTCCTTGGCAGAAGGTTTGGAACCAGATGATCTTTAGATCTCTTCCGACTTAAGCCATTCAATGATTCTATGATCCTATGATTCTGCTTTGAAATACCAGCCTTTGAGTAGAAGCATGTAGTACTTCTACATAATAAGTAAATGACTTTCAAATATTTAATTTATTCAATAAATAAGTAAATTACTTTCAAAACCAAATGAATCTTTCTGAACTCTCTAAGTCATTGTTCTGAATGTCTGTATCTAAGGGGAGTTTTGGATATGGTTAATAAAAAAATTAAAAAAAATTAAAAAAAATAAAATAGGTAAAACCAAACATTACTTGTTTCTTATGTATGAAACAATCAATCACCTGCTTGTTCACATGCCTTTTTAAGTGTTTCACTGAGGAGTCTCACTACCCTCTGAGTCTTCCTCAGCAGCTTGTTTAAAGTCACTACAAAAACAAAAAAAACAGAAATAAAATAAATAAAATGCCTAACTCTCCAAAATAATGCATAAGTTATCCTGTGAGACTCAAACATCTGATGCTTTCTATTGATGGTATATCAGCTTTGGGAAAGGAACTTAAAAATGCTTAGAAGTTGCTTTTAAAGAACTTCGCCTTTTTTTTGTCACTAAGAATCTTTACATCTGCCGCAATTATAGAAAATTTCCCATATTCAGTAAAGAGTTGGTGCAATTTAGCTTGTATTTTGCTAAAACTGAAGTTTAGTATGACTAAGCATGTTCTACTTTTCAGATTTTACTCTTCCATAGGTGATGTTTCCACATAACATTTCATCCGGTCTTTCAGACCAGAAAGAAAATAGGGTTTTTCCTGCCCCTCCAAACCAAGTTTGAGGTGAACACTAAAACAAAAACCAAGAAGCCTCTTCTCAACCCAATACCTTCCAACATGCCTTCTTCTGTTACCCCATCAGGCCTGAAACAGAAATTGCATTATTTGAACAGGACACTAAAAATGTCTTTTTTACAACAGACATTCCTAATTGGACAAGAATGAACATAATGAGATCTATATAACATAATGCCAAAAATGAGAATGAAGGAGGTGATATAAATTATGGTTGGCAGTGAGAGGAGCAGAGGAGCCTCAAAATGGTGAAGACAAACCAAAGAATGCTCCAGCAAGAAGACAGCCTTCTAAAAGAAACTGGGAATTATTATGAGCTGAGAGGAAAAGGTAAGTATAAATGGGCTTTTCAGAAACATCAGGCTAAAACCAGCAAGAGATAGGTGAGAAAAAAACCCAGAAACTTATTCATTCTTTCCTATAGTGCTGCATCTGTAGAACTAGACCTGAAAACCTAAGTCAACAATTCTTACAAGCACTATCAGTTTTGGAGCAACTCCCTCAAGGGCATTCAGTACAACTGGACACTAAACAACTTGCTTCTAAACAAGGACTGAGTCTAAAACTGCTTATTTGGAAAGATTATTTCAGATCAGCCATCTTTCTGAAGTTTATAGAACTAAACCTAATTTTAATTTTAATCAATAATCTTGCATTTAAAAATTCTAAACCAAATATGCCCAAAGACTGGATCAAGGAAACAAAAAACTTAGGAATTAAATGCTTTGGTGGGAAATACAAACAAAACAAAAAAACAGCCACCAAACCAAAACAAAAAACCAAGCAAACAAACAAAACCCCACAACAACCATAAAAAAAAAAAAAAGACTTATCACTTGATTTAAAATTAGCTGTTACAATTGGCAAGAATACCTATTAACGGTTACTCATTTTTATGCTGTGTACAAGTGACTTGTGCTAAATAGTCTCATTTAAAATGTGAATAAGGCTCTCACAGGTTGCCAGCACCTGAATATAAGGTCAGTAGCAGACACTTATGTGCTCTCACCCTTAGAGACACATGGGCACTTCCACACCCAGAGCTGGCTGTTAATAGTTCAACCCACCACTTTCTCCCAAGTCCCTTCCCTTATTCACCAACTGGTGCATCTTGGCCATCACACACTCATTAACACACCCACATTCCAAACACTGGCATCACATACACATGGCCTTCCTACTCCCAGTCCAAGTTTATTAATAAGATAGAATTTATTCATAAAATAGGACAGACTGTGCTGAAGAAGCACAGGGAAGGCCAGACAAGTAGATCAATCATATGATCAGCTCTCTTAATCCTATTCCACCTGTATTTTCTCAAAATTCTTCCTCCCTCAGCCATCCAGGTCTCTCTCTTTTTTCAACTTTCTCCTCTAAATATATCATCACAAGTCTGTTGTAATCCTGAAATGCTTTTGTCACTCATGTGATAATGTGTCTCACACCCTGAACCAGCCCTAGTCCAAAAGGTGATCTGCTCCTGGTGATTTGTCTTGGTGGGTTTCACACCTGGACATGGAAGCTGAAGCTCTCTTTGGTCAGCTCTGGAAGAACCCAGAAAAGGTAGGTGTAGCCCTGGAATCTGCAGATTGTATTCCCATCTGCAGTGACATGTCCCTGTGATTTTTTGGAGAATGGAGACGGGTCTTTCTTTGATTGGGTGATGACTTAGGGGATGGGCCAATAAGTAACACAAAATGGATATTGTTTGGCTCTCAAATAGTATTGATGGTGTGTCTCTGTGCTCCTTTGTGGGTATGTAGAGAAACTTTTATCATATAACCTCACCAAGCTTGATTCAATCAGGTACCAGAGTTCAACATTCTGTATTAGTACTAGCAATGAAATAGTTCCTATATGCTAATATTTCCCAGTTCATATTTTCCAGAGAGACTACTTGAATATTTTGAAGTCTTCAAGCAGTAGTTTCACGTGAAATATAATGATATAGAAGTCTTCTTTTAGGCAAACTCTATTTTATTAGATGGTTTGTAAATTACTTATTCTTTAGACTTATCTAGTCCCATTAAGTGCTGTTATTTCCTTGAATTACTTGACTAAAATCCAGTTATTGTTCAACTCAGCACTCTGAGTTTTTCTTGAATAGATCACACCTGACAGACAGATTATGCTTCAGAAATTTTTCCAAGAGACATGTCATAGTGGTACCAAAATGTTGCTGAACAGTTAGTGCTGAATGGGTACCAGATATTTCCACATTTAAAGTTGGGTTACTGATTGCAAATGTCACACTTCTTTTTAAAAGATCTACAGCTTGATTTGATGGTACCAGTGATACAGCATTTCCACGTCTCAATTTAAATAAAACTCCTCAGAAAAAGGTCTGCATAAACTTTTCAATGAAATTTATGCTTTCTCAATCAGTTGGTGATTTTATTTATTTTCATAACTTGATTGCAGTTCTATTCTAGCCCCATGCTCCCTGAATAAGCAAGGTCAAACCTGAAAATCAAATAGTGATTTCTTTTTCCCTAATAAGGGGAAACATCCTCCAATAATGTTGATAGGATGCTTGTACATTTTTTCCTTTCACACTTTTTTTTAACAAAATTGTTAGATTTCATAATATCACATTGTATAAGCTTTTTTTGGTTCTTGTGGTGTTTGCACTTTTGTTAAGCATGGGCTTTAATGCTTCCATCATCACCCAAAGAAGAGTTGCAAATTTTAACTTTAAACATAACACAAAAGTAAATTAACTTAAATAGAAGTAGAATATTAGAATAGTTTGGATTGGAAGGGCCTTACAGATCATCAAGTTCCAACTGCCCTGCCATGTACAGGGACACTTCCCCACTAGACCTGGTTGCTCAATGACCTCTTCAATCTGGCATTGAACATTGCCAAGGTTAGGGCACCCAGAGCTTCTAAGGGCAACCTGTTCCAGTGTCTCACCATCACCACTGTAAAGAATTTCTTGTATACATCTAACCTAAATTTCCCCTCTTTCAGTTTGAAGCCATTCCCCTTGTACCATTCACTATAGTTGGTTATGAAAAGTCCTTATCCATCTTCCTGGTAAGCCCTCTTCAGATACTGGAAGACTGCTATGAGATCACCACTTAGTCTTCTCTTCTTCAAGCCTAAGACCCCCAACTTTCTCAGCCTGTCTTCTCTGACAAGGGTCCCTATCAGTCTCACAAATTCCTCTGGACTTGCTCCAACAATTCTATGTCCTTCTTATCTTGTGTCATCTTTATCTGTGGTGGGACAAAGAGTAGCTCCAACAATTCTATGTCCTTCTTATCTTGTGTCATCTTTATCTGTGGTGGGACAAAGAGTAATGGGTACAAACTGGAAGAGAATAAATTTACGTTGGACATAAAATTAAGCTCGTTACTGTGAGAGTGGTGAGACACTGCAAAAGGTTGGCCGGTGAGGTTGTAAATGCCTCAACCCTGGCTGTGTTGAACAAGTCCCTGAGCAACCTGGTCTAGCAGGCAATATTACTGCCCATGGCTGGAGGGTTTGGAGCTCGTTGATGTTGACGTCCCCTTCCAATCTCTTAACATTTTGAGATGTTAAGAGATTATCCCAGTGCCTAAATTTTCTTTTCCCTACTTGGGCTGTGTGCCCACAACACCTGCTATTGAAGATTTAAAACAGAATTCATTGACAGCCTCAGCCTTTTCCATAATCACAGTCTCCCATTTCATTCCAGAGAGGGCCCATATTATTCCTTATCTTTCTTTTGTTAACAACATACCTGTAGAAGCCCTTCCTTTTGTCTGACATCCCTGGCCACACTCAATTCTTAGTGGGCCTTAGCTTTCTTAACCTCATTCCTAGCTTTCCATACAATTTCCCTGTATTACTCCTGGGCACCTGCCCTCTCTTCCACCTCTTCTTCGAAGCTTTCTCCTCTGAGTTTTTACAGCAGTTCCATATTTATCTGTGCATGTCTCCTGGAATTTTTTCCTAATTTCTTCCTTGTTAGGATGCACCACTCCTGAATTTGGAAGAGGTGATTCTTGAATATTAGCAAGCATTCTTGGGCCCCTCTGTCCTCCAGGGTTCTATCCCACAGGACTCCACTTAATAGACCTCTCAAGAGGCCAAAGTAAGCTCTCCCAAAGACCAGAGCAGCAAGCTTGCTCAATGTCTTTCTCACTGCACTGAGAATCTCAAATTCCAGCATCTCCTGGTCACTACAGCCACAGATACCATGGAGTATCACATTCTCCACCAGCTTCTTCCTGTTAGTGAGCACAAGATCCAGCACTGCACCTCTTCTCATTGACTTCTCTATTACTTGTATGAAAAAGTTGTCACCAACACATTTGAAGGATCTCCTGGATTGTTTGTGCCCTGCTGTGCTATCATAATATATATGATAAAATTTTTTGGTAAAAATATTTAAATGTATATTAAAAAATAATACTAATGTTTGCTATTTTATGCCAATAAATATTGTCCATAACTCAACTATAGTCTTTAAAAACTGAAGAAGTCTCATACAAGGTAACCAAATAAGAGAAAAAAGGGACAAAATGTTCTGCTGCCATTACACAATATACACAATCCATACTAAAGCTCTTTACCTGATAAAGATAAATCCCTGCATAAGGTGCCCAGGAGAAAACAAAATTCTACCTCTGAACTTTTTAGGTTTCACACCACAGCTTTCACAAACATACATTACCACTCTTTCTCATGACTCCTTGCTAGAAGAAAGTATCCTGTATCCAGAGACAATGACAGTCCTTAAACACAAAGCAGCATTGCTGATGACACGGTATTTATATGCTAGTTATCTCTCAGGTGAAACACAGCATAGACTTTTGTATTATATTTTAACACAAGTACAGCTGCAGTGATTTAGCAATATGTGCTTACATACAGGGTAGATGGACTTTCAGAGCAATATCAGTATTCAGAAAACTCCACATGGTCTCCAGTTGTATCTTGCCATATAGAAGAAATAAGACCAAGGATATTTTTATTTCTTTCTTAAGCTTTGCCTTGTCAAGTTTTTTGCCTTTTAATACCCTGACAGTCTTTTAAGAATCCCACCATACTATGTCTAGTCTTCCCTTAAAAAATACAAGTCTTCTTTCACTGTTATTTAAAGCATTTTACTCCCTGCCAGGTACATATGGAATGCAACAGTGATTTACTAAACATCTAGAATGGCTTTTACATGTGAATTTTCTACAGAAGGGATGCTTGCAACAAATATTTTATCAACACAGACACAGCAAAAAATATTTACTTTCTTCAATATCATACAAAATATCAGTTAAGAAACACTGCCAGATGCCTAAGTAATCAACCAGCTGCATATATGCAGCATTAGTGTGTCCCTGCACTTCTGTATCAAGCAGAAAACTGTGATCCCCAAGCTGGATAAGAGCTTCTGATCAAGTTCTGCTAAGAAATGACCGAAATCACACAGCAAGATATACTGTTCATGTTATGTCCTTTGCAATAAAAGCAATAAAATATTTAATAACAAAGGAAAATCAGGCTTTGTTTCAGAAGCAGTGGAGGGTTCTCATGGTAGTCTTTCAGTCTCTTCACTTTGGATTTTCAGTTTAGGCAATAACTAATTCTCAGTAAAGTCTGTCTATTTTTTTACATGTAATCTTTTACTGAAATCTCATATTAATTTTGTCTGAAATAAACATATTCCTCAACTAACCCTGTTGCTGCTTGAAAAATTAAAGGATTTTCTTCATACTCCCAGTAAAGAAATATGTAATTCTCATATTGTCTCCAACAGCCAATAAGTTTAAGGAAAATCATAAAAGGTTTTATCTTCTAGTTCAGATAGTTTTAAGTAAGTGTAACTAATTTCCATTTACATATTCAATACTTCAAGAAAGTATCTGTCTTTATGACCAGTGAATATATTCCTCAAAATTAAGATGGTTTAAAAAGCACATGAAGACATAACATATGCTGTCAGATATCCAAAAGATTCATTATCTAGAAGTGCATCTGCCTGCACTTCTGTGCAAAATATCAGCAATGGGCAGAAGGCAGGCATCCAATTCCACCAATGTTCTGTTATTCTGTGATCTCTAAAGTCACATGAGAAACTTCTGATCAACCAAAAAAAAATTCCTGATGATTTTCCTCCTAAACAGTGCATTCTTTACGTGCCATACAGAAAAGGAGCCACCAAGAAATGCTGCATGAAGGACAGGAGGTCAGATTGAGAAGCTGGACCCACGAGAACCCATTGCATCATTCAACTTTTGTGTCATCCACAAACTTGCTGTGGCTGCACACAATCTCACTGTCTGTATCATTGAGAAAGATATTAAGGAGACGTATTAAAGAGCAATAGATCCAAGACAGAGCCATGAGGGACCCTACTTGCCACCAGCCTCCACATGAACATAGAGTCATTGACTACAACTCTCTAGCTGCATTCATCCAGGTAATTCCTTATCCACCAAGTAGTCTACCCTTTAAATCAATTTCTTTCAAATTTGGGCATAAGCATATCATATGGAAAATCTCACAGAATTCTAAGTAGATGACATCAGTCAATCCTTGTTGGGCATTGCCACCACACCATCATAGAAGGCCACCAAATGGGTGAGGCAGGACTTGCCTTTAATGATGCTGTTCTGGCTGTCCAGTTCATCTCCTTGTCCCATATATGCCTTAACATTGTTCCCATGAGCATGTGTGACATGATTTTCCCAGGCTCAAAGGTGACACTTTCTGATCTCCTGCTCCCCAAAACTTTCCTTCCACAATTTTAAGGATAAGAGTGTTTGGATAGGTTAAAGATTAAATACCCTTACTGTCTCCAATGTGAAGATTTTTAGCAAAACACTCTTCTATTTCAGACCTACAAACAAGTATACATACAGTTCTGTATACAGAGTAGATTGAAGTGTCAGTCACTGCTTGCTTTATAGCCAATGCCAAAGCATCAAATTTGTGTTTCGTTCTACAGCCAATTATGTCTTTGTGATTAATTTGAAAACAACGACATAACAATCAGAAATCAATTTTCAAAGAAGCATTGTTTTTGCAGGCAATAAACTTCTCACTCTAGTAGTTGGTGCTTCCACCACCTGGAAGACCCAAAAGTTTTGTTTGCCAGTTAACATAATTTCAGGAAATCTCCAATTCTCCACATACACAAAAAACAGAAACACTGTTGAACACTACATGATCATTAATAACTTTCTATCTTAGAAATATTTTACCCAGTCTTGTGTATCATGAAAAGTCTGACATAACGGAGCCTTTGTTCCGCTTTGATACTGAGAGATGTAACAGTAATATTTTACTGGTTCTTTTGGAAAAGACTTAGGAAGTTCAGGAGTTTTGTTGTTTTGTTGGGTTTTTTCAAGAAAATGAACTCACTTATGCATGTTCAATGACATCCCAGTACCAGGAAAATAAATACATTTAACGGGTACATAGAAAGGGTATGCTCCTTGTCTTGAAATCGCAAGACATGCAGAAAATAATGCACAAGTACCAAGAAAATTTTAACTGTTGTAACATATAAGGATGTTCTTATATGCCCACTTCGATATGCAAGCATTTATATGCTACCTGTGATGTGACTAAGTTACACGTACCCACTATTTAACACTGCCAAAATGCTTTTTTTAAATATGTACAACACTTTCTAATTAAATGCTGCTATGTGTGGAGAACTATAAGCAAAAAATGGAAAAGGTAGGCAGCAAAGAGTTAAGCAGATGGAGAGGCAAAATCCCCTCTGTCATCCTCTCACTCCCTGCCATCCTTCCTTCCATTATATTAGGATGCAAAGTAATTTTAAGAGTTTCTTTGAAGAGCATAGAGCTCCATTATGAACAGTACTACAATGTTTCTTAAATTATTAGGTTTTTTTCAAAATTGGCCAATATTAGTCATTTTAGAAAATGTCTTAAGACAGGCTTGAAAAGAAAGGTAAACACCAACTGGCAGTTTCATAGTGATACATCCCATTAAAATTTTCAGATTTTCTCTCTTATTGTCTCTTCCTATTTCCTTTCTTACTTGTCTGGAATTACCACTTTAACACTGAAAAAATCACTGTCCAAAGTTCTCCTGAAAGTTTTTTTTTTTTTTAATCAGAATCTATTTGTTCTATAGAAATCAGGATTTTTTTTAAAAAAACTGCCAGAAGACAACTTTTTATTGTTGTTATTATTGTTGTTGTTTTATCAGTTTGCAACATGTGATATTTGGAAGTAAAAACAAGATTTTTTTCTGCAGTAGATGAGCATTGTGCAGAGGAACACATTAATCTTTTTTCAATTACCTGACCATTCTGATCTTTTTTTCTTTTATTGTGCTCCATCAAATGATATTTGGAGTTCATTTTACTTACTCTCCACAGCTTTTACCTAAGGCGACTCAAGAAACTGCCCTTGTTCCAGATCACCTGTTACTGAATCACTGGTAAAATTGGCTATTAAACATTACTTTGAAGTTTATCTGTCTAGAGAATCTCATTACACTTCAGCTGAAGCTCCATACTGATTGGTAATTGTTTTTGTACATTTATATTATGGCAGTTATCAATCTCAACAAATCAGAAATACAGATTATTTAAGGAATGACTGATCATCTTTTCTTGAAATACCAAATCAGAATACTGATCCTTACTAAGACAATGATTGAAATTTTCCACCAGGGACCACATGAAATGACCAATATTGCTCTTACAGTTATGCTCATTGATCTATTTGAATGACACCAACAGTTATGGAGTATGATTTAGCTCCAGAAGTCTTTCATTTGCACAAGTTCTAACTCTTAACCACACTACTTTCCGTCAAATGTGTGTTCTAATTCTCTGCAAACATTAAACATAATTTATGTTACACTCACACAAATTGTACTTCAATATACATCACGATTTTGCATTCACTTGTGATCATCCATTTAATCACTTTAATTTCTTTCCTGAGACTCATCTTGGGTTTCTTAGAAAATGACCTTTGAGTCTTTGTACCATTAATTCTGTTCTTATATGTCTTCATCAAGCTGTTGTGATTTCCTGAATAAAAAGCAAGCATCTTCTTGGAACAAGATGATTTTTCCCCTCTAACTTTTCAATTCCCACCAAGCAGAAGACAAGCATAATGATTTTACCTACATTTAGGACTTTCAAAAACTTTGGTTAACCCTATCAATAGTATTTATTAGGATTCTTTATCTTTCTTATATACCAAACCCATTGATACTAAGATCAGCAGTATTAACTAATTTCTACTTATAATATTGTTGCCTCTGGCTAAGAATGTTTGCACAGAGAACTTAATTTCTCATATACATATATTCTTTAATATTGTCACCTCCATCTAGAAGATATTTTATTATTTAGTGGCCTTATTTTCAACTGAGATGAACACCTGCATCTTTCCCCAAAGCCACCCATAATCATTAAGCATGTATAGTACTATTTGACTGTGCACCCTCTCAATTTTCTCTTTATCTTAACAGAAACATTAACACACTTCAGGACATTATTTTTGCTCACTGGTATCGTTTCATGGTTTTGCATATAGATTTGTTTTTCTTAGCTTTTAAGATAATCAGTGCTCTCCAGAATTAACTTAATTTCTAGTCTCTAATGTTTCCATCTTGCTTTTCCTTATTTGACATCAAGGATATTTCAGATTAATAAAAACAAGCCTTTGCACTTATGTCCAAAATAACCAAAGGGTTTGTTGGTTTGTTTTATTTTTCTGCTCCTTACACAGAAAGAGCAGAAGACACAAACCCAAAACCAAATAAGGTATTTTTAGTATTTTTATTAAGTAAGCTGTAGAGAAAGTAGACTATCAAAATTTAAAAGGTGGATTATTCAGTAAGAATAATCCAAGAAAATACACACAACTTGAAAGAAATAAAATCTCAACAGACATACATTACAGGACAGCTAAAATCTACACTGCATGGAAATGGAAAAATCATGTTTTAGTGAAATCTTATGAAATGAAACGTTACGTCATACATTTGAGTTTAAGTTGAGTTACTTAAATAAATGAGGCTGTGCAACTTGCAGTGTTAATAATTATGAACCTTTAACAGTGATGTTACACTGTGGGAGAAGAACTTTTGAAATGAACATACACAACAGTCCTGACTTCGATTGCTAAGGTAATGAAAGTTCCTTAAAACTGTTCCTTCTAATTTCAACAGCTTAAAAACTTCTTAAAATAACAGCACTTTCAAACATGGTGGAATACATTAGTAACACATTTCTTTGTAGAGACTATTTAAGAAATATGCCAGCTTGATTATAAATTAGATAGAAAATAAAATTGGACAACAAATTTATTCTAAGTTTATCACTTTTTAATTATTGAAGGAAGTTTTAATTTGAATGCTTTGGGGTTTGGGTTTTCTTCCTTTTTATTTTCCATGTCAGGAGAGCTTTTATATTACCAGTCCCAATTTATGCCTTTAAAAACTTGAAAAGATATTATACAGTTTGGAATAGTTCAACTGTTATGACTGGATCATGACTACATTGGTTTAAACTCTTTTAACCGACTTCTCAACATTTTAAGGAAATATACAGACTTAAAATATTTTTATTGACCTGGAAAGGCTGGGAGGTTTTTTTCTTATCTAGAAAGAGTCAGCAGGGTTTAGACAAGATATTCACTGACCTGGAACGATTGCTTTTTCAGCCTTTCTTGCTCCGGAATAATTGTAAAAGACTTGTAGCAACTATGCTCTTAGTAACAGGTAATCTATTTTGCTAACAATGTGCTGTTACACATATTGCCTTCATTTCTAAAAGCACTTTAAGAGTCCATGCATTTATTACAAGAAAAAAAAAAACCTATATGGCATGCACAGCATCTGTTGCATGAATTATTTGACACAGAATTTTCACAGTGCTTTAACATGAGTTTGTTTAGTCTCTATTGCTGACATACCATCTCAGACTGCTTCACTAGTGCTAGGAATTTTTAAGGAACTACTTTTTCTCAGCCAGAAAAGACAGCAAAAAAAAAATATTAGGAATATGTGATAAAGACATCATTATCCAGAAAGATTTCTTGATTTAAAATGCTGTTTTTGAAAACTGGCAGTTGTAGCAAGAGTTTGGGTTTTTGGGCTCTGTTTTTAATGCCACAGGTGAATGACTTGATGTGAAAAAGCAAGACAAAATTCATAATATTCTACACTGATTTGGCATACTTTTGTTTCTCATATTTCATCATACTGAGCAAGAGAAACTTAACCTCATTTTCTGAATAGAAAGAGACTTGGGTTCAAGGGTTGCTGCCTGACACACCATTTTCTAGGAGGAAATACCTAAGCCCTTGACTGAGCATCAGTCACTAATCAAGTTTTAAGCAGGTAGCTTCTTTGGCCCTTCTTGAAATCCTGTTGCTAGAGATGTTTTAAGTAGGTGTGAACTTTAATTCACTAGAGAGCTGACCCTTCTGACCTTGTCAGAAAAGGATCAAAGGATAATGTCTGTACTGCTGTCAAATAACCTGGGGTGGTGCTTTTTATGTTTTGAATTTACAGCAAATATCCAGTATTTGTCTTTTAATTTGGAAAATCTGTCTTTGCAAGCTACATGTGCCTTGATATCTCAGGTCCGCCCCGTTTAAAATGAACACAATAAAGAAAAACATAATTCATTCTTTTGAGATAAGACATTAAATAATGGCACCATGATTTTCCTAATGTCATGAGAGTATATGCAAGAGGCTTTGAGGATTCCAAGAAAAAATGTGAAGAACATGGTCTAGAGAAAAAAATACGTTGGTCATCCTTAACCTGAGGTGTATTAGTTACTATGCTTTGTTCCCCAAAACTACAGAAGATCTTACCCTTCAATTACAAGAGCAATATTGTTTCTATAAGAACTTGTTTAGAACAACACAAACTATCAAAAATATCTAAGTATGAAGAATAATAGGTAAGTTCTACATGCACTCTCTAGTTTCAGTTTTCAGTGGAGAGTGTCCATATCACATTGAAAAGGACTGAAAATTATTTTCTAACATTTTCTTTACTACTATAGGAGGAATTACATCCTGGTAGTGAAGGTTGCTTCATGGTATAACTTCACAATCATGGCAAGTGTTCATTTTGTGTTTGTTTTGATATGTAGCAAACAGTGAAACTAGCACAAGGAAAGGTATGAGCTATTAATAATAACAGTGCTGGTACATCATGCAACCAGACCATAAAGATCTGATGTAATTTCTGAGACAGCAATTTTGTCTTATTTGAGGTGAAAGGAAAGAGAAGGAACACAATTCAGTCTCTAAATAAACAACTTAGCTTTAAGTTATAACAGTTCCTCTCCACACATTTTGTCTCAGAACTGACAAATTTTCAGTCATTTTTACAGCAAGAAATTATACATCAGTTTCATTACTCCCCTCAGCAGGCAGGTATTACAGGGATTAAACTTTTTTTGTATCACATTTACTGATGAGGGTAAGGTACATTTCAGCAGGATAACTTCGAAGGAAAAAACACAAAGATTCCTGAATAATCAGATGATCATACCTTCCAGAGAAAAACACCTTGGCCTGGTGTGATGGTTCAGAAATTGCGCAGTGGAATACAAACCTGGTCTCCATTTTCTGAGCAACAGCCATAACCAAAGCAAGTGCAAAGTGATGAAGTGTGTTTGCAATTTGTTGTGGTTGGAAAACAAACCAAGTGAGAGGCTCTAAATCAGAAATAAAATTTAATGAGAAGAAAAGGAAAATAAAATAAAATAAAAGCAACAATACAAAAGAAAAACCACTGACAGAGTCAGAATACAACCTGATCAGGGTGGTGGAAGCAGTCCAGACGAGGGGGTCTTCCTAACGCAGTGATCTCGTAGAAAGGTCTGGTAGCTCCAGTCCTCTGGGAATCCAGTGGGTGAAGGCTGCCTGTACTGTCCCGAATCCCAGCTTATATCCAGGTGAGAATGCTTGGCTCCTCCCCGTGGGCGGAGCATCTCACAATGGGATGATGAGTCATGGAAGAGGGCCTTGATGGCCCATTAAAGAGAGATAACTCCCGGAGGGAGTTATCTATGAGTCATTCATAAGGCATTGATGGGCAATTAACTGAAGATGGTGATAGAATACATCTTAAACTGCAACCCAGGACACAATTCACTATCTACTCTCATTTTTTTTTCCAAATAATATCTTAATTCATTTTTTTCTTCTGTTGAAAATGCCTCATTTGGAAATGAAACTTTATTATAAGCCAAATATTTCAAATATGTTAACCTACCCAGATATTAATGTTAGCATTTTATGAGGAACAAAACAAAAGAATTTTTTTCTCTGCACAGGTCAAATCTAAAAACAACAAAAAATTACATGGTAATTGCTTCATAACCAGCATAATCACTAATAAAGTATTGTCAAGAAAAGAAAAACTCCTGAGTGAAAAAGCTATTCCTAAATATGTATATGGGAACTCAGTTTTAGAAATATTAAAATCATTACAATTATCTAGTTATGCTGGTCCAAATCCTTGAATGTCTTTTATATGCTTACCTCCATTTACAAGAACTATGGATTTCATCCAAGTATTTTCTCTTTAAACAGGGAAGTTGGAAACTAAACCAGACTAGTATAGCGAGATTTCTAATTAAATTAGTACGTTTTAATGCAACTGGAGGGGACATATCTAGAGTGGGAATAAGTAAGATAACGGGTTAAAAGTTGAAGAAAGACAACATTAAAGCAAAGCTTGCTTTTTACTGCAGCAGAAATTTATAGAAACTTTTTTTCCAGTGTGCGATTTTATTGTTGCTAAAAGGATAAAAAGCAAGCGTACTTGAGAAAGGTACATAGAAACAACTGGGAGGCAACAGAATAATTATGTTTGTCATGATAAATACAGACCTGAAAGCCAATCAGAATGGTTTTTACTGCTTGGTAGATAAAGCAGTAGCAATCTTCCCTAAACTGGCAAAGGCTGCAAAATCACACTATGATTTGACAAGGTATAAACTTAATTAAAATGAATAATAACTAGAGAAGATGATCCAGAAACCTTTGTCAAACTAAGGAATTACAGATTAGTTTGAGTTGGAAAGGTACTTTTACCTTTCCAACTAATCATCTAATCCAACTCCCCTGCGATGGTCAGGGACATTTGGCCTTGCTAAGCTTCACTAGGTTCCCACTAGGAGCCCTTTTTCAAGCTTGTCCAAGTCCCTCTGGACATCTTGTTTTTCTGGCATATTAACTGCACCACTCTGTGTAGTATTGTCAGCAAACTTGCTGAGGGTGCATCAGATGCCACTTTCTGCTATTCATGAAAAGATTAAATAGCAGTGGCCACAATGCAAACTCCTTAGGGACACCATTTTACACCAATGTCTACCAGGACACTAAGTTATTGACCTCTGTCCTCTTGAAGCAGCTGCCTGTTTAGGGGACTGGAGCATTTCTCTTCCAAGGAAAGGCTGACAGAGCTGAGCGTGTTCAGCCTCAAGAAGAGATGACTGAGAGTAGTCCTCATGAGTGTCTGTATCTCAAGGGAGGTTGTCAAAGGATGGATCCAGGCTCTGCTCAGTGGTTCTGAGCAATAGGACAAGAGGCCACTGTCACAAATTGATGCACAGGAAGTTCCACCTCAGTATGAGGAAGAAGTTCTTTACTGTGTTGGTTGACCAAGCACTGGCACTGATTGCGTGGAGAGGTTTTGGAGTCTCCCTCACCAGGGATACTCCAAGAACTGTCTGGACACAATCATGTGCCATGTGCTATGGGATGACCCTACCTGAGCAGACAGGTTGGTCCAGAAGTTACCCTGCAGTCCCTTACACCCTCACCCATTAAGTGTCTGTGATTCTGCCAACCAATTCCTCATCCTGCTGTGGAGTTACTTAGAGATTAAGACACTTTTGGATATTAGTCAAGTTGATTTGCACCCTAATTCAAAGTAGGGACATTTTAAACCAATTTTCTTGGGATCTTGTTCAATTAAAGTTTGGTTGTCTCCATGAATGAAGACTCATGGGACAGATCCTGATGACTATAAAAAGATTGCAAACTGATTTTCTTCTAATTAGCATTTTTTCTTTTTCTTAACCTCAGTGGTAATAGAGGTAAAGCTAGAAAATTTTATAAAATCAGCGATATATATTATATAAAATCAACTTCTGCTATAACCTAACTGTTGTAATGGGACTGTACTGAGTATTCACTTGCATTTTTATTTATTTATCTGGGGCTGGGGGGAGGAGAGGAGAGGAGAGGAGAGGAGAGGAGAGCCATGTCATATCAAGGCACTCTTCATTCTGAACCTTGTCTCTCCTGATTTTTTGGAACTGGTGCACAGCTCAGTCTACTATGTAGCAAAGGCTTCTCCAACAAATAAATGTTCTCTTCCTTATCTAACAAGCATCAATAGAAGTGTCTGAGACTTTGATCAACCCTTTATCTATTAACCCGTTCCACCACTAAAAATACACACACCAGATACAGCATTGGCAAAAATACTCTCAGTTAAAAAAGAAAATGTTATGTATGCAATTATTCCTCCTCCAAAATAATAATTTTCCTTCTTTCTCTTCCATTTGATCACATTATAAAAACATTTTTTCCAGTTAGAAAGCTTTTTTCTTCTTCATTTTGTTAGCTTTTTTCTTTCCCTCATTTCTGCAGTGAGCAGACTGTATGCACACACACACATACCCCCCCCCACCCCCGCCCTTTCTCAGTCTCTCTGCTTTTAGCAATAATTTGCACATAATGGAACAGCCAGAGGGGGGTTTGATCAATGACCTCTGTCTCGGAGATGCTGTTCCAAGGGAAACACATCTGCCAACATAAAGTATTGGAGCAATCATAGCTCAGTGAGCGCCGTAATAAGCAACTGTTACACTGGAGCCATCAGTCATGTTCAGTTACAGACCTGAAAGGATATGGCACCTCAGGGAGCAATGTCCTTCCATAAATTTGGGCAGCAATGAAGAATGATTTGCAATCAAGTAATAAAAGGCCTAAAAAAGGTCCACCACGCATACTAACATCCAATACAGCTGACAAAGAAAATAAAAAACCTTGGCATTGTTTGCTCGTTATGTAAACTACACAGCTGTCCAAGCAATTAAGATATGATTTTGGGAATTCTCTCGTAAAAATTTGCTAACAGCACTTCCACTTGTGAAAGTGACATTCTTCTTTATCAGTAAAGTGCATTTCATTAAGGTAATGCAATTTCATCTAGCTTAATAGTAGGAATTGCTTAACCTTATGGCAAGAGTACGTAAACAACATAAAATTAATGACACTCCATGCATTGTGGGAATAGATTTGCATTAGTGACAGCATTGATCAAGTAATAGAGAAACTAACATGCACTTTGAATTGTTAGTACTCTAGGGATTCCTGTTCAGTATCTGCAAAGTCATATTTCTGGTCTTCAGGTTGCAAAACTGTTAGAAAAGATAAAATTCACGGTAAGCTTTGCAATTTTTCAGTACTAACACTAATGAAATAAGCATGATAAAAAATGCATAGGTCTGAGGGGATACATATTCACAGGCAGGCTAAAAACATAAATGAAACAGAAGAGATATGCAAAGGTCTTCTAGAAGTGATGATTGACTTTATATGTCAATATATATGGCAACAACCCCATGATTCAAGATGATTTTTCTTCCATTCCTTCAGAAGAGAAAATTTTTAAATGCTGCAGACAACACAACATTTTGATATTTTTATGCATGCATCTACAGGAATGCTTATTATGCTTATACGCTTTATTATTTCTGCTTCTACCATTAATAGTATGGCTGTGTGGTTTTGTACACTATTACAGGCTGGACAATTCTCTAATATGTAAGATTTTTCTCATGCCAAAGCTAAACACCTGCTCACAGGAGGACTTTCAGTCTTTCCTACTTCCTTTCTTCTAGCGATGAGGTTTTACAGATACGCACAACAAAGTATTGGTCTATCGGCTCAGCTTGGTTTGGGTGGTCTTACCTCTTTCTTATTAGAGATGTTTTTCTCAGGCCCCTCTTGATACACAAGGTTAGGAAACCTCTGACTGCTTAGGGAAGCTTTGTTACTTCCTGAAAAATCTCCCTTAGGCCAGCACAAACATGTCAATGCATAGGGGTAGCCCCTGTGAAAACAGCTAAATCTCGATTGTTAGTATTTATATACTGCACTGAAGATCAGCTTTCAGTTCTTCTCTGTTTCAGAGGAATAACTTAATAAAACTTGCCTGAAATGCTCTTATTTTATTAGTGTATGCCCTTGTTTTCTCACAGTCAAATTAAATGTTGTGGTTTAAAACCAGCTGGGAATTAAACTCCAAATTAGCCTCCCTCTGGTGAGAGACGAACATAGGCAGAGACTATGGTCTGAGAGAACAATTTACTAAAAACAGACAACAAGAAACGAACAGGAACATTAATAACAAAAGCATACAAAAGAGAGAGTGATTTACACAAAAATGTGCTCACCACCCTGACCCAGTTCCACACAGCTGCTGAGACAAAGATAAGTTGTTGGACATTACCACTGCTGGCACCACATGGCCTCCTGCGACAAAGGAGAAAATGGCAGACACTACCACAGCCCTGCAATAACAAACTCCCCTTCCATGCGCCAATGGAAAAATTATGGACAAATCCCCCTGACACTGTTTTACACCACAACGACATGGACTCTGAGATTCAGACGGCTGAAAATGACTCATTTATTATTGGGATGTGTCTCTCTATTGTACAATTTTGCACAGACCAGTTTGGTTGGTGAAACAAAGGTAAATCTTTTCAATTACATTGGTCACACCAGAGGGACATCAAGAAGAAGTCCCTGCTAGGAAAAAGGAATTAATAACATAGTTACAGTTACAAAAACATTTCTCCTGTTTACAGAAAATTCCCTGGGAAAAGAATTACAGAAAACCAAAAGACCTCAGGCATGGAACCAGGGCTACACCCCTCCAAGTCAGACTGTCCACATCGCTCTACTCCGTCAAAGCTCCTCATGTCACTTGGGGTGCACACAGACTGCTGGGTTCAGCACTATGTGGCTGGACTGGGCTGGGCTGAGCTCAGCTCCATGCTGCTCAGCTGTGTTTATCACTTGGACTTGCATTCTTGCACAAGAAAGAGGAACAAAATGGTACCACTTCCGCTGTATGGTGGCTGTTTATTACCCCTGAAGCCATGTTCCCAGCAATGATTTGTGGTAGTGGTTTGAGTGCCTACTAGAATCATT
Source organism: Sylvia borin (assembly GCA_014839755.1). Taxonomy (NCBI): domain Eukaryota; kingdom Metazoa; phylum Chordata; class Aves; order Passeriformes; family Sylviidae; genus Sylvia; species Sylvia borin. Next base: position 49,589,720 of record CM025993.1, on the reverse strand, counting down.
CACTCTTTTTCCTACTGCGAGATATGATTAGGAGAAAAGCAAAGCAGGCTCAAATTTAAAGACTATAAAGATAGGTTTATTAACACACACTAACAGAAGAAAATGAAAATCAAAATAAAATTTTCAACACTCTTCCCCCCCCTACAAGTGTTCACTTTCCCGCAAAAAAATGTAAAGAGACAAAACTCAGAACTCTTAGTCAGTTACCACCCATAAAATACTCTCTCATCAGTTCATTTGGAGAGAGAAGTCTCTTTAGTTTGCCATGGGATTTCTCTACTGACAACACAGAACAGTTCTCTTGTGGATCCTAGCTGCTTACAGAAAACAGCCACCCAGGAACCTGTTTTCTCCCATTGGCAGCTTTCTCGAGCTGTATATGGACAGTCATGGACATGGACATAACTGCGGTGTCATTTTAAAACGGACAGTTCAAACGCAAAGGATTTTCTTCATCTCTTGGAGCAGAGATCTCTTTTCACTTCTTCACTTATGCAGAGGGCTTCTTTTCTCATCTCTCTCTCTGTTCAAACTTCTCATGGGATCACAGGATCACAGCTACTTAATTCAGTATTCACTCAGTCAGTTACAGATTTGCTCAATCCACCTCCCCAGTCCATACCGTCCACAATTTAAAGGAATATTCTACCATGTTACAATCTGTTACCATGGCTCACAGAAGACTTTGAGCCTAAAATGCCAAGGCATCTTCTCTATCTCCTCATCATTTACGATATAACTTCTCTTTTACTGACTCTGGTATCTTCACAGTGTCTCTTTAAATGTCTCCCACTCTGACATTTTCTCGCACTCTAGAGGGGATCAATGTTCTGCAAGTTTCATCTGCGCAAAGAAGGCGTTAATATCTTCCCCGGGGCCTGCGGTGGTCGAATGATCTGTGCCGGGCAGCAGCCGCTGGGATGTCAAAGCCGCGGGGCTGGGGGAAGAGAACTCACGTCAAGGGATCTTGGAGCGGCCCGGCTGGGGGACGCCTCCTGCCCACCCCTTGGCAACAATCGGGGTGTGCCCAGCCCAGTCGGGCCGTAGCTGCTGTGGGGAGTCCGGGTCGGCTGGATGTTAAGAGCCGTGGCTTCCCCTTCCCCGCCGGCAGCCCGGCCCGGCCCTGCCAGGGCTGTGGCAATGGCAGAGGCGGGGGGCACGGCCAGGCCAGGTCAGCACTATGGCAATGGCAGAGCCCGAGGGCACGGCCAGGCCAGGTCAGCACTATGGCAATGGCAGAGCCCGAGGGCACGGCCAGGCCAGGTCAGCACTATGGCAATGGCAGAGCCCGAGGGCACGGCCAGGCCAGGTCAGCACTATGGCAATGGCAGAGCCCGAGGGCACGGCCAGGCCAGGTCAGCACTATGGCAATGGCAGAGCCCGAGGGCACGGCCAGGCCAGGTCAGCACTATGGCAATGGCAGAGGCGGAGGGCACGGCCAGGCCAGGTCAGCACTATGGCAATGGCAGAGCCCGAGGGCACGGCCAGGCCAGGTCAGCACTATGGCAATGGCAGAGCCCGAGGGCACGGCCAGGCCAGGCTGGGGCTGTGGCAATGGCAGAGGCGGAGGGCACGGCCAGGCCAGGTCAGCACTATGGCAATGGCAGAGGCGGAGGGCACGGCCAGGCCAGGTCAGCACTATGGCAATGGCAGAGGCGGAGGGCACGGCCAGGCCAGGTCAGCACTATGGCAATGGCAGAGGCGGAGGGCACGGCCAGGCCAGGTCAGCACTATGGCAATGGCAGAGGCGGAGGGCACGGCCAGGCCAGGTCAGCACTGTGACAGTGGTAGAGCCCCGGGGCCCAGCCGGCCTGGGCCGCTCCACGGAGAGGCCGCAGGGGCCGGTTGTTACCTGCTCCTCCGGCCGGAAAGAAAAGGGTGGCTTGGACACAGTCTCAGCTTTATATGTGTATTCACAAAGTTGCATCCGGCTTCCTCAGTGGCCATATAATATGTCAGTATCTAAAAATTGACCTCTGATAGGTCCCTGTCCTTTCCACAGGAAATTAGCAGGTCTCTACAGGGTTACAGGGAACTGTTTCTTCTTTAGGTAAAAACCAAGCTGGGTTAACCCGTGACACCTGTGTGACATAATAGAGGAGCCTAGCCGTGCCCACACAGCTCTGGGCTCCACTCCCTTGCAGCAACTGCCAAAAAACTAGGGCAGTGTACCAGCAGGAAACCCATCACAGAGATGATGGAAACTAGAGAAATGGAGAATGCTTTAGCAGAGACTGGCAAGGATGTCCAGCCAGGAGTGCTACTTCTGGGGCTTTTATTTTGGTTTGATTTACAGCTTATTGTTTATTTTAGAGCGTTTAATTTAAAAGACAAAAGCTAGCACTCTCTCTCTCTCTTCCAGATGCAGGATATAAATAGAAGTGTTACCTGTAAACCTCTTGACTTAATTAATTTCATGACTGGAAAAATGCCTCAGGCTGCAGATATTCCTGCTAAAGTAACATGCACACAGTACACAAGCTTACAGTATAGTCATGGTCTCAAGTCTCCTTAAGCAATAGCAATATATTGATATTTAAAACAAGGGTAGGTGACACTTTCATATAATATTGGGTTAGGCTCCTTGTTCAAAGTGTCCTTTTCATATTGAAGTCATTTTTCAACAGGAAAAAGATTCAAAGTTATGAAACGTGTCATGCAAATAGAAGGAAAGGATTTTTTACTATTTTTTTATAGTCAGGTCCTTGATTATACAGGCCTACAGTGGAAAATCCAACAAAGAGCAAATTCCTCTTACTTAAGATATACCAGTATGTCATTCCAGATGGCAGGCCAGACACATTGCTGGATTAATGAGAGCAGAATAAAATGAACAGTATAAATCTGAAACCTAAAAACCTAAATCTGTGTAATTCCTAAACCCACCAACAGGACAATTTCTAGATACAGAACAAGCAGGTCTCCATGTGGGTATCTTAAAATGAAGTAAGAAGAGGATTAAGAGCATGCTGTATACAAGTCCCTAAAGGCTTTTGTTCTTAAACAGTTTACCACTTTACCCACTTTACTGCTATCCACAGTAGGACTCCAGGATACTGTAGTTAACAGTGTTAACTTATGACAGGAGAACTAGTATCAAACACTACTAAACAATTACTACAGGGTTTTAGAAGTCTAAGATTCAGACTTACAAAATGAGCCCTTTTAAAAATACTTTAAAGAGTTTGGGTTTTTTCCTTTTTTTTTTTTTTTTTTTTTTTTTTTTTTTTTTTTTTTTTTTTTTTTTTTTGCACGTCAGGCTACAGCTAGTCTGAGAAAGCTAGGCAAAGATTATCTTTTTTTCTGCTATTATTGACCAGGAAGTCCTCTTTACAGGGAAAAAATTACACTTCATGATAAATCCATACAGGAGATTACTGCATCTTTCATAACTTAGTCATCCATTCTTAGAAGGAGGAAATCAGCTTGACAGTGGGCATTACAGCTAAGCAGCTGTCCAGAAACTGTTAATTTCTAGGGGTAAGTCCTTCTGATAGTGTTTATTTCTAAATATGAAACCATTAAATTGTTTCAGATTTTTTCCAGTTATATCTCCCAGTGTTTACAGAAAGCTCTGATACACAAGAAAAGTATGCAGGGGCAAGACCCCCATAGATTTAAACAAAGATCTATTCCCATGTACCAAGAGAAACAAAATGAAGTTCTTCTGAAAAGAATTAGTAAATCAGAGGGCCACCTTGTCTTAATTCTCTAATACCTTGACTTGATTTCATAGGTCCCATTTTTTCTATTTTTATGTGACACAGATTATTGTGTCCATCATATCATGCTTTTTAATCAATGCTTCCTCTCTGTCCCCAACACAGAGTGCTGATTTCTGCCAATAGTTAGAACTGAATATTTCCCCTTCTTGTTTCCATCTCCAGTAAAAGTCCCAACTTTTGTAATTTTGTGAGGACACATGGCCACCTTTGTAACAGTGAGACTTTTTGCAGCCTTCAGGGCCCGACAGATCGTTAAAAAAACAGATGAAATGTTCTACATCTTAGAGCACAAAATCTTAGTGGTCAGAATCATGGTACCTTGGTTATCTTTTAGGCTTGACAAAATATAAATACCATATAAGAGAATTTCATCCATGAGTAGAGGACCAATATATAACCCTCTTGGATTCTCAGACACTTGTGGAAAATTGCACCATCTGAAAATAAGGGTGTGATTTTTAAAAGCTCATTCCAACAGCTATGTATTTTATGTCATAATCAAAATATTCCATTAAGTTGAAAGCCACCTCACATATAACTTCTCCTGATTAGACACATGCTTATTTCAGTGACAAAAGACCCTCAACACTATCTCCAAAGACTAGAAAGTATATATTGGAGTCCTTAATGTCCAACACTTTGCACTGGAACTATGAGATGTTGCCTCATCTATATACCTCGTAACTATCATTAAGTGGAAATTAATTAACAAATATATTCCTTTTATTCGTCTTTCTCTTTTCTCCAGCTCTCATCATTCAAATCTAATGTAATCTCGATGTGCAAGGTAGAAAAACAGACAATAGCCATTCAGTTCACATGCGTCTCTTTCTCCACAGACAGACAATTGTTTCAACTTTGTTTTCCTTATGGATAAGATTTAGGGGAGCTTCCATGTAATGAAAGCTGTTCGCATTTCCTGAAAGCTGAACATCTGCTTTACACAAGACAATGAGTGAGAAAGATTTTGTTATTTTAAAATGTTTGATAGAGTGAATACTAGGCCAACTGGAGACTTAGCCATTCTGGAGAACCTATGAACTCTGTCACATTCTAAATTTGCACTTGTCATTCATTCCATCTAAACACAAGACCGATAAGAACTATACTTCATGACACTCTTATGGATATGTTGTCTATAATTCTGATAGTTCAGTTTAATTCAAAACAGGAAATAGTTTCCATTCAATCCATCTCTATAATACCCCAAGCACATTCCTGGTCTGCTTTAAAATATTTTATAGGATATAAAAACTGTTTAAATTAGGCACTTGTCAGCTAGTAAGGTTATTGCTCATTCCAAATGATTCCATAACTTTCTACTCATTGACAGTCAATAACAACATTTTCATACGTATACTCTACCTATTTAATTATTATTGCGCTGCATTTAAAAGCTTTCTCTCCCTTTCCTTAAACAATACTTACTTGCAACATAATTTGGCCTAGACTCATACAAACAAGAGGGTTTCAGTGGGAAAAAAAACGAAAACAACAAACAGTATTTTGACATTACTTTTTGGCTTTCAAATAACAAGGTAGCGTGACAAAACTCCCCACCACAATTAATACATCAGAGAGCTCTGCCACATTTTTATAGCAATACAGGATTTTCGGCTATAAAGAAACATATTGAATCTTCAGAGCACAGCCCATTCTTCACTGCTTCAGTTATGTTCTTTTGTTTACAAGTCCCTGCCATCCTTCTCTGTGAATTGAATGCTAAACTGTCTCTGGAGAGACCTTATATTGCTTACAGAATGCCTCAGCAGATGGTGCTTCCTGTTGCAACAGAAGGCTGTGATTACACCTGAACTCTTCAAGAACTCTAACTTACACAGAAAAACAAGATAAATGGAAGTCTTACAGCTCTATCCTTTTCCTTCTCTGTTCTCTCACCTTCAGAAAAAAAAAATCTAGACTTGGAAACTGCTAACATTTTATCACAATAGTTTGGCCCAACCAGACATTTGATCACTCCATACCTTGTTACGGCACTGCTTATTATAGTGATAAAATAAAAGGAACCTCCACCAGGAAGAGTCCATAACACAAGATGAAGCACCATGAACACCATTGGATTCAGAAGTTCAATGTTCTATAGCAGTTTGCTACTGAATGTGAAATGGACCCTTTTACAGAAATCTATTAATTCTTTGCAGGAAAAGATTAATCCCATCTATTCCCTGGATCTATTAATTTCTGTAAAATGGAAAGCTCATTTTGGGACCATACAGCTTAAAACCAAGAATCATAGCAGCATAGTAGGAAGTTAAATACATATGTGTTCTCTTAATAATTAGCAGATAAACAATTGTTATTGAAAGACAGCCATCACAAATAAAGAATTTCTGTAAATTACTTGCCCCTGTCTCTATATCCCTAATACAGTTCTGCATGATTTCTACAGCCAGCCTGCATAGCTCGTATGGACCAGGCAGGACACAAAACGATCAATACTACTCTCTGCATGTATTACTCATGCAAATTAGTCTTTTATCTGGCAGAGAAATGTCCTTGTCTGTTGTGTGACTGCTTTGGGCTCTGCCTACACCTACCACCGTTATTTTGAGCTTTGATTATCTTCAAGCTTCCAGCACTCAAGTATGTTTAAATCAAAACCAAAGTTCAATTTGTTTGTAGAGTTCCAGGTACCCAGGGACCTCTTGGGACCTTGCAAAACAGAGACAGATGAGAATAGGTCTAAGTCCTTTTCTTAAAGGAGTATATGTATCTGCCCACATCTTAGTATCTATTCACTGAAGCTGAAAAGGATGCATTCATCTGTGGTTTTGTAGCCAAATGACAGTATTTCCACCATAAACGGATTCCCATCACTGATGATCTTCTCCTCCTCCCCCCTCCCTGACTGAACTAGAGAGAAAAATAAAATCTGGGTTTTGCAACTTTTATCCATCTCTCACCTTTTATACAGATGATTCATCAATTTAACTGTAAACCTTAGCAGAATTAAGTCTTCGATGTTTTCTGTGAAATTTCATGATCTCACTGTACAAAATCATTTATAAAAGTTACTAGTTAAAAAAAATGCCTTCAGAATCTTACAGGTTTCACACCAGTTCACCACGCTCTAATCACACCTGTCCCACCTGTCCTGTTTCCAGTGCGTCTTCCAGTGTGAGACTGCTCATTTAAGAATTAGGATAGCACTCAGTCATTACCTTAGTATGAGCCTTCCAGATGTTTGAATAAGAGCCCTCAAAAGAAGATGTGATAGAACAAGTAGAATTCAGTTCAAATAATATTTTATTTTAAAGTCTAGTATCAATTCTAGTTTTAGTCAGCTTGATAAGCATCTTTTATATGTCAGTTGATATAGATACGCCTAGCAGTATGAGTACTTAAGCATGATGAGCAAGTATAGGAACCAGACAGTAACACCATTTTTGTTAGAACACAAAAATGAGAAAGTAAGTCACAATGACTAGACTGAGAATCTCCACAGCCTGTAAAGCACTTTTAAATACATGAAACAAGATGGCAACATTTTCATCTGCATGAAAGCTACACAGCTCAAAATCTGGTGATCATCTCAGATTCCTTCACTTCTTTTTCCTGTACATCTATAAAAATGATAAATCTTTTCACGTCTCATCTATGATGTTTTAAAAACCTCTCCACCAGCCATTCTCCCATTGTGGTGGAATAAAATATATAAAAAAACCCAAAACAACACAAACAAACAAACACAAACGAACGACAAAAATACACACAAAAAAACAACTCCTCACTTCAGTTTTTCTGTCATTAATAATATATTTCATAATTATGTACATATCTTATTTCATGCTATTTAAATCCTTCTATACTTCCTTTACTCCCCTTTATTCTTGATGTACGCTCATCTGCTCATATAGTTTTATCTTTCTCATATTCACCTCCTGTTTTCCTACAGTTGGTGCCAGTTGAGTAATTTCATTTCTCAGATGACTCTTCTTAGAAAAAAACTCTGTCCCTAAGCTATCTATTCAGGTAAGTTCCTATACTGAATTTCCTATTAAAAAAAAAAAAAAAAAAAAAAAAAAACAAAAACAACCATCACCAGCTACATCTTATGCAATGGGAATAAAAGAAGAAATAGACAAAAAATTAAAAACCGCTTTGTTACTGTAAGGTATATATCTTTACACTTCTTCTTGGCTGATGAAAATAAATGGTTCATTGACTGCAAAAAGTAGAATTGTTGCCTTTTATAAATGGAGAATGTAAGCCTTGAACTCAGGCACATTTAAAAAATGTGTCCTCAGCCATTAATCACAATGCATGATTAGCACAGCTAAAGTTGCAGCAAAGAGTAGCCAGGAGAGCTTCAGCCAGCCAAAAATGCACACCTGGGGAAATACTGTATTTTCATCCTGGTGTCCTTGCACAGTCATGGCTTGCTTGCCTTGCATATCAGAGAAAGCCATTTCCTTCTTTCCTCTTTGACCAGTTCAGAAATCTCTATTATTTAAAGATCTCTATTTCTTAATTTCACGCATTTTTATTAATGCCATGGAGAATAATGATATCTGTGGCTTTCTCTAGCTTCTGGACAAAAATTTGAGGCCCAACCCCAATCACAAGAACAGTACCATTTCTACTGTCACCATGAGGTTTTTTTGTGAATGGATTATTTTTGCTTCTTATGACAGAATTCTGCTTCTCAGAAAATTAGCTTAAATATTTCCATATTCATATGAACACCTTAACATTCTTCTTAATATTCTTTGGGATCTCTTAAAGGACAGTAATTCTTGTGTATTTTTGTGAGGTGCTTCACAAACCAGTGAGTTATCCGAGATATTGCCAAAACATTTTAAAATTTACCACATTCCATTTTTCATGGCTTTTGGTTTGGAATGAATGTTAGGAGGACAATAATGGAAGGAAATTGGTCTAAGCAGCTGCTGAAGCAGCTGACCTTAGTGGTGTTATATGTAAAGAGCAATGAATTCAAACTTCACTTACAAGATACATGCAAAGATGGTTCACTGGTTCTCTCTACAGAAGTTTCAAAGCATTCTTTTAGAGGTAGGCAAAACCTGTTTCATAAATTTTACATTCCAATAGTACTAGAAATAGCAAATTTTTCTGAATCTTCAAATATCAGCACATCAGCTGCTGTTCATCCTGTTCCTCATCTGAGGAGTAAGTATGTGACACCTACTAATGAAGCAGCCAATGATCTTCGAGACCTCTACATCCTCATACCTATCTTTTCATGTACGCTGATATTTTAGATATACTTCTTGGATAGGATAGTGAAGCGGAAAAAGGCAGAAGACCATGTTTTTATAGGAATTACATAAATATTACTGAGAAACTTGTTGAATGGAGTTACATAAAATTGACAGAAAGTCACTGCTAAAGTACAAAACTGAATCCAAATCTCATTAATATCATTATACAAATACCCTTCATTTCAAATCCCCTTTCCAATGCAAAGTTGTTTTTTATCCTTGGCCTTACTGGAACATTGTACACAATCAGGAAAGACATGAGGCAAATTTTAATATTGGATATGACAAGGGAGTTGTGTTTCTCTACATTGCAAATATCACCAGGTTTTCAGATTTAAATTTTAGTGTTGGATGTATTTCAGCAGAAATACTAACCAGAATGAAGACGATAACAAAAAAAGACCTCCACAAATCTAGGGTCTACCTTCTTTCTTCATCCAAGACTTTTGAAAGGTCTTTGATATCAGCTATTTTCAGGAAGGTCTACTGTCAATATTGGAATGAAATCATATTTTCTGGTTCTCCACAGGACATCACCAAATGAGATAATCAAGATACTTATTCAGTTTCATAGTGTGTTTGCCAGGCTACAATATTGATTATTAAAAAAAAGTCTCATGCAAGAAAATTTCATACTGTTTCCAGTCCAAGTTGATTTAAACCATTAAAGTTCACAAGAAAAATTCTAATGTGGAATATTAATATTTTGCATTTTGTTTCCCTCTGTTCAGGGTTAGATTTTTTTTCTTTTTTACTTACAGAATTTTTTCCCATAAGTTGCCAGGAAACTATCTACTGAATACTTATGCATGCTTGAGGAAAACAAAGAAGAAGTAAAAGGAGAGGAGTGTAGCACCCAGCTACACCTTTTTTGGTCTCTGGGACTTTCTCTTGGAGGGGAAAGATACCTACAGTTTTTGGGGGCAGGTAAATGATGAGGCTGGGGACAGCTGCTCTCTCGTTCTCAGCATCAGAAGAAGGATGGCCAAACTGTTGCTTACTGCAGGGAGGACTCACTGTCACCACCAAAGTCCAGTCATACCCAGGGATCTACCTTCATCTGCTCGTATATCCAGGAATTCTGAGCTCGCCTTCTTTGGCCTTGCTGGAGTGGGGCCACCCCTGCCCCACCCACACCGCTTCTTCAGCACTGCCCTAGGTCTTTGCTATGCTGCAGCCCCGGCATCTCTTGCCCTGCCGGGACATCCCGCAGTTCCAGCTACCACTGTGGAGCTTCTGGTACTTCTCATCCACCAGCCTGGGATTTCTGCTCATTCCTGCCATTCCAGCTTAGTGCTCCTCAGAGTCCTGCAGGGGCACCAAGATCAGACTGCCCTGAAGTTTTGTGAAGCATACATTCCTCCATCCTTTTCTGTCTTGGCTGAGAAGGCTGTCACAAGATTCCTGGTTCTGTTTTGTTGTTAATGCTGTAGTTGGTCTTTTGTTTGCCTTGTTATAAGTAGTAGTAAAGAACTGTTATTCCTATCCCCATACCTCTGTCTGAGGCCCCCTCAATTTCAAAATTATAGTAATTTGGAGAGAGGAGGTTTACATTCTCCATTCCAAGGGAGGCTCTGGCTTTACCCTGGCAGACAAAGTAAGACACCCTCCAATCAATGATTGAGAAAACAATATGGAATGCATACTAAGAATAATAAATGTGGTTTGCAATAGAATACACATACTAATAGTAGAAAATTTGATGAAATATCAATGATTTTTAATTTGGTTTGAAGTCCTTCTTCCTGAGACACATACATACAACAGTGACTCATGTTGGCAAAAAGTACATGTTCTTACAACATTTTTAAGACTGTTGCTATCTTCTCAGCTGACTTTACTATTACTTGGAAGAAACAAACTCATCTAATAGAATCCAAGCGTTGAAGCAAAGGAGCAGAGGTCTTAGGGAAGTTCTCAGGTTGAGAAATTACAGGCTCACTAAATAATTGTTATTTTCTCTATGTAATATGAAATGTAAGCATTGATATATAGGAGACCTGGAGGAAGGATACGATAAGATTTTCAAACATCTGAGTGACATTCCATCATTTTTTCCAATTGCATTGTTAGACTATAGAATTTGAGTCAATGAATATATGGTTATTACTTTTAAATATGGAGCAATTTCTGATAGGATTCCTGAGCTACATTTCATAATATGAACTTACATTTATTGGAAAGCTTAATGAGTGGCGGAATTGAATCTTCTTATCTGATGTATTTTATATTTTAAAAGTACAAGGGGTTTTTTTGTTTTTTTTTTGGGTTTTTTTTATGGTTGATGAAGGCAATTCTGAATGTGTCCACCAATTAGCAACTGACCTTTGGCTTGGTTAATTAACAATTACCATTCAGTTGTCTCCTAAAATATGATATTTTGTAGCTAGCAATCAACATATTTGCATTTGACCAAAGACATCAGGTAGTATCTCAACTAATCTATAATAAAGTCACTTTCTTTCCAAAGAGTTGTGCTAGATGCTGTCTTTTTGATAAAACCCTTCATGTTTCTTTATGTACTGAAAAAAATTATGCTTCCCTTAGCTTTTGACAGATATGAGTATATAAAGTAATAATGATTAAAAAAAAGATGTTTTATCAAACACATCAACACCACTTGTATGAAGATACTATCATGTCCCGAAATTCATGTTCTTCCTCTTCTGCTGGATGCAGGGGGACCAAAGGTGCGGAAAGACCTCATAGTAATTTTGTAACATTCCTGAATAAATGTCATGGTTCGTTCATGGTATTGTTACCAATATTTAAGGAGCTTTTTCCTTTTTTTTCTTTCTCCCTCAATGCATTGCTAGGCATCATAGGAACTCTTTGGGAAAGAATCACTAATCCACCCACAAAGGATCTTGTCCAAGCTCTCTCCTCTCTACCAGCACCACGACTGACACCTGGTGACCAAGCCGAGGACACAACTCATCTCCTAATGAAAACATCCATACAAATTAACACAGATTTACAATAAAATGCATTGATTTAACGAGGCTAAGAGGCTCCCATCACTTTTACCCCCCAATCTGCATACATATTCTAATTGTCATTCAAAGCTATTGGAAGTGTAGCAAGCTTATGGACTATGATTTCAGCCTTGTTCATCCCTTAACAGTTAGAGCTGCTGGATCATTAATATCAATAATGAGCTAGAGCAGTAATTAGTGTCTAAATGAAATATGCCCCAAATTACTGATTTATCATTACGTTTGTCAGTAAAAAGACACTATGGCATAGCTGGATAAGTAATTTTATCATTCCAGAGACTACAAAACTACAAGTTTTTCATAGAAGGTATCCAGGAAAAATAACAAGAAACACTGTCATTTTATTGTCAAACAATTTGTGTGAAAGACACAGCTTGTAGTACAAGAAAATCCAGTAATTTTTTAAAATAGCAAACTCTTAAGTGTTGTCTGTTAAACAGTTATTTGTTTGCTAGCTTGTCTGATTCATTGGCTTCTTCATCAGATGTTTCTTCTTTCACCAGTTTTAAGCTCTAAATCTGCATTCTCTCCTTGGACTAGATTTCAGACACTTGCAATATACTGACTCAGACTGGCTCAGGTGGCTTAGCCACTCCATTCTTCTCCTTTCTTCTGTGCCTATTTTCCAAAATCTGTGGCAGAGCAAGGTCCTAAAACCAAGTTTGGTCCTTACATCAGTTTGCATTTTATAATGAAATCATTGAAATACAGATCTCAGAGATATGCTGCTTGTAGTGTACAAAAGTTATTTCTAATCTCATCTTATACAGATACCATTTCTACCACTCCATCTTCTCCAACATTTCCCTGCAGTAGGAAGAATCGTGTTAATTTGAGGGAGTTTTAAGAGCATGTCATTGGCTATTTAAGCTGAGTTTTAACATGAGTTTCTGAATTAATCTTTTGACCTAACTCTTTTAGGATACAGAAAAGTCACTTCAGTTTTATACAGTTAGAGGCATTTTATTATTTTTTTAATATACTCACATATAAGCATAAAAGTATAAAGTATTCTAAATTCCTGATATTGTATAAGACCTATCAACAGCAAACAAAAAAACACCAAAGCAAACAGACAAAAAAAAACCCACACCACAAAACAAACAAACAAACAAAAAAAAAAAAAGGCAGAATTTTGTACGATTTCTGTTTTCATTTATTCTAGGACCTTCAAATTATGTCCATCGATCAGAATACATCATTACAGCAATAAAAATGATCCGTTTCCTGGAATCATTTGCCAACAAAGAAAGACCAGAATTTGTAGTTGATAATTAGCAAAATACAAAGTAGCCAAATTGAGACAAACTCTCTCTGGTCACTAACTGTAACTCAGTTATTTATATAAAAGTTTGCATCAGATATGAAAACTTGAGTCATTCCTAGTGCTCAGCTGTTTGAAAGAAATTTATGCTGCAGATCATCTGCTACTCAACTTAGATTTTATTATTTCTTTAGCATTTTCCAAGAATTCCCTGGGAAGATGCCAGTAGCAGCTTATAAACTCTAACAATCTTAGAAAACACAAACTTGCCTATTCCAATAAAAGTGACACTCAAACATGAACAGTGAAGAAAAAGTCAATAAAAACTTCTATGTGGATGAGCCGCGTGTTTGGAGTTACAGTTTATTTGTAGTCCTACTGTGACCAGTATCCCAAATGAATTTTTTACACCACATAGTCACAATTTGGCAAGATATTTGACAAAGAGAATGGACTTGTCATATAGTCATATCACTGTAGGAAGGAAAAGGATGTTCTCCCATCACTATCAGCCAGATCACAGTTGTCTGGTACCCACTTCTTCTCAACACAATCTCTGGAAAAGTCTCATTTTTTCTGAAATCCTCCTTCACAGACCTCATCCCTTGAACTAGAGAGGCTGCCTGCTATGGAGTAGAAACATAAAATAAGAATGTGAGGAAGTGTTGGAAGCAAAGCAAGAGGTAACATCTATTTAAGTAATGGGACAGAATTATTCTACAAGCCTTTAAAGGTTTCAAAGCTTTTCAAGTCTCGTATTTCAAAACCCACACATCTTGAGAACTGTCTCTGCAAAGATAAACACTGAGTTGTCAATCTGGCTTTCTTTTTAAGATGATAGCTTCTATTTTGAAACAAATAGCATGACAAAGAAAGCATTTGCCAGGCCTTTGGTGTAAGCTTGAAATTCTCTGTTTGTAATAAAAAGTTTTTGTAAGAGGATATCCCTGTGCTTCTCAGCAGTTGTCTTAAGGACTCTGCCAAGAAGAGCAAGCAACTTGGGGGACCCAGGTGAATGGTTGGTCATGTTTAGCACCTTCAGTTCTAAGTAACAAGTGTGATATACATCTCTCACTCAAAGAAAACACAGTTTTTTCACACAGGAAAAAAATGGAGAGCTGTTCTTGGAAGATTGAAGTTTGACTTGATAAATTGTAAAAGCAAAGGATAGAAAGTATATGTCACATATTCTTACAGCCTAAAAACTTGACGAATGTTCATGAAGACGAGGAAAAATATTTTGAAATCCATAAGCAGGAAAGCTATACTATTATCTAATTTCTCACAAATAGAATGTCAAGACTCAAATTTCTCATTCTACCATAATCACTTTCGACTATGTATCTTTTTCTCCCACATCAGATTTCACAAGGAAAGAGTATTTTAAGCAGAGAAGCACTAGTAATAGTAAGAGATCCATGGAATGCAACATGAATACCACCTCATAAAAAGGAAAAAATATTACATCATTATTGTCTTGAAACACAACCTTATGTCCCTGGTGGTAAATTCAGTGATGGTGAATACACACCATGCAACAGCTTTATTGCAGTTATGCAGAAAAGCCTCTCAAACTTGTATTCTGTAAGTCAGTTCTCTCAGTGCATAAAGTGTAGAGCATAGTCTGCATGGCTCTAATAATTCCAACTTACTTTCCACGTAGGCTTATGGCTACTCAGATTCTTCCACTGTTGCTTCTTTATCTTCCACTAGATAAGGCATGCTATAGGAAGAAATATTGGTCAGTCATTCTCAACAGGAAAGGCAAAAGACAGACTGGCATTTTATTATTCAGCCCGAGACGTGCTCATCAAAAAGGCAAATTTTCCATAGAAAATACTGTAGTGTCACTTTATTGCCATGGGATTATTTGTGCTCAAAGGCCTCCTGTTATCTTAGGCTCTTGCCTTCATCCTTTAAAGTTCAGCATCAACATCATACACCACCCTTCATCATCATCACCATGACAGACATTAGTTTTCAGCATTGGAAATAGAAATCAGTAAAGGCTTGGAAGGTCAGTTCAAATAAGCATTCAGAAGTTCAACTGTTTATCAAAACCATTTCTATTTTTAGATCACACTGGAAATCCTTTAATAGTAAACTACATAGTAATTTAGACTGTGACATGTAGAGGACCCTAAGAAGCAGATACATTAAGGCTTTTATTCATTCCTTTAATTGATGATTTCTGAAGAGTGTTAAACAGAAAATTCTTGATGTTTAGAGGCAAAATTAGGAACAGAATGAATAAGGACAGACAGGAACACAAAGCCCAAACTTATGTGTCACTTAGAACACTGAAAACCAGGTTTGCAGGGATCAATCTGTAGGGGCATTCCTGCATAGCTCCCACTCACCTGTCCTGCTACGGCAGTCCCTGAGTAGAATAGACAAATCAGCTCAGTGAAACTCAGCTGTGACTCCCTTCCCTATCTACTATACCAGGCAGTCATTTCCCATTCATTCTGAGAATGCACTTTGAGGGGAAGATATAGCACAAATTAATTTGAAGGGTGGATGGCCAAGAAATAGGACAGTGTTCTAGTTTGACTGCCTAGCTCAAGAAAGTTTATGTGCAGTCCATTAGCATGCTCTCTCTTAGACAGCTTGTTACTAAAGACAATATTAAGAGCAAGCAAACTGTACACATAAATCTGCAGGTCATTAAAAAGGAAAACACACACAATATCTTTCCATGTTGGCAACTATAGAGTAAAAAAGTATGTTTTCCCACCTTGTGAAGACCCCAGCTGATTGAAATGATGGAGTTTTCACTTCTCTTACAAAAAGGTATCTTTTGGAAAATTTTAGTTTAAATGAGTAATATTTGTGATAACAGCTGTAATGGAAACTTCTGAGCAAATGTCCCAGAATTTCAAAAATTATCAAATATATTTGCTTAGTTTTTTAATTATTACAAGACTGATTGATGTACAAACACAAAGACCTGGCCAGGAAATCACTACATTGTACTAAAAGTACTAGATTCAGAGGATAGTGAGGCATGGAGGAATGTTCATGAATAAGTTAGAAAAAGTTGCATTGAAGACATTAAAACAAAATGTGCAGGTTTTTATTCAAAGATCCTAGAGAACTGACAATACAAAATTTTTTTGCTTTGGTTTTGCACAGCAGCACTTACACAAAAGTCATAATGCGCAGCCTCACTGCCTTAGCCAGCTAGTGAGCGTTACTGCTTCTGAAAAGTCTGGCTGTACAAAATCATCCTGAATCAGAGGTAGCAAAGGAGTGGCCTTTTCCTCCCCCTTCTTCAAAGATCTGCCAAGCATGTCAGATCGTTCATGTTAAATTATGCTGGATAGCATTGAGATGTGCATTGCTGTCATCTAACAGCTGAGTTGCAGCTGTCAAATCCATTGCACTGTGAGCCTCCTTCAGCAATTCAACACTGGTCCAAAACAGGGAAACAGGCCTTTATCCACTAATTTAAAACTAGTTCAAACCTGACAAATAAAGAATGTGCATGACAATCAGAGAAGAATAATAATCTTATCAACTTTTAACAACTTCTGCTTGCCTGCAGAAAAACTAGTTTATTAAAATCCTATTCCTAAACTCAGTTCTCGTACAAAGTGCAACGGTTCTGTTGATTTAGTCAGCAGCTTATTTGGCTATAAATTTTAAAGCTTCACATCAGGCAGAAAGAGGGGAATTACCAAAAATTAAAATAATATCCATAAAATCAAAATATTTGTCTGTGTACCTATATCTTGAATTGTGCCGTGGCTTTACCAATTTAACTCAAATTACAAACTGAGACTCAGTAATAATTAAACTAGTACCATTTACATGGTTATTGTCCTTACTGACCCCTCTATTTACTTAGTAAACAGTCTTTCTTAAGTTTTCTTGTGGTTCAGTCCGTGCCAGGAAAACACTAATCTCTCCCAGGTTTTAGCTTTCTCAGTTCCCCTGCACCATGGTTTGACCTGCAGGCAAATGAAGCCATTCAAATATTTGCTTATCTTGTCATCTGTTCTCATCAGACTTGCAATTCCTGTCATGCCCCACATGTCAGTTTAAAGCATAACGTCATTAATACCTCCAGTGCACTAATGGATGCTTCACACATGAACGCATTAATGAAATGTGTTATTGTTTTCCCTCACAGGACATTAACAATCTCACTCATGCTGAGCCTCTGAAGCCCTGCAGTGCTGCTGAAAACCACTAGCTATCAAATGAACCCTCAGTTACGCCTCAGTAACTTTAAGTTCAAGTTTATCACTGAAGTGTCACTAATGTGAGGAGAAGATACAAGCCTCTAAGGTCTTTTGGGCCCAGCTTCAATTACCTTAAAGAGTAACAGGAGGCAATAGCTGCAAGGGAAAAATACACCATCATATAAATGAAATGCTGTCAAGACAAAATAGGAAAGATCTGGGTGTCAATGTGGTAATTTGTTTCTTGTTTCTACCCTTTGTCTGTGGACTGGTGGCTTGGATAATGAGGACAGGATTGCATTTCTAGAAGATTTAAACACAAATAGTCTACTTTCCTGATAGAGATTTTAAATATAAGTGTCAATAAAAATTTCTTACACAAACTATATTTAAAATTGCTTTTCAGTATCTTTAAGAATTATTTCCAGAGGAGCTGTGAAATGGCCACATCAGGTTATGCCTCTTTTACATACAGGTTAGCTAAAGAAGACTGCTAGTTTTCTTTTAGACTGTGGTTGTAAGAGCTCTTTGGCAGCAGAAATATAGTGGTGGCATTTTCACATAAGGAGTAACATCACTACCTTTTCTATAAGCCAAAGAAGAATAAAAATCAAGGTTTTTCCTGCATTCATATCCACTATAAGGATCAGCTTCTGATCTTGCATTAGAAGGTTTTGGGGTTTTTTGCAAAGCCAGTGGATGAAAGTATCCACTCTATGGTTAAACTTAAAAATCAGAAGTCAGAGTAGCTGGTAACCTTAAATTTTGTAATGATAATGTATACTGTGTAATATTATAATGAATTTTGTAAAATAAATTTTGTAATTATATGTAATATATATCATTATGTAAAGTTCTGAACAGGATAAGTACAGAAAATTCTGACATTTTATCTGGTGTTTCAGGTATGAAATCAGGAAGTTCTCTTATATTACAATCAACATTTGGCTCTCACTTTATTCTCAAGTAGTGATGCTCCTATTTAAGAGGCTATGACAACAGCTAGGAGTGAGGCCATGCTAGGAACAGGCCATAGGGATCCCCAGCTGGAAAATTTGTAGAGGAAACATGTAAGTAAATCCTGGAAAGGCCATTCCTGCCTTGTTCTACTCTAGCATACCTCTAGCATCTCCTTCCTGTGAACTCCCCTGAAAGCTCCATTTTTCCTCATTAGTCCAAGACGTGACATGAATCTCAGAGCTCTCCAGCATAGGAAGTTTCTGATGAGTAGCCTGCAAGGTCAGGCAGGTCAGCCACCCCTATTTCAGTTTATTCCCTATTAACCTTTTAGGACAATCCCTGCACACCTTCATATAGTTATAGCGTAAGTCCCATATACATTCTGTATATTGTACCAGGTAAGTGCCACAGAAATAAAACATAAAGAGGGAGAATGCGTCTTGTAACCAAAACTAACAAAGTACTCCAGGAAATCATTAACTTCTACTCCCACAAATATACAGCTATCTTCTATAGAATCCAGTGGAGTGCCAAGAAATGTTTCACTCTTCTCAGGATACCAACAAGTAGTTGCTGTTTCTTGTTTCCAAAATTCAGATAAATTGAAATAATATTACAGAATTTCTTTTATTTACAACTTAGCAGCATTTCTTATACTCATCCCCTTGTTCATACAGTCAGTCTTCTTTTATAAAACATTTTCTTTTCTCCAGCATATATTTCCGTAGAGAGCATGGTAAAATTAGTGTCAGTGTATGAGAGGTTTTTCTTCACTGTGGATTTATTAGTGTTATCATGTCCTTCTCAGGATCTCACAAATCAGTGATGGATCACAGTGTATCTGGCTCAAATATCACAGACTGTCTGCAGCATCCTAATTTTTTTTTTTTAATTGCCATTAGCTAATCAATATGTCACATAAATCTGTGACAAGCTAATGCTATTACGTGTCATACTGGACTTCATTTCTGAACATTTCAAACCAAGAATTTTTCATTACCTACCCATTTCTTCCTCTTAATTTGCTAATGGGAAAACTTATGCTGGAGTGAAGAAATTTTACCCCACATGCTGCTGAACAAGCTAAAATAAGCAATGGACCACAGCTAAAAAGGATTTCCTAATGACTTACCTTTTTTCTTTTTTGTAATGTGCACTCATATATGCCAAAGGGAAGTGTTCTAGCACCAGAAATTGTGATTGTCAACTAATGGAAAGGATGAATTGCATGCCATTTGGAAACGTTGTACAGCATAAAGTACATGGTGACATGCTTCCCATGTAGTTATGAGTACACTTGTCAGAGTCTGTCCAAGGATGTGATATGCCTCACGACCGTCTCCAATGACTGAGGACTGAGACCCCAGACTCTGAAAGGAGCCCCTGGCCTGGCTGAGGTGGAACGTTTGCCAAGTCTCGGAGGACTGGTATGCATCTCCATGAGAACGGAGTGCAAGAACAATGGAACTGGTCACAGTGGACTGAGCCAAGGCTACTTGCCCAAACTGGTCCGCCTGTACCGGAGTGCGGCATGTACGGTGTGCAGCTTGTCCCTGAGCACCCAACCTTGACGCAGGTGGCTCCGGTTTTGGCCCTGTGACTCTCCTTTGTCTCAACCTGGATGCAGGTGGCTCCTGCTTTGGCTCTGGGCCCCTCGCTTTGCCTCAACACAGGTGGCTCCTGCTTTGGCTCTGTGCCACTCACTTTGGTCCCCGCCTTGACCAACCTATAAAACCCTGGAGACCCCTGCTCACCTTCGTGATCACCCCACTGGAGAAGAACCGCGTCTATAGGCATCTCAGCCTCGAGGACTCGACCCTCCACGTTGGTAGCTATAATCCCCTTACCCTCTTTTCTATCTTTCTTACTATTCTATATTTTCTCTCCCACTATTGCATTTTGGTGGCACTAAATAAAGGTGCATTTTTGTTGAATTGAGTTGTCCCTCGCTGTGTCTTTTGCGCTCTGAGATCCTAAAACGAACCATCAGGTTCCCCGCATACGTTTGCGGACCCTGACAACACTCAAGTTAAGCAAATTAACCATTTGTTTGATAACATGCACAGTAGTAAATTAAAGCACCAGGGAAGATTTCTATACACAGAAATCCAGTTATTTCTCATGCTAGGTTTTAAATGGCCCCTACTGCTCTACTAAAAAACTTCCAGCTGCAGCTCAGGAGTTGGGAAGGACTCTTGCCCATGTTAATTGATGGTTTAAGAGCAAATTTTGTGTTTCAGATGTCAGTAGTTTAAAAGAATTTGGACATAGGCTGCTTTGTCAGTGTTAAAAAAAGCTGTAACTTTATTCAGCCTACTTGAGTAGATTACAGCCTTTGATATCACTCCAGATATATATATATCTATATATGTGTAATGGTATATATACAACACACATACACATTTCCATATTAAGCTGTTACTGAATTCCTACTTACTCACTACACATTTTCATAAAGGAGAATAAATACATGAAATATTAAGGTGTGTTCAGATACTGTGTGTTAAGATAAGATGTGCTACCTGCTATATCAAATGGAGGGGAAAGTTTATCTATGTCTACATTAAAAGGCAATTCAATGCATTTACAATGACAGTGATAAAACACTGATGTGGGTGGCCCAAGAGGTGATGGATATCTCAACCCTGAGAATATTCAGGATTAGGTTGGATGGGGCTCTGAGGAGCCTGGTCTAGTGGGAAGTGTTCCCTCCCATGCCAGGGAGGTTGGTGACCTTTAAAGGCCACTCTCAACCCAAAATATTCTATGATTCTCTGATTCCATTTAGATTGCATCGGTACATTTAAAGAACAGGTACTGAGGTGATTGAATGTATACATCTAGACAGCAGGCAACAGAGGGGGGTGCTAGTTTCGTGCAACCCAGGGCCGAGAATTCCAAACACTTCAGTAGTCTAAAGCTATCCAGTTCTCTAATGCATACAGAAATTAATTTCTTGAAATACTGAGCATCGACAAATTATTATTTATTACCTGTTTTACTACTGCAGTGTATTTCTAGGTTCTCTTGCCCAGAGAAAGAGTCTCAAGGGCAGCAACAAGGCATGCCTGAATGATAATGAGAAAGATCTTGCAGATGCAGGCCCCTCAGCTTACGAAGGTGCATCTCAAAAGCAATTTATATATATATATATATATATATGTATACTTGGCTTTTTCAAATGAACTTCAATTTTGGTTAAAAAGTGATTTTATCATAGCTGCTGAGGTATTAATTCATTTGCCTTTTCATTTTGAAACAAAATCTAGTTTAAAGTATAAAATGTGAACAACACTATCATGCATATGAGAAACTAACCTAAAATTTGTTTGGTTATCTTTTCTCTTTGCATAGTATTTTCTTTCCACAGTCTGACAGCAGATGCTGCTTTTACTCCTTCCTTCCCCATTAAAGCATGGAAAAAGCATCTCCCCAGGTTCGGGAGAAGCTTTGCCCATTTGGTATTGCCTGCCTGAAACTATTAGTTCTCCATATCTTTAGCCAGAGAAGCATCTAGTAAACATCTTCATTTAAACAATGCTCGGATACACTACACTAATTCAGGAAACTATCTCTTGTCAGTTAGCATTAGAGATTATTATCCAACAAATACATACATACGTGTGTGTGTGAATTTGTGTTTGCGTGCATGCAGAAAAGTAGACAACTTTCAAAACTGCCCAAAGGACAAATTTTAGGGGTGTTCAGGTGTCTAAAGAATCAACACTAGCTGGGTCTGTAGGTTCTATTAAAACCTAAAAGTGATATCATAGAAATCACTTTCTATGATACACTTAGATAAAGTTTTGAAATGTTTGCAGAAGCCTAGTTCTCCATAACTAAAGTAATGTGAAAATACAGAGGTGGAGGGAAACTTAGCCCATAGGGAGTGTCCTGGTTTAGGTCAAATTTGGGAGGAAACCTCTGAATGGGGTTCCTCTGGGGAGCAAACCCAAATGGCCCCACCCCCAGCCGATCCGGGAAAAAAAATTTCCTCAGAGAAAAGTGGAAAAAACTATTTCTTTAACAAACAAAATGCCCACGGGCATGAGGGATGGGAAAATTAAACAACAAAACCTCTCACTGCTCCGAAGAGGGATGGCAAACTGAGGAGGTTCTCGCCAGAAGTTAGTTTCAGTTTTTCTGGTGCTGGAAAATGCCGAGGTCCAGGCCCCGGCGGGCCACGGATGCCGGATCCCAGAGACTTCTCTGAGTTTTCAGTCCAGAGCAGACTTGAACAGTCCCAAGAAAAAGAGAGAAAAACAGTCCAGGAAGCTTCTTTGCCTCAGCCAGCTAAACTAACTAAAAAAAAGAAAAAAAAAAAAAACACTCTCCGAAGTATCCGACGAACACCCCGTCCCAAGGAAGAAAAAAAAAAAAGGAATGTGGAGGAGTGAACACTTCAAAAACAAACAGCGCACGTCTTTTTCCCTGCTCACCCTCAGAACCACTCATAAAAGTACAGAACACACAGAACAGACGATTTGTGATACAGAGGCATCATAGTCAACCCAGGACAGGGAGGAAAAACGACTTTTGCTAAAGAGAGGAGCAGTGCCAACTCCTACTGGTCATGCCTGCATTGCTTCTAGTGAGCAGTTCTCATAGCAGCTGGGATCACAGCATGCTTCCTGTCCACATGGCAGCCCACTCTGAAGTGTCTCCCCATACAGAACTTCATCAAACAGGGACACACAGCTTCATGGACTTTATAGAATTCCTTCTGGCTATACTTCAAGCCATGTTTTCAGACTTATTTTCTGTATGGGCATGTCATGGTTTAACTGCTCGCAATTAATTACCCTTCAGCCTCTCACTCATCCACACTCTCCAGGGGAATAGGGAGAATCATGAAAAGGTAAAACCCATGGCTTGGGATAAGAACAATCTAATAATTGAAAGAAACTTTAATAATAATAATTAAATGTAAAAGAGAGAGAGGACTAAAACCCAAGAGAAACAAGAGATGCCCAATACAAGCTGCTCATAAGCTGCTGACTGATGCTCCCTCCTGGCTTTTTGTGCACCTGCTGGCTGGCAGAGCACGGGAAACTAGAAAGTCCTTGACTTAGGGTAAGTACTATTCAGCAACAACTAAAATATCTGTGAGTTGCCAGGAACAGAGAGAAAGTCTACATATGTGTGACTAGTTCTTTAGTGTGTATGTCTGATACATTAAGATCCAATGAGTTTCAGGACTTCATTTTCACTGAATAATTTGCTGAAGAATCATAGGGATGGAAACAGTAAGTACTAACTGTTAGCGACAGAAAGAAAGAGAGCAGATGTGGATCTCAGGGCAATCATCTGCAGTAAATAGGGTTACTTTTACTATGAACCTCTAAGCAAGATCCATTCTGTTATAGTATCCCAATATTCTTGCTTCTGTCTCATCCCTGATCCAGGTTATATTGCCAAAAATGTGGCAGAACAACAAGACTTCTAGGATATAGCATAGAAGCCCAACAGGAAACAAGCCACAGATTGTTGCCTCAAGTTTGCCTGTTTTTCACTTTTTGCATTTGTTCTCACGCAGCTTCAAGTAAACTATGTATGTTTTTAGAAAATAATCTCATGTTTACATTCTTCTCCTTTGGGAGGAGAAAGATGATTGATGGTGATGTTCACCAACGAGGTCAAAGAGGTGGCTACCTGTGTAGCCAATCTTGGCCTGTCTGTAAATTTGTATATATATCGAGTCAGAAAAATAAAGTAGAAGCTTTCCTGCTTGACCTCCTGCTGGCCTGTTTCGTCCTTTCGTGCTCCTAACAGCAGCCGCACGTGTGACCCTCCGTCACAAGTGGTGACCCGTCCATTGGAAAGAAATTCAGCCTTCTGTGTGTCTGAGGTCACAAGTGGTGACCCATCCGTTGGAAAGGAATTCAGCCTTCTGTGTGTCTGAGGTCGCAAGTGGTGACCCCTCCGTTGGACAAGAATTCAGCCTTCTGTGTATCTGAGGTAACAAGTGGTAAGAGATGATGACCTCTACCTCTTTCTTGGAAGATGCCCTCATGATGGACCTCTGGTTTGAGGTCCTAGAGAAGGAGGGATCCTCTGTATCTAGAGAGGACTTCCACGAGTTTTTCTATTATGCTAGAAGCCATGTTTTTTTCTCCACCGTTCAGGCTGCTTTCTCCACATTGGAGTGGCGGATCTTAGGGTCCCGCCTACTGCCAGTGTTCAAGGCAGATGCTGGGGTGGATTTTTTGCGGTTGTTAACAGCCTGGAAAAGGCTGGAAAAGGTGCTGCTCGGTATGCAGCCTCCCAGTTCTGGGGCTTCAGAGGATGGCTCCAGCCAGATGCTGTCTCCCGGGCTAGGTCCCAGGGGAGATGGTGGTGCCTTTTCTCCTGTCCCCGCACCATGGACGCGCCGCTGGAGCAGAGGGGATTTAGCCCCCACCCCCGCTCGCACGGTGCCGGCGGGAATACCGATTCCCGTCCCACGTAGGCGCAGGAGTGAGGAAAGCCTGTCCTCTCTCAGCACAGCAGCTGAGGAGGGCGCGGGGCCCGTGAACTGGACCCCGCCCGTACCCGCAGCCCGCAGGCGCTGGAGTGTGGGGGATCTTAGGGCTTGCGGAAGCCCAGCGGGACCAATGTTACCAGCGCCGCCGATTCCAGCGCCGCGGAGGCGGCAGCAGAAGGTCCCTTCCCGTCCCCGTGCATTCCTGGCGCGGGAAGTGCCAAGAGTGCTTTTCGACCGGGGAGGAGGGGCGGTCACAGTGGACTGCCCTCATTGTGGGATTTCCACGAGATATTTCATGGAGGAGGACACCGTGGGTTCGTGCCGTCCCGAGGGGCCGAGCGAAGCGGCCCCGGACCTGCATGGCGGGGGCCCGCAGTCCCCCTGCGGCTCTGGGCGCGGCTCTGGGCAGCCGGCCAAGTCTGCCCAGGGGGCACGGCCCCGGAGAGTGAGAGACCGGCCCCGGAGAGTGAGAGGCCGGTCCCGGAGAGTGAGAGGCCGGCCCCGGGGAGTGAGAGGCCGGCCCCGGAGAGTGAGAGGCCGGCCCCGGAGAGTGAGAGGCCGGCCCCGGAGAGTGAGAGGCCGGCCCTGGAGAGTGAGAGGCCCGCCCCGCAGCGGGCGGGAGGGCCGCCCACCACTGGAGTTCGGGAGGCCGGGGGGACGATGCTGGGAGCGGTACCCACAGCCCCTCCCGCAGCCGCGGCTCTGCCGAGAGATGCGTGGGGGAGGTGGTGCTCGGGTGACCTTCGGGCTGTACAGCCTGGCTCTCCAGCGAGTCTTTCACCCCCTGCGAGCCCCACTCCTTCCCCCGTGGCTTCTCCCCTCCAGTCGCCCGTGTCCTTGGAAGCGGTGCCGCACGGCAAGTCCCTCAAGGCGCTGCGTTCCCCCCCCGCGCTGAGCCGGAGGGGCTCCGCAGTTTTTACTTTTAGGGGGGATGGCGCAGCTGGCGACAGGCCGGTGTTCACTCATGGCAAGCGGTCACGAGATGCCGGGTCGCCTTCGAGTGGCCATTGGACGCTGCCACCGTGTCAGGTGACGGTCCGGCCGCGGGATCCTGCACGTTTTCGGGAGGATGTCCGATCCAAGGCTGATGCCGTGGGTAGCCGTGGTTCGGCACGGCGCCCCCTGAAGGACAGGGGTGAATTCCCCAGCTCTGCAGGTGCTGCAAGACAGGCACCTGCCTCTGTCCCTGTGGAGTCTAGCGGACAGAATTCGGAGGATGATGCCTCGACGGGCGGTCTGCGAGCTTCCCCTGTGCTTTGGGAAGCTGGTCGCAAGAAGCATGCTTATTTGTCTTGGCAGGCTTTGGTTGATCTCCGAGATAGGGTTGGTAAATACGGTCTGGGGTCTCCGGAGATGATGCAGGTACTCCGGCTGATAGACACAGACGTGTTACCTCCTTATGACATTCGGTGCTTGGGCAAGATTCTCTTTCAGCTGGTCGAATATGACCTCTTTGAGTCCAAGTGGTCTCAATTGGCTGAAAAGACTGCAGCACAGAATTTGCTGGCTCGTCAAGATGACCCTAGGTATGGGGTCGGGCCAGACGTGCTGCTGGGTATAGGTGACTTTGCTGACATTAATAGGCAAATCACCTATGAGCCCTTGGTACTGGAGCAGTGCCAGAAGGTTGACATGGCAGCATTGGTACAGACAATGGAGTTGTCTGCACCGAAACAGTCCTTTGCCACAATTCTTCAGGAGACTGACGAACTCTTTCTGCAATTCGCGGGGAGGCTGACAGCTTCGGTTGAGCGACAGGTGGATGATTTTAATACCAGAACGATGTTGCTGAAACATTTGGCAAGGAGCAATTGCAATGCAGAGTGTAGAAGGATCATTGAGGCCCTTCCAGGTGATCCCTCACTTTTGCAAATGGCTGAGGCCTGTACCAAACTGAGCACTGTACGTGCTAAGGTGGCTGCCGTGGCTACCACCCTGCAGCCGACCTGGAAGGGGAAGCGGGGTGGGGAGCTGAAGCAGGCAAAGGCTCCGGCCAGCAAGAAGACAGGGAAGAAAGGGAAGAAGGGGACCATTCCTTTGTTTCTTTGTGCACGGTGTGGACAGCCAAATCACATGGCCAATGATTGTAAGGCCACAGTTCACGTGAATGGCCAGCCTCTGTCGGGAAGCGGGCAGCGGAGTGTGAAGGGGAGGCGCGTTCGGAAACAAGTGTCTTCCCAGTCCCCAGAGCCAATAGAGGTCTGCTTGGCAGGCTCACAGCCAGCACCTGCAGTTCAGCAGGCCTAGATCTCCACACCGCTGAAACGGTTGTCATTATAGATGGCGCAGTGCATAAAATCCCCCTAGATGCCTTCGGTCCTTTGGGTGATGGTTTGAGTGCCTTTATTATGGGCAGGTCTAGTACTACCTTTCAGGGTATCTTTGTGCATCTGGGTCTCGTGGATGCAGATTACACGGGAAGGATTTATGCTATAGTTTCTACATCTACCCCCCCCTCCCCTTACTATCCCTGAAAAAACACGCATTGCTCAACTTGTCCCTTTTAAGTCCTCTGTCTGCAGGGCAGAGAATCGAGTGAGAGAGATGGCGGCTTTGGGTCTACTGGGCCGCCTCAGGTCTCCAGGACCATTGCCCTGACCAAGGCACGTCCCAAGAAGGTGTGCACCCTGTCCGTTTCTGGGGCAACGCCATCAGACATTCGCCTCCGCGGACTCCTCGACACAGGCGCGGACGTCACGATTGTATCGATTGCTGCTTGGCCCCTGGACTGGCCATTGGACCCGGTGGGGATGCCTGTGCAAGGACTGGGAGGAACACAAAAGTGCTACATGAGCCAGAAGCCAGTGACAATCACGAACTCGGAGGGTCAGGCAGCTGTGGTCTGGCCCCATGTCACTCAGACCTCTGATAACCTTTGGGGGAGGGATTGTCTGGCCACGTGGGGGGTGCGCATGGGGATGGATTTTTAGTTGGGGCCACTGTGCTGAAGGGTGCAGCATGTCCAATGCCTCCTATACGGTGGTTGACGGACAAACCCGTTTGGGATCCCCAGTGGCCCCTTCCCCAAGACAAGTTAGTCGCCCTTCGTGATTTGGTGCAGGAACAGTTGGACCAGGGTCATCTGGAACCTTCTACCAGTCCCTGGAACACTCCTGTACTCTGCATCAAAAAGAAGTCTGGGAAATGGAGGTTGTTACAGGACCTCCGAAAGGTGAACGCAGTGATGGAAAGCATGGGGACGTTGCAGGCTGGTATGCCGTCGCCCACCATGCTTCCAGCAGAATGGCTGGTTCTCGTTGTGGATCTGAAGGATTGTTCTTTTACGATTCCTTTGCATCCCAATGACAGGCCAAAGTTTGCTTTTTTGGTGCCAGCAATTAACAATGCTGAGCCTGCACAACGGTATCAATGGAGAGTTTTGCCACAAGGCATGCGAAATTCCCCGAGCCTGTGGCAATGGTTTGTGGGCCGAGCCTTGTCTGGAGTTCGCGAGCAGTTTCCTAATGCAAAAATTTATCATTACATGGATGATATCCTGGTGGCTGCATCCACCGAGGATGAGTTACAGAGGATTCAGCCTCAGCTGGTCCATGCT
This sequence comes from Sylvia borin, assembly GCA_014839755.1. Classification (NCBI taxonomy): domain Eukaryota; kingdom Metazoa; phylum Chordata; class Aves; order Passeriformes; family Sylviidae; genus Sylvia; species Sylvia borin. The sequence goes on along the minus strand of CM025993.1, from coordinate 49,561,326 downwards.
TTGCATTCCCATGAGCTGCAGGTGGCTCTGGAAAAGGTTCAGCAGCAACCTCCATGGAGATATCTGGGTGTCAAGATCATGGAGCGTACGATCCAGCATCAAGAGGTACAATTTGTGCACTCAGTGCGCACGTTGAATGATGCCCAGAAATTGGTGGGTATCATCATTTGGTTACGCCCGTATTTGGGACTGACCACGGCACAGTTGTCTCCTCTGTTTGATTTGTTAAAGGGAGACACTGATTTGAAATCACCTCGGACCTTGACTCCAGAGGCATGTCAGGTGCTGGAGGAGGTTCAGCGAGCCGTCTTGGCTCGACAGGTTCATCGCATTGATCCCTCCATTGATGTCACTGTGTTCATCACCGCTCCTGGATTTACATCCCACAGCCATAATTGGTCAGTGGAGTGACGAGTGGTCTGACCCCTTGCACGTCCTGGAATGGGTTTTCTTGCCCCATCAGCCACAGAAGACGGCAACAGCATTGTTTGAGCTCGTTGCTCATTTGATAGTCAAATGCCGGCAACAGTGTTTGCAATTGATGGGCGTGGATCCTGCACAAATTGTGCTCCCAGTGCCACGGGAAGATTTTGACTGGAGCCTTGCAAACAGTGTGTTGCTGCAAGGTGCTCTGCAGAATTTTACAGGGCAGATCACTTATCATCTGCCCAGCCACAAGCTATTGCAAGTGGCGAGATCCATGCAAATTTCTTTGCGGCCCAAAAACAGCCAGGAACCAGTGCAAGGACCCACCACCTTCACTGACGGGTCAGGAAAAACAGGGAAGGCCATTGCCACTTGGAAGGATGGATCTGAGTGGAAGGTCCTGGAAGGCCATGAGGATGGGTCAGCCCAATTGGCTGAACTGAGGGCTGCTGTCATGGCTTTTCAGATGTTTTCTCAGCAACCCTTCAACTTGATCCCGGATTCTGCTTATGTGGCCGACATTGCTAAGCGGTTGGGTCATTCGGTGTTGAAGGAAGTCAGCAATGCTGCCTTGTTTCTACTGAAGGCCCTGTGGTGTGCTATTCAGGACAGGGTTCATCCTTATTATGTTCTGCATGTTCGAAGCCACACTAACATGCCTGGATTTGTAGCGGAAGGTAGCGCGAGGGCTGACAAGCTGGCTAACCCAGCGCGGGTGGCCCCTCAGCCTGATACACTTGTGCAGGCCAAGGCATCACATGGGTTTTTCCACCAGAACGCGCATACATTGCAGAAGCAGTTTCAGTTGACGTCGACTGAGGCCCGTGACATTGTTGAGTCCTGTGATGACTGTCACACAGTCGCTGCACCTCTGCCGGCAGGGGTAAACCCCAGGGGTCTCAAGGCCTTGGAACTTTGGCAGACAGATGTTACTCAAGTTGCTGAGTTTGGCCAGCTCAAGTATGTGCATGTTATGGTGGACACATTCTCCTCTGCTATGTGGGCTTCAGCTCACATGGGAGAAAAGACCCGCGATGTCATTGCTCACTGGAGGCAGGCCTTTGCCATTTTGGGCATACCCTCTGCTATCAAGACCGACAATGGTCCTGCTTACGCCTCGCAGAAGGTGCTGCAGTTCCTGCAGTTGTGGGGTGTTTCTCATAAATTTGGTATCCCTCATTCTCCCACAGGCCAGGCAATTGTAGAACACACTCATGGTACACTCAAGCGTGTTCTCCAAAAACAAAAATGGGGAATGCAGGGTGAAACCCCACACAGTCGGTTGCAAAAGGCTTTGTGTACAATTAATCACCTTACGGTGCCGCAGAACTCAAATAACCCTGTTATCTTGAACCACCACCTTTCGTTACAGGCTTTGGACAACATGCATGAACCTCAAGCAAAGGTCCGGGTGTGAAATCTAGTCACCAAGCAATGGGAAGGTCCCTATGACCTTATCACTTTGGGGCGTGGGTATGCATGTGTCTCCATAGATACTGGCGTACGCTGGGTACCTGCAAAGTGTGTTCGTCCTGACCTGAGACCGCAAAGACAGACTTCGGCCAACAGACAGCCAGAAGACCGTGACCAAGACGAAGGTCAACAAGTGGAGGAACCACTGAGTGACGACTCTTTATGCCAATGAGGTCCTTCTGATGGTCCTTCCACGTCAAGAAATTGAACATGGTTGATTTTCTTTTTTCCTTTTTTCTTTTTTAATGGTAAAAGGGTGAGATGTTGCCTCAAGTTTGCCCGTTTTTCACTTTTTGCATTTTGTTCTCACGCAGCTTCAAGTAAACTATGTATGTTTTTAGAAAATAATCTCATGTTTACATTCTTCTCCTTTGGGAGGAGAAAGATGATTGATGGTGATGTTCACCAACGAGGTCAAAGAGGTGGCTACCTGTGTAGCCAATCTTGGCCTGTCTGTAAATTTGTATATATATGGAGTCAGAAAAATAAAGTAGAAGCTTTCCTGCTTGACCTCCTGCTGGCCTGTTTCGTCCTTTCGTGCTCCTAACAGCAGCCGCACATGTGACCCTCCGTCACAACAGATGATATGATCTAGCTTATTGTTTCATCTCAATGAGTAAGGCTATTGGATGGTGGTGATTTTTGATATTTAGAAATTGGACTATCCATGTAATTTCAGAGTTTTTAATATATTTTAAATATCCTTCAAATTTCTACTCTCAAAATACATAGGCATATTAAACAAATTTACTGCTTTGGACATGGAGTAAGTCTATGTCCTTTACAGCGTTAATCTACTATGATTTAAATCTCTAGTATGTCTACAAGCAGCATTTGTGGATGACATCATATACTGTATAGGCAAGGATGATACAGCTGATGCACATGAAAGCATAGCCTGACTTTTCAAGAATAATGAGATTTACACAGTACTTCTGACTAAGGAAGTTAGTTGATTATCTTCAGGAATAAGTAATATCTAAATTTCAGGAATAATACCTAAAAAGCTGCTTTTTTTCTGAAGGTTGACAGACATTTAGTAGGAAGTCTCCTATCCAATCTAATATTACTAAAAAAAAGTTAATAACTTGTTTGCCAAAATGTATTAAAAGCTTTCTTTCATACATGTTATCACACTGAAATATCATACATAAATTCTTGTTTGGGTTTAGGATTTTTCCTTTTGCTTCTTTCAGTCATTGAATTTTGTTCCATCTGTCTCTAAGAAACAATAACGACTGGTACTTAGGAGAAACAAAAGAAGCTGCCAAGCTCAGGAGAGGAGGGTACCTGGCTGCACTTCTCTTATGTGTGGGGTTTCTGTTGGAGGAGCAGAGACACCTCGAGATTTGGGCTGGGCACATCTCCTAGCTCTCTTCCCTGCTGGCTTCAGAGGGGGAAACAGGCTGCAGTTGCTGTGGGGAGAATTCACCACCACTGTGGGCCTCTGTCTCCTAATGTTTTCTTCTACCGTCAGTGGAGCTCTGTTCGTAAGAGCTGTCATTACACTGGGATTTATTAACCCACTACCTCACTAAAGGACGAACTTTCACCCTCTGCTCGCGTGCCTCAGGGAAAACCCCAGGACCCCGAGCCCCTTCCCCCTCCGAGGGAGCCTCTCCCGGCTGTGTTTGGGAGCTGGGCTGCCACTGCCCAGCCCAAATCCCTCTGCCACAGCTCTGGGGTTTTGACACACTGTAGCTCCACAGCCCCTGTCTGCCAGGACACTGTGTGGTTCCAGCTACAGCTGCAGAGTTTCTGCTGCCTCTTGCTTGCTGCTCCGGGCGAGCCCACCCTGACGTTCCAGCCGCTGCTCCAAGCCTCCCTCCAGGGCCCATTTCTGCAGCCCGTCCGCCATCACCGCGTGAGGGCGCCGCGCCACAGCGCCCCCTGCCGGCTGCGGCCGTACCCGCCCCAACGGGGACAGCGCGGACAGAGCGGGAAGAGACTCCAGTGGGATTTCTGCCCTTTCCTTGTGTTGGCACGGCCGTCGTGTGTTTGACTGGTTATACACACACACAGTAGCAAAGAACTGGTATTCCCTTTCCCAAATCTTTGCCTGAAAGGCCCTTATTTCAGAGTCTGAATGATTTGGAGGGAAGAGGGTCATATTCTCCATTCCAAGGGAGGCTACTGCCTTCCTTGGCAGACACCTGTCCTTCAAACCAAGAAAATTCTACTCTGGTTCTCTAATATAATTAGAAAATGTAAGTACTTTGCAATACTGAAACTGATTTCTGAAAACAACTTTCAAGAGTGGCAATATATCAATGAGGTCTCTTTGTGAATAAAAGCAATTCATTTGATTCAGTTGTATTTGCCTTCACATTCTTCAACTGTTTGTAGTGAATTAGATTCTGATCCTAAGACAAGGGTTTGCAACTTTCTTTCTTATGCTAATAATTACACAAGAATCATCTGCCACAGAAGCCCCAAAGTCATGGAGTTGGGATCAGGAGTTATACAACACCACCTGGAAAAGCAAACAGTACATATATGCAGTGAACCATAACCAAGAATTCCATATCTTGCATTTCTAAATAGTGTATTGTATAGCTACAGATTTTGAAAAACACTATAAAAAATCACAACTGAATGTCAGTCATCATTTATCATAACTGAATAAAACATTCTCTACTTCAGACTAGTGGCTTTTTGAATGGAGAAATTCTTGAATTTAGATTTTTCATCGATTCTGGAGTAGCTGCCATTCATATTTTTTAGACTATAACAATTTCCTGCTCCATAAAGGTCTGGGTACATTCTTCAGGTTGATAAATCACTATCTTTGCTCATGATGGTGGAAAATAATGAACAAGTAACAACACCTGAACCTTAACAAAATTCATCCTATATTTGGCCCGCGAACAGACTGTACATCATTGATGTTGAATCAGAAACCAACTGACCTTGTTATTATTGCCTTCATCATAGTCATATTTAATCATATCACCAAACCCAAAATTCATTTAGAAGTACTGTAACATTGAATGTTTATCACCTAAGAAATCAGAATCACCGTTTTCAAGAACAATGGAAACCACAAAATTTGTGACATCCATACACACATTTATCCCTATCTGAAAATGATTTTTTTTTACTAGCCTTACTGATAATCATTTTTTAAAAAAGCCCAACAGCACAAGAGAAATATTTAAGATTATATTCCTTGGTGCCTCATTTGCACTTAAGTTGTTAGAGGCAATTTATGACAGAATAAGTATCCGTTACTTAAGAGAAGATTGCATTGCAAGAACCTGGTAGTGCATGGAAAGACCTAAATTAGACTTCTTTATATCCATTGACTTTACATGTATAAAAGTGAATTCTCACTGAAGCTGTCCAGGCTTCTGGAAACAATTTCAATTTTGTTAGCCTGTCTACTTCTAACCCTACTTCAGTTTAAGTGTATTGGAGCATTGCTTTTCTTTTGGCCTCTGGGGCCCAGCAGGCTGATCACATTACACCTTTGTGAAGATGAAACCTTTCAGCCATGCACAATAGACATCAATTCTGATGAATCCCACACCTACTCTGAACTTGGATAAAATGCCTTTCCAAAATGTCCCTTTTATCTGTGCCTTGGATTTAAATTAAACTGTTTGGTGGACTCTTTGGGCCTTCCATATAACTCACAGAGTATTTATAGGTAGTAGAATTATGTTACATAAAGAAATCAGGAAAAACCCAGGAAGAATAACATTTCCAAAACACCTGATTTTCCCTGGTGCTTTATTTGGTCTGACAAATTACTTCTAACTACAGTATCCTGCCAATAAATAGGACAACTTGTATAAATTACACCATCATTTAATTTCATGCAAGACTTTGGAATCTAAGTATAGAGAATTCACAAGTTCCCTCTTGGTGATATTATCTGAATAGTAACAGCTCACATGACATGTGAGCATGAAGAGTATTTATGAATGGCCCATGCAAAATTTTCACAAAGTGTTTGCCGAAAGCCTGATAATAGCGTGAGGCATTCAACAAGGTTTGCATGAGACTACCATCAGCCAGGATTAAACACTATAACCAGGGGAATATCAGAAGATTTTAAGAAAGAGGAATGAGCTTGAAGAGGAGGGTGAGATTTTAACAGTGACTAAGGAAAAGACCTTGGTAACAGAGAGCCATTCAGAGTGGGTTTGACACAGCTAGAACTTAGCTCACCACTACTGTGACCTTTGCCTAGACCTGATGAAGCAGCTTCACTCCAGAGGTGTAGCTGCACTGTTCAGAGGGTTGATAGGGCTTCCCACCTCAAGCAGAACTATGTGACCTTGTAGAGGGGTATCTCACCATTGTGCAGTCAGCAAGTTGTGGAAGGTTACATGGATGTAAACTGAGCTACAACACCTGCACCTCTCCCAAGGTGAAAGGGTGGTAAAATAAAGGTACCTGTTCAAGAATGTGGGTGAGGTGGTGATCCACAGATTCTCTGATAATGGCGTTAGGACTTTGTAAAATTACTATATCTGAGGATTAAAGAAGCATATTGAGAAATTTGAAAAAATTGTATAAATATCTAGAGATAGCATTCCATTGTATGGCTGATATTGACCTTGAATTTGTAAGATTACTTGATAATTACACATTGATACTAAATCAACAACTATTATCTGATTTAAACAAGAATTGACCCATGACAATGTGCCTGACACTATTTATTGCTTTCAGATGGTACCTGTAAGCCCTCCCTTCTGGAAAGTCAAAAAGCTTAAAGAAAATAGAGAACTTCTTGGATTCCTTTTGAAACTAAGAAGCTTTTCTTCTCCCCTCCTCTTTTGTTATAGGCCATTTAAGTCTGAAGTGGAAGTAGTCCCACAACTAAACAAGTGCTTCTCCATTGACGAGGAGCTTACTTTAAACATCTCTCCTTCACAGACTGTTCTAAAAATCGAGATTTTTTCAGGAGCTTTATCACATTACATTATCATTTTGCTGAACCAATATTTTCCTTTCATTTAAGTCAATTTCTTAAAAAGAACGTCAGTGAAACCTGCCCATTTAAACACTACCTATGGGCTCCGTAGAGCTACAAACAGGTGCAATTATGACAATGAGGAATCTATAGTTACTCTTTCAAACAACAACTACACTTAATTACACAGCATAATTTATAAACATAAGCCAGCATTTAGGTATGGTGTATCTTTCTTAAAATCACCACAGAATAGAGATAGGCTAATTAGCCCCCCAAGTTATTAAATTCTAAACTTGTACAGTGAAACAAAATATTTTATGCTAATGAGTAGTTTCTTTATAAAGACCAAACCAGTCTTTTCTTACACCTAATTTAATAAGAATATTGTTCCTCAGCAAGTCTATCAGAACAGCACAGCCCTGTGGATAATTACTTTATAGGTTTACTAAAATAACATCCATCAGTTCCTTTCAGGCTGTTTTTCCCAGTTAAAAAGGGTTAAGACAGAAATCTAATCTAATCTGTATTTTACCCCATAAATTCCAAGACAATGATTCTGCTATAATCATCTTTACTAGTTTCCATGTCTATCACATGCCATCTCATTCATCACTTTAGATCAGCATTATTCACTCTTGCATAATCTTTCCAGAAAATTGTATAATTAAGAGATTCTTAATTGCAGCTTAATCATAATTTTATTTTTTAGATAGAACAATTGTAATTACCATTGGACAGCATTTCAGGCCCAGGAAATAAAATGGTAAAACATTACATTTCTGGGTTTTTTTCGTTGAAAGATTGAAAGGCCTTGAGCCTTTACACTAGGAATATATGAGGAATATTTCCATTCCTCATATTTGTTGTTAAAAATTGGGCCTATTTAGACCATACCAAGCATTCTCCAGCTGCATGCCTATCACCCGCTGTTGTGGTTTGACTCTGGCCTAACGCCAGATACCCACGAGAGTTCCTCCCTCACCCTTCCCTACTACAGCTGGGCAAAGGAGGGGGGAAAAGAAATTAATGAAGGTTTCATAAGTGAGATAAAGACCAAGGTAAATATTTCAGGGGCAAAACAGGCTCAGCCCGAAGTTGGAAAGTGAATTTGTTACTAACAAGCAGAGGAGGACAGTGAGAAGTAAAATAAGTCCTTAAAACACCCTTTTCACCCCAGTCCCTCCTTCCTTCCCACCAACAGCACAGGGAGACAGGGCATGGGGGTTTTGGTCTGTCCATCACTGAGATTTTATTCCACTGCTCCAGGAGAGGAGTCCTTCCCTGTGAGACTGTGGGGTGTGACTTCCTTTCCACCGTCGGGTCACCAGTTGTGACGGAGGGTCACACGTGCGGCTGCTGTTAGGAGCACGAAAGGACGAGGCAGACCAGCAGGAGGTCGAGAAGGAAAAGCTTCTACTTTATTTTTCTGACTCCATATATATACAAATTTACAGACAGGCCAAGACTGGCTACACAGGTAGCCACCTCTTTGACCTCATTGGTGACCATCACCATCAATCATCATTCTCCTCCTAGAGACGAAGAATGCAAACAATTCTAATAATATACACAGTTTACTTGAAGCTGCATGAGAACAAAATGCAAGAAGTGAAAAACAGGCAAACTTGAGGCAACAGTGGGGTGCCTCCCAAGGGAGACAGTTCTCTGTGAACTTCTCCAGTGTGGGTCCACTCTCACAAGCAGCAGTCCTGCCAAATCTGCTGCAGTGTGAGTCCCTCCCACGGGCACACATTCCTCTCAAAACTGCTGTGGCTTGGGTCACTCTTCCAGGGGTGCAGTCCTCAAAGACAGATTGCTCCAGCCTGGGTGCAAGGCTCCTCTCTCTCCACAGCCTTCTCCAGATATCTGTCCATTCTGGAATGGGCACCTCACCCATGGGCTGTGGGAGGATCTCTGCACCCCCATGGATTCCCAAGGGGTGTGGGTGGATCTCTGCATCCCCCATGGATCCCCACGGGCTGTGGGTGGATCTCTGCACCCCCATGGATTCCCATGGGCTGTGGGAGGATCTCTGCATCTTCTGTGGATTCCCACAGGCTGTGGATGGATCTCTGCATCCCCCGTGGATCCCCAGGGGCTGTGGGAGGATCTCTGCATCCCCCGTGGATCCCCAGGGGCTGCAGGGGCACAGCTGCCTGTCGTGGTTTGATATTCATCAAATTTATCAGCTGGGAGATAGGATTTTTGGGAGAAAAAGGCAAAACAGGCACAACTTAAAAGTAAGAACAGATAGATTTTATTAATACACACTAAAGAAAAGAAAAAGGAAAGACAAAAAATGAGACCTGCTGAGACATTCAAACACCTTCCCCCCACCCCTCCCAATTGTTACTTTTTCACACACTACACAGAGAAAACTATGATTTTCAGTCAGTTGCCACTATTTAAACACGATTCTACATCACCTTGGGAGAGGAGCCTCTCTAGGGTTATGGGGAACACACCACAAGAAAAAAAAATCGAGTAGCTTTCAGAGATCTGCAATCACCCGGAATTTTGCAGATTCTGTGCAGTTCTCACCCATATTACAGCTTTCCACGCTGTTCATGGGCTTCCACGTGTTTGGGATATAATTTTAAGAATGCTTTTCTAGTACAGAACAGGGATTCTCTTCCATTGCTAAATTCACTTCTTTCTCAAAAGAAACAGAATCCTCCTTATTCTTTCCCAGGAGCCAGGGACATATTCTAATCAAAATTCTTAACTAAAACCCATGTATATCAATACAAACAACCCTTTGGCTAGAACTTGCATTCCCCCCAAGCAACATTAGGATAGTACAAAAACAATCAATTTCCTCCATAATTCACATTTAGAGAAGTCCGGTCAAAAATGTCCACTTCCTCTATCCCATCTTCAAAATAGTCTTTCTCAGTTCTTTCACTGACTTGTTCTCAATGCTCTCTCTCTCTACATTTCAAATGTCTTCCACGGAGCAGGGAAAAGAGTTAAAGTCTTTGCTCAGAGTTTTTCTTCTTCAGCAGACTCAAGGCCACAGATGATGGTCAGGAGAGAGGAAGGGAAAACACAGGCTCAAGAACATCGATAGATAAAATTTTCTCCACCTCTGGTCAGAATTCGAGCGATTTAAACTCAGATCAGCTCCCTGGGGCTCTGGAGAAAAGTTCTTAAAAGTCTCTCGTCCTTCGGCCCAGCGGCTCTGGCAGCCAAGGCCCAGAGCACGGCCACCGTGGTCCTGGCGCAGGGCCAGACTGCTGCTCCGCAGTCCTCCTCCTCCTCTCCCCATTGGAGGAGCCGGGAGGGGACAGAGGGGACACGGCCAGCCTCACCCACTGTCCCACAGGCAGGACACCCCCAAAGGCCCGGCAGGCCTGGCCCCGGGGGGACCAGCCTGAACCCCGACCCCGACCCACAAGATGGTGTTACCTTCTCGATGACCGGAAAAGGAAAGAGCCTGAGTCACCTGGAAAGTTCAGATTTAAGGCTGTGTTTCCAGAGGCATAGAAACACTCCCATTCGTCAGCCAACCTGTCAATCGCAATCTATTCTAAACCACTACACTGCCTCACCATGGTCTCACCACAGCCCGCAGGGGAATCTCAGCTCTGGTGCGTGGGGCACCTGCTGCCCCTCCTTCTGTACTGACCTTGGTGTCTTCGTGCTGTTTCCTTCACATGTTCTTACATTCTCCTCTTCTCTGACTAGGAGCAAAATCCTTGTGACTTTGTTTTGATTTTGTTCTTAAATATGTTATCACAGAGGCGTTACCAGCTTTTCTAATTGGCCCATCTTTGGCCAGCAGCATGTCCATCTGCAGAGCCATCAGGGGTTGGCTCTGCTGCGCATGGTATAAGCTTCCTGCAGCTTATACCACAGGAGCCACCTCTGTGGTCCCCCCACTACCAAAAACCAGGCCATGCCAAACCAATACACCTGTGTAGTGTGATCTTGTGGTGGAGCAAGAATTTTTGAGTACATAAATTCAGAATGAGTTTTTAATCTAAAGATGAATTTGGACATGTTGATAAGAAATAAAAGATTTTGGAAGAGCAATACTTACTTTCATAGAAAAGGCAGTGTGAAGCACAAAATGAAGTAGTAGCAAGCATTTAAGATAACATCTACTTGGTGACTCAGAACTACTGGCTCTTAGTGCAGAAACTTTAGCTAAAATAAAGATTTTTGTTCAGCTCAGCAGGCAGAACATTCGAGGGAATTGTCAGTATAAATGCTGGAAAAGAACTTTGAGAATGGACAGTTTTCTAGCTGAAATAAAAGACGCAAAATATTTTACTTCCTAAGATTTCAGCTAGCTTCCCATTGTAATCTAAAGAAAGACCTCATGGGTGTTTAGTTGTTTGACAGAATAATTAAAATCTTCTATTACAGAAATCTTCACAGGAGTAAGACCAGTTTCAGTTCTGATGATGTGATAGGGCTATAAAGCACTTGTTTGCAGTTTTAAAAACCTCTCATTTATAAGTAACCAAAAAACAGAATTTAATATTTTTTTAAACATGCAAAAGGTTTGGGCTTTTATCTTTAAAGACTTCAAGTCAACAGGTTCATTAAAGAAAACCAGCTGCCAAAAATAAATTAAACACGTGATTAAAAATAAAACAGAAAAAAACCCGAAACCAAAACCACAAAATCCTTCCCACTTTGCTGGGAAGGAAGGAAAAATTCAAACACAAAAACCCAATTAGCCTATCTCATCATCGATGTAAATAATACTTTATAGACCAATACATTGCAAAGCAGATGAAAGATAATGGATCTAGCATAATTTAGATTAAGTACCTACACTTAGATATGGATTGCAAATCTCAGAATTCAAGACCAAAGTTAAGCAGCTTTTGAGAATTCAGTGCCAATAAACCCATGTGGAACAGTCATAGAAATCATAAAGCAACACAACTTCTCAACATGCAGTGTATAAGCAATGTGCCTCTAAGACAAAGTCAGAAATGTTTAAGCAAACATCCAGGACAACCATCAATTCTCACCATTTTGAAGCCATGAGCTTAAAAAGTGTCACTAACTTGTAGTTTGTTACCTTAAGTAAAAACCTTTGGTTTTGATAACACTTCTGCAACTTTTGTTTTGTGCACGTTTTGGGAATGAGAAAAACAGGTACACAGGATACCATGCATGGTTTTATATATCTGTAATAAACTAATTGGAATGAAGACAAACAGCAACAAGACTACTTAAAGTGCTGGAAATAACAGCTTCTGTAAGTGAAGTCTGTTGAGAATGGAAAAAAAAAAAAAATACTTTTCACAGTATTCATAACATTATTCATAACATTATAAATGACCAGAGATAGTGATTCTCAAGTAGATCTAACAACAACTAACATGTTGTCACAGATATAAATTATATGAAATGGATCCTTATCTTAAAGGACACCTAACATTCTCTACAAAATAGTCAAGAGACCCGTTGCTATACTAAGTGGATTCCCAAAGGGAACTGGAGCACCTCTAGACTGAAGACAAGATGAAGAAGCTCGGGAGGTTCAGCCTAGAGAAGATAACATGGAGATGTCATAGAAAGCTTCCAGTATCTGAAGGAGGCCTACAGCAAAGTCAGAGTGAGGGACTCTTCATCAAGAACTGTAGGGGGAAGGATGGGACAAGGGGGGAAGGCTTCAAGCTGAGAGAGGAGGAATTTAGATTTAGTATATAGAAGAAATGCTTTATTGTGATGCTGGTGAGGCACTGCAATAAGTTGCCCAGAGAAGCTGTGAATACTCCATCCCTGGAAGTGTTCAGGCCAGATTGGATGGGGATTTGGGCAGACTAGTCTAGTGGGATGTGACCCCGTCCACAGTAGGGGGATTGTAGTCAGATGATGTTTAAGGTGCTTTCCAGCTCAAAGCATTCTATGGCTCTAAGTCCAGATTGAGATCACATGTATCTGCATTTTGGTTCCATCCCTTTCATAGAAGAGATGATGCAAGCAATGCTTTTCTCTGGAGCCAGTCACAAAACCCCAAAAGAAAGCATTATCTTCCTGTGTCTCATATTTTTGCTCCGCAATAGATTTATGATGCTTGACTTACTGAATTTTAAAACAATTTTTGGTAATTTCTCTCTAATATTCCCTAATATATAGGGAATGAAAATTCATATTTATGATGCAAACTGATGCAAAGTTTTGTAATACTTTTATTAATATTTCCACACTCTTAAGTTCTCAAGTTGAGGAGAGAATTAGTTCTAAGTATTTATTTACACTGCTGAAACTATTATCATCTATTTGTTTATATAGTACCAATTTTTATATATTACAACCTCCCAATGAATCAGCAGTGCTAAATCTAGAACTCACTGAAAATATTTCAGATTCATTTATGGTAAGTTTGTTAGAATCTAAAGCACAGTCAAATACAGCAAATAAAATGCTTTATAGGTTTGTGGTTTATGCTTAGTGATGAGTATGCATTAAAACATGTACTGAAGAATCAGATGGTGCTTACAGATAACCACCAAATAGATGTAAGGAAAACACAATGAGGTTGCATTAACTGCAATGGAAAATTTGGGGATGAAAATAGTAGATAATAGGAGTAATATGTGAAGTAGCAAATGGTGAGACAAATAAGGAGGGCAGCAAGGTGTTGGAAATTAATGATTGAAGTATCTTGAAGAGGAAGACTACTACGTAATTCGTAAGTATTATCATTAATCAATTTAAGTATCTTTTTTTTTCAAGTAGGCTGTTATACTGAAAGATTCCCCTACATGTTGTGGAAGGATGTATTACCTTCAGCATTTCTTTGACCTGAATGGCTTGTCAACTTACTGACTATTAGGGACACGAAGTTAAAATGCAGAAGCTCTGTAATAGTTCTTATGTTCAAACATAAGAAAGCCACAACAAAGCCATTATGAAAAACAAGGCAATCTAGTGAGATATCAGTGGATTTTGTGCACACAAAAATCCTATTCAAAGAACCTTCAAGTATGTCAGTACAAGTCAACTATATCTATGGATCATATAAGAGTAAAGCAACTAAATATTGTCATGTTAAATATGAAAAGACATAGACACTACAGAGGGAGAGCAGTGAAGATTTTGACCAAGTGTTTCTACCTACAATATAGAATCTGTCAAAGGGATGCTGTTGCAAACAATCTATGTTTCAAAATTATTATCACAGATCATCTGTTCGTCTGTTAATGCCTGACTTGTTACTCATTCTGCTATTTTCCTGTACTTGTCATCAGATATCACAACATTGCACATTTTTCTGAAAGGTTACTCTTATCTGTACTTAGAGAAATTTGAGTAATGGGAGAAACATCCATGAGCTGATCTCAATTAAATGTGTATCTATGCAAAGAAGTCTAGGATTATTTACCACACCAAAAATATGTTTCATACTTGAAAGTAAATCAATGCTTTCACATACAGTTTCTCAAATAGAAAAAAAATTATATTTTGAAACACTACTTCATTTTTTCTTTCATATTTGAAAGAGATAATCCACCAACGTGGAATTTCTGCTCCAATGACTGCCTCAGCACGTGTTCTGCTGCCACTGATTGCAACACTGCCCTATTTGCTAAAACATGAATAAGAAAATTTACCTCATGCTCAGCAGGTCCTTTTCTCTTTTATTCTTTTATTTATTTATTTACTTTATTTATTGGTCTTGCCTTTTAAAACAATTCTGAACCACTGAATTCTGGCACCATTGTTTGAGTGAGCTTAAGGTGTGATACTCCATGACTTAGTTATCAGATATTTCTAAATCCAGGTCAACAGATGCTTACATTTGATCCAAAAGGCTAAATCCCTCTCTCTTCAACCAAGAGATTTGAGCAAGAAAGCGACAAAGAAGGATTATCTTGGCAAGAGTACATAAGGCTTATTCTTTTACCTGATGTAGTAGAAAAAATTACTTAAAATCTCTGTCACTTAGCAATCTCCTTTTAAAAACAACAGTATATATAAATAAAGAAACACCGAAAAAACCTAACTCAGCTCCACAACTCTCATACTTAGGCAGAAAAGAATTGCACACATCAGCTTGAGCTTTATCTGTCACAGAGCTTGGATTTCAGACACTTTTTTGCCACAAAATAAACTTTTCTTCTTGATGTAAGTAGGGAAAAAAGGCCATAAAATGTTAGAAAATTTGATGTCAAATTGATGGTTATACAAATGTTTGGCTGGACCTTGTATATTTCTTTTTCATGACAAAAAGGATAGTTAGTAGAATCAGACACTGGGATTAAATGACATTGCCATATTCTTAGAAGGAAAAAAGATCTCCTATCATATTCTATCATTTGCTGTCTAAAATTTACTGTCCTTCTCTGGCGTGAAAGATATTCTGTATGTCCTATCAGTTATGAACATACTTCAAGAGTGGCTAAGGTCCTTACCACACATACACTAAATTGAATAATTATTTATTCAGAACCAGAACAAATGGAAAAGAAAGATAAGGTGATTTAAGTTTCATTGACTTCACATCCATTTATGGATAATCCTTAGGTAGTTTGATTTAATGATGTTGGTCATATTTTTCAGTACTGGTCTTTTTTAATCTACTGGATAGAAAATGAGGTATAGTTTTAATCATATCTATAAAATTGTACAACTTTTGTGGATGATTGTCAACAATTCTTTTCAAATTCCCATTGCACAATCATCATAAAGCTTATTTGTAAACATAAGCAATTTCTCTTTGGTGGTGTTTTAACCTCTTGATTAATTGCAAATTAAAGCATCTCAAGCCAAAACTGAAGTCTCTGCATAAATAACACATTCACTGTCCATTTACAAACTGTGAGGAATTTGAGTGATTTCTCAAATACTGTGAATCTTAAGTACTAGCTTAAGTTTTAACTCAAATGTCTTTCTGAAAAGATACCAAAATCAAGTAACATAATTCAATTAAAACATAAAGGAGATTAAGAAGAGGCATTTCTTTATCAATAACAAAACCCACTCTACTGGGGGCCTACATGAAAGGCCCTTTTTTGGCTAAGTTTCTGTCTCAAATAGCATCCAATGGTTAATTTCTTTCTATCTGCCTAAAAGGGAGGACTCCAAGGTTTTAAAGGGAGAAATGACACACATTTCTGGGGAGACATTTTCTTAAATGTGTCTTGTAACAGACAAGTGTGATGATTAATCCCAGCCAATACACAAATAATGCAGACAGCTGCTTGCTCACTCAATTTAGGGCCAAGAGAAAATAGGAGAAAGATAATAAAAGTCCATTGAGTTTGTTCAGCCCATAGATGGGATTCCTTCTATAGAATACAGAATGGAATACAAGGTTTGTTGTGTTGTTGAGAAGCAAAGACAGCTCAGGCTGTCACCAGCTCACTTGCCCAGTTCCTTCTGAGGTTGGTTCTCCATTCATTTGGGTTGTTCCTGTTACATCACTTCCTACAACATACATCTCACGCCATTGGTTGCAACATATATAAATTCTAAGGTTAATTGTATATCCATTTCAATCTGCACCCCTTTGGACCAGGTGATAGAGTTACCTTTGAAACAACATCCACACATTGTATTTGTGCCAGAATGAATCCTCCAGGGGTTGCAGTTCTTCTGAGGGTGTGCCTGGTCCAGCATGGATTTATTCACAAGCCACAGTCCCTTCAGGGGTTTTTGATCTAGTTCATAGTTGACTTCATTCATGTCTGGTGTAGCAGAACAGGAATGGAAGCATTGCCAGGGTCATATACCAGCCCAGGCACACGGGAATGTATTCTTATCATAATAGTACCAGGCATGGCAAAGTAACATGATAAGCAGAACATTAAACAGCAAAACCTAAAAACATCAGCAAGCCACTGGCTCAAATACACAGTAAAGTAAATGAGTCTCATGGCAAGCATGAGAGCCTGCCAATAAACAGCTAAGCAGTTATAACAGCTATAAATTCAAACTACAATCAATCTGATGTCATCTTGTACCTCTTAAGCCCCACTGTGCAACAAAAAATCCTGTGGTGGGTAGGGCAAATACCTACACATCAAGCTAGTCACTCCTTTTTCCCTTGGAAAGAGGAGAAAACAGAACAGAGACAAGAATACTCATAGATTAAAACAGACAGTTTAATAGGCAAGAAAAATTACATGTGGAAGCGGAAAAATTTCACTGTTTCCCATGGGCTAGAAGATGTTTAGCCACCTCCTGCAAAGCAGAGCCTTAGCACACACAGTGGTTACTTGGGGAAAAACAAGCCAAAACCCAGAAATGTTCCTAATCCCTCCTCCTATCATTTTATTGCTTTAATTGCTTTCATTGCTGACTATGATGTTATATGGCTTTAAACATCCCTTTAGTCTTTTGGGGTCAGGTCTCCGGCCCAGGTCCAGCCTAGAGACTGAGAGGAGAAGGTGAAGGAGGAAAGAGAGAAAAAGGGAAAACCTTGATCATGGGCAGGGAATACTCACCAACAGCCAAAACATGAAGGTGTTGGTAACAGCATTTCAGTTACAAGTTCAAAACAATGCCATATAGCCTGCTATTTAAAAAAAAAAAAGAACAAACAACCCAACCCACACCCAAAAACAAACAAACAAAAAGAATCCCGCTATCTCAAATAGACACAGTACAGTACACATGAAATGTGATACTTCTCTGGTGAATTTCCTTAGTTTCAATAGGCTATATCTTAAGGTTTTCCTGAGATTATGGCATTAAACATTTGATTGGACACCTCATGCTATTACTAGAATTCATGGCCCTCCTGTGTACTTGCTCCAACAGGTCCATGTGTTCCTGTGCTGGACCCCAGAGCTGGATGCAGGGCTCCAGGTGGGCTCTCACCAGAGCAGAGCAGAGGGGCAGAATCCCCTCCCTCCCCTCTGCTGCCTACGCTGCTTTGGATGCAGCCCAAAACACATTTGACTTTCCAGGCTGCAAGTGCTCATTGCTGTGTCATGTCCAGCCTCTCATCCACCAGCACCCCAAAATCCTTCTCAGAAGAATCTTTTTACCCCACAGCCTGTGTTGGAACTGGGGGTTGCCCCGACCCATGTGCAGCACCTTGCTCTTGGTGGTGTTGAACCTCATGTGATTCCCATGGTCCCACTCCTTCAACTTGACCATGCCCTTGTGGGGTGGTACCCCATCCGTCAGGAGTGTCAGTGGCACCATTCAGCTTGATGTTATTGCAAACTTGCTGGAGGTACGCTTGCTTCCTTTCTCTATGTTACTTTTTAAGTCATTAAACAGTATTGTTCCCAATACAGATCTCTGAGGGACACCAGTTGTCATTGATGTTAATGATGACACAGAGTCACTGACCACCATCCTCCAGGGAACCAACTCAATTCAACCAACTCCTCATCCACCAAAGACTCCATGCATCAAATTATCTCTCTGATCTAGAGGGAAGGATGCTGTGGGGAACAATGTCAAAGTCTTTATATAAACTCAAATAGGTGATGTTCACAGCCCTTCTTTCATCCATTCATGTCATCATTCCATCCCAATAATCTGAACAACCCTGAAGGCTTTTTTTGATCACTCAAAACCTATGCATTGCAACTTCTTCACTACCCCCATGGCAGACTAGTAATGGGTAGTAGCCCAAGGGCCTTACCAGGAAGTCTCCTGGTGATGTCCTTAACCCTGTCCTCAGGTTCACACAGCGTATTGGACTCCATTTTCAATCTCAAGGCAATTGCCCACAACTACATCCTGTCTTTTTCTTTGTGTTATAAATGCATATTATAAAGTTGGCTTTTCGCAAGATGTGTGCTATATGATTAATAACTTTGTGGCAAAGATGTAAGTTTTTATTTCTGCTGTTAGTAAAGAAAATTAGGCATAGTGGTAGTAGTGATATAGTGTGTTTAAACTGTCTGTTTGGTTGGGATAACAGCCAGTGAACATGTAAAGAAGACCCTGCTATTGATACATCAACTATCAGCATCTACCATCTGAAGAAAGAACAGACCAAGGCCCAATCTGGAGGTGATAATGAGGACACAGCCAAGAAAGGCATGCTCTAAAAAGGCAGACCCAAGGAGGGGCCATGCAGAACAGTCCCTGGAATATGGAAACTAGTTTATGGAAAAATATAAATATTCAACAGACTGATACAATAAAAAGGGTATTTAAAGAAAGTGTCTAAAATAACAGCGTAGACCTGGCTGAACGCCAAGTCACCCAGCTGGCCGTACTTTGCTTTTTTTCTATCTCTAAATTGTCTTATTTTCTATTAAATCTATTTCTTAAAATTTACATAACAAGTAAATCTCATTTTTCACATTTATTGTGGAAGTGGTTGTGATATGAGGTGTAGATCTTTCAGACACTGGTAACACCTCCAGTGGAGTTGGGTCTTCATCCATCCTCCTCATCCATTGACTGGCCTTCCACATAAAGACCCTCTTTTCTATTGTCTCCATTCAGTCTTTTTTTTTTTTTTTTTTTACCTTCTGCCCTACTGCTTTTCTCTTTTGGGGGGATAAAAGGCAATCCAGCTGATCTTTTTATTTTGTTTACTAGTGGCTGGTTCTGTCTCACAAAGTTAAGGTGTTGCTGTTCTACAAGTGAAAAACATGCTTCATTGTGTTGGAAGTCTTGCACAAATGGGACAGGAATACTGTGAGAAACTTTTATTGTGGCATCAGTCTCATAACAGGGTTTGAGACAATTGAACGTTGCCAACAGTTCACATCTTGCCAGCAGCAGCCAAAGATCTCTTTGTTACAGGGCATTTTAAAAGTTTTCCAGCCAATAGCATCCTGCTAAAGCTTACAGGCAATTGTTCTAGCCATTCACTAAAAGCACATACACACCTGCTTCGAACAATGCTTGCTTGTGTGCTTTCCATTACCTATACACAATATTCCATTTTTAATCTTAAAACCTTCTATTTATCTTGCTAAGCGTATTTTTCTGCAGTCTTAAGGTCTATTCTAGCCAAGCCTAAAAACTCAAACTGTTGTTTCGTGTCCTTGCCTACTGTACCGTTGTATCTTCTCTGCTTTCAGACTTTGCAAGTACAGCTAATTCTAAATTCTTCTGCTATTTTTGTTTCTGGGGTCTGCTTTCACAGCTTCTGAAAATGTTCTTACCTTTAGTATTTCCTGCACTTCATCTCTATTGGAACGATTCTATCTGGGGAATTACAGAGGGAAGGGGAAGGGAAAAGGGAAGATGAAGGAAAAAGGACTACATTACTTTAGGCACCCCTCAAAAATCAATACACAGATCAATCTTTCCTGCTGTATAATAAGTTCTGCATCCACAGCAATTTGAATTGAAAAAAAAAAAATCACTGAAAACTATCAAATAATTTTGTAAAAGTCATTCTGAGTTTTCCATGTTGGATATTGATGCAGTAGCAGACCACACACAAGTATGACTTTACATATTTTTCACCAAGTATAGAAGTAACGACTCTGATACATATTCTATTTCTTTCCCTCTACAACTTTCACTTCAGTTCTACTATTTTTGTGTTGCAAGAACAAGAAAGATTGCATTATGCTCATTATAATTCTACCCCTTGCTTATAATTTCACGGAATTTTACTAGTTAAGAATGAATTTATCATACTTCTCTCTGCTTAAGGCTATATTAAATTTATTTCCATGTATCATCAGAAATTATTCAACCATTTCCCTGAAAAAGCCATCCAAAAAAAACAAAAGTGAAATTACCCGTGTGTTTCAGGTCGTCTGTTGAACAGTACTAGCCACATCACAACATACATTCTGCAGAATATAGGAAAAAGTTACATTTTCCTTTTTGATACAAGTATACAGATTTGAAGAAAAAATAGTTGGAAACCAGAGAAATCTTCTTATGTCCAATCTTAGACTGAGATTAGTATTTTAATTCTTCAAAAGCTCTAGCTTTCCCTGACATTCCCAAACCCCTTCAGCCAGCAACTTAGCATTCTTTACTTATGACATGGGACTTTTATGAAAAAATACAATTATTTATCAGAGATAATACTATGCATCTTGCAGTATCTTCCTGTAAATCCAAAAGAGAACTAAGTCAGGGGTCAGCTACAGAAATTTCAGGTATCATCATGCCCGTGGTTTCCACACTCTAGTGATTCAAGTAACACCAAATCTCTAGTTACCTATCACAACATAAGTTGTTGTAGTTACCTTACAACATAAGCAATAAAATGTAAGATATTTTTCTTGTGCAAGATGAATCCAAGACTGAGATGTGAACAATGAGTGTTACAGGCCCTTTGGCCCAGTTGGGTTCTCTTGATCCCCTGAAACAACGGAAGAAAAAAAGATTAACCAAATAAAACTACAACACCCGGATCACTGCCCCAGTGGTCTAAGTAGCAGCATCCCTTTTTCTCTTGGTGCAATCACTAGTTCCAAGTCTGGATTGAATTCTAGGTTTGAAATTTAAGCTCTTAAAATTCTAATGTATGGACCTCACTTGAAAGACAACCCTTCTGCTTTGCCATACTTAAGGAATTACTAACACCAGAGCTTGGGATGGAATTTTAGTGATATATGAGAAGATGCAGCTGGTAAGACTCTCAGATTCAAAAAACTACTTTCTTACTTGTTCCAGATCAACCTTTATCTGTTGCTGGAACACACTGATAGTAACTACTGAACTGCAAGAACCTGCAAGAAAGTGATTGTAGAATGACCAGTGAGTTAGTTGATATATGGGCTACCCTTTTGTGTCTCCCGCTCTTTGATTAACTTTTGTCTGATGGAGTTTCACTCATCTGCTAGAACAGCCAATTCTACTCTGTCAGATTAATCATCTTGGAGTAATGGTAATACAAGGGTTAAGCCTGCTCTTGAAGGCTAATTTAAATTAGCATCACAATGCCCTGTAGTAACTGTTCCACTATAATCTTGTGAAGGCTCCTAAAAGTCACATGGACATTTGTCTTCCAAAAACAGCTTTCATAATCAATTCCTAAAATACACTGCCAATTAGGGGTTTTTTAAAAATTTATTTATACAGGAATTAAGATCTCTTCATTTACAAAAACTATGTTTGGCAATAGTCCACATTTCAATTGTACCAAAATAAAAAGCAACATTTACATCAATTAAAAACAAGTGGTTTAGCCATCTATTTTAATATATATGTTTAAACCTAATTAGCCTATTAAGTCAACCTGATTATATCTTTTTAAATGCCTGCTTTTCTTATTTGCTGAAAGCAAGCTTTTAAACACAAAATATACTAAGCAGCATTTCATCTGAATCCTATCAAACAAAGTTATTGAGGCATGAGTTCTATATAACCAGTGAAGCAGAAGACCATGCTATTACATGGATAAATGCTCCAGAGTTACTGAAGCAACACAAAAACAATCATAGAAACATGGCTTTTGAAATCTCGTAAGCAATTCGTTTTGGAAAAAAAGAGGGGAGGGGATGTGTGTATATATATTAATAGGCACACACACAGATAGATAGATAGATATGTACCATTTGACATCAAATTTCCACAAGGAATACACCTGGACTTGCTTCAAAATAATGTTATCTCACTCCACTCCTCCCAAAAACCACAGAAAAAAAGCCAGAAATTGAGGCTTTCTATGAGACATTAAAAAAAAAAATATATCCTTTTTTCTCATGGTTTAAGTTCAGGCAAAGAAAAAGTAACAATTCACGACCCATTTTGTCTCTGGAAATGCTATCACCTCACAGTAGCTTCAGCACTCACCATCTTACAAACTCTTTGTGGGGTCCAAGGGGTTTCTAGTTTCAACTTCTACTCATTTACCATCTAATTCGGGATTTAACCCTACCTTTACATCAAGATTATGTCCAAATTTGTATGTTGTTTCAGCACTTGCTCCCCAGGGTAACTGGAGAGGTCTGTTGGGTACTTAAGCCTGAATGCCGCAGCTCCCAGTCCCCAGCAGCTGCAGCCATCAACCATTATGTCCTTCAGAGAGGTAGATGATGTCAGATCTGGGTCTCTTCCAGACAGTGGACATGAAACAATCTTGAAATTCTCTGTTGTAAAAAAATCCAAAACTTACATAAACCACTGTGAGTATCTATAAAACTGCACAGCAGAGTCCCATAGGAGGGCTGTGCCTAGCTACCCCACCAGGTGTGCAGGAGCTCAAGGCAGCATTACCACCCAAAGTGTGGCAAGGACACATGCCATAGACAGACTGGCTGAAAACAAAATATTATCCTTCTTTATGCAATTCACCTAGCACTGAAGGTGCTTACAGTCTACATGCTTGGAGTCTACAGCCCTAAAACTGTCTCAAAAATGGGTGCTGTTGCAGGCTATCCATATAAACAGCACTCTCAAGGCCTCCACTCGCTCACTTTGTGGTTTCTGTTCCCATCTCTGCCCAAGCCTCTGCCCAAGCCTATTCCCTTTCATTAATTATGAAATTATTTTGTTCATTACACCGATTTCCTCTCCACATGCACCACAGCCTCACTAGTCTGCAACAGAGCAATTTGTTTGCTCTATTTTCTCCTACAGAAAGGGCCTCTACACGCAATATGGGAGAGGATTGGCTCGAAAGGATTGGCTCAAAAAAATACACCCTGGGGCTTATCCCCAGCAGTAGGTATCAGCACCCACCACCTCACCACACCATTCAGGCTAGTGGGCAATATTTTATACATTGGGTACATTGAGTACACTGGGCTGGGAGCCTACCTAGCCCTGCAGCTCCACCCTCCCACTCAGCAGCCCCTCTGCTGAGGGGGAGCTCTGGGTGAGCCTCCAGAGCCAGGGTCCTGCTTCACCTCACTCTCCAGCTCCCAGGGTCCTTAGCCCACCTTAGCCACCAGCACTGGCCAGCACCTTGCAGGGTTGGGACGTTACAGGTGAGCAGAAACGTGATTTGGGCAGATCCTTTTCTCTTTTGTTTGTACAGCATATGGAAATTTTAAATTCAAGGATACCATGATCCCATAGGGGCATCAAGCTCCCCACAGCTGCAGGCAGTTAGCCGAGACTTCATTGGCAGGGACTGTGGGAGCACTGGTGGGCTAGTTCTCACCTCAGCCAGCCCACCTCCTCCACAGTAAAGGCAAAAGCTACTGTAGCATCAGGTTAGCATCTTTGTTCCAGGGTCAGACGTTCACCACTTAATGAGTCATTTTTCCTATGTTTGCAAGTGTTTTTCACTGCACATAGTAAGGCTAGCATGGAGCATATTTGTTTCCAACTGCAAACATTTGTTCATTATTCTAGGTTGATCAGCAGGGTAAAGAACTAACATTTCTGCATCAATGAAATGGAGCAATGAATAAATAAATACCTTGGGACTAGCCAGTCTAATGTAAACTAACATTTACAGCTGTTTTAGTTGAATTGAGTTAATTGTCAGTTAATGCAAGCCTTTACACTACCAGAAATAGTCAAGATAGTCTCAAAGTGAATTTCTTCTACTTCTTAATTTTTTATTATTTGCTTACTCAAAATTAACATAGTCAGGATAGCAAGATACACATATAAAGTGATTCTTAGAAGTAATCTCTTAAGCCCACGAGATAGTCTAGGACACAAAATGCAGCACACATCCCTCATTCTGTAAAATGTCAGTCAGAGGAGGTAGACGAGATTTTCTTCCTTCCATTCGAAGCTATAATGAAATGCTTGTCATTACAGAAAATTGCCCTAAGCAATGTTCTTTTCATAATAATAGTAACCTAAAAGACAAAATAAAGAAATCAAGAATAAAATTCATCCAACCACTTTTGCAAGGCAGCAGCTGGCACCCATAGTCACAGAAGTATCTGATGTACCACCACTCCAACAAGAGAACAGCCAAACCAGTCTATAGCAAAAACCCAACACGATGGGGGTGGGAAAGAGGGTGGGAAGCTGGTGTGAGATGCTTGAATGTGAAGTTTTAGGCTTGGGGAAATTTTCATAAGCAGGTAATACACTGCTCAGAAAGGCTGTTTTACTGAAAACAGAACTGAATTTAACTAACATAGGGCAAATGTTCTGCTATTACAAACCCACGTCTGAACTGTATGTGTTTACAAAGTGGAGCGTTTGTGCATTAGCTTTTGCAACACGAGCCAGACCTGAGGGATAGAATAGTTTTATGTTGGGCATTGCTGCCCTCCAGTGACAATACAGGACCTGCAATTGGGGAAGATAGTTTTGCTGCATAAGGTTTCTTTTCTCTCATGGTAAGTGATCAGCTGATCATTGAACTATGACAGAATTTAATGAGACTGAAATCTTAATGAAGCTTAGCCTTAAAATATCATTTTGATGAAACAAAGTATTTGAATGTAAATAAATACATATTTCTGCAAATGGATTGTGTAATGCAATACAATTACAATCAGCAATATTTCTAATATACTTCTATATTGCAATAAAATGTGTATGACAAACATTTCAGAAAAGCTAAAAGCAAGAAATCTATATTACATGACAATTAAATAACATGCGTCTAATTTAGCTATGAAACTTCTTATGAATGTGACAGTGTTTACACTACTGGGAACTTTCACAATAAACACTGTCAGATATTTCAACAAAAAGCAAGTGTAAATCATAAACGTGCATAATTTCCTTCCTTTCATAAATTGCATATTTGAAGGATTCCCCAATATTTCAGTGGGAATAAATGACTGCTTTAATGTTTGCTAAAAATTAACCTTTATTTTTTTACCAGAAGTGTAAAATTACAATACAGTAGACAAGTTGTTTGATAGCCCTTAATATTGTAGTTCCAAATTTCCAGTATTTTGTGACTTATTTTCTCTTTGTTTAACTTATAGATTTGCATTCTGATGGGACCTTGTCCATATTGCAAAAAATTATGAAAATCATACCCTTCAATGCAGTTTCTTGATGCAAAATCTTAAACCTACCTGTTTCACCAGGAAACAAGTGTGTGCCTTACAGGGAACATAATCAGAGCACACACCCAGGCCTTACAGATCAGTCTGTCCTGAGGACACAACATTATTTTGATTTTGCAAACTTGTCTTCTGTAGCTACTTTCAATAAAATTTTCTTTTGAATCAGATTAACAGTAAAAAAATGCATGCTCACACACTTTTAGGCTTTCATTTTGCCAACAGCTTTTGGATTCTCATGCACTTGAGCTCTGACAAACAGAACACATTCCTTTTTTTGCTTAAGCTGGGATGCTTAATGCTCCAGATGAATGCAGCAAAGTATTTCCTCTGTCATTAGTAAACCTTTTAGTTCTGCAATGAACCAGGCAGAACAGAGTTTGCTAAACACTAAACAGCTATCTAACTTATACTCAATCTCTGGGACACATAGATGCACTCTTCTAGGTTCCTACACTGAACTTTTCTGCTTCACCAATAAGTTGTCATCTGAAAAGTAGTGATAAAAACACATTACCTGAAATGTCCCTACCTGAATTTACCTACCTTAAATATTGCAGAGGAAGTGTCTAGGACACACTATCACGTAGGGCCATTCTTAGTAACATGGCAAAGAAACTATCACAATTATCTGAGAAAATTTTCTGTGACACAGGTCTGGGAGATTCAGGAGACAAAGTCCTTGTATTGTTAAACAGAAGGGATGGATGTTTGCAAAAAAATAACTACGGGTGAAAGAAAATCAGAAAAGATGGGTAATTGCATGTAGATGAATGGAAGGGTACGGAAAAGCATGGAAAGAAGATAGTGAGTATGGGATGGACAGACAGCTAGAGACACAGGACAAAGCAAAAGATTAAAATATGAAAATTAGGATGAGAAAACTCCAGGACTTGGGAGCAGACAAGAAAGTCTTTCCATGCACTGTGCAGACTTTCGGTCTTCAAATACTTTCTTATAATTTTTCAATAAATTACTTTCCTTCAAAAAGAAAATATTTTAAATTCTTGATATATAAAGTACTCACTTGCCTAAACCCTAAGTCTCAAATTTAAGATAAAAGTAAGGAAAAGATGGAATTTTAAAAAATGTTATGTTATGACTTGTTGACAGGGAAACCCCTAAAACGTGGGAAGCCTGGACAGAGCAATGCAGACCAGGCCAATATGGTTAACATTATGTTCTCCCTTTATTCTATCTCAAATGGTGGGTTATATACACTTTGGTATGGTTTACAATACAGGTCATAAGAAAAATGCAAACAAACATTTTTTATCTTATTCTAAAGGTGGCTAAAATGTTCACACTACCAAACTATACCTATCAACACCTAGAACCCACTATCCCATGTGCACACCTTAACATAATTTTTAACTGCGCCACAGGCTTCACAGGCCTGAATTTGGGGGCCAGGCTGGGGTAGCTCAAACCTTAATCCAAATATGTAAATCATGTCCTCACTTTCTAAGAAATTCTGCAACAATGACTTAACAAAATGTTTATAGAACTTGTCTTCAAAGAAAAAGGTCATAGATTAAACCTGCTTATACATCTTTCATTCAAAGTTATATATGCATGTCCATGCTTCATTGGTTGAGTTTTAAGGCTCCCCATCTAGCTTTGGAACTAAAATTTTACTATTTTTATTTAACAAAATCCTATCAGTAACTAATCACTGAAGATATTTCACATTCTAAAATATCTATTTTTTCATTAGTGCAAGACTGAGATGGGACTTCAAAAGAGGAGTGCAAGAAGTAGTTCAAGCAAGAAGTCAAAGCAAAAGAAGTCACTTATTGTTATCACAGGTCAGTTCATGTACTTTTGCAGCCCCAAGCAGTCACATCGTTAAGCAGAAATTTCCCACTAGTTACACAACCAGCCTACTGTTTGCGTTACGGTTTGCCTTACAAAACTAGAGTTTTAAAAAACTTTATAGCTTCATATGCTGTATTTTAAACTTCTTCTTTTCATATATGTGGTTGCT
This sequence comes from Sylvia borin, assembly GCA_014839755.1. Taxonomy (NCBI): domain Eukaryota; kingdom Metazoa; phylum Chordata; class Aves; order Passeriformes; family Sylviidae; genus Sylvia; species Sylvia borin. The sequence goes on along the minus strand of CM025993.1, from coordinate 49,533,725 downwards.
TATCTCACGGTCTGTACCTGACCAAGGCCAGAATATCTTGATTTATAAGCTCAGCTGTGCTCTCTGTTTCATCTCCAATCTGTTCTCCCCAGACTTTCACTTTAAGTGTCATATTTATTTTGAGCTAGCTTAAACCTTGATTTGGTCATCATTCTCTCTGGGAAACCAATACACACAGGCTGCATGACTTCTACCCACACTAAGTACTTCATTATTTGTAAATACACTGAGAGAAAAAAAAGAGATCAAAAGGCACAAGACTTTCTTTAGGAGGAAAAAGCCTCCAGAACTATCCATTATGCACACAAAATGATCTGTGTATCCTCCCCGCTCAAGAAGGACAGATTTCATGTCCATCACAGCACTTTGAGGTTACAATTATTCACGTTCTTTTTCAAAAAGCACAGCTATTCTGTAGAGAACTGCAATGCTCAAATGGTCCATGAATTCTTCAGAAAGCCACTATTTGTTCCTTAGGACCACCTTGCAATGTAAATTATCCATGTAAATCTTGAGAGAAATACATTCTGAGGCATTTCTATACTCAAATGTTTATACACATCCTCAGGCAAATAAAGAATAGGATACAAAAATTGTTACAGTATCTCTGCCTGCCAACCTGGTTGAGTCACCAGCCTGAAAAGATTTAAAAGACAAGACGTGGTACTTATGGTTTAGTTACATGCTTTAGTGATGGCACTACTGGGTTAACGGTTGGACTGATGACCTTTAGGATCTTTTCCAACCTCAATGATTCTGTGATCCCATATACAAATTAGCCCACACCACTTTGCAATGAAGCACTCAATATTCTCTGCATTTCAAACGCAAAAGTAGTTGCCAGTAATGTTTTGCAAGACACAGCCTTGGATATAGAGCAGACATCCACTGAGAGAAAAACATGACAAGATGACTGATGTCACCATTATCTTTTATGAAAACCACTACAGGAAGGCTCCTATGATCTAGGATTTTAATTATTTTAAGGGAAAGACAGTAGTCATTATTTCACATGCAGGTATGCATGCAGCATATATACATATACATGTGCATGTTTGTATACAAACAAACAGAAGAAATAGTATATATTCTAATGTTTATGTGTATACAAATATGTGTAAGTATACACCTTCCTATACCTGATTTTCCAGAATTGGAACATTGCTATACAAAGCAAGTTTACAAGTCACTGCTTAGCCTTCCACTATCACTCATGTTTGGTCACTTCTGACGACTTGGAAACAAATGTGAAGTGTATGAATTCTTGTGCATTTGCAGAAATCTCTAAGTAGAATTTACTTAATCTTAGTAGAATTTACTTTTAATCTACAGCTTTGGTACAGATTTCCATCAGTTTGATCAAGTACAACGAATAAGAATTGCAGGAGTTGGCAAAGGCTGTGTATGGTTCAGTTAGGATTCTTGTGGCTCAAAACTCAGCTATGGGCAAGTTTAATGTTACAGCTCTGATAGTGTCAGAACAATGTCTTCACTTTAGCATAAACACTAGCAGAAATATTTGGAAAATATTAACTACTCCACAAACTGTTACTATAATTCACAGTTTGTGGTTTAGGTTAATCTAAAACATTTCACTCAATTAATACCTTCTATTTTTATTTTCATCACTTAAACACATAGTTTAATACAGTACCATCTGCACTCACAGACCTGGTTTAATTTGGCATCTTTCACAGTTAATTTGCCTCCTTATTTTATCTTAGAATGTGTGTCTATTCAGTATATAAATGTTAGGTGAGTTTGTTTTGTGGAACCATTGCAAATCTCAGGCACTTTGACTTATTCAACTGATAAAGAGAATTTGGTAATTTACTGCAAAATGCCTGAAGATTTTCTCCAACTACTCCAATTACAGTTCTCTCTCTAAAAATACATCTGTGACATGAAAAGAAACAATTCCCTAAAAGCTACAAAAAGGAAACACTCCACAGGAATGGATAGAGACTGAAGTGGAAAGCCACTTTGAGGAAAAACAAATATGAGGCAGTCAGTATTGTGTACTAAATATAGTCCCTGTCTTTTTTTTTCCTGTATCTTACATTTTGTCATTGGTCTTTTATTCTGGTGAAAATACTTCAAATTTTTGTCCCTGTAGATTTTCTCATGTGGTTCTGGGGAGCAGGAAAAATAAGCAACTCATAGAGGTTTTTTCCCACTCTTTTAAGGACTACATCCTTGATTCTGTTTATTTGTTTCCTATTTTTAAGATTTAAAATATTTTTATAATACCTTTCCCAAAATTAAAACAGTAACATGTTCTTAGTAAATCTGTGATTATTAACAGAAAGTAACAGAAAAGTTTAAACAGAAAACTACCACATATTTTTTGTTGCAGTAAAACCACCTTTTGTTGCTGCACGTCTAATTTTCCTTGGATTACACCGCTAGCTTGTGAGCAAGATTTCTCTGCTGCTTATGTCACTAAGAAGATATAGCCCCCATGTAAGATTATAGAAAATGTTTCTGGTTATACGTTGATAACACATAGGTGTTAAATGTGGCTAAATGTTTCAGTTTCAACAATTTTTAATTTATGCAAATAATAAAGAAAGTAAAATCATATTTTAATTCTTACTGCTTTTGTGGCTGGTCAAGAATAGGTTACAAAAATAAAAGTGAAAAATAATTTAAGACGAAAATTAACATGAAAATTAAATTTGATGTCTTAATATCTTTGTGTTCTAGAAGAAAGGAAATCAGGTTTTAAAAAGGGCATTTTGTCAGTGATGCTCTCCTCACCCCCAATCGCATCCTTCCAGGGCCTATTGCTCTGCTACAGAAAGCAGCACACATTGATGCTATAGCTCCAGATACAATCAGTAGTGAAGTCACATGAGCTTAGAAGAACAGGACCTGGTTTTACTCGATGGACTCAATCTTAGAGGTCTTTACTAACTTAACTTACATGATTCTGTGCTTCCATGGTAACATTTAAATTGGCCAATTTTACCTGATGCAGCCTTTAGTTTGTATTTTGTGGCATTTTTTGTCTTTGATATATGTAACCCTAAGTATCTTCTGCTTGATGCTTAGAGCCCTATTTAAGGCATATTTAGAGGCTGGTTATTTTGGGATACTTTTCTTCTTTTCTTTCTTACTTTACCAATATCACATCTTAGTGGTTAGAAGGAGCATGGCTAAAGCATCTCCATAAAAAGGAACAGCAAGATTTATTCAAGAATCACAGTGAGGGACATCTCTCAGCTCAAAGCTGATGACTGTTCATTGAGGTTAAAAATTTGGAGGCAGCCAGATACCAGTGATTGGTTGTATCATTCTTGCATGCAACTGGCTGCAGAAGTTGGTGAACCATAACAACATTAAGCTGACAGGTCACAGATGTTATGCTGGACTGCTGTTCATAAACACTGACTAAAAGAAAACACACTGATGAAAAATGGCTATTGAAGCATATTTTATTATACAGTAATTTGTAATACAGAAAGGTGTCAGTTTCAAACATATATAAACAAATTTACAGTAAATGAAGTGATCAGTTGTTTTAAGGAGGAACAAGCTGCACTAAATCCAGTTTCACTAGTAAACAGTATAAAATTTTAAAAAACTTTTCACTATTTAGAAATTTATTTATAGAATATACAGACTTTTATGAAAGATGAACACACAATAGGCACAATTTCTTCTTCATACTAGTATGAAAATACAATTATATTTTTACATACTTCCTTTTATATTCAGTGGGAAAGCTCCACAGCTTGGTTTTATTTATTACTTAGCCACTTAATGACCAATTTCCTATCAGTCCAGCTACCTGAAGCCATAACTCAAGGAGCAGAATTGTAGAGAAAGGACTTTTTTTGTACAAACTCACTAACACTTAATATATTGAGTCAGATTTTCTTTTACAGGAAGTTTACTCAAAATGAAAGTTCAAAAATAATTAATAATGACATAATACTACCAGGCCTAACGATACCAATAAGAAATGATTAGGACTGATAGTAATACAGAGCAAGATTAATAACAAAAAAACTAAAAAGCTTCTCCAACCCATAAGTAGCCCAGACAGGGTTAGAGAGAATTGCACGCTATATCAAGTCTGGCAGAGGTAGTGGGAAAGACTATTGGAACTGTACATGAGATATTGGTCCATTTTTATAATTATCTGACACAGCTAAAAACATCTTGAAAATATGTTTCTTTGTAATATAATGAAGTACCATGACTACATGAATATAATTCTCTCATTGGTTTATACATTGGGGATTGCTGACTACAGTATTACCTAAAATGTTACCTCTACCATTGCTGTATAGCAGTGGATAGGGGAAAAAATAGAAAGCCTCTTTGAAAGGCTACGTGGATTGCCTGCACTAGCTCAAAACCTATCACTTTATTTGGAGATCTGCATGTATGCACAGGTAAATTATGCTCCTTGAAGGAGTGGCCTATAGATATTTTCCTTAAACTACACTTTAGTATCTTGTACAGATTTATAATTGTAATTTTTTTCCTAACAGAGGATTTTCTAGTCAATACAAAAGTAGTTACACAGAAAAATACTAAAGCCATGTAAGGTCATAACAGAAGTTAGAAGCTGCAGTTTGTCTTGTTAAGCCACTAATATATGGTAAATAGGCACAAAGTGGTTACCAGAGGTTACATGATCAAAACAGTTTTGGAGCATGTCACAGAAATAATTCCCTCAGAAATGAGTAATAAATTACAATTTTAAAGGGTCAAAAATACAGGATAAAATAATGTTTCCATGTCAACGGAATAAAATTAATTTATTTACAGATCACAAGGAAAAACATAAAAGACTTTTCATTTTCAAATAAATACAGGTATTCAGGGAAACTTCCACTAACTAAAAAAATAAATTTGTGCGATTAAATGAATAGTTCTTATGTACTAAACAAAACCATAAAAACATTCAAAGAACAATAGTGCAACCATGTCAAAGCATAAAGGCGACATTTGCAATTTTACCTTTTAGGCTGAAGACAAGGTAAACTTTTAAAGCAAAACAACAGAAAAAATTATGCATTATTTCCATGTATAAATACACACTTTAATTTCTTGATTTAAATATTTTTCCAGGTTCTTTTGCTTTGACATGAATTCAACATGATATTATGTGAGCATTCAAGACATGATGGAGCTGACCATCACAGGATTTCTAAAATGAGTTCCAACTGAGCTATATAGCTATATCCCCATTTAATAGTGCTTTTTCAGTCATCTAGACCTTGATCATAAATTTATTCCAAGGTAAAACTTTGTTAACAGCTAACAACCTTCAACCCTGAATCTTATTTAGAAAACAACACTGTTTCAAATTAAAGTTGCTTTACATGACACAAAAAAACCTACAGAACTTAACAAATGGATTCAGGCTACATAATTTGGTTAAATAATATAAGATAGATTTTGATTATTAAAATAAATTAAAAAAAGAAAAGTACCTAAAACCTCAGCGACCTGCAGAGAGGGAAAACTTGTGAAGCCAGGTCCCTGAACTCACATACCTTCCACCAGCCTCTCTACAAATGGATATTCACACGGCACCCTCTGTATGATAAAAATATTAGATACTAAAGCAATTACTACACATGCACACATGCCACTAATTCTGGGATGGGGAATCCAGAGATACTTTGCAAAAGATACTCCTGATGTTGTTACACTGATGGAGAGAAGGCCAAGGGAGATCTGCAGATACTGAAAGGGAAGTCGCCAAGATGGTAGTAAAATTCTTGTTAGTAGCGGGAGATGATATAGTGTGGCAAAACTGCTATAAATTTGTAGTCATTTGGGGAACTGAAGTTGGACATGAAGAGAAATGTTTGTCCAGAAAAGGAGGACAAGTATGAGAATATGTTGCCCAGAATGGTGGTAGTACCTCTGTCCTGAGGCATTTTCACAGGCTGGCTACCCAAATCTACAGATATCCAAATCTATGGCTGGCAAAAGTCCATCTCTGCTTGGTTCCTTGGAAGGCTGGACAAAACCACTTCCAGAAATTCTAACTATGAACCACTTCATGTGATTCTCTGTATCCAGCCAAAACACTTTGCTCATGCAGGTGTGTCAGTAATGTTTAAGTGAACATTGCACCTCATTTACTGCAGGCCAAAGAGACCACAGAGCCAGTCAAACACAGCAGCTAAGGACACACACAGAGAACACTGATCCCCAGTCTAGGCTCTCCAAGTTAACAACACTGAAGAAGAAACATTTTGGAATGTAAGAGCTTACAACTATGATCTTATCCTGAGAAAATGCAAATGCCTACACTTCACAAACCAAGCACTGTATAATCTTCCTCTCTTCTCCCTACTGCAAACACATTCCAAATTAATTTTACTTCCACTTCACTCATATCGACAGAGGGAAGGGTGCACACAAAGAACACAGAAGAGGCCCTCATCAATGCAGTTAGTTAAATCTGGCTTTTCTCCTCAAAGAAGCTAACTGAAACTGTGCCTTTTTTTTCTTTTAATGATACAGGGTTAACAGCAAACAATATGTATGTGATATGGCATATTCCTGATACACATGAGTGTCCTGCATTCTCTGCCACCTGCTTCAGATAAGTCTCAGAATTACACTGAGGCTTCCTGTACTGCTGTGTGGGAAGATGCTATAACCCTCAATTCTCCTGCATGGAGATAGGGAGCATGTGAAGATCCTCTCAGTACTTCAAAAAAACCCTTACCAAACACGTTTTGTCTTGAATAATGACTTATTCATTCTGTCACTAGATTTCTCTCTGTTGTTAAAACGTTTTAAGATAATTACCCCAGGAGTAGCTGCACTGATTACAGGTTTGAAAGATTACAGGTTTGAAAGGATACAATACTTTTCCTAGTTGAAACCTTTCTAATTTTCGTAAATTATGAACCATCCTGTTTCTCAGACCCCCACATTTATAAAGGCCATACAGTGCTCACATATAGTGCTGATAAAGGGCAGCAAACAGCTGCTAGTCATATGGGTTTTCCATCAGGTGATTAAACATTTTATCCAAGTTTGAGTTACTGAACTAGGCTTCAGCTTGTAGATGCTTTATTAATGGAAACAGAGGAGAAAACAGTTTGCTGGCTCTGAAAAAGGTCCTATCCTATTTTGATCAAAATCAGTGAAGGTTAAAATAACTGGATTTTGACCGCTAACTATACATAAAAGCCCATATTTTTTTTTACTACACTCTGGAACTCTTGGGAGCTATTTTATGCAGTAATAACTCAGTGTTTAGAGATGCTGACACCTAAAGCTGCCACCCCCTGGTAAGTATCTCAGAATTTCTCTAAAATCAGGTGAAGGAACTCTCTTTAAGGTGATTGCTGTTCATTACAGGGCTCTCTTTTAATGAAAAATTTATACAAATGCTTGTGCATGTGCAGCAATTCTTTCACCTGCTGATTTAAAAATTATAAAAAAGGCATTAAAAATATCTATTAAATCAGACTCCTATATACTATTACAATCCTTCAATTACTGACTGAATAGAAGATATTTGAAAAAACAAGGGAAAAATTACAACTCATATCACTCTGTAGTAACAATAATGATCTAGCCTGAACAGGCAGCTAGATCATAACTCACTTCAGCAATCCTACATATCACAGGTGTTACATTCTCTCTGGAATTTCAAACTGTAATAGTCCAGACAAATGTTTCTTTCACCTATGGTGTGCAGGATCAGATTTAAAGTCTGTTTCTCAGTTCTTATTCAAACCCCAACACTCGAAATACGTTCTAAATAGCAAAGTTCTGAGGAACTACAACAGAACACCATGCACCTGCCACTGTCTTCTCCTAGAAAAGACCATTCTGGTTCCCCTAAACTTAGGGATTACTTGGATCTAGGCAACCCTTAACAGTCTGGAGTTTTCTTAAGAAATGTTTAATCAATATATACTTGATGCTGTCAAAAAGTAGGTAAGTAGACATGATCAAAAAGAGATTAAATTACCTGAAGCTGTAATTTTTTTTTTTACTTGTGAGTGATATTGGATATTACTAAGTTCAGTATGTAAGAAATACTGATCCCATAAAGAAACATACAGGTAGAGACAATATTATATATTACAATATTGTACACAGTGACTACTGTAGCACTGATTCTGAGATCACTACATTGAATTATATTACTTGAGAAAAGTGAAACCAGAGTCTATGGGTTGAAGTAATTTCTCCAATTTGAATGAGCCGAAAGTAGAGTCTGGATTTTTAACATTATGTGTAGCTTCTAAATATACAAATGCATAAATCCATAATAAAAAGAAAACACCATTGAAATATTTCAGTTTGGTTGTTGGCTTGGTTTTTTTAAAATATACAAGTTATTTAAATAAGGAAAATTATCTGTCATTTAAACATTGCAACAGTTTTTTGTGAGTGCCAACTTTTTGACAGGTGTCCCAGCCAGGCTGGTTACTGATCTTGTATCATCTTGATTATCACTTCGTTTTCGCACTTCACTGTAAAAATAACAAAAACAAAACAAACAAACAAAAAGGCGCTGAATTAACATACTTCTATTCATGTTCACTCTTATATTTTTTCCCACTATATATTGCAGAGTTCATCACCATAATTGTATGGCTAATACAGTGTAAATTAGCACAGAATCAACATCTCTCACAAGTTTCAAATTTGGGAATCATATTGACATTTCCATGCCATTCATAGTGATAAAAACATAATTTTTCTAATATAATAACTCCCCCCCATGTTCTGATTTATCTTCCATTCTTTTGAGAAGTTTTTTATTTGTTTCTGTATTTTACCATAGAAAAAGAGTATGCTCATAACTCTAAGTATAAAACCAAATAACTCCAATTTCAAGTATAAATTTACTTTCATAGAAAAAATGCATGCTGTTGGATGTTTTTTAGAAATGCAGACTAAAAAGCTGTGTACATATGAATGATTATAGATTACACACTACTAGCCTTTCAAAATTATATTTCAATCAAAAATGGTTTGAAAAGGTAGTAGAATTGTAATATTTCTCATAGAAATACCAGGGTACTAAATGAACATAAACAGAATTTTTTTCTTGTAAATAATTTAGAGAAGGGAACATCAAAGAAAATATGTCTAATTAGAATAGTCAGTGATAAAACTGAATACATATTAATATGTGTGAAAGAATTAAAAAATACTTACACATTGAATTATTACATTTTAAAATAAATTATGAAAGAGTTAAGAAAATTAATCCATGTACAATTAAAATTACAATTAATTCAGCAAACCAGTCTTAAAATTTGGGCTCTGTAACTGATTCCTGGCTTAAGTATTAATTATTGAGAGAGCTTTATAATATTTTCAAGCAAAAATATTACTTAATTAAACTGAGAATATATCCCATCTTTCACTTATCTATAATGATTTTACATAGTAGTCTCTTTAAATTTTTTTAACATTGGAACAATCTGCAAAATATGCGTGTATCTTTCTATGTATATTCACATACAATGAACTTTTTATAAAATATTCTCAGATGTGTTTAGGTGAAAATAGAAACACGGCTACTTACCGAGCAAGATGAAGAACTGCTTCTACAATATTAGATCCATCTTTAGCACTTGTTTCACAGAATAGTGCATTATAAGTCTGTGAGGAAAAACAAAATGTTAAGCCAACTCATCTGAGATGGTTCCATGAGAATGGGTACCTTCAATTACAAATTGTTTCCTGAATAACACAAAGAATGACAGTATATTTAAATGAACAGGATTTCTTCTAGTGCTCTTCATTGTCCAGCACATTCTCATCAGTACTGTGAAATAAAACAGCAAATTTATTTTTAATTATGTCTGGTTTATAATCAGTATATTCTGAATTAATAAACTGAATAAAAACCATATTATAAGCTTAATGCCCAAACTCAATCTTCTTGTGCACAAGACTGCAAAACAGTAAGAAAGTTGCCAGGACAGGTTACTTAACCTAACTTGCCAGCAACTATAACTACAGCGTCTGAGTATTGTAGGTTAACCAAAAAAAATCATTCCGTAGGTAACAGACATGGTATCTGCCTCAGTATAATCAAACAATTCTGCAAGCAGTCAGCCATTCAAGACCCTTAAGGCTCTTTCCATTATTCTACAAAATACAAGATTTGTGCATTTCTTTTACCCCATATAAATAAACTCAAAAAAAAAATTGTCCACACTTCTGTATGTACCAGAGAATTCTTTTTTCCTTTCTGCAGATGTGGCAGGAATACAAGAGAGTCTCTTGAAGATGAAAACACTCCACACAAAATCTGGACAGACACAAATTGGTCAATAGCATGCCTCATATTTGAACTGGCAACTTCTGTTTGGCAGCAGAAAAACTCAGTCTTCTGTCCACCCACTTTTTTATGAAAAAGACTGAGAAGTCTTTCACAGCCAGTAATGAAGTTCAGCTCAGCAGATACTGAGATGTGATTTAACCCAGCCAACACCATCAAAACACAATAGTTTAATGGAAAATATCCATGGGTCCTCATTACTTGACTTGGACAAATGAGCAGAAAATTACTTTTGTTTACTAGTTTCTCACACAGTTTTCAGATTAAAATTCCTAAGACCATTTTATACTAATGAGGTACACTTGGACCTTACCATAGCCAGCTTTTCTCCATAGTTTATAGGCACACACTTCTGCCCTTGTTCTATAACATCTTGACGCAGATCTGCCTTGTTTCCCACCATCATAATTGGAATATTCTCATGAGTTGCATCCTGTAAAGAAAATTTTACTTTCTTATCACTAGAACACTCAGAATACAAAGAAGTGGCTAACATCATCATGTAATACCAATTCCCCTCCCACAAAGTCTTGCACACTAGTCAAAAAAATCTGACAAATTATGAAAGCTATGCTGAGAACTTTTTATAAAGCAGTCGAAATGGAAGCAGTTAGCTTAACTATCAGCCTGCAAAGATGTGATTCCATTCCTGTAAGTTTTGTTTCCCAAAAAGGAATTAAATGTGTTAAGTTAATCGAATGGAATGGATTACTGCATCCAAGTGCTGTAATGACGAAATTACTAAGGGAAGAAGTAACCAACTCCTATACCACAACTAAAAGAAAATGCTTTCACAGAAGATGAGCTAAGTATTTTGCTTGCCACTTTCCCTCCTATTAAGCACCCTCAGCACAAGTGAAAAAATCCTTCCACTAAATGCAAATTCATATTCAAATAAAAAACCAAGAAATACAAGCAGAAAGAAATATTGAAAATTTCACTTGATCTATAGCTGATTTACAAAATCTAGTGTATTGGTTTAAAGTGAAAAAACTCCAAGGAATATTCAAGCCATCCACAAGAAGGTATCTGAAATGTGCTGCCACATTCATTTCAAAAGGAAGTCAACAGGAAGAGTATCATCAACATTCTTTAACATAAAAAGATGTATCAGATTGAATTTTAACCGAGTATGTCAGGATATATTTAGGACTTCCATGTAGATTTTATTTCTATGACAGCCTCCAGTCTGACTAATTACAATTTACATCTAATATAACTTTATAAATAATAAGGCTAACAATGCCGTGAAGCATAGCTTTTAAGTTGTATATATGTAAGGATCTTACCTCAATCATATCCACCCATTCTCTCACATTAATAAAGCTTTTTTCACATGTTACATCATATAGTAGTAAGACACCATCTGCTCTTCTGAAGTATGATTTAGCAATACTTCGAAATCTTTAAGAAAAAAAGAAAATATTTGTATAAGGCCACATTATCAAATAGTAGTTCAGTTTAACATCATTAACAATACAGCATTATTTAATTTCACTACTGAGAACAATTCTTTCCATGTAATACAATGAATTCATAAAAACCGGTCCTTAATGGATCAAGGATCAACAGGATTCTGTCCTAAACATCAATATTTTGTATATCAAAACAATCTACAGTGTATCTATTACAGACAATCTAGTCTCAAATTGTGCCAGGAGAGGTTTAGACTAGATAAAACAAAATATTTCTTCTCTGAAAGGGTGGTCAGGCATTAGAAGGAGTTGTCCAGAGAAGTGGCAGAATCCTCATTCCTGGAAGACTGTTCAACAGGCATGTGTGTATGTGGCACTCGGGGACATGTTTTAGTGGTGAACACAGCAGTACTAGGTTAACAGTTGGACCCCATGAGCTTGGAGCTCTTTTCCAACCTTAATGGTTTTATGATTCTACAACCCACCTATAAGTAACTTCCTAAATTAATTGGCTCACTTTACTTCCTTTGAAAAAGAGAGAAATCCAGTAAAATTATTCCAGGGTTTCATAATCAACCACAATCACCTTTGTCACCAACTTTCTACAATCTACTCAACCAAGTTCAGTAACTATGTATTTATACTGGGTATTAAAATATTCTTCACAAATTTATTACATGAGTGAACTCTGATTGGATCTTTACCTACATACAGGCCAACACAAATCTTGGTCAATGAACATAGTTAACTGACTTCCATGGCACTAGATTAAGCTCCTACTAAACATTAAAAACTGTTGGTAAAGAAGTAATGGCTCTCAAGTAGAGATGTCATAGGATTTTGAGGGAACTTCACACAATATTGAAGAATCTTGGCTATAAATTCAGCAATACACGAAGGTATTTCTGGCGAAATTCCAAAGTATTTGGAAAGAAGTTTTTATATACTAAATACAATGCAAATCAGGACCAGGATTTTCAAGGAAAAAAATAGGAAATGGGGAGGAAGGGAAGGGAATCTCTAAGAAAAAGACTGTTTAAAAATACAGATGTATAAGAACAAAGAAAGCTAAAGACTAAAAGCAGAAGAAACCATGTGCATCTACTCCATTGCTTAGAATTGCCAAGGAAGGACACGCAGATTGAATTAATTAATTCTGTGGTTAACTTCAACTATTTCTCTCAATGGTGAGAACGATTACCTCAAGCATCACCTAAGCTAACAAGAAAATATTCCACCTGTCTTGATGTCTCACCAGAGAAAAATTGCATCTGTTTACAGATATTTACATATGGACCATACAAATAATGGGGTGTTTTTTTCAGCTAGATGAAGAAAGGCAAATTAGTTTTACAAACAAAAGAATTCAAATTAGGAAAGTGCAGAGGATCACTAACCTCTCCTGCCCAGCTGTGTCCCACAGCTGTAGCACTGTAGGTTCTCCATCAACAATTAGTCTTTTCATTTGAAAATCCACACCTGAAAAGAATCATGTGTATAGTCTAAAAAACCCATCAATAATCTTACAGAAACCACAGAAAATTAAAAGATAGGGGCTATATACAAAGGTTTTTCCAAAATTAATCTCTAAGTTATGAGATTATGATTTATGATTAATGGCTTATGAGACTTCAGTCAGTCATGCACATACTTTTGAACTGCAATAATCCCCTGAATGTATTTGTCTTTTCCCAGAAGAATTGATTCAAATTGCATTCTGAACAACAAATAAGATCTCTCACTCCTTTATTTGACTAAACAATTTTATCAAAGAAGTTAAAATATTTTACATAAAACTTGATTTCAATATCAAGGAAGAAAAAGATAAATTAGAACAAAAATCATGACATGAGGCAATAAAACAAACATTTAAGCATGATTTGATTGAAAGACAAAATTACAACTTTGGAATCGTTAAGATTTAAGTTTGTTAGGTGACAACTATACTAATATACACAAGAAGTCAGCCAGAAATCCTTCTAGTCATATTTAAACCAAAGCTTCAAGAACATTTTGAAGAAATCACAACAAAAATAGTAGGAAAGACATCAAAGGATAGTACGAAATACGAAGGAAAGAAGTGCTGAGAAAACAAGAAAGCAGTAAAAAAGGCAGGAAAGTTCTACAGACGCTGGAAATTCCTTACACTGACCTTCCTTCTCTGGCACTTTGTGTTATTCAGAAAGAGGCTTCATAAAGAAAAACTAAATTAGACCAGTACCCTACGGTCCTCTACAAACAGCTGTTATTACTAAGCTTTAGTACTCAATTAGACCTCACAGCCTGTGTGAGAAACTTCGTGTCTTTATCCAGGAAACACCAGCAAGCAATCACAAAGGCAAGCTTATCACCCACTTCACTCCGAAATAACAATGAAATTCATTCTAATATTTTAAGAACACCAACTATACCCAGAGTTGCACTCGTATTGCCTCGAAATTCATTCTTGCAAAGTCTCATAAGAAAACTGGATTTTCCCACTGCTGCATCTCCAGCAAGAACAATCTTGTAAGCCTTCTCTGAACTGGGGTATTTTGGAGTGAATTCAGTTGCATCTGACTGAAAACAAAAAGAATCCCTCTATTACAACTCATTAAAAAACCCCTCTGTATTATCCTTTTCAATTTTTCCATTTTCCATTTTATCCTGAAGAACTGGTTACCTGAAGGGTGAGAGCAGATATGTGTTTCCTCGTTGAAGCAACTAAGCTGCTTCGACTTACTGGCCGTGAGGGCTTCCAGTCTAAAGCTGCAGTGCTGCTAGCAGGGCTGTATGCTTCTTCATCCCTGAGCTCTGGAACCTGAAAGTACAAGTTAGTTCTCTGGTGAGAAAAGTATGCTTTTTTGGAAAGGCACAGCTAAGACTGATTAAAACATTTTAACAGTTTGGATTAAACAGAGATAAATGATCAGATACAGTTGTGCAATTCTAATCAAAATACATTGATTATTCTGGTCTCATTCATTTTTGCTGTCTACTATAATTACATTTTGTCTTACAGCATTTTTATTGTTCAGCATCCATTCTTTCAGTATTCAAATACAGCAAATTAATTTCTATATGAAAATTCCAGCTTAAAACATAGTCACAACTGTGACAATACTTTATTTCAAAGCTTATTTTGCAAATATCTTCCCCAAAGACATTATTCTCTATGCTATTACTACTCAAGCTAAATTAAGTAGAACACAGCTGTAATCAACATTATTCACAGCAAAGTCTCCACAGAGATTAATGTCTACTAAATGCACAGCAAATTATTTACCTAAAAAAAAATACATATTCTACTGTGCTTGATACTATTTTTGCTATGCAGTCCTCAGTTACTCTTTCAATGTTACTAACAATAAAACGGACACAGTAACACCTTCTTAGATTTTTTAATTCTCCCAGACTTAGCCTGTAAGTCAATGTTTGCACTACCAATATTCTATCCATACATGCTTTTTTCTCCACTGTTACAGCATAGTAAGAGGAAGTGAATGGAAAACTATTTTACTTCTATCTGCTCTTTTATCATTACAAAATGAGCTCCTTTCCGCATACAGTTTAACAACCTTCAAAAATCACATAAACTTCAAAAATTAAGTTCTTAGCTCAAAAAGGTATCAAAAAATGTAAAAATGAAAAGAGAACTATTTATACATTCTCAAAAATTTTTCACTAATAAATTTAAATGTGCATGACCTACATACTTACTTTTAACTGGCCTGCGGACAAAGACCCATTTTATTTTAAAAACAGGAAGCTAATTTTGTCTCCAATCAAAAGCCTTTCTCTGAGAGCAGGAGTAAATCTGGCACTTACATCTATATCAGATGCATCGCCACTAAAGCCTTCTTGCATACACTGTGACCTTTGAAAAATCCTTTGATGCCTATATTCCACTTCTGAATCATACTCATTTGAATCTCTCAGGGTAGACAAACCACTGTCGAAACAGCTCTCAGGTAAGCTGTCAACTTCACAGTTTATCCTTTGCATCGGATCACAAAGTGCTAATGAATCATAATCTTCATCGACACAAGACGAATGAGACGACCTAATAAGAAAATATTGGAGGGAGAAAAATAAATTACTCCATATAAAAAATTCCAATAATAAATAATTGTTCTTCCCAAAAATATTTGAGCCCTTCTGGAACAGTCAATTCTTAGAAATGCTAATGTTAAGTTTAACCATATGTCAATTTGTATCTTGCCTTTCTAAAGAATTTCTCTTCCTCAATCATATATCATAGGGAAGCTCAGATCAAATTATTTAATCTGTGCTACTGATGATGACTTCCCAAGTCTCAGTAATTATGACTATTTGTTAATTTTAAAAATCCTATCTAAAAAAAAATTCAGAAAAAGAAAAATACATACGATGTTTTAGCTAATTTGGCCTACTCTAAGGCATAAAATGACCTTGACATACTGTATCTCACTTAAATGAATGCACTTGCTCACAGAGGCACACATGCCAATAAGAAACAGCTATAAATGTAGAAGAGGGAGCAGCCAAGTTCAGGAGATCAGTAATGGTGGAAGAAGTCACTGAAAATTTTTCTTACCGTTTGGTAGGCTATACAAAACATTAACTTTTACACAGAATTCCTCTCTTTTCCCTTAACCTTCCTTCAGAAGTTTTTTGTTTTTTTCATTCAGAAAAGGAAGGTTAATAGAGTGAATCTTAAAAAAACCCAATCTTATGAAAAAGATTACAATGGCTACAATCATTATCATGCTCCTTTATCAAGACAGGGACAGGCATCAACTAAAGTGAGGCAGTAAAGGTCTCCAAGTCACAGCAGAGTAGAAAGGGTCTAGCCCTGTCAGGAACGGATGCGATGCACTGAATTGCTAAACCAGACAAGGTCAGCATCAATCCTTGTAATAACAGCTCATTCCCAGAGGGGCTCTCCTGTGATGGCACAACACAGGACAGCACACTGGGGAAAATCACCAAATTATGTTGTTGTTACTGTGTTGAATTCCTCCCCTCAACTGGCCAAATGAGGGTGACAGTGGCATCATTGTCCCATGCAGTAACATTCAGAACCACCTAATTTACACCCCTTCAGGCTAATGAATAATCACATGAATGCATGTGATCTTTGCTGCAGGATATCAAAGCATACATGGTCTTTGTATTCATGCACCTACTGGCCTACTTCCAATCACTGAAATACAGAGGAAGAGTTCATGCTATAACAAAGTTGAGCTTATCAGGCATTCCCTGAAATAAAGCTTAGTAGGCAATTTTCAATTTCCATGAACCATGAATTCAATGCTGGGAATTTCACACATGCTTTAAAGCAAGTTAGACCAAGATGAATCTTACAGATAAAAAACAAAAATCATACCTTTTAGAACAAATTGCTTAAAATACGTTAGTGTGCAAACCAATACCTCTTACGGCTGATCTGATGTCAGGAGACAAAGTACTGAAAACAAACAGGTTTGGGGACATTCACATCTCTTTCTGTTTTTTGATACTATCAAGTCACATGTTAAGGTTAAGCCTTATTCCTACCACATAAACTTCCTTCTAAAGTAGCTTGTATTTCTCACTTTTGTGGAAATGCAAGGATTGCACCATGTGGCAGGTAGTAATAAATATTCACAGAGAACAACATAACTAAGCCTCCAGAGAAGTTTTAGTTACTCCCTCAGAAAATGACTGAATGTAATATGCAATTCAGCATAGATGCCTCTAAAAATTTGCAGCGGGCCCAACATAAGGGAATTCAGTTTATGTGCATTCTGAAAAAGGAAACAGCTTGTGACAACCAAAACTTTACAGCCAGCAAACACATCTCACATGGAGACAACAGAATAAGAACGACACTACAGAATGAATGGGGATATAATAAGCATGAAGCAGAAGTCAATTTAATTCCTATCCAAGATACTTTTCTTTCTACCAAAATGTAAAACACAAATTAAAAAGACCTCTATTAGAGATCTCTCTAAGCTTTGGAATACCACTGAAAGAAAAAGAAGACAAATAATCCATCGATTGAGTAGGGACACACACTTTTGCTGATGGATCTAACTGTTTAAAAAAACAAGTATGACAGCACAGCATGATTGACAGCATTACAGCACTCTGCTGTCTCCAGTGTGTCTCTGAAGTGACGAGAGGAAGCTCTGATCAATGATCTGTATTCAGTAAGTACACAAATAAATACTTCTGAGCATCTAATTGCATTTAGATAACTTGCTGGTTTTGTACTCTTATCCCACTAATATCCAAGTGCATTCACTACTCCAGCATGTCAGTGTGAGATGTTTATTCTTTTGAACAACCAGGCTCACATTAGTAAGTATTACATGGGAAAAAAAGCACACAAGCTGAATACAAAACCAAAAATGTTTTATTTCTCAAGTACTGAGTAAAGCTAACAAAGGCCCTCAGGAGAGTTTTACAGTTTCTTGGAGACAAAGACACTGAGAATCAAACTAGAATCAAAAGAGGCCAAGACCGGACAAGAAGCTGTCTGAATTCTCCATAAGTTTATGGCTTCCTCTGAAGAGGGTTTTCTGAAGTAATTGAGAAGACTCCTATTGACTTCAGTATATTCTGAATCATGTGCTATGGTCACACATTACTTCTAAATCAGTCACAACCATTGTCTCTTACTTAACAGTAATCTGCTCTTCTAAAACAAGTCATTTTCAAACTAACAGAAGCAAGCCCAGCTTACCTGTCATACCGTGGGTTCAAAGGAGAATGCTCACCATTAAATTTAGGACTGCTTCTAGAAATGGTACTTCCTGGTGAGGTATTTGCTAACCGCTGCAAAATAATAAATGCATTATAACTTTGATGAACACAGAGGAAGTATCTAGATTTGTTGAGAAAAACAGTGTGCATCATCAAAATTACAAACTGGATGTATTTAATATATGCTTCTTTATATTATATATATATATATTTAGCTACTTACATTTAGTTAAACCTCATAGTTTATGTATTACTGAGTGTCAGAAGGCCTATTACCTAGAGCATTTAGGCTTCACCACTGCCTTTATACTGAACCTACTACACACATTCAACCACAAAAGAGAACAGGATTCCCAAGAGGGTGATTTAATCCACCTGAAGACTCCGAAATGCTAAGCATTTTTTTTATTTGAATTATTTGAAAAGTGGTATTTAGACCATGGCATGCTGACTACTAAATAGAAAGGGGAATTGTCACTAGATGGGCTATTTTCAGGAGAGCTACCGCCTAGTTCTTGAGAGAGATAGTGAAGGAAAGGTCTTGACTGTCACAAAGTATTTTGTACATTCTGCTGTGCCTCCATACATTTATTCACTTGAAACAGCTTCTGTCTTCTTTGTAATATGCTCATTTACATTACAGTAGGAAATGGTATCCATTGTTGCATCTGTAGCGAATCTCTGGTAGCTTGTATACTAGCAAAAAGTGCTCATGTTCACTGGTATGGAATACTGGGAACAGTCACCTGACCCCCTATTTTCCTCCTTCCTGTCCAGTATTGTCTTTGAGGGTCCATTATTCTGCTTCCATCCTTCAAAAAAAGCTATCTGCTTTCCTTATGATACGCAATCATTAGTTTTAAGAGTTTTAACAGAATTCACAGGACTGCAAATTGACAGTATAGAGTAGGGTATTTTTACTTTCAAGCCTTTCTTTCTCTAGTTTGGAGGATGTCAGGTGACATTTGTTAAAAGAGACTCCAGTGCAGTTCTGAGACCCCAAAAGAGTCTGACTAAGGTCTCTATTTAGTAGTCCATGCTATTCTTTTTCCCTGTGACTTGCCTGGAAAAAAAGTTCAAGTTAAGTTAAAAGGGCAGTTTTCTGAGAAAGTGTGTTGTCAATGGTAGGACACTCCCATACACAACACAAATACATTCCCTTTAGCACAAGAGAAACTGTTGATTTATTCACCCCATTAAAAATCACAGCATATTAAAAAAATGGTTACTTTCCAGAGTGCCTCAAAAAAGCAGCTATGTTTTAATAAAACTTTCATTATTTAACAAAGCGTAAGTCTAACGAAAGTCTAATAAAATCTAACAAAACTACACAGGAGTATTCTCACAGTGAGTCCACCGAATAAAACTCAATTTTCTGAGTACTCACTGAGGTACTAACTTAAATTTGCTGTGTTGATTCCTACACCTTCCATGACAATGTAACAAAATCATAAATACATACCAATGATCTGTTGTACTTGCTGAAACTGTTTTCAAGTGCACTTCTTAAACCATCATTGCTGTCATGTAACTTCCTATTAGCTGATCTAACAAGAAAACACAGTTTAACTTGCAGAACTAGAGGAAACATGAAAAACTATGTAACTTCTCAAAAAGAAAAATTTAAAAAACACTTTTGGAGAACCCCTTCTTTTCTTTAGCTAAACACTGAAGAGTAACATGAAACTAGAAACATATTGACACATACTCAAACAAATTATCTGAAAAAAAACCACTGTGAATTTTAAGCTTCAGTGGCAGCCCAGGAAGCCCATTTTCACTTGTACAGCATGGTCTCTGGTCAGCTGAGTGGAAAAAAATGTACTGTAGGAATGGTCACAAAATATCAAAAACACCACACAGCAAAACAACTAGACCAGCCATTTCTGTGCAAAATTACTACCCTTTAAATATTGCTGAGGGGACTCTGAACACAAATATAATTCATCTGCCTGAAAGAAAGAATTTTTTTAGGATAAGGAAATTAAATAAAGATATAAAAAAATGTATTCATTGTGACCCTTCTTGCACACCTCTTGTATAATACTGCACACTCTTAGTACTTTCCAGACAACAGTAAGACAGAAGTTACCAGAGAAGCAAAGCCAGTAGAAAAAGGAGCCAGGCAATAATTTTTCTGATAGCATGTATAGACTCAAATAGCATTCAGCTTATTAGAAAGAAATAAAAGTTAGTGGGGCTAAGAAAAGAAATGGAAAGAAACCAGCTGAAGTGTTTGTGGGTCAGTACCACAGTAGAGTTATTATCACCGTAACACTTATGACAGTTGAGAATATCTTTCCTGATAATTTAGGACATTTTGGTATTTCCACTTGGCACTTCTTCCCAAATTTCAACCCAATCTTTTACATAAAAACATTTATTTCAAATGTGTTGGGACAAAGTTTGATAATAAAAAAACTGGATTACTAAAAACTTACTGAAGTATTTCAATTTGTCTTTCCAGATTATCTCTGTCTTCTGTATACTCTCGGATAATTTCTAGATCCCTGGAAAAAAAAACAGAAACAAACACCAAACTGAAATGAACTTATACTTAACAGGATATTCTTATATTTTCACCATATTGCCTTTGGCAGACTTTACATTTATGCTGAAATATGCTGAGAGCAGTTTAACGTAAAGTAAGATCACTTGTAGACTCATTAATCTCTGCCATTATAACTCAACAAAGACTGTGAATGAAAAATGAAAGATGTACAAAATAACTGTAAGGACTGCTTCCTTTTCCCTTGAAAGGTAATTTATATAATCTGAAGATAACCACACAATGAAACTGCTTTTTATGCTCCTTTAAAAGAGTAACTAGAAGTAGCTTTCATTCACTTTACAAAAACAAAAGGTGAAACTAGACATGGAAGGCTTCCAAAACTGTTCTCCCTAATATTCATACAGACACTCATGTGAGTGCAAGCCACAAAGAAAAAAAATGCCTGATGCTGTACTGGTGCTTTATTCCTAATAAAGTCCCACTAAAGTCAATGGATATTCTTTCAAGGTTGTCTGAGTTTGCATCAGAGCCAGAAAGGGCTCTTTCAGAAATCTAATAAGAAAAGTGAAGAGCACTGATGACATGGTGTCAAACATGTACCTACCCTTTAAGGCAAACTTAGAAAATAACAGTTGCCAACTGCATACATAATAATTACATCAGAAAATAATAATTACATCAGAAAATAGATTTTGTTTTTGCCTGGTGAAAATATTATCACGTAGAAGTAACTTACCTCTCAGTGTTCAAAGACTGATCTGCATACTCGCTTTTCAAGGTATCTAATTCACTCTGTAGAAAAGCTATATTTGTCTGTGCTTCTAGAAGATCTTTCTTAAGTCTCTGATTTTCCTTCAATAAAGGAAGATATTAGATGTTAGCTGTTCTAGTGACGTCCACAAAATGTTGATAGATTATAACAATAGAATAAAAATCATCCAAATTAAATAAAAACAAAACATAATAAAATTTGGCATAGAGAGGGAAAGAATATGAAAGAACATTATATCAACAAAGAAGTCAGTAAATTAACATGCAAGAATCTCTTCACTTTCATTTTTCCATTCTGTTACAAAAAAATGGGACCACATCATCTCAAGCCACTTCTAAATGTCCTACATAGAATGTTTATACATTTAAACAGGTACTTTTTCAGCTTAAAAGATCCACATACCCATAACTTTAAAAGTTTACTTTCTAGTTTTTTCTAGTACTGAAAGTTAAAACAAACAAACAAACAAACACCAAAATCCAAATCTCCACTAGTATAACAATCTGTACTGCAGACACTAAAACTGAGGCTAAATTAATATGTTAATCATAATAATCTCTTGCTTACCAGCAACATATCATGCATTCTTTTTTTCAGTTCAACTATGTCTTCCCTGTGACTGACGTATTTGGATTGCTCCTCCAGCTCGAAGTATTAAAAAAAATTACACAATTAATGTATTTGATTGTTCTGATTTAAAAAAAAACAATTTTATGGAAATCACAATAAATAATCCTTGGAAAGTTCTACAGTTACTAAGTTTTTAAAACTTAAGAGTTTTTCCAAATGAATCAGACAGCATTATTTCAAAAATTACTGGCTTTCTACAAAATTGATATACATTTTGCACTCTTCGGGTAAAAAATACTCATAAGTAGTGACACAGAAGACAAACTACTATGATAGAAACAGAAACATTAACTTAAAAATATATAAAAAACTATTACTACTTCAGCTATGTAGTATTTGGACAAGAAGATCTCATGCTTCTTGTGAGAAATTTCCATTTCTACAAATGTTCTTTAAAGTGCAATTAAATATAAAACCCAAAAAATATATCCATTTTGCTTGCTATAGTTCTGTAAAACTTACAGCAAAAACCAAGGTCAAAATTAAACCCAAATTACAAAATATCCCAAAACATCATTCCTGAAATTTCAGTTTACTTTACTACTAGGTATCAAATTACAAGACCTGATTGCAGTTGGGTTCTAAAAGGCACTATAGTATCATAAATTACTATATCTGGGTTGCTAATTCCATCTTTATGTACAAATAACAAATATTTAGTGGCAACATATTGGACTATTTCTAATGGACCAAATACAAGACTAGGTAACTGCAATTTAATAACTCGATGGATCTAAAAAATTGTTAAGCCACAGAATTTAGGTAATAGTTGCTTCTCCCTTTCCTAAGTATTTCAACAAATTACACAGCATAAATACAAAAGCACAGAATGACAACACAACCTAAAAACTATCTGCAGTTGCCATTTACTAATACAAATTAAATTAGAAACCTACAATTATGGTTATCCACTTTGAGGGAGGCATTTCATGAGGACAAAATCTCCTAAAACACTCAAAAAACTCACCAGACCTCAACTCACTTACCTTTTTAAGTTTTTTTATTGTCACCTGAAGATCCCCAACTTCAGTGTCATACTGGCGCTTCAGCTCATTTAGTGCTTCTTCAGCTTTTTGCTTCTCCTGCAACATTTTCAATCTCATTAGAAGTTGAGACAAGTTTCAAATGCTTATTAAAAAATTCATTTCATTGATTTGGAAAGCATATACTTTTCATTTAAACAAATGTAACTTTTCATTTAAACAAATGTGACTTTCCATTCTGTCCCTTCCTTAAGATCCATAGATTCTGATTCTGTAACTGCAGCCCACTTGTACAACACTCAGAGAAATAAAATGGTGGCATGAAAGCAAAGTGTTTCAGTGTTTTTGATTCATGATTCCTGTGCTTAACATTCTCAATTTCACTTATTTTTTACTTCTGTTTTTCTTTTAATTTTTTTTTGCTTGCAAGTGCTGGAAATGTTACAGGTCCATGTCAGTAAAAAGCAAGCAGACAGCATCTCTAGTTTCAAATGGTAATGTCCCAAGAACAGAGAAAAGGGGGTCGTTTCAGGGCTGTCTGTTCAATACCACCCACATCACCAGGATGGTCTCAGCAGGAAAAATGACATGGATGGAAAAGATAGCAATGCCATCTTTTACCAGGGCAGAGTGTGTGCAGGCTGGAATCAGGACTGCACAGCTGTTGAGCACCAGGGTACAAGAGCCTCTGTTGCAGCTGCTGGAGCCACTGTCCCGTGACTGCTGCCATCAGCACAGAGAGCACAGACATCCGCACTGCTGCCACCACCATGGCACCAGAGAGAGAGAGAGGCTGCACTGGTACTGTTACCACCACTGGAATCAGCATCTTGGCAGCATAACTCCTTATTCAGACAAACTCTCTTTCCAGGTTTCAGGTTTTCCCTGTCTTCCCTTACTTCAGAGGTCCAGGGGGAGGAGATTGAGCCGTGGGAGCCTCCAGGAGTGCTGCCTTTGTTTTCTTTCCATGGAATGGGGAGCAGCATCAGGATGGTCACCATTTTGCCTGTGTTTAGAGACTGCAGGAAGTATTGCTCACAGGGACCCTCAGTGGTGAGTGCCATTTTGTGGGTAAAACTCTCTCTTTGCCTTGTATACCCCATATTATTGATAGTGTTGTGATTATTGCAGCTTTTCAGTAAACTGTAATTCTAGTTTACAATTTCTCCTAGTTTCCTCTATTACTGGAAGGAGCAGAGGGGGTGAAAGGTGACAACCTGAGTGGGTTTAGTTTTCTCACTGTGTTTGAAACCAGCACAGGTGCTCAGCCTAAGTACCAGTATCTGTATACAGTACTCAGTCTGAGTATCAAACCAAGTACAGCATTCAGAAATGTATTTTAATCAGAGAGATTTATTTTAACCAAATTAGAATTTATTTTAATCAAATTATAGTGATTTTGGGAAGAAGCTGAACTAACCACATTAAGAAGAATTGTGCGTGCAGTGTGCTATAGACTGGTGTGTTTCGCTCACTCCAGCCACTCCCCAGGGACTCTAGTTTCACAACACAAGAAATAAGAATGCAGCAACAACAAGTGGAGCCAATGAGACAGGTTGCATTTTCACATGGAAGAGGCCTGTATGGACTTTGCTTAGCATTCAGAATTAGAATTTCCTGTAGGTAGTGCTGACATTGTGTGTTAAAACAATAATCAAAGTAATCAATTTAAGGTTGATTCCCCTACTGTTGCCAACTATACAGACTCCTAAGTATTGTTTGGTAACTATTTGCTTCCCTTGAAGAAACAAAATACAGGATAGGCTCACTCAGAAGCAGGTGTCCTGGTGGCATGAGTGAGATCACTCTGACAAACAATAGCCTTGATTACAGACATTAAGATTAATAGCTTAGTACATTCCTACAAAGTAAATAACTTAACATTTACTCTCAGGGCGTTTTAGTAGGTGCGGTATGTGGAGCTAGGAGCTACAAGGAACACTGGAGAGTGAAAATGAAAAAAGCCTTGTGCGAAACAAGTTAACAGACCATCTTTCATACCTATGGCTAGATGCAAACAGCGATTGAGAATATAGACTAGACTTAGATAATACATAGAAGATCGACTTTTGCGTAATTCTAGTACATAACTGTAGATGTTCTCAGAGTAAGCAAACACACATATCCCAGTCATCTTTTTAAAGCAGTGAAAAAGAGTATTCAGGGCTTTTTCAGTAATTTATCATTTTTTGAGAACAGTAATTTTTCAGAGAAAACATATTTGTTTTCTAAACATTAACAACTTAGCTTCTCTGCAAGTTAAAATTTATCTCTACTAAGAGCTGCATTACCACTAGTTAAACATATTAAAACACACTTTTTTTTTTTGCAGAGGTGATGGCTTTAACATTTTTATGCCATTATATTTTGTTTCTAGAAACACAATAGGCTTTTAGGGTGCAGTAGGACTGTTTTCTCTTGTACAGGAAAAAAAAAGCTACTTGAAGTAAATCTATCAGAATACCATTTACCTTCATGCATCAATTACTGTGAACTACTTAAAATCAGCAAGTTGGCAGACAGCACTTCGTTGCTTCTAGTTCTGTGACTACTCTGGTGAAAGAACCCACAGCAAATGTATATAGATGTTCAGTATACTGTGTGTCTTACTGAGCAATAATTATGCCCATAGTATATGTTTTAGTTAATGCATTTCTTATGCTCACATTAGAACACTTTCACAAACTGTTATGTGGAATAACAGTTATGCCCATATAAAGTTTGGCTTATCTTAAATTAATATAGTAACAACTCAAAATGAAGCCAGGAGCTGGTCTTGCTCCTTTGAATTATGAAGTCACGTGTGGCTCTAATGTATTTCTCCCTGGGTAAAAGAAGAGGATTTTTACACCTCTTCATATAGACAGCAGCTGGGTTAAAACAACAGCTAAAATTGAGCAGATCAAAACAGAATTTCCCATGAAGTTTGAAAGGCCCAGGCCCTCACACACTGTTATCACAGCTACCTCTCTTTAAGTCTATAAAATGTAGTTGCAGGAGAATGGAGGAAAGAAAGGCAGATACAGAAAGCAGGACCAAACAATCCAAACATTAAATTCTACATAAATTCTTTTACTAGGAGAACTAGACTGCATTCTTTAGTGCTGAAATATCATTTTATCCAGACTGTTTGTGATATTGGTCTCAGAAAGAAATGCTTCTTGTCCAGTATGCTCCCAAAAAAAGGAAAGACTTTTTTTTTCTTGGTTTATGACACCTAAGTAGATACTTCTCTTTAATTCATTTTTAATCTCATGGATAACCTTTTTTTATCCAGGCCCTGCCTACAGCAGCTTTGAGTCAGTCCATCAGGATCAAAATCATACCATCAATCCTACTTAAGATCATTGAAAGTTTAGTAATTATGAAATTCTGTAAATATAAAGTACTCACTTCCTTTTTAACTTTATGCTCTGCAGCCTGTATCCGTAGTTCCATCTCTTCCTCTAACTCACTGAGTTGAACTGCTGCTTTGTCCTGAGCTCTAAAATTTACAAGAAAATATTATCTTAGGAATTGCCCTCAGGCTTGAAAGAAACACTGTGTGAAACACAACTGCCTACCTCAAGTGAAACAAATTAGACAGACAGACAGACGGACATGGGAAGAGTCTAACATTGCCCGGACCTTGAAACTGGTGCAGCTGGGAACCTGAATCCCAATTTATTTTGAAGATAATTCAAAATATCTGAATGGAAATTTGAAGGTAATTCAAAATAACTGGCAAATTAGATTTTAAATAATAGCTGCAAGCTGATGATTATCATGAAATACATCACATCTGCATTTTTAAAATTAAGTTACAAAGATAAAAGGTTTCTCTTGATATCCTATGAAGAGACTTCAAAAGCAACTTGCTTCACCCACACATACGAGATCTCTGTCCAGTCTGTTTGGTTTTGGCAGTCACAACGTGAGACTGGCAGTGCCAAGTAGTTAAAACAGGTAAATACACTCCTTGATCCTCATGAAGAAAAAAAAAAAAAGGATTTCTAAAATGAAAATAGAGTGGACATGTATGATAAAACTCAAAGCTGCAGCCAAGGAAGAATGTTTTAAAGCATTTAACAAACAACAGAGTCTGCAAAAATTTGGTCCAGATTTTATCAAAAGTATGAACAGCTTATCATTTGCAGGCTACTATATGTGCTTATGCACAAGGGTATGCATACAAACTAACTTCAGAACTCAGTTTACAGAAATACTTTGTATTGCATATTTTGGCAGTAACTGTCAGTAGTTTAATCAAAAGAAGCATGAGAAAAAAAAAGAGAAACTGCAGAACTGAGTTAGAAACATGATTCACTATACCTTTTTACTGCTATGGCCAGAGTTTCCATCTCTATGCTTTGAAGTTTTATCTCTTGGATGAAGTTTTTAATGACATGCTCATATGGCTGGATTAATCTTGGTTCTGCTATGTGTATGTTCTGGTAGAGAACACTGACCTGCTCTTGTCTGAAAAAGAAAGATATGAACATTTTAATTCACTTACTTGTAACAATGTTCTCTCACAGGTTTGAAAAACTTACTACAAATTAAGATATTCCCCTGCTAGACAGAGGCTTTGAACACAGTACAGTACGTCTAAATTCTTCCAAATTATGTTTACTATTTCCACTTCTCCGCTTTAATATAGCTATCGCAAAAAAACCCAAACTGCCTGATGAAATATTTTTTTTACTTCTATGCATAGTGCAGTGAAGAGAATGCCACTGGAGTAGCCCACAATGTACATCAAATTTCTTGATTGCTGTAATGTTAATCATAATCTGTGAAGAAACCTAAGATTTCAGGAGGTTGCATAAGGACTGAAAATTAAATAAGGATTGAAAGAAAATAGAATGCCAACTTTTACCTAAGTTGAAAGGGAAATGAGATAGAGAGAGGTGGGCTGTAAGCAAAATAATACAGCTCTTCAATTTCAGACAAATTAGTCTGGTCTATGCCCAAATAAATTTGTTGTTATAAGAAGTTAATTCTGTACATGACTCTCATGTGAAAAATGACAGATATGTCTCATTAAGAAGAAAGAAAACATTTCTATAAGTATTTTAGTTGTTGAAAGTTGTCCTGAAAGAACATTTACAAGAAAAAAAAACCAAAAAACAGCGTAAGAGCCAAACCACTATTACGAAGTCCCGTACATAAATAGCACTGATTTCAGTTCATGCTACTGGTATGTCATGCAAACCTTTGCTTTACACGCTAGGTTCCAATTCCTGGATTATATTAGGCAAAACATCATAAAATATCCTGTAACAGAATTTAGCTGTCCTAAGGAAAACCGAACCTGCTTGACATGGACTTGACATATGCTAGAATATGAACAGATATTCAACAACTTAAAAACCAAATGGAAAAAAAGGAACATAGAAGATCAAGTCCAGAAACACATGCCAGTAGTGAGGAAATACACATTATCAGAAGCAGAAATACAACTAAAAATAATATTTTGCAAGTTCAAGACTAACACCATATCTAACTTCACAAACATATGCCCTCATTTTGCTGCTAATGAAAGCCTGAACTCTTGATTAAACAATCCTCCTTGTTAGACAGTTGAAGTTTTCCTATTTTCAGTGGAGGTAATGCTGTTTAATACCTTTGCCATACACATGATATCAACAATCAGTGTACATTCTCTTCATTTTTTTCCCACTTCAAGCAATTCCACAGCTTTATCAGTGTTGCAGCACTCTGCTTCTTGTACATGATTCCTCCACTGAAGGTCTAACTTACTTTATTAAAACAGTACCATAACTGCTACTACAGCTCAAATTCCCTTTTAAACAATTTAACTACTTCAGGACACTGTAATACTTGTTTCCAGCTGAAATGTTGATATCCATTTTGAGACAGTGAAACATAAAAGCAGCACAAAGAGATAAAGATTTACTGATGTCTGAGAAATTTCTCTGTACATACACGTTTCTGTCTTGCAAAGGATTTCCTTTACAAAGGCTATTGCTTCCCTGCATTTAGTAAGTTAAATATTTTCCAATGTATGCACATAATTTCTTTTTCAAAATGTATTCTAAACTGTATAATGTCAGGGTTCACAAACAGTTGCAATAATGAAGAGATTTATCTGATCATCAGATGCTACAAACTGTATAAATAATACAACATTTAAGAACTCCTCAAATGTATATTTATTCAGTTAATAATCTGCAGTTAAAGTCATTTCCAGAATACTACTGGACACCAACAGCCAGTGGCATTCTCTGGGATCAACACTGGAACCAGTCTTGTTCAATTTGTTTATCAATGGCCCAGATGAAGGGATAGAATGTACCCTCAGAAAATCAGCCACCTCACTGAACTGAGGGAGTGGCTGATCCACCTGAAGGTTCTGCTGCCATTCCGTGGGACCTGGATAGGCTGGAGAGTTGGGCAGAGAGAAACTTAATGAGTTCAACAAGGGCAGGTCCTGCACCTGGGGAGGAACCCAGTACACGTCAGGGGTTGCTCCTACAGGGCAGCTCTGTGGAGAGGGACCTGGGACTCTTGGTGGATCACAGGCTGTCCATGAGCTGGCACTGCCTTTGTGAAGGGCCAGGGGGTATCCTGAGGTGAATTGGGAAGAGCATGGCCAGAAGGCTGAGGGCGTTGCACCTGTACTTGGCCCTGGTGAGGCCTCATCTGGGGTGCTGTGTCCAATTCTGGGCTCCTCAGGACAACGGAGACAAGGAGCTACTGGAGAGGATCCAGGAGAGGGTCACAAAGATGATTTGGGGTCTGGAGCATCTCTCTTATGAGTTGAGACTGCAGGGGCTGGGCCAGCTTAGTCTGGAGAAGACTAAGAGGGATCTCATTAACACATATAAATATCCTAAAGCTGAGTGCCAAGACGATGATGTAAGACTCTTTTCAGTGGTGCCCAGTGACAGGGCAATGAGCCCTAAACTACAGCAATGACCCTAAACTAAAACACAGAAAGTTTCACCTCAACATGAGGAAAAGTCTATTTTCATTGAGGCTGACAAAGCACTGGAAGAGGCTTCCCAAAGATAATGTAGAGTCTCCCTCCCCGGAGATATTCAAAACACACAAATTCCTGTGTAACCTGCTCTTAGCTGACCCTGCCTTGGCAGGGAGGTTGAACTGGACGATCTTTGAAGGTTCCTTCAAACCATAATTATTTTGTGATTTTTTTCAAAGTACGTGCAAACTGAGATGAGTTAGAGCATGGTGCTAATAAACACCAGGTTGTGGGTCCAATACCTGTATGGGCCATTTACTTAAGAGCTGGCCTTGAGGATCCCTGTTGGTTCCTTCCAACTTAGAATATTGTGACCTGGAAATACACACTGAAGCTAGAAATCAGTACATCTGTGATGCTGACCCTCTGCCACACAGCAAAGTCTGCTTTAAAATGTAGTAGTCAGAAACTCAAAGTAGTTACTGAGAGGTTTTATTCTCCCTCTGAGATTAAAAAAAATCTCTATATTTCTTATCCCTTCTTAGCCCAATGACCAGCTACCACACAGCCGGATTCAAATATTTCAGCAACACAGTTTTAGGAAGCAGTACCTAGGCTTAAGAAGGCAAGCAATATCCATACAACCACAACCATGCAGGATTCTGGAAAGGGCCTGGAAAGATCACAACTGGTCACTGAAACTCTCAGTAATACTTAAATGAGTGCTTCTACAGCAACGATACAGGATGTATCATTTAATCGTTAATTAAAAAGCAGGCTCACAACTACTACATCAACAATTTATAAAAAAAATCACAAAAAAACCAACCACAACAACAACAAAAAAAGATGAGAAGCCAAAGCCATGCAACAAAATTAGCAGGATTACTTAATCACTTATGCTTTCAGGAAGATGTAATACATTTTCAGGAATTAGAAAGACTGTCAGTGATTTAATCACTCCAAGCATCCACGAATCCATGATGAAGGTAGCAACAATTATGTGGACTCTGTATCAACATGCAGTAAGTATTTGAAGATTATTTGTTCCAAATTGCTATTTTCACATTTTTTAATTATTCCCCTATTTTTACATTCTTTGGTGAATATCAGTGACACTGCTGCAGAAGGCAGATCAGCTGCAATGAATGTTTGTCCTCACTTCTTCTTGAATACATGCTATTTCTTTCTGCAAATTCATTAGTTACTCAAAATTAATTGTAAAAGAAGACTTTACAAATGGATTTTTCACCAAGCTGACTTGAACTCTAAAACTCTGAATGTCTCTCCTTTTGCTGGACAAAATTTTCAGCAAAATTCATCTCAAATGTTTGGACTTGCCCTTTAAAACTGGATTTCCTTGAAATCCTAAATTTATTTTTCAGTGTATTTACTGCACATCTTTAAGTTCCACACTAACACAGTTGTGTTAGTGTGGAACTTAAAGGTACTCTCAAATACTAACGCACAGAAAGAGCATTTTTTTAATATACAGCATGAAAGTCTATTACTTTGTTCATCTGGCACTATGGTTACACTAATCATCATTCAGGCATTTATTTCTGTTGCTTCTGCAAAGTGCAGACACCAAACATTAGTACCCACAAAAAGTATAGCATTGTAGCCAGGGACTGCTTTGGCTTTACCTTACCTCATTTCAAAGGTTTTATAGTATAAACCATCTGTAAAATTAGTACTTAGTAAGAGTAATTAGTCAATATTTGCACAGCTTCACATGAGTTAACTTAAGCAAAGTTACAGTATTCACATGGTTTCAGAGAGTTCCTACAAGAACTGCATACAGAAAATAAAACTGCTCTCATTATAATGTAATTTCTAATACGATAGACTTAAAATACCATGGTTGAATAGAAGAGCAGAAGGGAGTGGACAGGAAGACGCACACAAAAAAACCCACAACGCTGATTTTGGGGATATCAGATATTTAGATTATATTGTGTCATAATTTCCTTTAATCCTAATCAATTCATAGTATTATTTCTGGTTTGCTGATTGTACAGTGACCATTTGCCTAATAATCCACACACTGAATGCAGTTCAGAGGAAGATGATGGAATTTTTCAACCAGTAGTAACTCCAGAGTTCATCAGTATCTTATTACAAGTGCTCCCTATGTAGTCACCAGAAAGAATACGTATGCTACACAGGCCCCTCAGTCTGACACTAAGGGCATTATTTGGTTTTAAAACACTATTCTAGTGATCTTGTTCTACTGTAGGTCACCTTGTAAAATTGCTCTGATTGCATGTAGAAGTTCTGCTCTAGTATAGACATGAAGAGATGAAGCATAAGGTAGTCTGAGCTGGGAAGGTCTGAGCTGGGTAATCAGAACAAAACAAAGCTCAGGCACTAAGATATCTAATACTTGCCCTTATACTGGAGACCAACACCCTATGTATGCCTCCAAGAGATGGAGAAGTACCTTTTTCTGAAAGGCAGACACATTGGATATGCCACCGTAACAGTGACCAGAAAAGGACAACAAAATATGATACAGATTGGAAAGGATCTAACTTCGTCTCAGCTGAATGCCTAACACTTTCTCTAGATTAAGCGCCTTAAGGAAGAACAGATTACACAGAATTTTAACACAGCGTAAAATTCAAACTGTTTGTCAACTTCAAGCACTATGGGGCATTTTTTAATACTATCTTTTCTTTTTCTGTATCTGCCCCTTCAGAAACAGGCTGCATTAAAAGAAGATGATCAAATTGGTAAGCTCCAGATAAGACAGCCAAGGCCTGATTCCCAGAGGAAATATTTTTCATGCTCCCAAAGCATGAATGCTGTTCCCTTAGAGGCATGATTTAGAGCCAGTGGAGCAGAAGTGGAAAAGACTGTGGGACAGGCAAGGAACTATGAAGCCTATGGAAAAAGAGAACACCTCAAAGACATTATGGCAAATGATCACATGATGATACGAGGAAAATAATCCAGGAAAAAGAATGTTATAGCTCTTAAGTTAGTTGGTACATATGCCATTTTAATTAAAGCAAAAATCAGAGGACCAGTAAAACTTAAGGCAGCTCAGAAAGTCTTTTAGCTCTCACAAAAGCATGCATCACATTTCTAGCAGAGCTCATCTCTCAAACTCCTGTCCATGATATATATTAAAAGACAAGACAACATTCTTACAGAAGAGATCCCCTCTCCAGCACTGTGGCAAAAAAAAAGGACACAGCATTTGTCTTTCCTCAGGATTTGCCTTCATCCTCTCTCAAGGGAACATGATTCAACTTCCAAGGAAACCTCTCCAGTTCTGACATCATGGCTCATCATCTCATGGAAGTAAACATAAATTGCTGACAAAAGTTAATACTGTGTTCTATATTGACTTTGGCAAAAATCCATCCTAGTTCATGACAGCAAGAGCATGACAGTTTTGGACAGGTTTTTTATCCAGCAGAGCTTCTCTTCTTTGCTTTAGCACAGTAGTATATCCCACGAGCATTGCCTGTGTTCACAGTTTAAGTAGTCATATTAAGAACAGCACGTTTTTCTCATCTGATCACATCTCCCAGGTATTTTCTATACGGGTTCAGATGACATGACTGGGGGCATACTGTTATCATAATCACATTAAGACACTTTGGAACTGTATGACGCACAAAATCTCACAATCGGGCAGCACTGAAATCTGAGTCTAGTCAGTTTGGCTGAAAGTACAAGGCACACAAATAAAACACTCAAAGACTAAAAAGCAAAGCAATGGAGCATGAGGCCTCTCAGAGGCAGCAGATTTAACTTGAAATAGGGATACAAACTTTCTGCTTCTGATTAATCCACCCATTCATGCTCTAATTAATTTAGCTCATTTTCCAACAAGATCATCCAATTTGCCAAATATTGTGCAAAAGCTGCCTGGTAGGGCTTAGTCTTTTTGACAGTCCCAAGCCTTTGATCTTTCTGACTGAAGTCTTTCACACTGAAATTTAAAAATCTGTTTTCCAGAAAGCTTTTTGACTGTAATTTACAGAGAGAGAAATGTCATAACTTCATAAGAACAGGATTTCTCTTGTACTGTCAGAGGATGTTAGATTATTCCTTGCTCAGGCTGAGGAATGGAATAGTATTACCATTAGGGAGACATTTCCCACACATTTAAAGGAATACATCTGTCTACTAGGAGTGTGGAGGGAACCCTTCAGCCCTGCCCCTGAGATTGGCCACAAGAAAGAATGCAATATCCGGTAACACCATCTAGGGCTAAACACTTCCAGTGTGGCAGTGCACTGAAGCACTCACTGCCTAGAGCAACAAAAAGGTAAGGGGTTTTTTTTGTCCAATCCTGTACCATTGCAAATATTTTCTAGAGGAATAAACTAACAAACATTGCTGACTTCTTAATAAAACAGATCTTCAGCTGGCATTTCGCTACATATAAACTAAAGGCATTGCATGATTCTATGGTTAATTACTCATTATTCCTGATTAAACCTAACAATGCAGAAGGGCAGCTGCATTTTAAATGAAATTAAAAACAAACAAACCAAAACAACAAACAAACAAACAAAATGACAACCCTCTGTACAATTCCACTAAAGTCTGACTTCACATTATCAGCCTGGAAAGACTTCCCACTTTTTTTTCCTAGAGGTAAACAGGTCCCCAAGCACAAGTAAAGGCTAAGGCAAACAATACTTTGACTCACAGTAACCACCTTACCAAGAAATCTAACTTCAAAAAAAATCTGTTCAGGTGAGGAGGAAAGGAGCAAGGCTGTAAAGAGACTCTTTAATGTGACTCTGCCTGTTCAATTGCAAACAATAAAACCTCAGCTTCAGCATAGACTTGAATCTTTTGAAGTATAATCTAAAAGGACTGTGCAACTGATACACCCAAACACAGAGATATGATCCATCCCATAATAAAATCACCATTTTCAAACAAGTAATTAAATTCGAAATATGCTTATTGTAATATATTCTTATTTTAGTATCTGGCAGTAAATAATTTTGCATTAAATGCCTGCTACTACACTAAGGACTGGACCAGGATATAGATCTATTACTGGGTTTCACACCTTGTTATGGAGGCTTATTTATGCTTTCAAAAAGTTCAGTCATAGAAACTGAACTTTCAGTTTCTGAAGTGGAGACAGAACCATGCGTATCATGAAAATCTTCCCTGTGATTTCCATGGGTATTCACTCAAGCTGAGGAGTGACAGAGACAATAGGTATTTACTGCGGCATTTTCTCCTGACTTCAACCCTCTTCTCACTACTTCCATTTGCTGTGCCTTGCTTCTCTCTGTATAAACTCCAATAGCATCAAAGCACACGTGTCTTGTGTATTGCTAGTCGGTGGCCACGAGGCAGAGCATTTTGAGGAACTGAACCCCAAAATGACCAAGATAAAAACCACACAACTGAGATTAAAAAATATGGATTACCAACTGCACTCATCTGGATTTGGGGAGTTTCTCCTTTGTAATTACTTTTCTCACAGAAGTCAATGTCATAACAAATATATGAAGAGCAATAAAACACAACATAAGGATGCCAACTCTTTTATAGCACTGAAGATGGAGGTGTGTTCCAAGTCAGTTCTAGTTTTCAAACGACTGCCTTTTCCTGAATAAAAAGTTGAAATGACAAAAAACTAAAACAAATCAAGTAACTTAAACAAAAAGATAAATATATTTTTTGAAGTCTAGCTTGTACTTCACTTGATTTTGTTATATTCTTCTGCTTAAGGCTCCTCAAAGAATTTCAATATATTCATTACTCATGTAAGCGATCCTAATGATTTTAGTGGGACTACTCACATAAAAAAAAACTTACACATATGTTTCTACAGAAAAAGATGTGGGCTACAAATGGAAAAGAAGTCGAGCTGTGAAACAGACATGCTTCTAGCACTTCAGCACAGGAGAGAGAAAAAACAAAGGGCACACTGTTTTTCAGTTGACACTGACTCACACTTAATAAACACAGCCAACTATGAAGGATGTTCAAATCTAAACCTGAATAGGAAACATTTACATCAAATTACTGCCGACCTGATAGTATGCAACAATCAAATCTTAGTTGTTTTCAGTTTTTATGTAAAAGAATCATAACACAAATTACATTATGTCATGATGAGTTTTGCAAAACTACCAGCTGTGTCTGCACAGTGGAGCCAATTAACGCTGTTCCTCTTCCTTACTGTTATCTTTCTAGATACTCAGTTAGACTATACTGCTGCTGCAAACAGTGACCAAGATACTGAAATCAAGAGGAGACAGATGCTTTCACAGGCTACCACTGTGCATGAGTCAGATTTTTTTCAGCTCCTATTGAGTTTCTGACTTCAGGTTATTAACTGTGTCCACAAGCTTTCAAACAGTCTTTTGTTCCTGCTCTCTTTCAAGTGAAAGCAAGTGTCTAACAAGGAAAGCACCATGAACAAATTAAGACAGACCTGTAAGAATTTACTGATCTGTCTGAAATGGGGCAGTCCAATAAGACTAAAGAGTATTAGTCCAAAAAGAAAAGAAAATTGACTCCAGATTTGCACATGAGTAGTAACTGAAAATTTCTCTGAAGAAACTTTTCACTTCATAATCCAAACACATTTTTAACGTAGCTGGAATCAAATTACTGGTATAGGTAGGAATTTAAGGAGCACTATGTAGAGACAACACAGAGATATATTGACATACATACATACTTTCTTAAACTCCCTTGACTAGCTACCAAGTCCTGAAACTCAGATTACCTGTTTCCATCATAAATTACAATTTTAAAATGAAGCAGAATCACTCTGTACTTTCTACAGCCAACATTTTCATATTAACTTCAAGCACCTCAGCTTTCAGGCGGATTTCTGAGAGTCACTAAAGTATGTCTCTGTGAACTAGAACCAGCCCCTTACTGACAGACCCGTGGTAAACGCGTTTAATCTCAAACCGAGATGCCATCACTTGCCCTCATTTCACTGAGAGCAGAGACAAAGACTCTCACAAGCTCCAGCGAGCCCATCAGACCGAGGGCCATATTTACCAACACCGTTAATGTGGTGGCAACGATGTTGCTGGTCAACCTTTACCAGGAACAGGCTGACAGGGCTGGAAGAAAAATTCTGGGGACTAGTCAGGGAATAAATAGCACGGGGAGAAGGCCCCTGCGGAGGAGGCAGAACTTTACAACTCGTGCATTCTAGCAGCCTGACTTTCCCACGTGGGTTGCCGGCAGAGCAGAACAGAGCAGAGCAGAGGAAGAAGCCAGGAGCGGCTCCCGTTGGGAGAACAGCATTGGGAAGCAGGTGTGCGGAGGGCTCTCTACACCTGCAGGCGCGGGGGGCGAGGGTCAGGCGTCCTCCGGCTGGGATTGCATCAGCGCCGGCGGCGGCTCCGCCAGGAGGGCCGTTCCCGCCGCGGGGCACGGCAGGGCCGCTTCGGCAGCGCCGGGGCCGGGCTGCCACGGCTCGGCCCAACAACGCCGGGGCCGCGGGCCCGCTCCCACCGCCGGGGTCGAAGTGGGACGGAGCGGGCGGGTCCAGACCTTACCTGGGGATGTACCTCGCCTCCTCCCCGAGCCGCACCTCGAAGTCCTTCCAGGGTTGTTCCAGCCCCGAGGCCACCCAAGCCGCTGACGCCTCCTCCTCCTCCATGTCCTCGCTCCCCGGCTCGCTGCCACCGCGCTGCGGCCGCGTGGCGCCGCGGAAGGCACGGGCGAACTCCGGGAAGGTGATGGCCCCGTCGCGGTCGCTGTCGAGGCGCTGGAAGATGGCCTCGGCCTCGGCCGGCCGCACCCGCAGCTCGGCGCAGAGAGCAGCGAAGTCCTCCCGCTCGATGCGGCCCGAGCCGCTGGCGTCGCACGCCAGGAAGAGGGCGTGCAAGCGGGACAGCTCGTCCCCCGCCGCCTCGGTATCCATCGGCCAGCGCCGAGGGCGCGGAGACTCCGGCCGCGGGCACAGCGGGACGGGATCGGGGGCGCTGCCCTACCTGCGGCTCCGCGGGGCGGGCCGGGTCCTGCTCCTCCCCGGCGCCTCGCGGGGCCGGGCACGGCCGGGAGGCGGAACGCAGGTGGCGGCTCCTGGCCGGGGCAGGTCCCGGCCCGGGCCGCGGCACCACCCGGACGGCAGGGCCGTAGCCAGCCGGCAGCGGCCCCGCCGCCCCGCGGAGTGTGGGGACACGAGGTTCCCCTCCGGCCCAGGATGTCGCGAACGGCACAGGTAACCACAGACAGTAGCGCAGGGTAAAAAGCACGTCTCACCCCCCTGCAGCACTGAAATGTAAGTCCTGATACTGTGCGGTCACTGTAAGGTGTTAAACCTAACTTCCGTTTTCCAAAGTAGTAAATATACTCTTCACTTTCATGGGAGACCCAGAAGTCACATGATGACACAAAGTTTTAACAGATAAATTCTCACTGACGCGAATAATCTTGGAGTTACACCCTGCAGGTATGTGCTCACAGAATCTCACCACCAGTGATTTAGAAATGTGGATTGTTAAAATGCCATCTTAAACTGAACATGCGAAAGATGCGATCAAATCAAAAGAGCAGAGGAGACAGCTTTTCAATGCTCTGTGAAGAACTAGTGTCTTCCTTGACGGAAGTCAAGATGTCTTCCGTAGAAGTCAAACTCAAGACTCAGGTTCCATTTGAATCTAAGAGATATTTTACAGTTATTATTTATTTCCCTACACTTATTTATGTCTACCTGCAAATGTAAATTGTGTTATACCACAGTTGTGATAAACAGACTAGAAATCTAACTGTCAAAACAGCATTTCCTTATTGACCAAAACATCACCTGATTATGTGATCCAGCAAAGCACAAATAGTCTGTCTGATCTCTCCTCAGAATAAATCACATACTGTGAATGGAAACTCTAAAGTACTCCTCTGCCTAAGATGTGGAATGCCTTCAAAGGGATTTTCTTTAACAGCTTTTGATTATTAACTCATCAAGATTAGAGAGACAGCCAACAGTCTTTCTCTAGACGAACAAAAGTTTCATAAAATGTTCCCCACACTTTGAGGAAACATAGCAGTTTTAATACAAGTTAAGCAATTTTGAATACAAGTCTAAGCTTAAAAGTATAAGATAACTTAAAATACTTTAATTTATCATTTAATACATTTTTATTACTATTTATATTTCCACCACCATTTCCACACAATTGCAAAACTGCTAATTGTAGTAAAGTGGTCTCATCATCAGTTTCTTAGTAAAGAAACTGTTGTTTTAGTAAAACAGAATTGATTTAACAAAAGTAGTGCTCTTGTTCCTTCTTCTTCTGTTCTACAGTATTTTATCTGTCCATCAAGTTATTATACCTAAAGTGTGTCATAGAGCCCTTAAGGGGTTGACGAAGGGTTGCTCAGCCATCCAAAAGAGAGAAACTTTTTTTTTTAACCCAGCTCTCTGTTTATAGGAGCTGGGACATTTGGCTTTCAGAGCCATGCTCAGGACAAGCTTCTGAGGTGAACTGGAACAACCTCATCCAAGTCTGAGTGTGTCCAACAGGGAGTTTCCACTCAAATTAATGTGCTCACTTTATTTGCATTCGTGGCTGCAGATTGATATTGGTCAGTTTGTTGGTCAGTTATCCTTATCCTACCCACTCTTTTACGTACTCTTGTGTGTATCTTTAGTGGTAGTCACTACCTTGGGCTGCTAAGTAGAGAGCATAGACTTTGGACATGTAGTCCCTGTTGGGGTTTTTTTTGGGTTTTTGTTTGTTGTTTGTTTTTTGGGTTTTTGGTTTGGCTTTTTTTGGGGGAGAGTGTGTTTGGTTTTTTGGGGGGTTTTTGGTTTTGGTTTTTTGTTTGTTTTTTGGTTTTTGGTTTGTTTGGTTTGGTTTGGTTTGGTTTGTTTGTTTGTTGGTTGGTTTGGTTTGGTTTGGTTTGGGTTTGTTCTGGTTTTTTTTTTTCTGTTAAAGAAGTTTTGTCACACAAATCTCAGGCACTGGCATGAAGCACAGTGTATCATTTAGCACTGCCATGGTATAGGTATATCCTGCAAAACAGATCATGTTTGCAATGTTTCATGATACCACACAGCCCATGCTTGCTTGGTCGGCCATGGTTTAGTTGACTAGTTCTGACACAACTTCACAAAGATAATAAATGGTTTATTTGTTAAGACCAAATAATGAGTGGCGAGACCAGATTCCCAGCAAGCAATGGCAAAACAGTGCTTCTGAAATCATGTCCCTGTTCTTAGAACAACCTGCTCTTCAAATCCAGTTCTAAATTAAAGAAATAGGCAAATACAAGGCGCAGTTTATGTGGCATAGTAGTTTTAAATTCATAAGAGATGTTTTAAATTCATGCATAAGATACTTAAGATACAGATATGCCATGCACTCAATTTTCAGTCTCTCATCTGTTTTGCTTCATTGTGCCATGAAACTCACAAGCTAGCTCAAGCGTTTATTTGGCTGAAGAGGCAGAAGAGAAAATTGAATAGTTCTCAGGAACTTTAGAGGGACGTAAGGCAACAGATGAACAAGAAAGGGTTCATTGTATCACTGCAAAAGCGTCCTATTGTACTTCGTGGAAAAAGGTGGATTTTGACACTGTTGTAGACACAGAGGTTAAATGTTACAGATTGGAAGAGACAGGTAAACCAGAAAAGAAAGGCTTGGCAACATGTGATATCAAGACCTATTGCCTCAGGAGGCAAAAGAGCAGAGGAGCTGAGCTGACCAGTGGGATAAACTATGGAACCTTGGAATGCTATTTGAACATATGTGGTCTCTGAAAGTAACTATGCAGAAGCCCAAAAAAGTGCTGTGCTCCAGGCAGATTCCTTGCCTGAAATATCAGCCCTCTTCCCATCCTTCTCTATATGTTGTCTTAGGAACCTTAGGAAGATTTTTAACTTGGAACATCAAGCATTTAAAAGAAAATAGAACATAAATTGGAACAATTATTTACTGATTTACTTTTCATCATCATTGTTTGTGGACTTGGGCATTATCTGCAATGTCATCCATGCTACTCTTATCTTCTGCTGAGGACAGAATATATCTTTTCGATAGTTCCTGCGTACTCAAACTAAATTTCCCAGAATTAGTATTGGCTGAGAAAGAAAATGTATCCCTCTGTTGTTGCAATTACTCTCTTATTCACCTTTTTCTGATTTACATTTGGACAATTTAAGCAATTTAGCACAAACTGTGCAATCTACTTGGAAAGTACATGGCTTCAAGAGAGCATAAGTAAAATAGAATCAACCAGGGATATTGAAAACAGTTCATATCACACACAGGAATCATATTAACCACTGAAAACTAGTTGTATAAGCCTACTCCAATTTCTTCCCCCGCCAAAACAAACTTTACCACCTCTACCTGTCACTTTACATCTCAAAACATCACAATCCCATCTCTACCTTTTATACCTACTTGCCCATGACCTCTTCATCACCCCTACCATCAGGAAGGGAGGCACACTGTGCACAGGCACATGAAGTAGTGCAATGGGAGAGGAAGCTGATGTGCAGAGCAGAGTCTGGGAGGTCTCCAGGAGATAGGCTGTAGTAGTGGTTCTTCCTTCCCAGTGGTTTCCATTTTCTGCCATTGTCTTACAGTGTCTTCCTTTGCACTTTTTGTTACATAGATGCCGTTTTCTTTGCTTTGATGCATTAAACTGCTTTGATGGTATTAAACTAACTGTTTACCTGGTTCTATCCTGGCATGCACTTTGCGTGGAACTATGTGCACATAGTAAAATAAAACAAGTAAAAAAAAAACAAGTCTGGATAGATTATAGAATTCTTTTGCAAAATTTTTAGTACTACTGAATTTGACTCACCCTTACTTTCTGCAGTTGAAAGCTGAGAGTAATATATGTGGTAGCAGACATCATTTAGACTGTATTTCTCAGATAAACTGCATTATTATGACCTCTTAAGGGAAAAGGCATAATCTATGTCTTTAAAAACTTAGTGCAGGAAATTAAAAAATCATATTTTTGAAAGAACACAATTTTATGCTTTGACTTTGTGAAAAAATGAGACAAAAAGTGACTATAAAAGTTCCTTATCTAAGAAGAGGTACATTTAAAAGCCAAAAATGTTTCTCAGCATATACAGACATTTTTTTAATTCTCCTAAAAATGTAGCAGTTCACACAATGAAGTTGTGAAAGACCTTCATGGTGTTGTAACACTTTAACAAACTCCAGGTGAAGCACCTTTTAGGTGAAGCATCTTCAGCCTGCAAAAGATAAAAGAGACCGTTGATATTTAAATATCAAAGTACCCAAGGTGCTTTTGCAGAAATCAAGTCTTGACAGTCTTTTCAAAAGCTTGTCCGTATGATCAACTGAATGGCCAGAGAGATGCTGAAATGACTGATAATGACTATTGGGCCTATTTGGGCATATTAACTGTCACCCACATGCTGCTCTAATGAGTTCTCAAGTCACCAAAAAATAACATTAAGACTGTTCTAAACACATTATTACCTTACCAATTCTCAAAATCTGAAATGCTTTGGAATAATGTAAGCAGCTAGAAATAAATACTTATGAATTTCAGGAAACTTTTTTTGCAGGAAATCTTCCTTGGTTTAGGTAGTTTACATAGTTTTTTTTCAATTCTGATAGTCAAAACCAA
This sequence comes from Sylvia borin, assembly GCA_014839755.1. Classification (NCBI taxonomy): domain Eukaryota; kingdom Metazoa; phylum Chordata; class Aves; order Passeriformes; family Sylviidae; genus Sylvia; species Sylvia borin. The sequence goes on along the minus strand of CM025993.1, from coordinate 49,490,898 downwards.
ATCACATCTACTGATGAAACTTCTTTGTTCTTAAAGAAATGGACATCTCAAAATGCAATTCCCTATGTGCAAATCCTGTTCACAATGAACACTGCTGAAGACAGAGGATAGAGGTGTCCTTTTTAGGACAGAGATAAAGTGTTAGGTCAAACAGACATGGCTCCTTCCAGTACGGATTAGCTTTGACCTTTTTCTGCAAAATGATGACAAAGCTCCTTCAAAAAACACAGCAAGGTCCATTTTTCTCTTGCAAACACAATGGTCACTGTTTCATCCTCTTCATATCTCCATTTCTTGCTCAATGAGTTGGAACACTTCCGCAGAAGATTCTAGTTTAAATCACTGCCTTGCCTGAAGGAAATTAAGGTTACCTTTCTTTTTCCTCATGCAAGTGTCCTAACCACAAAGATACTAGAGACAGTGATGGAATTGAGAAGCACACAGCTTCTCAAAGCCACTGTTCCAAGCATCTGTGTTTTACAGTGCATTATAACTAGACAAAAATAGTCTTTATTGAAAATGCTAGATGACAGTTTTCCATATGCCAGTTGATCACTAGTCCATCTTTTATTTCTCTCTGTCTGCTCCAAAAAATCTTATATTATTTTCACAGATTCTGACTAAATGGTATCTATTCGATCATTTGAGCAGCTGTAAGACAGTCTGAAAGATATTTGCTTTCCTGGAGCAAGAAATACTTAAATCTGTTCAGACAGAGAAGACTGAATTCATCTCTGGTCTTGTGTGTAATGCTGTTACCTTCAGGTTCTTCCTTAAAACAGACACTCACATTGAGTACTTCTTCCTACTTTATCCTAGGCAGAAGTGGCTGCCACTATGTCACGCTGTGACACCTTCTGCTATTCATGTTAGGCAAACTCTGTTTACTATCAACAGGGCAGGCCTTAAAAGAATGAGGGAAGAATGTCTCACTTGTGGATCCCCATAGGGTTTTTTTGCTGTTGAGCTGCTCAGTGCCCACAGAGCCATTGGACATTCCTACAACTTGAGGCTTCTGGGCAGTATTCCTGGGGAAAACATCACTGGTCGATGCCTCATTGACAGTGGGTTTGGATGGTGACAGCGTTTAACCCTAGCCACCAGCCAACCAGTCCTCACCCAGCACTCCCTCACTCCTCCACCAGCAGGATCAGGGACAGAATTGAAAGGGTAAAAGTGAGAAAACTCATGGGTTGAGATAAAGACAGTTTAATAGGGAAAGCAAAAGCCACACACACAAGCAAAGCAAAGCAAGGAATTAAATCACTGCTTCCCAAGGACAGGCGGGTGTTCAGCCATCTCCAGGAGAGCAGAGCCCTATTACACATTAAGTGACCTGGGAATATAAATGCCATCACTCCAAACACCCCTTCTTCTTTCTCACACTTTATATACTAAGGATGATGTCAGATGGTCTGGAATATCCCTTTGGTCGGTTGGGGTGACCTGTCCTGGCTGTTTGCCCTCAAAAGCTCCCAGACACCCCCAAAGACCTCACCAGTGCGGTGGTACAAAAAAGCAGAGAATGCCTTGGCTCTGTGTAAGCCATGCTTAGCAATAACAATTTCTATGTTCTTAAACCTGTTTTCAGCACAAATCCAAAACAGCTTTGTGCTAGCCACTGGGAAGAAAATTAACTCTAGCCCAGCCAAAACCAGATGGTTTCTGTCAGTTCCCTTGACTGCAACTAATGATTCTGTAAGTGCTAGTTCCCAGACAAAGACACTGAAATTCACTGTTTCATTGTTTAGAACAATCCTTGGCATTAGTTTCAGTACAGCTTGCATCTCCCATGATTCTCTGTCTTAATGAAAAGTGTTTGGGAGGTGGGATAATCCAGTTTTAATGTGGTCACCCTGTTTTGGAAGATATGTCCAGAATAATAATAAAATAGACACTGCTGTGTGCACTGATCTCAGTGGCAGAGAACAGTCCTGTTTTGGATTGGGTTTTTTTAATTTATAAGGGTAGGAAAATATCCTGTGTAGGCCTTTTTATTTATAAAATGTCAGAATAACATTTGAGATGATAATCCTATTAGAATTTACTTCCTGCATGTATCATACTTTGACAAAAGATCAAATCTAAATGCTGGATAATTGTGAACATGACCGTTTTGACTTTTCTTCACCTAAGGAAGGTTAATTTTGTATCCTGAGAGACATAAGTGCATTCAAAAACCCTAAGTAATTACTTATCTCAATGCATGACCAAAACATATTGACATAAAATATTGGAGAGGTGAACAGATGTAGTAAAGCATTCCTAAAGGATCTTTTAAACAGGAAAACATTAAACAAAATTAATGGGAAATTTAAAGCAAAAGAGATTAAAGATTACATGAATCAGAGCAGAAAAGTGAAACAAACCATTAAAAAAATCACAAAATTATAAAGCCACACTAATTTTTCATTTCTATCAACTTAAGGAATCTTCTTTTCTCAGCATGGAAAAACAGAAAAACAAACAATTTGTTAAATGATCCATTGTAGCAATGCCATAGACTTTCATAATTTTTCTTACTTTCATGATAAACTTGTTTAAAAAGTGGTATTTAAATAAAACACAATCTTTTATTAAAAGATCTACTCTTCGTGGATTCTGTGCTATGTAGTTTTAAATATAGTACTTAAAATAACTATATCATAATGCTGTAAAAAATTCTATCCATGAGAGCTGAAATTTTGAAAAAGTAATGGACAACATATTAAAGTGAAAAACAACAGTCATAATGAATTAGTATAACATGAATATAGCATCCTGAAGTGCAAAAAAAATCCTATAAGAGTAAGACAATGTGACTACATTTTAAAAGTTAGCCATGAATGGCTTTTAAAACACGTTTTGCACTTAATGACAATAACAATGCTTTCATATTTGAATTTAATCCTCAGGGTGTGAAAGGAAATGCTGCAGCCATAGTCAAAGACTGAAGGATACTCAAGCCGTCACTTGTCTTCTGCAGTTACTAAAGAGTATTTTAATGGCACCTGAAGTGGCGTCTCTGCAGAAACTGAGCTTCACACATTCCAGACTGACCAAGAAAAAGCTGACCAACAGCACTAACACCCCCAAACAAAAAGCAAACTAACCCTGCATTCTTCCAGATGTCTTTAAAAACACTTCCATAGGTTCTATAGGCATAGAGACATATACAAACAACATTTAAAGGCTGAGTCAACCTTTTTTTGGAAAATCATAAATAAATATTAAATGCAGAATATTTCAACAATAGTAATGTAGATGAAGTTTCGATTTCATTTTCTATGCTTTAGAAAAGTCAAAGGAAAGAAAAGGAAATAATGTGTAAGTTGGCAAAGGAAAAACCTCTGGAAAAATAGCAAGATTTGAAGAAAATTTTAATTAAGGGAGAATTTTAATGTATAGAGTTTGAAAGAGGTCTTCCAAATGCAACTTAAAGTGCCTTTACAATTCTTGTGACAAATATGTAAATAATACCATCTTACATTATTTTACTTTTCCTTAAGGAAGAATGACATAAATGAAAAGGCAAAAGACATGATTTTGGTTTGAACTCTTCACTTGTTTCTTTAGTAGTTTATCATTAAAGCTACTGCTGTGCAACAGGAGCCAGCAGAGATCTCACTTGCAGATCAAGCCTCATAAGGATCAAACTGCTTTGAAAATACAGATTATGGTTAGGGAGTAACTAGAATTATTCACTAAACAACTTCTGTATTCTGCAACAAACCAGACTGCAGCTTAAACTGTCCATTCATCCCAAAGGAGTCACACAGGACAACGTGGTAGGTTTTGTATCTGCTTTCACGTGCAAATAAACACCCAGATAAGAAAGTCCCTGTTTAAATTTTCTCATCGTAAGCTTGAACCTGCAGTGTGCTGGAAACTTTATGGTGTGATTATTTCCTGAAACTAGTAGCATACAAAAGAGAAGAACATTTCTCCTGAAGAGAATTATATCTTACTTATACATCTCATATTATGTCAAACTTTATTCTTTGTTCTTATTACCAGTTTCCTTTAACATATTTCCTTCTTTCTGATAAAAAACATTTTTTAAATTATCATGATTATTCTTTTTTGCCTCTTCCAATTATTTTCCTTCCATTTGAAGAAGAGACAAAATCAGTTATTTCATATTCCCTGCCTCTAATGCCATTTCTACTATTTTAGGAAAAAGAGGAGCTTCCCTCTCCATGCACTACATAACAACTTCCATCTGTCTTCATATTTTGCAAGACTAGAATCACTTCTGACTTACAAAATTTGAGGGGCAGAAGTAAGAAGGGATTCATATTTAATACAAGACCTACATGTAAGCAGAGGAACAGGTATTTGAATGTGATAAAAGAGAAGGAGAAGTTGGAGAAGAACTGTCAGGAGTGCCACTGAAACTTTAATTACAGGATATGGATCCTGTCAGGTTTGTTTATATTTTGTTGCACTTGGCAACCACCTGTCAAGAAGCCATATATAGACATAAAGGAAATTGAAGAATTCAATAGTCAAGTACTCAGCATATTATCCCAGTGCTTAACCAAGCTAGTTTAAAGCCAGAGATGCCTAAAGGACATACTTCCAGTTACAGTGAAGAGTTTCCTGGGATAAGTGTGACTGAGTAGTATCATCCCAGGAAAGCAGAAGTTTCCCCTGCTAGCCTGCCTAAATGCAGCCCTGCAGGGCTGTCTGCTTGGCCCCAGTGTAAAGTTAGGGTCCCTTTGAGAGGTCGGACCGAGCTACGACACATCCACACTGATGCAGTGATAAATGTCATACTGACGTTTATTGTTTGTGCGTCCATATTTATCCCCTTACAACTTTATTGATATTACAAGGCACACAAAGAATGCACACATTTGCCGCCTTAAGGTGGCTACTGTATTAGCACTATACATCTACATGTGAACACCCGTTAGTACCCAAAATACCTTAAGAAAGAGAGGTGAATTTTTGCTGCACCACAACCTGAATTTCTACTGCGCCACAAAGGCCCACAGGTCCTGCAGACCCAAGGAGCCCACAGGCCCCACAGACCAAAGGGCCCAGTCTGGAATTGCTCACACCTCACTCCAAATACAAATCATGTTCTCCATCTCTTAGAAGCTCCGCTACAATTCCCCCTTTTTCTTTTTGAGTAATCTAGACTGAATTAAAGGCACGACTCAGCAATTTTTACATACAGCGTAGTAGGCAAGGCACACATACTAAAACAACTACAATTGCAATACCACACATAATACTAAAACGAACCAAGTCTTTGACTCAACCAGTCAAACTCCATTAATTGAACCATTGGTCAAAAGGAGTGTTGACAACCATAAACTTCTTTAGATTGTTCTTCAGTTGTGCGAGTTGCTTATAGATGGACTGTGAATGGTCTGATAAATTCATGCAACACATGCTCTTAAATTCTTCACATCCATGCCCTTGGGAAAGAAGAAGAAAGTTAATGGCAGCTTTGTTTTGAAGGACTGAGTGACGAATACTATTAACGTCTTCAGCAAGTCCGCTTAAGATATTAGTTGTTATGTTTATTTGTTTTTTGGTCCAACAGGTTAAGGTTTGTAATTGTGTGAGAGCTTGTGCTGAAGCAACTCCTGGGGCAAAAAAGGAAGATACAATTACAGCAGGACGTCTTCATAATATTACTTCATTTGTGCAGTCAGGGCCTAGTTGGGACACACTACGTTTGATTCATTGAGTCGATTGAGACAATCCAAGAATTTGATGGATAGATGGGGCAAACAGTGTTAACTTGCCAAAATAACATGGACCTTTTACAGCCTTTCTTGGCAGTGCAGACCAGGCTTGATCTCCACAAATGAGAAAGATTCTTGGTGGCAATTGTTTTGAAATTCGCATTATCGGGTTTATTGATTGAGTTCAATTGTTACAATATTCTGGGTAATTGTAATACAGTGAGGATTTAGGAGAAATCCAGAAACTACTATTTTTAGGTATGTTTTTTCAATAGGGTATCTAAAGAATAAACAATACTTGCTGGGCACAGAACCAAGGAGGTTAAGTTCTTGCAGCTCAGGACCTGCAGTTTTTAAATTTCATGCTGCTAGAGCAGCTTGTGCTCCTAAAGCATTCTTTGAAATGTTGTGCTTCTTGTACCAATTTTCATAGCGTTTATGGGGGGAAAATTACATGAGGGGTCTTATACACCATATGTTTCAAGCATCATCTACATTTTGAAAAATTTGTGCTTGAGTCCAAGCTTTAAAGTCTGTCATGGACTCCACTGGCACTCTAATCAAACAAGTATGAAATGGATTAGATGGGGTAGCCAAAGACAAACATAAAGAATCTTGGCCAGTTTGGTTGGCCCAGGTGACCCACATATTTTGTCGTCAGTCGATGTCAAGCAGTGCAAAAGCTGTCTGCACTAGAACACTGTTTATAACATACATTTTGATCGAAAACATCCACGACATTATTCTCAAGTTCTTGGCTTGTCTCCAGGTATAAATAGAACCTAAATATTATTTATAACTTAATTTAACTTAGCTTATCTTAACGTAATTTAACTTAACTTATCTTAACGTAACTTAACTTATGTAATTGGTATAACTTATTTAACTTACTTAACTGGTCTAACTTGGCCAAGTTATAATTTATACTATATACTTATAACTCTGTTTAACTTAACTCTGTGTAACTTAATTCTGTAACTGTATTTATATAACTGCTTCGTAACTGTTACACATTATAAAATCAACTCTCATCAGCGCCGGAGCCGTCACAGAGCATGTCAGGCAAATCGTGGTCATCAATGTTGTTGCCACTATTTTGTGGTATTTCTGACTGAGGATATGCGCGGGTGAATCAACTCGGTACCTAAACAGATCCAGATCCTGTGGAGACACAAATATAACTACGACCATTAAACAACACAGGACTAGGTTTTTGCCATTTACCTGTCCACATATTCTTATAATAAACGTAAAGCCCTGGAAGTGCCTGTGGTCTCCCTTCTTTTATTGCTTGATGATGTATCACGACCACAGGTTCTTCTTTTCCTTCTGTTAAGCATAGATAATTTAAGGTGAACAACACTTTGGACAACCGACTAAATACATCGTGTTCATCATTTTGTTTCTACTTTGCTAGATATTCTTTTAGGGTACGATTTGCTCTTTCTACAATTGCTTGACCTGTAGGAGAGTGAGGGATTCCCGTAGTGTGTTTCACCCCCCATATCTGCATAAACTTGGTGACTCTCTGACCGACGTAAGTTGGGGACCATTGTCGGTCTTGATTTCTACAGGTACACCCATCACTGCAAAGCAAGCACACAAATGTCTCTCAACATGTAAAGCTTTTTCTTCTGTTTGTGCAGTTGCCCAAATAAATTTTGAATATGTATCTATAGTTACATGGACATATTTCAATTTCCCAAATTCAGGGATATGAGTCACATCCATTTGCCACAGTTCCAGAGCTTTTAGTCTCCTTGGGTTTGTGCCTAGACCAAGGCCTGGCCCATAATGACTACATTGAGGGCAGACACGCATGATCCCCTGTGCATCATTCAGGGGAGTCTGAAACTGTCGATGCAAGGCTCTGGCATTCTGATGAAACACGCCATGGCTGTTACATGCTTCTTCGAATTTGTTCCGTGGGGGAGTATGAACGACGCAGCTGACTGCGGCGTCTGCTCAAGCGTTGCTTTCTCCTAAACCTTTATGACATTGATGGCTTCGAAAGTGCATGATGCAGAACACATGCTGACGCTGTTTCAGCACACTTCGCAATTGCAGAAACAGTTCTCCCAGGCGCTGATTCTGGGTTTGCCTAAGAAGCGCATCTTCAGTCCTCTGTACAACTCCAACCACGTACAAAGAATCAGAGATGACGTTGAGCGGTTCTTTATTCCAAGTCTGCAAAGCCCAACACACAGCTTTTAACTCAAGGGTTTGCAAACTATCCTTTGCATCACCTTTAATTAGATGCTGCAACTACTTTCCTTGCTGTTGCCAAACACATGCAGCCTTTCTTGTTTTTCGACCAGCATCAGTGAAGACTGTCCTTCCCTCAACTGGTGTCAGGGAACACAGACGTCTTTCCATCCACCGATGACGTGTAATCAAATGCCACATCGGGCCTTTTGGCTGCTTGTTATGAACCACATCTGCAAAAACCAACAGCGCTTCTTGCAATGGAACAGAGTGTCTGAGCAACCATTCAAGGTCTGCATTTTTCACAGGAATTCTAATATCTGCCGGTTCTTTCCCATCTATTTCTGCAATTCTATCTCTACCTTTCCTGATCAACTCAGCGAAAGCCTCTGATCTGCTCATGACCAGACTTTTTGGCTGGACAGGCAAAAACAACCACTCGAGGATGATTGGCGTCTCCCCCTTTTCTTTTTGCCATTGAAAAACAATGGCAAGCGGGCAGTTAAAGGCATTAGACAGGAAAAGTGACAAAGGGAGTTGTTCCAAACGACAAGCACTCAAACTATCCTGTAATTTTTTTGAGACTCGATATAAAGCTTCACGCTGTTTTGGAATGCAGCCTCAAGGGCTATTAGCATCATTGCCCTGGAGCCAAGGCAAAAACGGTTGTAGGTTGTCATTGGTAATTTCAACAATGGTACAAACCCATTGCAGGTCACCAAAAAGTCTCTGTGCATCAGCTAAGGTAGAAATGTTGGTGTGGAAAACAATTTTCTGTGGATGAATTTGTGCATCAGTGATCAGCTAACTCAAGTATTTCTAAGGGGCTGATTGTTGAATTTTTTGGGGGGCGACTGTCAGGCCATGTTGGTTTAATCGCGAAATCACTTACTTCAAACTCGCATTTGGCAATGGTTGCTTAGTAGCAATGAGAATGTCATTTATGTAATGATAAATGAGCGCATTAGAAAAATGCTGACAAATGGATTGCAAAGCTCAGTCAACAAAAAGTTGACATATGGTGGGAGAATTTTGCATGCCTTGAGGAAGTACAGTCTACTCATATCGTTTGTTGGGGGCTGCCCGGTTGATAGACAGTACAGTGAAAGCAAAGCGCTGGGTGTCACTAGGGTGGAGTGGAATGGTAAAGAAACAATCTTTGAGATCAATTACAACAATGTTTTACTTCTGTGGTAGTATAGTTGGCGCTGGCCGACCATGCTGCAAGGCACCCATTGCTTGCATTTGTTCATTGACTTTCTTCAGGTCATGCAACAGTCTCAACTTCTTTGATTTTTTAGGTATTACAAAAATTGGAGTGTTCTATGGGCTTACTGAAGGTTGAATGTGTTCAGCAGCAAGCTGTTCTTGAATCAGCTGTTCTGCAGTCTGTAGCTTATTTTCAGTCATTGGCCACTGCTCAACCTAAACAGGAGTGTTAGACAACCAGGTGATTTTTAAAATGGGCGGCTGGTCTGCAGTGGCCATTAGAAAAAATGCTGCTCCGTAGTTATTTGGACACCAAGCTGAGATAACACATCTCTGCCCAACAGTTTCTGAAGCTGTGGAGGTAAAGGCATTACATACAAACGAGTTGCAACAACATATTTGCTTTCGAAGGTGACACAAATAGGGTCTTTATTCATGGAGGGAATTTTCAGTCTACTCACTTCTAGAATGTTGGTATCTGGAGGTTTTAAGGGCCAAGTAGATGGCTAATATTTGCTAATGTCGAAACATTGGATCTAGTGTCAATCAAAAGATTCAACTGAATGGAATGAAGGTCACGTTGCAACGTTACAGGCTCGATTGGTCGTTTTTTTAAGTCCAGGACTAGGAATATGTCATGACTTGTCGATTCAAAACTCTTGTTTCTTCTTTCAATTTCATTTGACTTTTTTGGACGCTGATATTGTGGCAGAAGATTTTCAAATGCTACAATTTGAGTAATTCTGCTACCTTTTGGGATTGTCACGGGTGGCCTCAAAGTAAATGCCAAGATATGAATTTGACCTGTGTAATTTGCATCAATAAGTCCTGGAAGCACCTTGTTTGTCTGTGGACGATCTTCTAAGCAAAATAGTACCAATCAAAGAATTTGTACTGTACATTGGACCATAAACATTTGTGGGAATTACAGTGACTTCGTTACTTTTTAGGGTAAATTTTTCTGCTGTGTAAACATCTACTCCAAGGCTTCCTCGAGTAGCAGGTCTATTCTTTACTAAGAAGCTATTGTCGGGGTCTCGTGGATCGAGGTCTTGATTTATGTCTTGGCGCGCTGCCTCAGCGTGCTGCGTTTGAAGTTTCCTGAATTGCGATGAAGTTTTGTCGTATGATTGTTCATATTACATTTTTGGCACTACACAGCCTTTTGACAAGTCTGCCTTATATGACCAGATCCACTACATTTGTAACAAGTAATGTTGCTTCGATGTAGTAATTTGTTATTGCGGTTAGAATGCTTGCTTTTTCTACCGGATCTACTTGACAAGGCAGCTGCAATGATGTGACTTTGCTTTTTCACGGCATCGTGGATGGCTGTTGTAAGTGCTGCAGTCTGACTATTTTGCTCTGCTCGTGTTGCAACCACTAACATTTCATCTACTGGACTGCTTTGTGGAAGAGTGGCTAAAATGGTCCTCATACGTGCATTGGCATTCTCAAAGGCTAGAGAGCAAAAAAAATGTTCTTGTACCTCTGGTGTCGTATCTGGTGCATCCTTCAGAGAAGCTGACAATTTATCAATGAATTGTCCATATGGTTCCGTGGCGCCCTGCTTTATTGTAGAATAGGGTGCTGGGGTTTTTTTATCTGGAACTAAAAGCAATGCTTTGTGGGCTAGCGATTGAGACAGTTGATGGATTTTCAATGGAGAGGTGAGCTGAACATTAGTTGTTGCATAGGGTTTGTTACTTGTTAACATGTCAGGCTTGATACTATATAAAGGATTTTCCACAGTTTGGTGTCGGTTAGCTTCTTTAATCACTAACTGTCTCCATTCTCATCCAAAAATAAGAAATTGTGATGGAGTTAACAACAGTGAGGCAATGCTGGTAGAATCTGCAGGACAAAGCACATCTGCTGTAAAGATGTATTGAATTATGGTTTTGGTTGCTTCTGATTTGATACTATAGTTTGTAACTGTTTGTTTCGCTGACTGCAGAACTTTCTATTCATGAGGCTCCTAGGTAGCGCTTCTATTATTGATGATAATTGGATAAGACAAGGCACTTGCAGTTTCTAGGTCCCCATCCAACATAGCGTTCTTCTGAACTGCAGCCCAACGTTTCTCAATGGGATTGCTTGACATGGCTGGCAGTGATACCTGCTGGGTCAACAGGAGAACTGCCGGTGCAGGAGGTGCTGTTGGCACGACTGAAGGAGGATTGTTTTCCTCCTGTGACCATGAATGTGTTTGTTTTTCCAGCAAGTCTTGTCGAGTGGACAGTTCAGCAAGCTTAGCTATTATTTGTTGTAAGTCCTTTGCACACTGCGAAGTTATTTGAGATCACTGCTCGCCATGCAAATAGTTATTAAGTCCGTCATTGTCAGAATCAAAGTCTGGATCATGGGGAAGAGGGCACTGCGCAGCCATTGTGGAAGACTGTGTTTGTGTTGCTGTGACTCCGGCCACCGTTGCCAGGGGAGATGGAGCTACCCCGCCTTCCACAAGCCCCGCCGCTTCCTGTATTCTGGGGGAGGAAAGGGGCTGTGACATTGTGCGCTGTCTCCGCCTTGCACTCCGCCCCCTTGCGTCATGCTTGTGGCCAGCTTCCTCTCGTCACCAACTCCGCCTGCCATCTCATCTTTCACCACGTCCTCAGACTCTGGCGGGTGCGCTCCTTCCCGAGCAGGGTTAGTTTGTGCCGGAGCAGAGGAACATCTGGTCCCTGGACATGTTGGAACACATCTTGCAACGTGGGGCTCACTGGAGCCCACGCTCCCTTCATGGGGCAGGTGTTATAAACACCAAAATATCTTACCAGCCTAGAGGGTTTTCCCATCTCATTATTTTCAATCCCTGCACCGATTTTGGAGGGCTTCTGATCCTTCGCGTTTTCAGTCCTCTCACCCTCCAGAGCCTGAACTGCAGCTTCTGCAGCTTTTCTTTCAGCTGCAAGTGTTTGTAAGGTAACTAAAGTCTTTTTACACACTATTCCTAATTTCTGAGAAATCTTTTCTTTTTTTCCGCCACTGATCGCACAGTCCCATAACATTTCTCCTATTTCTTGCCAGTTTATTTCACTAAAAACAAGCGACGGCTTGTTCAGCTTTCTCCACTTCCTGGCCCATAGGGCAAACGGTTCTAAGTCCGCTTCTTTTAATTTTTCTCCCCTCTTAGAAATAATATTAACATGAAGTCACGTAGCTGCCTGCATTTCTTTATCCATGGGGGTTTTTTTCCCCACTGTCTCTTTGTTCCGCAGCGTACACAGCTTACCTTCCACTAGGGTGCGTCACTGCAGCCTCACGGGTCGCTGCAACCACACACCTTCTGACCACTCGCGCTTTCTGCCTTCGCTTACTTCCCCGGCTGAACTGAGCTGACTCGGTTCTGAAGCAAGCTCTCCTGCGTCTAGGATGCCGCAATTCATCCACTTCCTGGGGACGAAGCGTGATTCATCCGCGATGAATCCCGTGAAATGCTCCGCGACCAGCATGGGTTGGCAATTCCACGTGGCCCACGTTTGAGCCAACTCTCTGAAACCGCTTCCTGGCGGGCTGCTTCTGCGGTTAGGCATAGGCAGCAAAACAAAGCAGGGAGTCCCGCTGAGCCCCTTCTTTCAGCCAGCAGACCGTACCCACCTGTGTTCAGGGGAGCACGGTAACCAAAGCAAGTTTCCCTGTTCGGGCGCCACTTAAAGTTAGGGTCCCTTTGAGAGGTCGGACCGAGCTACGACACATCCACACTGATGCAGTGATAAATGTCATACTGACGTTTATTGTTTGTGCATCCATATTTATCCCCTTACAACTTTATTGATATTACAAGGCACACAAAGAATGCACACATTTGCCGCCTTAAGGTGGCTACTGTATTAGCACTATACATCTACATGTGAACACCCGTTAGTACCCAAAATACCTTAAGAAAGAGAGGTGAATTTTTGCTGCACCACAACCTGAATTTCTACTGCGCCACAAAGGCCCACAGGTCCTGCAGACCCAAGGAGCCCACAGGCCCCACAGGCCAAAGGGCCCAGTCTGGAATTGCTCACACCTCACTCCAAATACAAATCATGTTCTCCACCTCTTAGAAACTCCACTACACCAGTGCTCCCATTTCAATCCAGCCATCGACTGCCACAGGTACCTGCCACTGTCACTGGGCTGTTCCAAATCAACTCAATACTTCTGTTTTCTTAAGCTGTGAAATTCAGTTAGCCCTGTGGGACGTACTGTGGCTACACAGATCGTATTTGCCAGCTGAGAAAATCAGGCCAATCTTGAAGTTATTCTGTAAGTAACTAATTTTAGATGCCTAACCTTGGAAGAGGAAACTCAAGACTAGAGATCAATAATTACAAAGGAAGATAATGTTTTCATTATGTTAGAAAGGTCTTCATACTGAAATAGTATTAGCCAATGACCATCAGAACTAACTGAAGCCTGCCATGAAAAATGTAAAACCACACGCAAAAATATCAGATAGATTTCTGAGAGGCAATCTGGAGATTTGGAATGCTCCTGGGGCAAAGGCTTGCACTCTACTGGGTGCCTTTTAGATTAATCAGGGCTCTAGTCCATCACAAACAATTCCAATTGACTGTGAGGAGTAAGGTCCTGCCTTAAGCTTTGATATACATTAATTTATGGTAATAGCCAATATGTGTGATATGAAGATCAGATGAAGGATCCAGCAGTTCATCATATAGAAAAAAATTTACGTTATAGAATCAAAGAATAAATAAATATATCAGTCAGATGCAACCTTAACAGAAAACATTTAAGCAACCTTAGAGTTTTTACAACATACATAATTTCTTTATTGAAGAAAATCAGATAGATAAGCAAGGATATATTTCCATCAGTCTAGTGTGTAACACACATTGTTTGCACAGAGTGCTGAAGAGCTGCTTTGAGGACAGTACAGCTGATCACTACTACCTTCTTCTCTTCTTGCTAGTGTAATTTATTTTAAGAAATGTGCCACAGAAAAAAAACCTGTTGAATTATGAAAAAACATTCTTCTCTGGAATGTGCAGCACAAGTGGTAATAAATTTCTACTAGATGATATTACTACAATATCTAAAGTATGTAACTCTTACTAATAAATAAAGCATAAACTGATTTCTTGGGTATTAGCTGCTTCAAACAGATAAAAATTGGTTCATGTTGCTCAATTTCTTGCAATCAGTTTAGCTGAAAACAACTGATACTATCATGAAATTTCTGGAAACTTTTACAAAATGCAGCCTTTAGGAACTATGAATTACATACCCCTAAGAGGGATGAAATATTTCCCCCTTTTTACACAGAGAACTGCTTTTCAAATTTGTAAAACCTTCAGATGACACCCATGTGTTTCAAAGCATCAAGTCTTAAAAAGAAGGAGATGACGCTTAGTAGGGGGCTATCACATGTAATCCATATGCACCACCTTCCACCAAGACATCCTTTTATTTCCCAGAAACTTTGTACAAATTGAAATTACAGTTTGGCCATTTGTACAGCATTTTACACATGCCTGAGAGCCTGATCAAAGCAACTGCTTTCTGTGGCTACCGGACATTAGGACATCCCAGGCTTCCTCATATATAGAGGAATATATAGAGAGAGCCTGCACTTCTTCCATGCCTTGGACCTCTGTGTACTAAACCACCACAGCTAACACAGTAGGTTCAAATCTTGTTCCACTTGCTACCTACGTGCTGACCACTGCATAGTGTTTGTGCTCACATGTCAATGTCTCTCAAATGAAATTCAGCTAGCTCACAGTCTCACCCTATCAGTTAATATATTTAAGTAAAATGTACTAGTTATTAGTATTAGTTAAAAATAATAATTTTATGATGTGCTACCTTTTTGTCTTGAGATAATGCAGTTCTTTAATGTCTATTCATTTATATGTATGTATATATATATTTGTATATATAAGATTGTAATTTTAAGCGAGATTTACAGAAGTGGAACCATTCGCATTCTTATGAGAATAAGAAAGAAATTTCCTTACAGAACATTGCTTAAAAACATGTATATTAAGAGGATCATTTGAGTACTACTCATCTTTTAAGCAGTTAATAAGCATGAAACCACTCTGTACTTACTGTATGCACAAAAACACTCCAAAAAACCAAAAACAACAAAAAAAGCAGTTCCCACAATCCTGGAGCATAAAAAGGATTTTTAAAAATCCCTGCTAAGAAGATACGAACAGAAAAGACTTATACAACTAAGTCATATGGGGCAGTATGCCCAGGGAGGAAGTGGAGTCACAATCCCTGGCAGTGTTTAAGGAAAGACTGGATGTGGCATGCAGTGCCATGGTCTAGTTGACAAGGTGGTGTCTGGTCGAAGGTTGAACACAATCTCAGAGGTCTTTTCCAACATAACTAATTCTGTAGTTCTCTAATACATGGCAGCTGATTGGCTAATGTGTGAGGTTAAAAATGAGTAGCTGTCATCAGTTTGGATAGAAATAGACTGACATGCTCCTTCAGCTGGAACAGTTAGTCCCGACCAGGAGGACTGATATACTGGTATACTTACTACTCCATGCTCCTGTACAGATCCAAACTGCATTGACTCCAACTACTACATCAGGCAACTCACAAGACTGACGTTCACCCAGTGTTTTTACCCATTACCCAACCACCATCAGAAAAGTTTTCTGTCTTCTGAAGTCAGACAGGTGCTGGAGTAAAGACTGGATTTCATGATTGAATTTCAATTCATTTATACTTGTTGCATACTGAGGATGTTCTGAACCAGTTGGGTGAACTCCTTATTAGAATTAAGTCAGAGAACAGCATTTCTTCCCAACCAATCACAATGAGAAATTTGCTATTGAATAAAATATATTGACTGACTGAACTATTAAATGATCTGTCTCCTCTCCCACCAAATAAGGTTTTTACCAAACTCAGCTGCACTACATTTCAGAAGAAATCTATATTAACATCTACATAACCCTTTACTGCATTCACATGATTTTTTTATTTACTGCTCTCCACCCTAAGCAAGCATCTGAGGAAAAGGACTGGCCACTGGCTATAAACAGAAGACAAATAGGTGTCATCTGGCGGAGCTTCTCTGTCCTCTGCGTCATACGTATTTGCAATAGTGGAACGTGAGAAACACACACACATACAAAACACAGATTTAGATGTTTTCTGATTCCATGTATTAGAAGGAAATCAAATTCAATTGACAAGCCAGCAGGCTGCTCCAGAGTACTCCTTTATCTGGATAGTTGAAAAATGTCACAATTCACACTCTTAATTTTTCTGTTTATTCTTTAGCTGCCACACAGCCAGGATTCCTTTTTTTCACAGGGTGACACATGCATTCTTATATCTTACTGTCAAAATATTTCATGTAAAAAAATTATTTTGGTTTTTAACCAGCAGTATATACGTAACACACATATGTACAGTGTACTCTTTCTGCTTTGTAGAGTTGTGTATTATGAAAAAATATAAAACCACTGACTTATTGCAAAAATTAGCTAATTGTCTCTCATTCTAGTGCATCTTGTTGCTTTATTTCTCCAAATATCACATTAACATAGCTTTCACTGTTAACAAACTCTTAATGTTTTACAGGGTTTGATTTTTTCCCAGAAAATCATTTGCCTGTTATATATTCCAAAAGATAAAATTCATGTAGGTTGATATTCAGGTTCTTACATGGTGTATCAACCAATTGAACTTGTACAAAACCAGGAAATAAGCCATTCATACATTCAGTTCTTCTCTTCCGTGTTTGATTAGCTCTGTTACAGCACAGAATCCTTTTAGAGTAGAATTTGTGCATCTTAAATCTGAACAGTCAGATGGTGACATACTCAAGCAGAACTAATTCATTGTTATGACTCTTGGATGTATAACTCATAAACACGTCTGGAATGAAACCTGATCGCTCACAAGTGAATGTAAATACTTGTAAGGGCAAGGCATATTAAGGAGATATTCCCTACCAGAGAGTGGGGAAATTGATGGAGTTTTGCCTTATCTCTTGACTTGTCTCAAACCTGTTGTCAGGTCACTTCTCAAAGCTCAATCTACACTAAAAAGCTCTGACATAGGTCTGTGTTTCTGGAGTGTGAAAAACACACCTCCAACCAGCTGCAATGATTAATGCCCTCAGGTAATCACAACCCAGCTGTCAAAACCATTAGGTTATCACCAAGTGTTATTCTGCATAGAATAAAGCTTTAGATTTGTGCAAAACAAGCACTTTTTTGCAGCAGCTACATACCCATTTCAGGAACAGTTTCCTTGGACATTATAATACTATCCACCTTCCAATGTAAACACAGTTGTGCACACCTTTACTGAGACAGGTCAAAACAGATGATGAAACTTGCAAGCCAAAAACTTTTAAGCTTTTAAGATGAATTTTTTAAGCCAAAAAACTTGCATTGTCACAGTAAAGTGACAATTTTACTACACATGGTCATTTGAATGGCAGTTATCTTTTACTGTGTTTTGCAGCCAAGATATTTCAAGTATCATCAGTTATTTGGCATCCATGGGCAGAAGAAGTACCTTAAAACTGGAATGTAAAAAATTAATGTCTATTTCTCCAGTCTTGGTAGGAAAAAAAAGAGAAAAAAATTAAGAACAGAAAAGGGAACAGAAAAGAAAACAAAAGACAACAACAGAACAACCCAAAGCTGCCAATTTCTCTGGCTTCAGATTTTTCTTTTTAATAGAATTCTACCAGAACATTTAAAAATACAAAGGTATGTGTATATATTTATAAACCTACATGCTTCCTGTACTACATATACAGTTGTTATACCTCTGTGTAGTATTATAGCAGTGCCCTTGTTCTCAACATTCTAGTCCAGTATAACTTGTTCATTAGTTAAAATCACAAATGCTGACTAGAAAATAATGGATAGCAAAGGTGATTTTTATTTCCTTGGTCTGTTGTTACAAATAAAATTATAAGCTGGAAGAAGCTGGGACTTTTATATTTTGTTCTATCAGTTTTAGAAGTACAAAACTCCAGCTCTAAGTTAAAAGCAGTTTTAATTCAACTTAAAACAAATTCATTGGAGAAATGCTCTACTCAGGGGTGACTGGTAGGTAGCTACAGACATCAGCTTAGAGCATAAATTTTAACTCCTAGCTCCCATGCTGCTCTCTGCTCAGCCTCAGGAGTTACAAAGTGTGAGCTGTGGGCAGCAACAGCAGGCAATTACTCTGCCAGCCCACTGGCGGTTCATCTTTGGTTAGTTCTCAGTGTGACAGCTCTCACCACACTCACTCTTAGGGACAACCAGTCTGTATTTACAGTGTGTGTGAAGACAGCCAGCGCCTGGGTTTGTGTCCTCCCTCACCTCCTGTTCAGCCATTGAAATCCCCCTCCCAACCCAGTGGTCAGTGGAGCCTTCGAGACCTGTGCTTTGCTCTGTCTTCTGAACAGAAGGCAGGTTCAGCTGATAGTCATATTATAAGGCTGTCCTTAATCACTCCTCACAAAGCAACCTAAATTCCTTTGTAAGTTCTGTTTTTTTCTCTTGGTTACAGTCCACTGAATGCCAGTGTCTGTGAACTGAAGCCAGGTGTTGTGGGCTACCCCCCTTGGATACCCTGCTGTGGTTTTCCTCCAGTTGACATTCTGCCCCCTTGGAAACTGAATTCTTTCTACCCCTGCTCTGAAACCTATTCACTCCAGCATAATGAAACCAATTGTAAATACCATAAACTTTACTGTGGTACCACAAATCATTTCTCTGTAAGACAGGATACAAATATGAATTTCCAATGAAAGCAAGGAAATTTGTGTTAATCAATGAAAGACTCATCATTATTCTCCTATGGAATAAAGCACTGAAGCAGGTTTCTAATGTATTTTTGATAATTTTAAAATCAATTACCAAGTAATGGTTCACCTATGTAATCTTCAAATCACTAGGTACTACAAATAAAATACTTCTATTGAATTAGCTCATTGGACTCCAGTTAAATATTGTAGTTTCTTTCCTTCTCTTGCTTTCATATTTGACATTATAGATATATTAACAAGATTGAAAACTATTTATCATTTTAATCCAATATTCTTCCCCTACTCATCTGCCAAGATTATTTTGTATTTTCTAGGACTGTGTCATCTCACACTTGACAGGTAAAGAACACATCTTTCCAGTGACCTCTGGGAATAAAAGTGTCATGATTAGTCCCATGAAATTATGAACTGAAGAGATGAACATAAGAATTCTTGGGTTGGTACAGAGCTATGCAACCCACCAGATTTTTCAGGTTTGCTATAAAACACTGGAAATAAGACCATATATAAACTTAAGATGAACTTCAAAATCTGTAAACAAAGAGGAAAGGAAAAACCTGCCTCTCACAGCAACCACTAGGATTCTTTCTATTTCCAGTAATGGAAGTTGTATTAGCTCTGAAAATCTAGTTACATTAAATGAGCTATGAGTAGAAAGAGTTTTTAGTCCAAATTTCATAAATATAAATTGCCCACCACCAGAGCTAAGAATTAATATTGCTACCAAATAAAGTCCAACTAAATACTGGAACTAAATTTAGTCCCACTAAATATTGGAACACTAAATATCCTGTAACTGCTTTATCAGAGTGGATTTTTTTTCAATTCACTCCTCTGAAGCTTACAGAAAAGGATATATAATTAAATAGTTATTGCACAAAAATGATGGGCTGCAGAAATCAGTTGAACTAGTCTTACAATCTTCTATGTCTTAAAATAATTTTACTGTTCAATCTAAGACTCTCATTAGGAGGCGTGCAGCCACAGATAACATTTGGAAGAAAACTAGTAAATTTATGTAACTGACAATCTATTTACAAGCTAATTTCTTTTACCAATAACTTTGGGGTTACTGCTAAAGGATTTGTTCACCTTCTTTGGTTGCTACTCAGCTCAAAGTACTGATTTGGGGCATAATAAATAAATGAAATGTGTTAATTTGTTTATACCTGTGTGTTTGCAACTGTGCACTTACCCAGTTGCATATGAAGTATCAGTCTCTAACAAGACTACTTGAGTCTTACTGTTGTGAGATTTTTCACTACAGCTGTAAGTGGTAGCAGCTCTGAGATTCCAATAGTCAAAATGTCAAAAGCTATCTTATTTCCTCACTTCTTGCCTTTTGTGAAGCAACATGATATTACTGATACATATTCAGATTGGTTACCTAATCCTTGACTGGCAAAGCCCTGCCACACCTCCTCAGTTTGGTTTCAACTACAAAGCCAGAAGCATTATGAGGACCACCGCTGAAAACTCTAAGCTATAGAGGACCAAGAGCAAAGACTGTGAAGAGCTCAAAACGTTGTTTCTATGCTAAAACAAATCACTGCTTTTTTCTCTTGAAATAGATTCCAAACATTTTTTCATTTATTTGTAAATATTTGCACATAGCATGTTTCCCTTGATTACTTGTGAGAAGGACACAGAGAAAAGTGTCAAGAACTTATTTGGTATCTACTTTTATCTCTCTTCAAAAGAGTTAGCATATTGCAGAACAAGGTAAGATTGACTAAAAGAGAGTAACTATTACCTTTTTCTATTTTTTCCCTTCCCTATTAATAGTGAAATTTTATTATTTCTCTGAAAATGTCTCAAGAAATGGAAGTCATACATAGCATACTTGCTTTTCCTCCTTTCAAAAATAAGCGCTGGTTAAGGGATTTTAGTCTTCCAGGACCCCGTTTCCACAGTTATAACTTTATGCCTGTGGCTGAGGTTTTGTCTGCCTGCACTTTAGGAGCAGTAGTCAGAAGGAAGCACAGAAGGCCCAATCAATTGCAAACATCTAAGTTATCCAGGTTTTATTTAATCTGTATCTTCCCTAAAAAATGTTGAGCACTCGCCCTTTCATCTCTGTTATCAATGATTTTATCCAAGTGACTGTAGTTACCTTAAGTAAAATTCGATGTAAGTATTTCCCCATGTTGTCTGTCAATCACTTTCCTTGTCCAAATAATGCAATTTATTATCTTCCTCTAAATGCTATTTTTGTAGAATGACTTCCTCTAACTAGGGATAAAATGCTCTAGCTACATCTCTTCTGGAAATATTGTTAATAAATACACTCAAATTGCATGTGACAGTGCCTAATAATTATGTTTCAAACACAAAATTCTCCATGTCCTCTTATAGTTCTGAGACAGTTCCCTGGGAAGCCATTATAGATCTGCATTATAGTCATGCACTATGCTCACATTTAAATAACAGGAAATGCAGTAGATTTTCTTTGTAGCATGAGGCCTCCACAGTGAATTTATTGCTTTTCTGTATATTCCTGTTCACCTAATAAGTTGTGGATGTCCCACATCTCTGGAAGGCCGAGTTGTATGAGGTTTTGAACAACCTGATCTAGTGAGTGGCATTCATGACCATGGCAGATGGTTTGTAACAAGATGATCTTTAGGGTCAACCCAAGCCATTCAAGACTGTAGATATGCAAAAGTACATTTATGACAATTGCTGCATGTGAACATTTTCCTCTTCAGTGTGCCAACACAGAAAGAAAACTAAACCTAAACGAAATTTATAGAAAAATTTCTGAACTCAGTAGAGACCAGCTGAGTCAAATGAACTTCAGGACCTTTTTTTTTAAGGTTTTATACAAAATAAGGTTCTTACCTGTTTAATCCTTCTCCTATATAAAGGTAACATTCAGAAATGTACCATATCAGATAACTTTTCACCAGGTCCTGTTGAGAAGAAGGCTGAAGACATGTAACTACTAAAGAAAAAACATCTTTTAAACCACAGAGGAACACTTGCTCAGTATATTATAAAAGGAAAAAAAAATATAGAGAGAGCAAGCGTGGTGACATGGGCTCCCCCTCGTGGTTTTCGTTATGAAAGATTTTAATTCTCCACACAAGCCCCTCAAATTTACAAGGACTATTAACAAACAAGCAAGGGAATGCTATGAAAGGAAATGTCTTCTGTGTAAAAACTTTTTTCCAAATCATCTGTAAATGATCAAAACCAAAGAGTTCTTGATTCATCATTTTTAGGATGGATAATTAATCAAGCATATTGACAGATCATGCTGCTAGACATCTGCATCCTGTTAACAGCAACCAAAGTTAATTATGCTTATGGTTGCATTTGATGGAGTGATATTGCTGGTTTTTGAAACCACACGTCCAAGATTTATTATAGATTCTGCATCACTCTTTCTCTTAATGTGAATATTTGACAATCCTCCTCCCTAACTCTGGGCTTTTTGAATGTTCTTCGAAAGAGGAGATAGGCTTTATTAGCATTGAAATTTCTGTGTTATCTTTATTTTTTTTTTTTAACTGAATCTCCTCACATTTATAATACTATGGATCAGGAACACTCTCAGTTTGCTATATAAAAGGTACAAGTAAGAGAAAAATTTGCCACTTGTTAGGCTCATGGATCCAAGTTAATTGTTCTTTGCACCAGCTGCGAAATCAAGACAAAAATTATATACCTTAGCAGAAGTGCTGCAGAGTTAATTAGTCTCCATTTTAATCTGAAATACTAATTTATGATACAAATATAGGGAAACGTGACTGTATCTTTTCAGTAAAATGAACCTTTAATTAACCAACAGGTCCTTAGGTGACTTAGGTTAAGAAATACCCAGTAATTAATGAAGATCAATAGTTCTGATCTAGGTCTTGGCCTACAGTTGCAAGACCTGTACCATTGATTTCTCTAGGAATGACAGTTCAGATTTTTTGCAATCTGACTGCATATGAAAATTGCTTTAATTACCTGAGTTTTATTTCACTCCACTTAAGAGAGAACTTCTGATATGCCTAAACTAGCAATGCAAGATACTAATATTAGCAAGCAATGCTTCTCCTATTCAAGTTCAGTGCTAATTGTGCATATTTCTTCACATTCTTATTTACAGAATGCAGCAATATACATTGTACAAAAAACCCCAAAATAAAACAGAAAAAGAGATTCGAAAGAAACCAAAAAACAAATTAACAAAAACAACACCAAAAAAAACTGAAGCTTGATATCTCCAAATAAGACCAGACAAAAAAATTCCTTCTTTAATATATTTGTAATAGATAAAAATATAACCTGAGGATTTTGAGTAGACTTCAAATTATTTGTTATGCAACATTTTCATGCAATGAGGAATAAATCAGAACATTTATTAATATTATACAAGTGAATTGAGAAGCAAAGGTTGTACACAAAGCAGTAAACAGATAATCTTTAATCTCAGTAGAATAAAAATTAATTAATTACTCGATTGGAAACTAGTGGTTGCTTAAAGATCAATCATTATAACACACATTCATTATTCATTATGGAAATACAGAGCACAATTCCCACAATCAATTTTCTGTTCAAAAGGGCTAAATTTCCTGCTGCAAAAAGCTGTAAGAAAAACAATGGTGAAGAAGAATGTTCAGAGAAAACTGAACTGTGAGGTCTTAATTAAAATTTGAAGTTATGACAAATTCAGTGTTTGGCAAAACTCCCTAATTCTGGCAGTCTTTGTCTAAAGAACAGAGAGCAGCATGTAGAAACAACAATTAGGAAAAAAATCCCACCAAAAATAATTTAATTAACATTAAAAAGAAGAAAGTGCATGGTAATACAAATGAAATTGTGAAGTTTGGAAAAAAGATTATAGAACCTAAAGATTTCTGAAATAAGTATATAGTCAGATGCAAGGACAGCAAGATAGACATATATCTTATAAATTAGCAACAAAGAAAAAAATGCCAATGATATATTCCCACTTCCAGACAGTGATGGAAAACTATTTATACTGCATGAAAGGAAAACCTGTGGGTCCTCTGGACAAGTCAAAGCCAGCAACTTCCCAAAAGAAGACCAACAGTTACCTGAGTTGCATTAGGAAAGTATCACCAATAGATGAGTGAGATGATCCTTCCTGTCTACTCAGCGCTGGTGAGACACACCTGGAAAGCTGAGTCCATCTCTGGGCTCCCAGCACAGGACAGACATGGACATATGGGACCAATGCTAGCAAACAGCCTAGAAGGAGACTGATATTCCATGATTAGAGAACTTAAGCATCTGTCACAGAAGGAAAGCCTGAGAGAGCAGGGAGAAGGGAAGTTTTAGTGTGCTAATTACTTGATGTGAAGTTATAATGAAGACAGAGTCAGACTTATCTCAGTGGTATCCAGTGGCAGGACAAGAGGCAATGAGCACGAAGTGAAATGCAAAAATTTACATTTAAATACACAAAAACCTTTTTTACAATAAGGGCTATCAAACACTAGAACATGTTGCCCAT
The DNA here is from genome assembly GCA_014839755.1 of Sylvia borin. Taxonomy (NCBI): domain Eukaryota; kingdom Metazoa; phylum Chordata; class Aves; order Passeriformes; family Sylviidae; genus Sylvia; species Sylvia borin. The sequence goes on along the minus strand of CM025993.1, from coordinate 49,466,576 downwards.
GTAGGCTGTGGAGTCCCCCTGGTGAGTCTTCATCCTTGGAGATATTCAACACCCAACTGGAGACAGCAGTAATCATCCTGGCCTAGCCAGCTATCTTTGAGCTGCAGTATTGGACAAGCCGATACTTAGAGCTCCCTCCTACTTTAGCCAGTAAGTGAGTCTGTGAAACTAAGAAATCCAAACATAGAGAGCATATGCCAATTATCAAATCACTTTCTAAAAACTCTCTCCTCTCTTCATTTAAAATCTAGTCCCACTGACTATAGCTCAGAGTCTTTTACAAATCCACCTGTTCAGTGGAAGCCTTGCTAAGGCAGGACTGAGGATCAGCTGCAGCAAAAGCAACTTGGCTTACTTTAAATGTCCAAGTGTTTCCAGCAGGATGTTAATCCTTATGTTAAATTTTCAGATATTATCATGTACAGAGTCCTTGTGAGCACATCTACAGCAGGAAATACCATACTAGGGAAAGAGCTGATCTATTTGTTAATGAACTGGAACGCCACATTGCCATACAACAACATTAGCTTATGTATCTAAAAGCTGTGTAATTGCATCAGCACAATGCTACATCCAGACTAATTAGCTCTGCCAATCAAACTAATTAGCACTGAGCAGAGCCATGCTGAATAGCAATTCTAACTTCTGAACTACTAATCGAAGCACTACTATACAGTGAACACCAAATAAAAATCATTTGAGTATATTCAGCAGTGAAAAATTCTATAATTCTTCACTTCTTCTCTTCTGTAAGTATGTGTAAAACTTTTAGAAAAAGCTTTTTCTTGCTTTTCAAGACACATCTTTTTAGCACATTTAAAGTCATTGCAAAAAATAATTTGAAGATTTTAAAAATGTGCTTTGCTGAGTACTTGTTACTCTGCAAGATTATTAGATGCTATAGCAGATCCCTGTAACTTTATTTCTCTTAGAAGATGAACCTGTAAAAAGACATGGATTTCACAGATGAATTTTTTTCTTCACTTAGTGTATTCACAAAACTCTGTTTCTTTTAACACAAGTGACTGTTGTGGTTTTAATTCTTTTTCCCGGCCAATGCACCATTTATGTCGTGGTTTCATGTTCGCTAAATTTGTTTATCAACTGGGAGATAGGATTTTGGGAGAAAAGGCAAAACAGGCACAACTTAAAGGTAAAAACAGATAGATTTTATTAACTTACACGAAAGGGGAAAAAAAAAAAGAAAGAGAAAGGAAAAATGAGGCAAACACCTTCCCCCCCCCCACCTTCTTCTGTTCACTTGTTCACTTTCCCACTCAACTCAGAGAGAAAACTATGATTTTCAGTCAGTTACCACAATTTAAACACGATTTTACATCACCCTGGGAGAGGAGTCTTTCTAGAGTTATGGAGAACACGCCACAGATCTGCAACCGCCCGGAAATTGTCTGCAGAATCTGTGCAGTCTCACCCATATAACAGTTTCTCAAGCTGTTTATGGGCTTCTGCATGTTTTGGGGTATCGTTTTAAGAATGCTTTTCTAGTACAAAACAGGGGTTTTTTTCTATTTCTAAAACTGCCTCTATCTTAAAAGAAATAGAGACTTCCTTATTCTTTCACAGGAGCCGGGGACATATTTTCAATTAAACCTCACGTATATCAATACACACAACTTTTTGGCTAGAACTTGCATTCCCCCAAGCAATATTAGGATATTACAAAAACAGTCTATTTTTCCGTAATTCACACACACAGGAGGGAAAAGGGTTAAAGTTTGCTTACAGTTCTGTTTTCTCCTTTTCGCTGACTCCCAGAACTTCAAGGCCGCAGGTGGCGGGGGAAGGAAGGAGGGGAGAGAAAGAGCATGTTCAAAAACGTTGATGGACGGACTCTCCTTTATTTCAATCAGGTCTAAAACAACTTAAATTTGGATCAGCTCCCTGGAGTTCTGGAGAAAAGTTCTTAAAAAGTCTCTCCTCCTTTGGACCAGAAGCTCCTAGCGCAGAGCCAACAGCACTAGTCTGAGATCTGCAGTTTTCCTCCTCTCCCCATCGCAAGAGCCGAGAGAAACAAAGAGCACACGCCAGCCTCAACCACAGTCCCACAGGCAGGGCCCCCCCCCCTTTCCCCCCAGGCCCAGCTGGGCCTGGTCCCTGGGGGGGGGGCCAGCTTGAACCCCAACTCATGAGCTGATAATTCTTTTTTGGCAACCAAAAAAAAAAAAAAGGGCCAGTCACTTAAGACTTGTGACTAAAAATTCTGATGTTTGGTACATTTTTGCATTTGTTTCAAAATATTCTGATAAAGTTTGGGCTAGCTAGTGCTTCCTCAAAACTCAAGGTGCATTAGCAATTTCCTGTAGCATGTCAGACTTATAACTTATATAAAAAACAGCTCAGTCTTGGTCATGCTCTGCTTATTTCACAGAAAATGATCATGTTGTTCAGGTGGATCATGTTTATTTCATCTGCTTCCAAATAAATAATGTCTTTGATGTCAGTTAATTAGTTCTGCACTATTTGAGCCTGTTTAACAACATTTGTGTATCTGGGCTAACATAGGGCTAACATAATAAAACCTTTCAAGAAAACTCACGTAAAGTACACTTCTCAGGTCCACACTTTCACATTCCACATTTATGTTTTGAATTACCTCCACAATATTTTCATGATCTGACAGTGGTTTTCATCTAGGCAAAGCCCTTCTGGACTTGATAAAACTTTTCTTCATCTTGGTCTTGAAAAGATCTTAATACCCACGATTTTACTGTATTTCTTTCCAGCTGTGACTCTTTACTTTGAACTGCTCATTTGTGAAAGTGCTTTAGCCTTGACTCCAGCTAACTGACTTTGAACAAAATAACCAAGGCAAAATCTGAGCAGAAATTTGAGGTACCTCTGGCATGTGTCTAAAAAAAGTAACCAAAACACTTGTAATGCATGCTCAAATGCTAATGATTTGTTATTGAAAATGTCAGTTTGACTGTTACTGCTGAAAAATTAACCTTAAAGGTTCAACATTTTCCAAGCTGCTGAAACTTACTCTACAGAAGGGCGCCCTGGAAAGTTCAGTCCTTTTCCGTTTGCAGCACGTTGTATACTAGTGCCCATAGCAACCCCATAAGGAGCCATTGCTCCAGGGCAGACTTCCTGCTCCAAGCAGAGGGCAAGGCACTAATAAATGCCACCTCAGTTACCATTTCTCTGTTTTAAATATTGCTACTTGGCTCATGATCCCACATCAGGAAGTACTCTATATAAAATACCTGAAATACACTTTGAATTAGCTACCTAATACTAAGAGCACTAGACGGCAAGAAAAAAGGAAAGCAAATCTCCCGGATCAGTAAAAGATTAAATGATTGCACTTTACTTAGTTCAATGAACAAGAAGAAGAATAATCCAAATCTAGGACATGAAAAATAATTAATATTTTAGTTGTTGAAAAGGAAATTCTACCTGAGACTGCTCAGGAGTAGTAATTTATGACAGAGTGGAGGACAAGGGGGCTTTGCTGCAAAAAAGGGTTAAAGTGGCTGGGAGCTTTAGGAATGCCAAGGGCAGAAGGACTCTTTGACATGGATTAGTTTCCCTTGGTGATGGGATAAGAAATAAGCTTCAGTATTGTCTTGGACTTTTCTGGAGTTGGAGAATGCCGAGTGAACCTCGGGACAACAGAGCTGGGCTGGGGAATGGACCCATGGCAAAGCTCAGGTGCCCCAAACAACTGCTCAAGGGGTTGGTGCTGCTGATGGTTCAAGTGCCTATGAGGGATCTGCTTGTGAAGCATCTTTGCAGATGCCGTGTAGAACCATGAATTGCAATAAAACTTTACCCAAGCATTGTTCATTGAATTTTTTGTTTCCAGCACAAACATGTGTTGAATTCTCCTTGAAGGATGCCATAGAAATTCCCTAAAAGTTGTCAAAACTATCTTAAAGAACACACAGTGGTTTCAGGTGGTAGGACTGTTCTGATTGCATCAGACCAATCCAGTACACCAGTTTTTATGCTGCATCCAATGACAGCAGTGTAGGGTAATAAATGTTACACTATTTCACATGGCTCTTTCTTGCATAGATTTTAAATGTAAGAGCAGATTTAGTTTGCACTTTCATTTGAAAGTATCCCAGAATCTTTTCTAGTAATGAGAAATATTTGAGGACACTCTTTAAACAGCTGGTTGCTGCCATTTATGAGTTTCTCATTTTGCCTCTTTTAAGGATCTACAGCTCAGGATTTCAGACTGTCACAAAAGTATATTAAGATCCTATTATCATTTATTCTTATTTATTCACTGCCCTTTCCTTCAAGTATCATTAAGTAAATCTAGAACAAATCTAAAATACTTTGCTTACATTTCAAAAGTATGAAAAGCACCACATGCATGTCACATGATGGTGTAAAAATGGGACAAAAGCAATAGCATACTTAATTCACAGAATGACTAGAATCTGCTATTTCTCACGGTATATATTATATTACTTTAAATGAATCCCCTTAGTGTCTTTTTCTGTGTACCAAAGTTTGCTCTAGCATTTGGTAACAAAATTTAAAGCAATTAAAGTAGCTTAAATTAACTTAAATTGCAGTTCCAAAAAGAACGTACAAATAGATTCTGTGTTAAATGACTTAATTAATCATTTCAATTCACTGATTTAATCTCTTTCTTCTCATCCTGGGATGTACATCAGTTCAAACTGTTGTATGCAGTATATTGACAAGCTAGGGCTTTGTTTAGCGATTGTGATAAAATCCCCCAGGCTTTATTCATCTGCAGAAACTACTGGTACTCCAAGAATGAGCCCAGAACACCTCTTCTTTGCTTTCTAGAGTTTGTAACTCAAAGATTTATTTCTTTTAAAATCACAAACATGTAACATTCATATATATCCATCCATGCTTTGTATTCATGTAAAGCTTAAGAAAAAATCTGTAACTTTTGCTAGGACCCATTTTCATCTGTTTCCTTAACCAGATATAGGATTCAATATAGCTAAACAAGCCAGCTCTTTTAAACAGTCAGATAACAGTCTATTCACTCAGGTAAGTACCATTTCCTAAAGAGAATGGCCTGATTACATGAGATTGCCCTATGCTCAGTCTCCAAATCCTTGCTTAAGCATCACTCCCTAAAATTACATTTTTAATTACTACTAGTAGTAATTATATCTAAACAACTGATTTGGAACAGAAATTAAGAGTATGAGCTAAGCAGTAGAAGTAGAAAAAGGTTGGATTTTCAGCAGCATGAGCACTGAGGAGCAGGAACTATGCAGAGAGATGCCTCTCACTGTACCCCTGTAGCATGGTAGAATATTTCAGAACCAGCAGAGAGACTGCCAATGAACCCAAAACAGCTGTCTACACTTATGACTACAGTGGAGCTAAATTATGTAATCCTTTCTAGTTCAGACTGAGGAGGTAATGTATTTCTTTGCTTATAAAATACCCATGAAAACCTAGTATAGATATGTAGTTTTTCTTAAAGTAACCTATTCTCAAATATAAAATATATGCTAATAACACTAATGGCTAGAATAACCTACAGTAGCTGATTACAGGAGAAATCAAGGATCTTCACACCTTAGTATACTCAGAATACTAGCTCTGCCATGCTGCCATTTTTTCTGTTCCAGCCATTCTTCTGTGAATCTTTCTCTCAATACCACCTTGGTGCTAGCATGCAGATTTTGTATAGTTGTCTTTGTATAGGCTCCACCGTTTTATTTCCTTGCTCTTAATTATGCCAGTTAAGATACTGCTATGATTAAAGTAGAAAGTATCAAACATATGAATACAGGAATTTATGAAAATTTTAATAATGTACATATAAAGTACATAATTGTGTTGACAAAGTGGGCTGAACATGATTTTGTGTCAGTATGAAATGTTAGGGTGAGATAAAGGCGCTCTATCTTTTCAAACAACTTTAGATCAGAAAAAAAAATAGTTTCACTTGTTAGAAGCTTCCTATCCAGCTAAAGAAGATCCACATTACCTTCATCTTTTCAAACTTTATACATTGTAAGTAGAGGAGAACTGATAGGATGGAAATGTACCTATGAAAGTATCTGCTGTTGATCATAACACTATACCTTAATCAGCCTTGGAAATTGAGTACATATCTTTGGAAATACTGCTTATTTACCCTCACCAAGAAAAATCTGACAGCCCTTCTTATACATCTGAGCATGTACAGCTGAAAAGACCTTTCTGAGTTTGAAGTTTTGGTTCATGACACGCAAAACAACCAAAACAAACTAAAGTGCGAGAACCAAGAGAAAAACCCCTCTGATACGCATTTTTCCATGCCTGCCTGATGATTGCCATTTACCTATACGTGCGTTACCTATAGCTGATAGCCTGTAACACCGGACAAAACCCTGCACAGAGGCCTCCAGCTTTCCCATGTCCCAAGCTGCCCGTGTGATATGTCCGGGTGGGCCGGGCCCTGCCGCGGCTGAGGCTGCCGCCGCCTCGGCACAGGAACAGCACGCTTCACTGCTGGAACATTTGTTCAGCTCTGCTGAAACGCAGCCCCTGACGTTTGTTTGTGCAAGGTGTATTTGCTCAGGAATTCACTGTGAGAACATGACATAAGCTGTGACAGAGCTAGCCTACAGAAGGTGACCTACAGTTTTGTTTGCTTATTTAGTCACAGCCTTGAGTTTCTTCTTTTTTTAAAACCACCTTCCTTATTAACTATTTTCGTCATTCAGTGCTTTGTTTCTGTTACCTTTTAGTCTTTGGATAAAAGTTTGCTGATGTTTTTTACTTTATTACGTTTGACTTAAATTTTGAGAAAAATGAAATAAATGTTCTTTGCTGATAGAAAACATTTGAATTCCTTTTTTTCTTCCTTTAATAATTTAATTGAACAGAAGCAACTTGGGTTCACTGAGCAGTCCTAATCATAACAGAAATTTGTGGTAAAGATCTGAATGCAGATGTCCCTGATCACACACCTACAATTCCTCTACATACATATGTGTGTCTAGGTGGCTAAAGGACAGCAGAAAGCCTTTTTCATCACAAAAAATTTTCCCAAATAACATCTGTCATAAGTAGCATACAGATTAGATTCAACAGGATGGCACATATCTATATGTTCTTCTGCAACAGTAAAAGCATTTTTTTTCACTCTTGCTTATGTATACATCTATATACTTATATAGATGTATATAGATGCATACATATACATGTATACATCTATAATAGTTCCTTGGTCAAGGAAAAAAATCATCAAAGGCTCAGCAAGAGCAGTTATCCTTTGGGAAATAGCAACTAATTTTTGCAGGGACAGTATTACCTGGTATTTTACATAGCACACATAATTTAAAATACATATCTCAATGCTACACAAACAATCCAGATCTATCTGTTTGATACTCCAGTTGGGTGTGTGTTGTCAGACAGCTGGAGAAATGGATAAAAAGGAATTTCGTTGACTTCAGCAAAAGGGAAGGGAAAAGTTCTTTTCCTGGGGAGAAATAACAACATGCAGAACAAGCTAGGACACAACAGCTGAGGACAATTTTGATAGAAAAAGAGTTTGGGGTTCTGTGGGCAATTGAATACAAGTCAGCACCACACCTTTGCTGCAGAGATGGCCAGCAATCACCATCTGGGCTGCATTAGAAGGAGCATTGCCAGCAGATTGAGTGAGGTGAACATTTCTCTCTACTGAGCACTGGTGAGACACACCTGCAAAACTGGGTCTAGCTCTGGGCTCCCCAGTATTAGAGAAACATGGTCATAACTGAACTGACTCCAGCAAATGGTCACAAAGGGCACTGATGTAGAGTCTCTGTCCTTGGAGATGTTCAATACCCAGCTGGAGATTGGCCTTGAGAAATCTGCTTTAGTGGTCCCTTTTTTGAGTGAGGACAGTGCAATCTCTGGAAGTTTCCTCTACTTCAGTGACTCTGTGATTCTACATTCATCCAGGGGCCAATTTACTCCCCCTCAGAAAGTGCTCTGAATTTTACTCTTTATTAAGGCTTACCTCAGCAATGTGAACAATAAAATACTTAGCTGAAACAATCTCATTATAAATGGGGTGACATTACTTTGCATGTTTAAACCTACAAGCAAAGCACAAAGCACAACCCTTAGTGAATCCTTCTTCAGCAGGAGTAGGATGTAGGCAGTAGAAGAAGAGTTTGCCAAAAGCATGGAGAAAAAAAAGTAAGAATGCCAAAGGAATAAAGAAAACAAGTTCATCCATGACATGTAGAAATAATATACTTTTGAATTAATGATCAGAGTTACATTTTAAAGTTGAGTATAATGCATTTGGCTTTTCAGACTCAGGCTTTCAGTTAGTTTTGTACCACACAGCAGTATTAATTGGAAATAAGGGAAGGTTGATAATTAACCTAGCCTCACAGGGGACAAATTTTTCTTGGCAGGAAAGAGACCACCACACTCTGGGATACTACACTAGTCTAGTTTTGTACTAGCTGTGTATTCCTAGGCATATGGAAATCCAGTTCCACTTTCTAAGCTGATGAGAAGACAATTCCATGCTTCCTTTTCCCTAGTTCATATTGTCTGTTTAGAAGTGGGATGGAAGATAGTAGAACATCACAGTTAATTGAACTGATTCAGAAAAGTGAAACAGGAAGAAATAAAGGGAAGAATATTGAGCAAGTCCAATACACCACTTCCCCTTGAAAAACCATGATGTAATGGTTTCTGTTTTAATTAGTATATACAAAACATTGAAATCAATTTTCATGCCGTCATGAGGTTCAATAAGGAGAAGTGCCCTTGGGTTACAACCTGATGCAGTGCTACAGGCTGGAGGAGGAGTGGGCAGAAGGCACAGAAAGGTGCTTTTTTTGGCAGAAGGGTGCTTGGGGGAGCTGGTTGAAGATGGTTCAGTATGAGACAGCAGTGTACCCAGGTGGCCAGGAAGCCCTGTGGCATCCTGACCAGCATGACTAAGTGATAATCCCCTTGTACTCGGGACTGGTGAGGCCACACCTCGAATCCTGTTCAGTTCTGGTCCCCTCACTCCAAAAGAGCCTTTGAGTTGCTCTAGCATGTCCATATCAGGACAACAAGGCTTGTGAAAACACTCAAGAGATTGTCTTGTGAGGGGTTTGGGTTTATTTAGTCTGGAGAAGAGGAGGCTCAGGGGGGACCTTATTGCTCTCCACAGCTCCCTGAAAGGAGGGTGCAGTGAGGTGGGGGCTGGTCTCTACTGTGCCTGAAGTGAGAGGGACAGAGGAAATGGCCTTAAGATGAGACACGAGAGATTCAGAACTTTTTTTCATTTTAGATCCAAGAACTGGAATACTTTGCCAGGGAGGTGGTGGAGTCACCATCCCTGGAGAAGTTCAAGAGAAGTCTGGATCTGTCACTGGATGGGTGATATGGTTTAGTGACTAAGAGGCTGCTGTAGTAGTGCTGGTAGGTTTCTTCCATGATGATTTTATGATTATATGATTAAATTTACCTCCTGTGTAAAGGCTTGTATTATCCATGCTAAACAATCTACTCTACTTAAGTATACAAGCTTTGTATTTCTAGTAGTTACTTTTCTATTGCCTGTCTTAAATATGTCTCTTGACTAAAAAACAAAGGAAAAGAACCCCAAAAACAAACCAACCAACCAACCAAAACAACAAACAATCAAACAAAACCTAAACAAAAAAACAACCAATCAACAACAACCAAGAAAAAAAAAAAGTTCTGAAGACTTTGAATAAAATATTACTACACAGACGTTATGGAGCTTTAGAAATATATTAACAATACAGGACTTGTCTTATTTATGGATGTGCTTCAATGAGATAGAAACACTGATCAAAGGAATGTATTCATTGTATTCTACCATCTAGCCAAAGAGTATATTAAAGCAACAATACTTTGACAACAGTATTTTGATTTATTTGACCTAAATCGTTCACTGAACATTCCACAAGGCAAGATACTAAGAACTGAGAAAAACATTAAAGCTAAAGGTAAGGATTGAGGACACTGCTGTTTTAAAAATCAGTATCAAAGCCCTTGGTATAACATTCCTTAAAGACAAGAAATATCTCATAATAAATGTAAGTTAAAAAATAAGCCAACCTTGATTTCAGTGGTCCATTGAGGTAAGCAGCTACATGCAGCTCTGGACTTTTCTGAGTGCATCCTTGGACCGGTCACTTTTGTTCCAAGGATTATCTGTTTCAGAAACTTTCCTATGTTTATATACTACATGACAATACTTAGTCTTACCAAACACATTTATTTAATGCTGTCTTGGTTAGGGCAAATTTGGGAGGAGACTCCTGAATGGGGTTCCTTTGTAGAGTAAACTTAAATGGCTCTTCCCCACAGCCAGTCTCAGAAAAAGAGAAAAGTGGAAAAAATTATTTACTTAACAAAAAAGATGTTTACAAGCATGAGGAATGAAAAAAGTATGAAATAATAAAACTTTTTTGCTGTTTTGAAGAGAGATGGCAAAACTGATGAAGTTTTTGCCAGGAGTTAGTTTAGGTTTTTTAGTTTTTAATCAGTCTCAGTTCTTTTGGTGCTGGAAAATGCTGAGGTTCAGGCTCCAGTGGGCTGCAAGTATCAGATTTTGGTCTTTTTTTGGGTTTTCAGTCCAGAGCATATTTAAATAATCCCAAGAAAAAGAGAGGAAAAATAAACAGCCCAGGAAGCTTTCTTGCTTCAGCTAGCTAAACTAATTAAAAGGAAAAAAAACTTTTCTTTGGTTGTTGTCTGTGTATCCGATGAACACACAGTCCCAAGGAAGAAAGAAAGAAGAATGTGGAGGAGTGAACACTGTTTTCAAAACAAACTGCACATGACTTCTTTCCCTGCTTCACCCTCAGAACCACTCTTGAAGGTACAGAACACAACCTACAGCACACACAGAACAGACGACTGGGGACACAGAAGCATCATAGTCACTCCAGAACAAATGTGAATCATGATGAATATTGCTTTTAATAAGGAAAAAAGCAAATCTTCTCCTTCACTGTAAGATAACTGTGTTATTTAGCATACTTTCATAGTTCTCCATTACATTGTGCTGCACTGAAACCAGTTTTTTATGTCATCTCATGTGAACAACCAAAACCAGCTTTACTTCAGATTACTTGTGTACAACCAGGGTATAGAAGTACTAACATTAGTATTAACAAGCAGCCTTTATATGTTGTTGAATAACACTTTTCCCATGCAGAAATTGACTGTGCTGGAATAGATCAATCTATGATGTAGTTAATTTTTTTTCAAGTAATAGCTTTTCACCACAATGTAATTCCTCCTACTACTACTTCAAAAACAGCAATAAAGTGTATTTATAAAATAATTGGTAATAGCCATATAAAAATCCATGACTTGTATTTAACAGCCATTATCAGATTAACAGAATCACAGAATGAACTAGGCTGCAAAAGGCCTTTTGCGGGGGTGCCTGCTGGGGACGCCTGTGTCGCCTGTCCGGCCAGCCCTGGCACCACAGCAACACAGTGGGTCTTGGCTTGTCGGGAGTGCAGCGTGGCTGTGGCAAAGGAAATGAAAGGAGGGACTCCCGAGGGGTAAATCCAACCGAGTTTATTGGAGGGTCCGGACGTGGAGTCCTCACCTCGGGACACCAGCCTCAGAGAGAACCACGAGCCCCTTTGTGCTGGGACTTTTAACAGGGGGTGTGACACAGGGGAGGGTTCAGTCAGGGACCAATGGGGTACAGTGAGGGTGTGGCTCTTAACATAATAGACAGGTACAACAACCATACAAAACACAATAGGAGGGGAAAGTCTGGATCCTGCCCAATCACTCGACGCCTTCCCTGGAAATTTCTGGACACAGGGAGGGGCCCCAGAGTGACAGACAGGACCAGAAGGTTATGTAACCAATGATTGACATAAAACCAAACATGGGGTAAACCATACAGGGGAAAAACATAGGGGGTTACAGAACAAACCATTGTGTAAAACCTTATGGAACAAATCATAAATAGAAATATGAATAAAAATGCACCACCACAGCCTTTGAGATCATCAAGTCCAACCTATAACTTAACACCTCCTCATCAACTAAATCATGGCACTGAATGCTCATCTTCAGGAGGTATGATCTGTTTACTGCTCGGTAATGGCAAGGACTGTAGATTTGATCCTGCCTTCACTAAAGGAAATTCTTTAATGGGGACAAAGAAGACCCTCATGATGGAGAGCCCAGAGGATGCCAAATGAAGACAGAACTGTATTCCTTTATTGCCACTAGACTATATTCTTAACATGAAATAAGTGAGAAGATTAAAGTTTTCTCAATTACAACATTCCTGGAATTAGAACTGGGCATATACACAACTAGATTCTCTCCACTGCCTTTTTAAAAGTAACCCAAGTTTGAAGTATTCATAGGAAGTAGGACATCTCGTTCAAACTTTCCTTACTGTCTTAAATATCTAGAACAATTTTTTGGTATTTATTTTAATCTGGATAAATAGGCTCTGGTTGTATGAATGTATTAATATTAAAAAATACTTGATGTTTAGTTCAATAGGTAAGAAAGCAACAGGCCTTTTATTCTATTCTATTGCTACTTTGATATATTGCAAATCAAATCACAACTATGTTGACTATTATGTTTAAGTAAGATACAATTATACACAAAATTCTAGCTTGTATCAAAACTGTATGTTCTCACAGAATCACAGAATGTGTAGGTTGGAAGAGACCTTCAAAATCATCTAGTCCAACCCTGTCCTAACAACTCAACTAGATCATGGCACCGAGTGCCACATCTAGTTTCTTTTTACACACATCCAGGGACAGTGACTCCACCACCACCCTGGGCAGACTATTCCAATATTTAATCACTCTTTCAGTGAAAAACTTCTTCCTAATATCCAACCTGTGTTTCCCTTGACGCAGCCTGAGACTGTACTCTTGTTCTGTCAGCTGCTGCCTGGAGAAAGAGACCAGGAGGTTGTAGAGAGTGAAATGGTCACCTCTGAGTCTCCTTTTTTCCAAGCTAAACACCCCCAGCTCCCTCAGTCATTCCTCACAGCAGGGTTTGTGTTCCCAGCCCCTCACCTCGTTGTCTCCTCTGGATGCACTCAAGTGTCTCAACATCCTTCCTGAACTGAAGGCCCAGAGCTGGACACAGCACTCGAGGTGTGGCCTCACAGTGCCCAGTACAGTGGAAGAATGACCTCCCTGCTCCTGCTGGCCACACCATTCCTGATCCAGGCCAGGATGCCATTGGCCCTCCTTGGCCACCAGGGCACACTGCTGGCTCCTGTTCAGCTGCTGTCACCAGAACCCCCAGGTCCCTTTCCCCCTGGGCACTGTCCAGCCACACTGCCCCCAGCCTACAGCATTGCAGAGGTTATTGTGGCCAAAGTGCAGGACTTGGCACTTGGACTTGTTAAACTTCATCTAGTTAGACTCTGCCCATCCATCCAACCGTTCCAGGTCCCTCTGCAGAGCCCTCCCACCTTCTAACAGGTCAACGCACCCGCCTAGCTTAGTGTTGTCTGCAAATTTACTTATGAAAGATTCAATAGCCTCATTCATGTCATCAATGAAAATATTAAACAGAGTTGGCCCCAGACCCTTGAGGAACACTACTGATGACTGGCTGCCAGCTGGATAAACTGGTCAAACAAGATTTCATTGCTTGATTTGAAAATCATATCAGAAATTTAAATGGTACAACAGAAATAAAACTACGAAGGTATTTCCATAAACAATGTCTTGAACAGAAACATAGTATAGATATCATTATACTGCATGGTACTGAATATATAAGGGTTAATCTCAAAAAGTTTTCAGTGCTCACCTCTGTAATCATGAATTCCCCTTAAGATGAAGGAACTTCAGTAATGTCTCGTTCAGGTTGAAGTGCTTATTTGAAAGTAGACGCTTTAAAGTAGATACTCTTTTGAAGTACTTTCCTTGAATATTTGAGTCCTTGGAGTCCTACTGCTACTTTTTATATTAGGAAACAAGGCAATAAAATATGTTACAAGTTAGTCAATATCTATTTTAAAAATGAACAAGCAGGGAAGATTGAAAGGGGGGCGGGGTTACACTGACAGCACATCCAAGATTGAATTTGTGTTTTCACAGATCAATTCTACAAGTTAAAATAATCATTAAAAATAATTTCATTCAGAAGCTGCTTTGGGGACAAATTCCCCCAACACAAAACTGATAGCAGATAGTTTGAATGCAAGCCAGATTCCTTAAAGTCTGAAGATTCCACAGTGTTTACAGCAACTAAGGTGAATTGATACAGATTATCAAGAATTACAGGTGAAACACTGAATATTCTTGGACTTCTGATCCCACCTTGATGTTACTCCTTTGCCCTAGTAACTCACCTAAGCAGGCTGACTCATATAAAGCAAGTAACATGTCAGAATTCACAAGTCATATGATAAAATTTTTCAGATATAAGATATGTTAGACACACCTTACTACTGACAAGGTCTTCCTCCTCCTTTGGCATTCTGCTCATGGCCCAGAGGACACATGGATCTGGATATCAAAGGAATCAAGGAAAAAAATATTACTCTCTTGACTCTCTGCTCCAGCAAAGGGTTCTTGCATATCTGCTGGCCTCAGAAACAACATCTACATCAGCAAAGCCACTGGGGTGAATCCAAGCAGGCTGCAGCACCCACCTGGTTCCAGTGGAGCAGGCAGCATCATCACCACAAGACTGTCAGAAGGACAGCCAAATACAAATGACACTCAGTAGTTAAACATGGGAGAATTCCTCTAAAATTATAGGAAATTAATGACATCCATAATGAAGTAGTCCCCAAGTGTAACGTGTTGTAAATTAAAGGTTAATAATATGGCTTTTGCAGATCTGAGGATTGCTACCTGCAACGATAAGTAAGCTGTGTGAGATAGAGCAGGAAATAAAAAAAGAATTATAGAGGAGACAGTGAGGAAAAAACAGGCCTTCTTGTTAGAAAACTTACTTGGAGGTCCTTTCAAAAAATTACTTACTCATTATTTCACAAACTAAGTTTCTACATTTTCCTTTGAACACCCAGAGACTTGACATTCCCTACATATTAAGAGGTTTTTCCTATTTATTTCTAAGTTCCTCAGTTGATCCCTATTCTCCACTTCCATTTCAGACAAGAGTAATAAGGGTTTATAAGCATTTTCTCAGTTGTTAGAGGTAAGAAAAATAACAAATAAGCAGTTAAACAGCACAGCAAGAAATGTAACCCAGTCGAATGGGTTTGATGAAAAGCAAGATAAAACAGATAACTTACAAATAATATGGGAACAGAAACAATACCCAAGAACATGGAAACTAACTTCATCTGGCAAACGCCATCTGAGTAGTCAAGAACATTATACTAAGCTTATTTATAATCACTCTTCTTAGAAACCTGGTTTTCAGGTTATCAGCCCACAATAGTTTTTGAAGCAAGCCTCTCCCACATGCTGTTACTTGCTTACCTTCTCCAAGGATAATTCTCAAATATCCTTGGTTTTCTTTTTCTTGCTAAATGAAATCTAAAAGCACAGCCCTCTCTTTTGGATTTTTTTTTCCTGTTCTCTACAAACTAAGTATTAGAAACTAATTTCCTTTTGTATCATCTCAAAGATTTTTTCAGACACCACAACAATTTTACCAATGATAGTTCTTTCATAAAATTCAAGAGAACAGACTGATAAAAGGATGCAGGTGATGATTTCATTTTTGACCATTTCATGAAATGCAGCAGAGGCCCTGGAGCTATTCATCTGACAACGAACAGTGCCAGCAGGAACTTTTCATACCAAACATGTCAGTGAAAAATCCTGCTCCATGAAAGTACTGTGAGACCTTGCTCTTTCTTAAGTAATTGGCTGTTCAAGAGAAAAACAATCCCTTATAAATTAAATATTTCTTCCTGGGATTTCATGCCTCATCAACTACACGACAGTATTGGCTTCATTTCAGTTCCCTTTTTTTCACGTCTACTCTCCAGCACCATTTTAACCCATTTTCCAATATGATATCAGATTGTTGAGGTCTCTCATCCTACTATACAGTGCTCAGGAGCATTTGCCTACACAGAAATATAGCCACAGTCATTAGGACTTTTTAGAGCAATTAGTGAAGTGTATGCACATCAGAGGCCATCAGCCCCGGATGGATAGATTTCTGTGATTCTGCCCAATATCCCCATTAACTTCTGGGACACCTGAACTACAACAGTCTTTCAGCAAATTAAAAATCACCTGTTATTTCTTTGAATTTGATGAGAAAACTAAGTTCAAAAGAACAGGACAGGCAGCAGAAAAATTGACTTAATGACCATGTGACTAAAGTGGAAATATCTGAGCTGTGGCTATCCACATTTATCCATGATACCATCAGCTAAACATGATAGCATAATAAACACTTTTCCAAGCAAGGTTGAGAGGCATGGCCAAAGGCAAGCTTGACCTGCTGAGCAATGCACAGTGCCAGTGAGAGGGTCATTAGAACCACACCAACTCAGCCCAGGACCTAAATGCAGGGTGCTGTCACTACACCTTTCAGACACAACTTTGTCATATGTCTATGTGTAATATACAGTGCAAATACAGGGAGACACGTGTGTTCACGGATCTGCAGAGCTCTGGGCAGGACAGCTGCGCATTTGCAGCTCCATCCAGCCCCATCCCCTTGGGATGACAAGAAGGGATGCTGCTGGAGACCTTAGGCATTTTGTCTTCCTGAACCAGTGTAAAAGCTTGTTCTCAGATCAACCAACCTTGAAGCACTTATTCCTAAAATTATAAATACCAATTCAAACACATTTGCAAATATTTATTCAGTATCATTTAAAAAAAAAAAAAGCCAATTAACAGAACAAAACCTAAAACCCCCCAACTGACTAACCAAACAAAAATATCTACCATACCACCCCAACCAACTCCAGAATTTGTTAAGAAAAGTGTTTTTACCCAAGACAACTTCATACAACTTATTCTGTAGTGCCACAAGAGGACACTCTTGAACAGTGCTTTTTTTTTAATGAGGGCACGTGCTTGACAAGTTATTTTGTATTCAGTGATAAACACAGATTTCTGATCCCCAGGATCCCAGAATACATTAGACATCTTCTCATACTCATTCATTCTAACTTAAGATCAAATTTCAGGCTGTAAATTATTAACAAATGTTATTATTATAGCTGCTTTAAAAGTTTTAGATAAGCTAACAGTTGTAGCCCCTTATTTAAGTTGCATTGGCCTTGCTTCATAGAGCTTTTTCTTATATTCTGTTCACAGCTTTTCTCTGAAATCATATAATGTATTTTGCACTTTAGTTACAACATTGTTGGAAACGTGATGTTTCCATAGGTATAGAATTCTGGTACTAGTATCCATGTACCTTGTCTTTACTTGCTAGAAACAACTAAGTAGGTATAATTTTTTAAAGAAAACAACTTAGGAAAAACATTTTGAGAAATGTAAAAATATGTTCTTAAAATTAGTGATTGTATTAAAAGTACTGAATTAACTGCAGTGATGTTGTTTCATAATTATTTTAAAAACATTGGGTAAAAGTTTTTAGATGGAACAAAGCAAGTGATTACAATATCTGAATTATACATTAAAACATCTGGAGTGATGTAACCCAGTAATGACTTTGGGACAAAAGGAAAAGAAAGAAATAAAGTATCTTGCTTCTTTATAGTCAAATCAATGGATCAAGTATTTACATGTAGACTGTACCTCCATTTGGCCTTTATATTACCTGCTGTAATTTCTGTGGCCTGAACAAGAACAAAAAGAAAAGTTAGCATCTTCATACATACATCTTAACAAGAAACTGATCAGAAACAATAAAATGTATGACATCTGGTGATGCTGGTTATATTTGGATTAAATGTGTTTCATACTTAACTTCATTTTAAAGTCATAATGAAATTGAGTGATACTGTTATTCAAGCTGAGTAGGACTATAACACTTTTGCCAGAACGGTTAGTTTTTTGGGGTGGAGGAATCTCAAGTTTTCATTCAATTTATCAGTAAATTATTCAGCTAATTTACACTTTTAACTGACTTTCATCATGGCAGCAATTAAGTAGGTGCAGGAGATCCCAATTACCTGAGTCTTGACCTGTGTGTCTCGCTCTGGATATTCAGCTAAGACTTCCTTAGGTTCTCCATATCTCTTCACTGATTTTAGTTCAATCTGACATGGTACTTACCTTTAAAACATTTTTTCCCACATTACTAGCTCCTGTCTGATTCATTACAGCATTTCCAAAAAGCTAAATCCACCACATACTCACCATAAACAGGAAGGAATTGGAAAAAGAAACTTGTAGTAGAACAATCTCTGAAGAACACACAGTTAATAGCTGATAACACCACTGTGCATTTTGTCATTGCTACTTTTTTTTTATAACCTATATGAGAGCCAAACACTTGGATAAATACAGCTGTAAATAGGCTTATACTCCTTACTTTGTATCTCTTTGGAGAGAATATAAATACCATAATTGTCAAGGCTTTCTCATGTACATTCAGAGTTTTAAAATGTTTAGCATGAGGTCTACTTTATCAACACTTAGTAGCAATTACACAATTTTAGGTTTGCTATATCCTTTTTTCTAGGTTGCTACTTTGTGATGCATTACTCAAGCTTCTTGGGAGGAATATCTTGTGATTTCAGAGTTGTGCTTATCAATTTTTACTAAATGCACTTCTTGCTGCCCTGCCATAATGCCAGAATTCAATATGCAAAGTACAACCATAAAGCCAGAACTGTTACGCAGAGGCAGCAGTGACACCTGCAGAGCCAAAATCTTTGAAACAGATATTTCTGAGTGCACTATTATAATTGTCTATAATTGTCTATAATTGTCTATAATTGTCTATAATTGTGGGGTTTTAATAAAAAACAGCAAAGTGAGTGCTGCAATGCAAGTCATAAAACTTTGCACATATTAGGCACTGTTATAGACCTTAGGAAATTTGTCACACTGTCCAGCATACAATTCAGGAATGAGTTGTACATGTCTTACAGCTCAGGGGCTATGCTGAAGTTCAGTACAATTGTTTGTACATCCAGGGTGTGTACTAAATTTGCACATGGGATGTGAAAGCAGAAGAGAGGCTTTAGAATTACATTTTGACAGGTGGAGCTTTGTACTTTGTGGGGGGTAATTGCCTAAATCATAACAGCAAAGGAGACTTTGATCAGAAGAACAACATAGACAAAGGAGGAAGTCATGAGTACATGGGTGGCAGAATTCAGCTTCTGAGCTTCCTTCCCACATGAAACATGTCTGCTGTGCTATTTTAAGGGCACATAAAATAGCACAGCTATGGGGCACTATGACAAAGACTGCTCACGCATTAGAAGATGAGTCCTTTCTCTGAGAACCGATAGCACTTCTGCTCTTTAGAGACATGGCGTTTTATCTCATTTCTGAGGTTCCTAAATAAATTTTTGGGAAAACAATGTGTTTCCCACCTTGGAAAAAGGGCATGGGGAACCACTGAAGAGGACGTTCCATACATGTGAGAATCCAAAAGTTGTGAGTATATAATAATGGTCTCAAATATATAGTAAGTAACCCTTCTGGTGATCTGTCCAAAGAAAATACAAGTCAGCTATTCTGTAGGTTGAAATTTCAAGAGTAAGTTAGACAGCTATGAAACAAAATTGGCTCAAGCTATTTTTCACTCCAGTTAATATTTATTTTGGTTTTATGTCCATTAATGCAGCAGAGATATTTCCTTACATCATTACTTGTTATTACAGTTATTGTTATTACAGTTCCCTATGGTCATATCAGGATCTCAGGCAGAAATGGCACATGCCATGAGCTAGGCAAAGCCAGTCAAGCAGTGGTGATGGTCACTGTGCTACCGAGTTGTATATATCCAGTGGTTATACACCTTCTGAGGGAGCATTGCAGCTGTTGACTTAGCTCTCAAGAAGATTTAAGCAAACTTGGTGCTCAGAAGGCTTTATTTTGTTTTGGCTTTTCAGAAATGCCTTTTTTACCATACCCAAAGTGTATGTCATTTTATGCATACAGCCCTATCTCGAGGAAGAAGAACCTGAATATTCAAGAACCTGAAGATTTGAGAAAGACACATTAGGTGCCATTTAAGTTTCTATTGAGAGGTTCATTGCACTAGAAGTTAATTCAAAAGTACCTCCACCCTATCAAAACTTCTCTTTAGGGAATTATTCATGTGCATAATACTGAAACACAGAAAATATTTTAAAATGTATTTAGAACTAGGCTTTTCAGGAGACACCATATGCAGTAGAGCTTTCCATTATGAATTTGAAATAAGATATATAGTATTACAAATGAGAGGCTATGTTCTTCTGTTTACAGGTTTTTGTAGAAATAGGTGTCCTATTCAATCAAAATATTTAATCATTCTTCTATCCAGGAAATACCTACTATATAATTACATATTTGTTGTACATTTAAATATATATTTAAATCTTATATATAATTAAATAGATTCAAAAAATATACTCATTCTTCAATCACAGAGATGTGACCTATTTCACCTGGATTTTAGTCCATTCAAACCAATTATGTGTCTTCATCTTTCGCAACTAGCAATTCGTAGGTAATTTTTGTTCATCATGACACTGAT